>CM029383.1:22082596-22197596 GCA_017165825.1 Hepsetus odoe
AGAAGCATTGCTCATCCCCTGCTGCCCTGAGGAGAGAGTAGCCTCCCCCCGCGGTGCTGCCCCGTCACATACCCTCCCGAAATAAAGATGGAAACGGCCAGGAACCAGTTTCAGCAGGGACTCCTCCGAGAGAAGCCAGAGACTCTGTGAACAGATCACTCTAGGACTGGTGGATCTGATCTACTCACACTCCAGCTCACGGCCCAGAGCCCTGACCATCATCACCCCTCTGTGGAAACGAGGGCGTCAGTAACGGGTGGGAGGTACAATTTAAGAGCTCTTAATTATGAGTGCAGTCAACATGAAGCTGACTGCTGGTACGAGAAAACTTGAGTCAGTTTCAGGAGACTTCATCTTCAGAAGATCCAGTGGCTTTGGGTGGATTGGCAACTTCTCTGGGATGTGTTTTGCCTGGACAGACCTCCGGCTGCCCTGGTTAGGATGGGGGCAGTAATGTTATTTGGACCAAATTATAAGTTTCTCTTGATCCGTGCACAGTGTGAAAGGTATTTCTGCATGTTGGGCTCTAAAGATGTCTAGACACCAGCATTGTTTTAGATACTTTATGCAGATGCGTTTGATGAAAAGAATGAGCCATAATTACTTGTGTAATTTCAGCAGATCAAGAGTAGATTAATATGGCGGCATGAAAAAAAGGAAGAAACATCTGATCTTTATCCTGAAAAAGCTGTTTTTGTAAGTATGCGCGTTTGAAACTATTAAAGCTAGTTCCTGAAGCTAGCAAATTTATCTGCCATTGTAATCAAATGAATGAATAAATAATACAATTAAATTAATTAATTTGAGTTTAAATATGCAAATAAATATTTATGTATGCACTAAAATATTATTTAATTATGAATATGTAAGAGGTGGTTAATAAAGTCAAGTATATATTTTAAATTAAAACATAGAAATAAATATTTACTAGTGTGCTTATATATTTCCTAAATGTGCAAATGTAACAGTAAGGAATACATTTAAAATATTTAGATTTTAAATAAATAAATAAATATATATATACATTGTTATATATAATATGTATATGTAATTAACTACTTAAATAAAATAATTAAAAATGAATTAAGCAATTTATAAGTGAAGTCATTCCATTTGGATTCAAATATCTTAATAACTGTAACGGTGGCAGGGTGCAGGGAGGACGCCAATGCAGAGCCAGGAGTTCGTAACATA
Organism: Hepsetus odoe; assembly: GCA_017165825.1. Lineage (NCBI taxonomy): Eukaryota > Metazoa > Chordata > Actinopteri > Characiformes > Hepsetidae > Hepsetus > Hepsetus odoe. The sequence goes on from CM029383.1 coordinate 22,083,791, forward strand.
AATTTATTAACTATATTAACAAAAGAAAACAAAACAAAACCAAGGACTGCAGTCCTAACTAAAATCAAGGAACTGCAGCCTAAACCAAGAACACCAGATTATCAAAACCACCACAGTGTGTAGGCAGAGCCTAACAAATGAGCCGCGCTCTGTTCTGACTCATCGGGGCTTAAATAGTCAGCCCCAATGAAACACACCTGTGCCTTCATTAGCTCAGGTGTGTTCAGTCAGAACAGAGCGCCCTCTATCGTGCACAAAACACCTCATCCGTGACAATAACTATTTACTAATTTGCTGAAATGTTTCTTAAAAATGTATGTGTAAAAAAAAGGTTTTATTAATTTGCATTTTTCTATCACATAACAGAATTCGTGTTTATATTGTATATTTATATAGAATTATTTCTGTTTTGTGATATGTAAAAAATACAAAATACATTAATGATTATTATTCATTCTGTTTGGGATATTCTATCAAGCTTTAAATTCTTAATAGATATGTATATGTATTAAGTAATGAATAGATTCAAATAATTTTTAAATGAATATTTACTGAAGTAGTTATATATCACTTAAATATGTATATGTGATAAATAATGAATACATTAAATTAGTTTATTTTGCTTTAAAATATTTACATTCATTTTTACTGATAGTTATAAATTACTTATATGTATATGTAATAAGTAATGAATTAATTAAATTATATATTTGAATTAAAATATTTTAATAAATATGATATAATTTTCTTATATATTGCTTGAATGTCTAATGTCTAGAAAACGGTTACATTATCTAGTATTATTTAATTTCACTAATATTAGTCTTGTCAGTAGATTTACATGAACATGGACTTTTCCATTTTGGAAACGAGGTTTTAATCCCAGATTAGTTGCTTGCCCTGACGTACCCTTGAGCAAGGTACCATGCCCATTAATGCTCCCCGGGTGCTGGATATGGATATGGCTGCCCACTGCTGCATGGTGGCCTAGTGTTTAGGGACTAGGCAACAGGATTGGAAGGTTGTAGGTTCAAATCCCAGACCAGTAAGTTGCCCTGAGGTATCCCTGAGCAAGGTACCGTCCCCATCACTGCTCCCTGGGCACTTTAAATAGCTGCCCCCTGCTGCAGGTGTATTTGGGTGAAACGCAGAGGTCGCATTTCGTGCTGTCTCACTGTGTGCCGTGTTTCACAATTAGTCACTTTCACTTTGCACTTTCTGCTTACATTCGACCAGTTCATTTGATATAATTGGTCAACAATGAATCATTTCATCGTATTTCCAAAGCTGTGCTAAAAAGGTATGCAAGACATCCCAGGAGCCTTTAAAACGATGGTTTAAAATGACACTTTAGTGCAAAAATGGCCAAAATACCTTGGGTGTTCAGAGTTAATATGGTTCCACTTGCAGGACAGCGAACAAGTTCAACTTTCTATGGCGTGTTACTGTGGCTCATTATACACAAGGCACTAAAATTCACTTTGACACCTTTACTGCATGCGCTGGTTTATAAGTCAGGCCCATTTTGCATTCAGATCAGCCAGAAAAATGCTTTTTGCACCTTTCTGCACGGCACTTTTCTCCAAAGGCTTTTGTAAAGAATCTTTTTTTGGGTGAAAGACAGCATTCGTGTGTCTACACCCTCCTCACAATCCCTCTGAAATGTTTTCGGTCCTTTGGCTGCCTGCCCACGCCGTCTCTTTCACTTTATGACGGCGAGCTTGTTCCACTCAGTCTGATCCCTGCAATAGAAGAATAGAAAAAAAGGGAAAAATCTCATGTCATGCGAGATGAAAATAGCATCAGGATTGCAATAGAATGTTAGAATGAAGACACTGGGTCCTGTTGAACATCCTGGTTTGCGTTTACATTTGGTTCGTTTTTCATGTCACTTGCAGCCAGACAACTATTAATTATGGTCAAAAGGATTTTTAGGAGTAAATAAGCAATTTTTTTTAATGGACTTATTGATTGTATGATTCTGGTTAGGACCCATTAAATAAGAGTGTCCCATAAATATGCCCCTTGCATATCCTCTCACAATATTGACAAAAGTATGTGGACACAATCACATTTAAATGGTATTAGGCAACCAAGGGCCTTAATATAGAGTCGCTCCCCCCTTTTGTCACTAACAGGCGTAGGTCTGTGGCAATTTGTGCCCATTCAGTCTAAAGAGTACTTGTCGAGTTCAGGCACTGATGTCGACGAGAGGGCCTGACTTGCAATCAATGCATCAATTCATCGCAAAGCCGTTCAGGTTGAGGTCAGGGCTCTGTGTAGACCTTTGGAGTTTCTCCACACAGATTTATCCAACCATGTCGCTATAGAGGTCACATTGTGCACAAGCATGCAGGAACAGGAAATAGCCCACCCTGTGACCAAAAGAATATACATGTCGAAAATGTCTGTGTGTGCAGTAGCCTTATTATCCCTTTACTGGTTCCCCAAGTTGGAAGACCAGCCCAGCCTATTATACCTCCACAACCTAACTTTACTCTTGCTATGTCCTCCTGGCATTTTAAAAACCCAGACTCATCCATCAGATGCAAAATATAGCATTACCCAATCTTGGGCTTCACACCTCTCCAGCCGACGCTTGGAAATGCACATGGTGATCTTAGGCTTGTGTGAAGCTGTTTGCAAAGTTCTCATAATGTTTAAAGAGACAGATTCAGATTCTATAGTCAAAGATGCAAACGTTTCCACAGTAGGAGCACTTATAATAGCAGTTGACCGGGGCGGATTTATCAGAGCTGACTAATAAAAGGTGGTGTGACTCATTCTAGTGCCTGTGGAGACGGCATGGCTAGACACTTGAGTTCATATGCCTTTAACATCTTATTTAACACCAAACTCAATAATTAGGAGGCATGTCCAGATACTTTTGACCACAAGGTCCAGTGCCAGTGATGGTTCCTTGCAGAACCACTATTGGTTTTTGGATTCACGTTGTGAGAGTAACGAAAGTCTCTCCTGGAACCACACTTTCAAGCAAATAACCAGGTCAGAACTTTTAGGTCGAAGGGTAGAGTGTATAAAGGTCCATTGTCTGATTCAACAAAGGTTAAAAAAAAAGAGTAAAAAAGCAATATGCAAATAAATAAATAAATAGGGATGGAATTCCAAAGAAGTGTCACCGAATAACACTTCCTGTCCAACAAAGGCTTTGTTCATAGACTCTGGGGTGTGTTGCCTCGGAGCTATATTGACTGAGATTCCTTATCTGCCTTCAAAAGCCTCTTGAAGTGAATGAACATCTATAGCTTCTCTCTCCACACACAGCAGCCTCCTTCTGCCCTTTTACAGAGAGGTCATCGAGTAAGTCAGGTCCTCAGATGGAAACGCTCCGGTCTCACCAAAGAATACATAATCACGGGCACATCAAAGCCTCTTAACATTTTAGATTTGCTGAAAATGTCTCGTTTGAACATTTCATGATGAACAAATAGAAGCTGTCCCAACTGATTCCATCTAATTCCATCGGGCAGCGGTGGCCTAGTGGTCAGGGAGTTGGCCCAGCATCGGAAGATTGTGGGTTCGATTCCCTCATAAGTAGGTTGCCCTGAGGTATCCCTGAGCAAGGTACTGTCCCTGTCACTGCTCCCCGGGCGCTTTCAATAGCTGCCCACTGCTGCACGGTGTTTGTGTGCATGGGTTAAAAGCAGAGGTCCAATTTCGTTGTGGTTCACGGTTGCTGTGCTGTGACCTCGCAATGACAGGGGTTGTCACTTTCACTTTTTCACTTAATATTCATTCAATAATGTTCATCCAATTTTCCAGCGACTACTTAAGACACGGGGTTGGTAGTGTCGTGCCACGGTGGCTCACAATGAGAAGGTTCTATGTTTGATTCCTAGTCTGGGTTCTTTCTGTGTGAATGTTTTTGTGTTTTTCAGTTTCAAAGGACATGATGTCAGGTGGACTGGTGGTGATGTCAGGTGGACTTGTGGTGCTGTCAGTTGGACTTGTGGTGCTGTCAGTTGGACTTGTGGTGCTGTCAGTTGGACTTGTGGTGCTGTTAGGTGGACTGGTGGTGATGTCAGGTGGACTGGTGGTGCTGTCAGTTGGACTTGTGGTGCTGTTAGGTGGACTGGTGGTGCTGTCAGGTGGACTGGTGGTGATGTCAGGTGGACTGGTGGTGCTGTCAGTTGGACTTGTGGTGCTGTTAGGTGGACTGGTGGTGCTGTCAGTTGGACTTGTGGTGCTGTTAGGTGGACTGGTGGTGCTGTGAGGTGGACTGGTGGTGCTGTCAGGTGGACTGGTGGTGATGTCAGGTGGACTTGTGGTGCTGTTAAGTGGACTGGCGGTGCTGTTAGGTGGACTTGTGGTGCTGTTAGGTGGACTGGTGGTGCTGTCAGGTGGACCGGCGACCTGTAGTGTTGCTTTTCCGACGTCACTCTGGAACAGACTCCAGCTCCACCCAGCACCCTAGAGATTGAGATTATGGATGGATGGATATTAGGTCTAGACCATAAATGTCTTAACCTGATAAAAAAATGAGAAATCTGATCTTTACGATGCTCCTAACTGTCTATTGGATTTCAAATGGATTGTTAGCACAAAGATACGTTTGGTCTTTTAGACTTAGATTTTATTGGAGCTTTAAAAGAGTGCTTTTTGAGGTTGTAAAGGGGCAGTTTTACAGTCGTTTTGGAGAGCGTATTGGCATCGAGCCACCAACATCGTCCCCCATTTTTATCAGCTGACAGCAACCTGGTTTGGACTCTTCTCCTCAGTCAGGGACCTATGTAGAACTTCCAGGAAGACAGTGACATCTTTTTTAATCCACAAAATTGCTCCTACTCCATTGAAAATTGAAACATGATTGATTGATTGATTGCTTTGTGATCTGTTGATCTAATGCGCAATCAGTGAGTTCGTTGGCCTCAAAATACATTCTCCCACTGAACTGTTTTAGGTTCAGACCAACCATTTCAGGTTTAAAGGCAATGTTTCACTAGTAAAGCTCAAGGAAGGCCTTCAGTCCAACTTCTGAAGACCTAACCTGTGGGAGATCTTGGGTGCATCCATTGGTTTGGTTACGAGATCCTAACTACATAAACCATGATAATCAAATAAGATTATACTGTTAAAGCTCCAGAGTTTAAAAACAGGCATCTGGATGTAACTCAACTTTTCCTGTATTTTACGCCAGAAATCAATGACCACAGAAGAAAATCAGTTTCTTCACTATAGCGCTTTGCTTCTTCTAGAAAGTTTCCCTTTCATTGATGCAAAGTTCTGTAGCAACAGCAATGATGTACATTTGCTGACAATGCTCTGCTACATTATAATGTATGTGTCTTTGAAAGGGGATACGTAACGATCTTTGGTTAAAGAATTTGCATTGCGTATATAAAGCAGAGCTCCGACGGGAATTCCAATATAAATATCCCTTGACAGCATGCCCAAACTTTCCTCCCGCGAGACGGCTTAAGTGGGTCTTTGGAGAATAAAGAATGGCCTTCGTCCACAAAGAATGTGAATTAATCTTTCAAAGAGGGATGCAGTATTAGAGCACGCTTATTGCACACAGTGCCCGCCAGATTTATTAACACCTTCGGCAAAAACACCGTGAGAAATCGTGGAGATTTTCCAAGAAAGAATTAATCTCAGATTGATTTATTCCTTTTACAAGTCTTTTTTCACCACAAGCAGCTTTCCAGGAGAAAATGCAGGCCAGGGTTTATTCCAGTTCCAGACACAAACAGGACACGTTCCAATCATATATTACACATAAAACCAGCGCGAGCCCAAATGCCCAGTTTAACGTGCAACAGAACGAAGATCTATTAAGATGGACTTTCTGAAAGAAGTTCTAAAATAATTGCGAGATCGAGGGGGGGGTTCTGATTAAACTTTGAGTTCTAATGAAGTTCTAATGCATCCAGAACAAACTTTATTTAAATGAATATCAAGAATAAAGTACATTTATTTACTTTATTACTTGTGAAATGACATTTTAGCATCAAATTAATACACAGAATGAGGGTCAATTTAATGTGCAGAATAAAGAATAATTTTTAAGTAAAAAAAACAAAAACATTCCTAACACTTCAGACCTAGAAAAGAAGCAAAAAAAATAAAAAACATTCAAAATCTTTCCAGATGTTTTAGTTCATTTTGTATGAAGATTGGATTAGTTTTCAAAATGAGGTTCTAATTAAAGAACCATTTTATGAACAAATATTTAGGGAGATGGTTTATAAAAAGATGAATATTAAATGCAACAATGAAACCTTTTGAAATACCACAAAACAAACAAACAAACAAATAAACATGCCACATTAGTACTAAATATGGGGATGCTGTTAATTATGGATGGTACGTTTTATTTTTTATTGGAATATATTTGGAATAATTGACTTTATTGTGAAAGATGTTTCAGAAATGATCATGTGACCTGAAGAAAGACCTTCTTGTTCCCTTTCTTGTTCATCTTCACCAAAGATGCACGCCTGTTTCTGTAAATTTGAATGAAAGTCTGACGGCACAAAGTTCTGTTCACACAATAACACTTTGCAGAGATGAAGTACGCTCCCCGAGATGAACTCTTCAACCCAACCGGGTCTCGGAGCAGAGCCGCTGTAGTGGCCGCGGAACCAATAAGTATTAGCACTCAAGGACTAGCTATTGATTTGAGAAACGTAAGCAGGGAAAGACTATATTATCCTAGGGAGGGTCTTGATGATTGCACCACAAGCTATTCGGAGAAAATAGCAGATGTTTCAGCCCCGAGAGGGTAAACAGAGATTGTACGACGTGACATGAATCCCAAGCCTTTTAATCGAATTAGAAGAAAAAGAGAAAGAGAAGGGAAAAAACCAAACAACATTAAATAAAATCAACGACGGCTGGTTCACTTAAGGTGAGAGAGCAAGAGGGGGATTACTACATTCCTGAAAGCATTTCAAAAAGCAGTCCTTGAAAAGAGAATCATCGAGCTGTTTGTTAGTATTATCGAACATTTAAGAGATATTGAAAAAGACTCGCTACAAAGCTACAAAGCTTTAGAGAAAAATGAATAATTAATAATTAAAAGAAAGCATTTAAGAGACAAAATAAAGCAAAAGAGGATTTAAAACATGAGGAAAAAAGTGAAATGGACTGTGGCTCTGTGATGTGTGAACGAGGGAGACCGGATATAGACGCACGGATTTAGAAACGTTAAAAGGAACCACTAAATCAGTCTGGACTGCCACTTGAAAGTTGCAGAATGTGCGGCATCCACTAAGAACGGAGGACGTTTGGATGAAAGTTTGCATAAAATTCTAAGAGATAAAGTGAGGTTCAAAATGGTCATTTGAAAACAGTTTATGACTGTTTTTGTGAAACTAGTGTGGAAGAGAAAAGTAGGATGAGGGTAGGATGAGTAAAGCATGTGGGCTGAAGCACTGAACAACTTCTTTCCGCTGTTTTTTTTATTTTACAGTTTCTGAGAAACCAAGAAAATCTGTGTAACTAAGACGTTTGGGCAGATTGTGAGAGATGTATCGATGAATGGGTGGATGGAGGAATGGATAAACTGAAAGAGGTGTATAGATAAAATAAATTGGATGGATGGATGGATGGATGGATGAACGCATGTTGACATATGAGAGACATATAGCTAAAATAAAATGGATGGAGAGATGGATTTAAGAATGGATGAATGGATGTGTATAGGTAGGCTAAAACTGATAGATAGAAGTATTGATAAATGGATGGACAGATGGAGGGATGTAAGGATAAATATAGTAGACAAAATTGATGAATGGATGAATTGGTGGATGGCTGGCTCGCTGGCTGGATGGCTGGCTGGATGGATGGATGGATGGATAGACAGACAGAGGGATGTATGGATGAATATAGGTAGAAACAAATGATGGATGGATAGATGGATGGATGGATATGTGTATGTATGGATGGATGGAGGGACAGACAGATGTATGAATGGAAAGATGGATAGCTGGACGGATGGCTTACAGTTTGACAGGTATTGACAGATTGTGATAGATAGATAGATAGATAGATAGATAGATAGATAGATAGATAGATAGATAGACAGAGTGTTATGGGGAGATTACAGTATTACAGAGAGACATACATTAAAAAGATGGATTAAGAGAGAATGGTTGGATGGAGGAATGTCGATAAACTGCAAGAGATGTATAGATAAAATATTGGATGGATGGATGGATGGATGGATGAATGCATGTTGACATATGAGAGACATATAGCTAAAATAAAATGGATGGAGAGATGGATTGAAGAATGGATGAATGGATGTATATAGGTAGGTTAAACCTGATAGATAGAAGTATTGATAAATGGATGGACAGACGGAGGGATGTAAGGATGAATATAGTAGACAAAATTGATGGATGGATGAATTGGTGGATGGCTGGCTCACTGGCTGGATGGCTGGATGGCTGGCTGGATGGATGGATGGATGGATGGATGGATGGATAGACAGACAGAGGGATGTATGGATGAATATAGGTAGAAAAAACCAATGGATGGATAGATAGATGGATGGATAGGTGTATGTATGGATTGATGGATGGACAGACAGATGGATGAATGGAAAGATGGATAGCTGGACGGATGGCTTACAGTTTGATAGGTATGGACAGATTGTAAGAGATAGATAGATAGATAGATAGATAGATAAATAGATAGATAGATAGATATATAGAAAGATAGATAGATAGATAGACAGACAGAGTGTTATGGGGGATTACAGTATTAGAGTGAGACATACATTAAAAAGATAGATTAAGAGAGAAAGAAAGAGGGAGGGAGAGCAGAAGTGGGACTATTTCCTTTGACAGAACTCTTTGTGTCACGGTTCGGAGCGATCTGAAGGAGATTAGGTGGATAAAAGAGCTGTCAGCGGCGAGCGCGGTTGCCAGTTCCACTGGCGGGTTTGAATGGGGGCTGCAGACTCGGGGGATCGAGCGGGAGCGTCCTGGTATTTTTCAGTCGGGTTTTGCGGCGAAGCAGTTAAGGCCGGGGCGGCTGACGCAAATGAGACCCCATACACCAAGTCAAAAGAAATTTGACTCTTTATTACTTTAATTACATACTCGAAACCTTTACGAGCCCCGTGAAAGGATTTCGAATGCGATGCAAGTCAGAACATTCAATGCACTTTTTTTCTGCTTTTCAATTTGCCCTGGAAACGGAACTGATGTGCTCGGGTGTTACAATGCAATGGCATTTGGGGCATTTGGCACATCGTTACACAGAAAGGAGAAGAAAGGTCTCATCCTTGACGAGTGTAAATAGTTCTGAGATTATGACTGAAATATTCTGCCGGGGACGGAAGTGCTATTCGTAACATTTTAGCAAGTGTGCTCATTCTTTAACTTTTCTTTTCATGTCCCATCACTTCTCCTGATCAGTTTTTATTTCTCTCTGAATATCAGTTACAAGCGGTAACTTCAAATATTTGTGTACAGCTGTTATTTCGGGTTGAATCATAAATACCAGCTGCTTATCAAGCAAACTGGAATATTTCTACATGAAACGTTGGCATGCAAAATATGAAAAAGTGCATTTTTTTATGCACAATGCCTTTGAGCAGTCCTACCTACAATAAAAATGGTTGCACGCTGTGGGTCTTCTTCTTCTTCTTCAACTTCTACTTTCGGCTGCTCCTGCTACAGTGGATCATCCATTTCCATTTCTTCCGGTCCTCTGCATCTTCCTCCTTCAAACCGACCCCCTGCATGTCCTCTCTCACCACGTCCATAAACCTCCTCTTTGGTCTTCCTCTTCTTCTCTTTCCTGGCAGCTCCATCTTCAACATCCTCCTCCCAGTATAATCCTCGTCTCTCCTCTGGACATGTCCAAACCAACGCAACCTTGTCTCTCCACTTTTGTCTCCAAAATGTCTAACCTGAGCTGTCCCTCTAGACATGTCAACCTTCCTTCTCTCCATCATATCTACTAGTTCTCTACCCTTTACCAGTCATGCCACCAACATTCTTACCCTCACTTCCACTCTCCTCTATTTCCTTCTCCCTTCCTTCCTCCGGACATACCTGCCTCCTCTTCTTCTTCTTCTCCTTTGGCCAACAGTAGCCCAGTTTCCCCAGCACCCAGTAGGCTAACAGCACTGGTGGCGGTCGTTGTTAACCCGGGCCTCGACCGATTCGGTATGGAAGTCTGTTTCGTTGTCTGCACATTTGATTTGGCTAAATCTGACACCGGATGCCCTTCCTGACGTAACCCTCCCCATTTATCCGGTACTGGGACCGGCATGAAGAAATACACTGACTTGAGCATCCCTAGTGGCTGGGTTGATTGCACACTGTGGAAGTGGGACTTTAAACATTAACTCAAATGAAGAGACAATCTAGGGGTCATTTATTCCAAAAAAACTGACATTCACATTCACATTCGACAAAAAAAGCAGCTTGGGCTAGAAGTAAATCAGCCCATAGTTTTTCTAATTCGATATCTGTTGGTGGTTCAGTTTTTAGTTTTCAAATAATCAAATGCTAGTCATGAACGAAGAGCAATAAAAATGCTGTTGATGCGAAAGATCAGTCTGTATTTTGGTTCATTTTCTCTTACAATATCAGTGGACGCATCAGTTTGGCGCTATAAGCAATGCTTGAAAAACCCAGTTGTTTTACGTCACCTGTTAAATGCAGCCGGATAAAGAATCGCTCCTTGAACATCGGGGATTACTTTTAACGGTTTATACTGACCAGTTAAATATCAATTGAGTTTTCAATTGAAATTTCATTTGAAACCCTGAAACTGGATAAATTCTACCCTTCAGCAAAGTATGTTTAACCTGAGTGTGAAAGGTTCTCAATTCGAATCCCAGACCAGCCCAGAAGGCCCCGAAGAAACATTGTGCGACACATAATGTTCCTCTAAGCAATTTCCCCTCATGATCAATAAAGTTTATTCTGATTCTGATTCTTTTTTTATTGCTTTCTAAATTAAAAAAATATAAACTAATTATTTTTTAAATCCTGTGACTCATTTCTTTTGGCTTATTTTGTGTGAAGAACATCTAAAACACCTATTTCCAGCACTTCAGCCTCCAACACTTTTATGTTTTATGGAGGATAACAAAAGGGTGGACTCTACCAAACTGGGTTTGCTATTAGTGTGTGTGTGTGTGTGTGTGTGTGTTTCATCGTTTTTGCTGTTCTCTGCACACAATTGCAACACAGTTACATGTCAAGCACCAAGAACCTGCCTGTTTCCATATTCCTGCACGCTTCACCCTCCGTCTCACTGGAGCCATGATCCATGGACCCGTGATCTACAGTGCAGATGGGCAAATATTAACCACACTTAACATCTTCATTGTTAAGTAATTAAACAAAAATCTGATACATATTATATAAGTTGTTATTGCTCTAAAATCCCAATAAAGCTGAGGGTCCACCAGATCCACCCACACAGGTTTAGAAACATGAACATCACGTGGACTTCTGGGATCTCTTTGGAGATTATCTCCTTTTATTCTGACAGCAGAAAGCAAAAGAAAAACACTTCCAAATAGTTACAGCTCCTATACAAATAAATACAGACCAATGGAATTTAGCTTGATTTATGCTACCTTTAAGCTAGCAGCCTCATTTATTAATGCTAGCATTAGCAGGACTTTTATGCCAGAACGTTTATGTCATCCTGCAGTGACGAGCATCATGGTGATAATGATAAACCGACATCTTCTCAAAATAATAAGAAATAACAGGATGGATTAAAGAAATGAAAAAAATGACACTAACCTCTCCCTCAGAGGAACTACAGGTTTGGAGGTTCTCCCAGTCAGGTAGAACAGGAACAGTTTGGAAAACAACACTATATGACCCGGCTACACACGCAAGAGTCACATTTAGGCCAGAAAGGTTGTGATGGATTGTCAGGATTGTCCAGTAGACACTATTTTCCATTGAAAGTGAAAGTGAAAGTGAAATTGACGACCCTTGTCACAGCACAGCACACGTGAACCACAACGCAATTGGACCTCTGCGTTTAACCCATGCACACAAACACCGTGCAGCAGTGGGCAGCATTGACACTCTTATCCAGAGTGAAGAACATGAGAGCTTTGTAGTTCCCAAAGGAAACATGTCTGGGGTGGTGGTGGGCAAGTGGTGAGACACTCGCCTGTAGACCAAGAGGTTGCAAAGTGAGAACCTCAAAAGGGTTAAACATCTTTCCATGGTTTGGTTCTAATCTTCATAAAGTCTTGGGCATCAGGAAGTGTATTCATAAAACTTTTATGTGGGGGAGCTTTTAGATGCATTAAACTCTTCAGACTGCTTGTCTCATTCGTCTCCACTGTAAACAGTCCGGACTCTTTTCTCCTCTGACGTTAATTTGGAGAATTTAAAGTGAAAGTGAAGTGAATGTGACTAGTTTGCCCTTGTGAAATGCAGCACAACATACAGTGAACCACAACAAAATTCCACCTTGTTAGGAGGCAGCTGTTTAAAGTGCCCAGGGAGCAGTGATGGGGACGGTACTTTGCTCAAGGGTACATCAGGGCAACCGTTTGTCTGGGATTCCAACTCAGAACCTTTTGATCCAGAGGCCAGCTCACTAACTACAAGGCAACCAAACTTCTGGATTTATTCATGCTGAAAAATCCAAAAATCAGTGTCCTTAACGTAAGATCATCATAGTAAACACATTTGTTGCAAATAATCATCTCTTCTCCATGTTACTTTCATGACATCTACAAACAGAAACCTGGCCTTTGCACATTTTGGGTTCAACCATCACAAACCTGAATGTATTTTATCTCCATGGGCTTCTAGCATGACCAAAGCTTCCAAAGCTGGTCCTGGAAGGCCACGGTGCTGCACCAACGTGCCTGATTCTACTCATCAGTGGCTTGAATCAAGTGTCGAGGCAAGGAGAGCGCTAACGTAGGCAGAACTGCAGTTGGGATTCATGTTAAAAATAAAGTCGAACCTGTCAAAAACAGGGGTTTCTCCTGACTGAAGACATACGAGCTCAGCTCCTGAGCTCAAACACCAGAGCAGGCACCAGGCACCTTATACCTGCTCTTAATCAACCAACAGCAACCATGAGCTGGAGACACATGGGGAGCTGGTGCTAAAAATAAGCCTGAAACTCTTCTCAAGCCCAGGCACAAGGTTCTTGACATGCTAACTTCATGGTAGCTGCATATGAGGGTTACTTCGCCTTGAACGATCCACAAAGGCATCCCAGCACACACTAGATAACTCAGGGGGGGAAGGAAACTTTTTTTTTTGTTTCCAGGGTTTTCTGTCTATTTTTAAGGATGCTCTCCAGAGTTTTCCATTTCATTTTTATGGATGCTCCTGAGAGTTTTCATCTTCTTTTTTATGGACCTTCTCCAGAGTTTTCCATCTACTTTTTCCACCTATATTCATAATGAAAAAATTCATTTTTATGACTTTGCCCAGAGTTTCCCATCTACTTTTTCTATCAGCATTTTATGGACTTTCTTCAAAGTGATACTTTCAGTGTTTAATATGATTTCTCCAGGGTTTTCCAGCTATTTTTTCCACTGTCGGACTTGAAAATGAACTCAAATCCAGAAACATTCGAGGGGACATTCATCACAAAATATTTAAAATTCTCAGAAGAGGAACATTCCTTTTTTAACTTCTGTTTTTATGGACTTTCTCTGGTGTTTCACATCTACTTTTTCCAGAATGTTCAATCTACATACAGAGGAATTTCTCCTGAGATCTCCCTCTACTAGGTATGGACTTTCCATTCCATTTTTAATCTGATTTCTCCAGGGGCTTTCAATCTTCAATTTATGGATTTTCTCCAGAGTTTTTATCTATCTTTATGGATGATCTTCAGAGTTTTATAGCTCTATTCTCTACATGAAAATCCCAACTATTCCCACAATGACTTTATGGAACAGAAAGTAAAGTTGAATCATGTTTCTGAAAAAAATAAAAGTAATATTAGCTTCAATTTTTTCTCTTCTTCCTGGTGGAGTTTCCATACCATACTGAGTTAAACAAGCATCGGGTCCTCAGGAACAGTTCTCCAGGCTTCTTGAAGGTCATTCTAAAGATCTTCTTTGGATGCCTGCCTTTTGTTCTCCATTCTCTGTGGAGATGATCCCACACTGCTTCTGAAACTACTAAGGTACTGGGACTGTCCTGAAAAAGAGAGACAAAAACTTGATCCTTCAGGGAGTCTGGAGTCAGGAGAAGGGGCAGTGGTGACCCAGTGGTTAGGGAGTTGGCCCAAGGATCAGAAGATTGTGGGTTCAAACCCCTTACCAGTCGGTTGCCCCGAGGCACTCTTGAGCATAGTACTGTCCCCATCACTGCTCCCCAGGTGCTTTCAATAGCTGCCCCCTGCTGCACAGTGTTTGAGTGCATGGGTTAAATGCAGAGGTCCAATTTCGTTGTGGTGTGCTGTGACCTGGTAATGATGAGGGTTGTCACTTTCACTTCACTTTCACTTTTCAACTGTTCCTCAAGAAGACATAAAAAATACAGGAGTCTTATTCAATGAATATAAGATATGAAGAAACGAGGGGCTCAAGACTGTAGATGGTAGGTCACAGCAAAACGAGCCAAAAGATTACCAGCCAATCAGGAAATTGAGTTTTATTGCACCAGTATATGGAACTATGACTAGTATCCCAGTGAATAGTGTCCCAGTGCTGAAAGTAGGGCATAGTGACTAGGGTTCATTTCCTCCTTCTTTAGAATAGTGTTAATAAAAGGACTCCAGTGTAGAAGAGTGCTCAAGGATTATTTTCTACACTAGTGCTCCAATGTAGAAAATCAGAGGATTATTTCTGTTCCCGATAAACTAGTGTTCTAGTGCTCCAGGGTAGGGAACGTTGATTTGGGATCATTCCCTCACCTATAATAGTGTTCTAGTGCTCCAGGGTAGGGAATGTTGATTTGGGATCATTACTATGACCTATAATAGTGTTCTAGTGCTCCAATGAAGCAAACAGTAATATTTCTCATCTTTATTAATGTGTTCTAAATCGTGTTCCCAGTGTTTCGTTGTCTTAGGTCACATTTTTTTTCAGTTGTCTTGACTTCACAAGTTGTTCTTTTTTGCTAACAAGCAAGCGACTCATTCAGAGGCTGCCATTTTCGTCCGTGGCAGTATCATCTCGGGAGATTTGCAGAGCGTATACCTGCCTTATGATATTTGCCCTCTTGGATCCCAGCAGTCTTAGTGCTTCTGCACGTTCTCCGCTCTCGTCCATGGAGCTTTTCCTGGAACTGCTTTGCTTTTGCTTTTCCTCGCAGCACTTTGACAGACAGACCTGGCAGTGTGCTTCGCCTTACAGGCGCAGAGCTAAAATGGTTATCGTCCGTTTGATGTCTTCCTCCTCGCTTCCGGGAAACGGGGCAAACAGGGGAGTGAACGCCACGCTTGTGCAAATCTGGGCCGCCCTTGTCCGGCGAGTTCTGCTTTAATTGCACATCTTCTTGATGGCTGCTTACATGCTGGCGGAGCTGTTTCTTCATTAGGAGGACATTCCGTGACGAGTAATTCACGTTAATGAATTTAATCGCACCAATTACGGCTGTGTGCGAGTCGGAGGTTCCCAAATGATGCACGCAAATAAGACCTCCGATTATTGCTAAAGGGTAGGCACACAAGCCTGCACACATGCACAAAAGCATGACTTCATTATTTAGGGTTTGAAAATCACATTATTTTAATACTGGAGCTTTCCGTGGCCAAATTATTGAGTTAGATGGAGTGCATGCGTTACTCCTCCTAGTGTTCTTCAAGCAGGACTATTTCCCGTTGGGTTTGCTTTTCGGCCTGCCACAGAATGTGAAGTCATCTCTCTCTCACACACACACACACACACACACACACACATACATAGAGAGAAGAGAGAGAAAGAGACAGAGATAGAGAGAAAGAGAGGGAGAAAGCTTGGCTCATATCTCTGCTCTGTTTACTCTACAGTGACCTAAAGGGTTTGTTTCCTTTCAGTCGTTCTCACATGTTCCCCCCATCCTCCTGCTTTTGATTTTTATTTGCACACGCCTCTCCGTTCTTTTGTCGATCCCTCTGGCAACGACTCCACATCTGCTCATTTTTAAAAATGCTCTCTTCATGGCACTTCATAAAAGATGCGCTAAATATCTGAATCCACTTTACAGCTCCACTGTAGAACGGACAGATTAACCGGATAGATGTTGCCTGGATGTATGAAGCGCATTTGTCAGGGTTCAAATGTCAGAATCACTGAGTCATGTGAAATCAGAGATTACGGAGCAAAACGATGAAGGTGGGGGGCACTAGACGACTCTAGTGCTCCACGATTGGTAGAATTAGAGTTGGGTTCAGTTTAGTAAGAAAGAGGCTCTTTATTTCTTTACATGATGTCAGTGGATTTTTTAGACCCATTATTATTTGTATTGATGTTGTTAATAACAACAACAACAACAACAACAACAATTATAATAAATCCATTTTATGAACCACATGGGCAGCGGTGGCCTAGTGGTTAGGGAGTTGCCTCGGATCGGAAGATAATGGGTTCAAACCCCTTACCAGTTGCCCTGAGGTACCCCTGAGCAAGGTACCATCCCCATCACTGCTCCCCGGGCACTTTCACAGCTGCCCACTTCTGCACGGTGTTTGCATGGGTTAAATGCAGAGGTCCAATTTCGTTGTGGTTCACTGTGTGCTGTGACCGCGCAGTGACAAGGATAGTCACTTTCACTTTCACAATGACAGAAGTGTTATAGCAATCCAAGTGGCCATAGAGTGAAAGACATTAATTAATTAATTAGGTATGGTTATAATAACAACAAAAACAACACTACTACTACCAACAACAACAATAATAGTAATATTAAAAAAGTAAACCATCTGATTTTGTAACCTGATACTGAACACATGTATTTTTGGTTACTGATCTTGCACAGAGCGATAAAAGCTGCACTGGACCGCAAGAGCTAAAGATTTTAATCTGAAAGTGTTTCACTTGAAGTAGCGTTTGTAAAATAATGTGACATTCATGATGTATTAAATTATTCAATAATACAATTTGAGACTGGAAATCATGATGCCTGATGGCAGTTTCTGTAGATGATATAACAAAAGAGCATTGAGGTCAATTACCATTAAAGCATTTCTGAAGGCAATGACGGCCTAACGGTTAGAGATGAGGGCTTGCAGTTAGACGGTTGGGGGTTCAGTCCCCTTGACCGGCAGGAAATACGTTGGCAAGTGGGTGAACATTGCTTTCCCAGCCCTGCATCCATGGCTGAACCCTTGAGAAAGGCACAGATATCCATCCCACCGCTCCTTAGATTAATTAAATACAATGGCAGTAATTTTGATACAATTTTATACATTTTTCTTCATTAAAATAAGAGGGAAGTTCATTCTCAGCTTCTGTTGACCTTAGGTGATATAAATCTATCATCTCTATCTGTCTGAGAGTTGAACAGGTGCATTCGCTGGTGGTTTGTGACTGACGGTGCCCTGTAGCCATGCAAATGTTGCCATGGTGATTGCTGGGATAACAGTGCCACTCCTGCTGGCATTCAGGCTGATGATGTTATCCCCCTTGTTTCTAATGCTGGTTCTTCTTGGGCTCGGTTCTGTCGTTCACGAACAGGGGTGTGCACCTGGATGAGCATTTGGTGCCCAAAAAATTAAACGTCCACCAGCTGCAGTTTACACATTACCATTGGCTGTGGGGAGCCAGTTTCTTGCACATAGATTAATCATAATCTTGAGCTAAATTGCAATGCTAGTGGTGCCGCACCACTTAATCTCATTTACTGCTTAGACTTTATCTTTGTGCAAATGAGCTGGTATGGGTGTACCGGGCACAGCAGTGTTGCTGGGGCTTAAAAACCTGGATTCTGACTATACTCCCCTGTAGCTCCCCTGCTGATTCACTGTGTGTATTAGTCATCCTCAAGCCCTTCATCAGTGCTCGGTTTCTGACACCGCTGGCTGGGATTTCAGCTTCTGGATCGTTCGGACTCCAGTTAGGACACTGGTGTACATAAAGCACCCAAGCAAGTTTGAGAAACTGGTACCAGCACCACACGCTACCAAAATAAGGCTACTTTGAGAACCACAATGAAATGCATCCTCTGCACCTCACCCACACACACTGTGCAGCTGGGGGCAGCCATATCCAGCAAGGTACCATCCCAATCACTGCTCCCCGGGTGCTTAAATTAGCTCCCTCTTGCTGCAATGCCGCGCTGGTGGAAAGCACAGGTTGCATTTTGCTGACAGTTGGCCACTTTCCCTTCACTTTCACTTCACCACTACTGTACATACAGATGTTTCACCATTTATTCTGTAACCTGCAGTTAACTGGTTCATACTTGTTCCACAGATGAGACGAGAAGTAGAAGACTGCCGTCTACTGAACCTGGTGGTTGTATTTGAGAGTTTAGTGCAGATTTGGGGTGAATTCTATCCCTTGAAATGGTGGCTGGCTCTACTGGACTGGGTTCGAAGAGCTGTGGGTGTTAATGAGAAATGGGCCTTTGGCATTACATGACATATGAGTTCCTACATTCAATAAAGCCTTTCACTCTACACGACTTGCCACAGTGTGGAATGACATTTGTATGACGCAGCTCTATTACACTAACTAGATTCCCCTTCTGCACTTATATTACACTGAACTTGTGAACTGCCCCCGAGTGTCCATGTGGGAACACATATCAGCAAGAAAACGAAGGGAAAAAGAGTTTAGTGAGAAAGAGGAATTGATCAGGCTTTGTTTTCTTTCTCCCCAAGCTGCTTTTTTCATGAATTTCATAAAGTACACAGTGGCCCAACCTTTCTAAGGTCCACACTTACAGGGATCATTTTTGGGGGGATATTTGGGACAGTGGTGGTTCAGTGTTTTGGGACTAAGCCCCAGGATCGGAAAGTCATGGGTACAAATCCCAGACCAGAAGGTTGGTCTGAGGTACCCCTGAGCAAGGTACTGCCCCCATTACTGCTCCCTGGGCACTTTCAATAGCTGCCCCCTGCTGCAGGTGTGTGTCTGGGATATATGCAGAAGCTGCATTTTGTTGTGGTTCACTATGTGCTGGCTAAAGTAGTCACTTTCACTTTTTTAAAGGGTTCGTAAGTGTCGCTCTTGCAAGGATAACACGCGATAAATACCGTCCTCATGGCACCAAAGAACAACAGCGATAGCAGCAGCAAAGTGAAGAGGAAAACTGTGAAAACATATAGAAATGAAGAAAGAAATTATGTAAAGTATGAATCGGCTCACTGCACATCTGATTTGGCTATAGAGTACAACATGGCCAGGTCGATGATATCTACATTTCTGAAGAGCAAGGAAGCTGTTAAAGCAGCTGATGTAGCAAAAGGGGTGAAATCTTAAAAAAGCAAAGAACCCAGACAAAGGAAATGTTTAAGATGTTCTTTCTGCAAAGTAGGCATGCTAAATTTGAGTTAAAGTTCTAGGAAAATGAATTTATATGTATAATTTTTAGGACTGGGAACAAATGATTCTTCAATTATCAAACAAATCGGTGTTCGAACACAGATTTGGTGTAAGAGCCCTACCCCGACGGGGCACTAGGGGGAGCCAAACCGCTGTTGGGAGACCTGCCAATCAGGCACGGTGATCAACAGTGATTTGGTTCACCTGTGCTTGGGCTTATTTAAATGCAGAGAAGACGAGTCAGAGTTGCTGGGTCGTTGTTTGACTCAGACGGTAATTCGGTAAAGATCCTTGGGTTTTCTCTCGGGGTCTCCCTGTCTCTCTCGCTTTGTGGTTGCGTCAGTTCAGGAGCTTCGGCTTGTTGTGCTGACTGACGCTGCACCCTCCCTTCCGAGTTTCTTGTTTTTTTGTTCCTTTTGTTTTTTCTACAACGTTCCAGCTCAACCGCTCACCCCTTTTTGAGCATTTTGTTTTCTACCCTTTTTGAGCATTTTTGTTTTCTACCCGTTTTGAGCATTTTGTTTTCTACCCTTTTTGAGCATTTTGCTTTCTACCCGTTTTGAGCATTTTGCTTTCTACCCATTTTGAGCTTTTGTTTTCTACCCATTTTGAGCATTTTGTTTTCTACCTGTTTTTGGGGACTGGCAGCTTCGGGTACTGCATTTGGGTCCAAACCCTGTGTGGCTCCCTGGGTTCAGAGTAGGCCACACCGTTACATTTGGAATGAATTGTGTTCGAGATTCGAGCTACCACAGTAGTGTGTTACATGCAAAATTGATTAAATGTGCAGTTTTATAGGTTGTGTATGAACTAGGGTCCAGATTGCACATGCATTTGAAAAAGGGACTGATGGGAAGATCAAACACAGCCAGTATTGTAGAAGTAGCTGATTACATATTCTGCTTTGAGTGACTTGTAAAAGCCAATTTTGAATCAAGTGACCTGTTTTAATTACGTCAAAATTTTTGTTGGGTCGTGAGAGCAGCGGAGAACCTGGAGAGATGGAGATGTGCTCTAGAGAGGAGAGGAATGAAAGTGAGTAGATCAAAGACAGAATACATGAGTGTGAAGGAAAGGGAGGAAAGTGGAGTGGTTAGGATGGAGGGAGTAGAGGTGACAAAAGTGGAGGAGTATGGGATCAAACACTTGGGATCAGCAGTTCAGAGTAACGGCAAATGTGGAAGAGAGGAGAAGAAGGGAATGCAGGCAAGTTGGAATGAGTGGAGAAGAGTGGCTGGAGTGATTTGTGACAGACGGGGACCAGCTAGAGTAAAAGGGAAGGTTTACAGGACAGTAGTGAGACCAGCTATGTTGTATGGGTTGGAGACGGTGGCACTGATGAAAAGACGGGAGGCGGAGCTGGAGGTGTCAGAGTTAAAGATGCTGAGATGTTCGCTGGGTGTGACGAGGATGGACAGGATTAGACATGAGTATATTAGAGGGACAGCTCAGGTTGGACGTTTTGGAGACAAAGTTAAAGAAGGTTGCGTTGGTTTGGACGTGTCCAGAGGAGAGATGAGGATTATATCAGGAGGAGGATGATGAAGATGGAGCTGCCAGGAAAGAGGAGAAGAGCAAGACCAAAGAGGAGGTTTATGGATGTGGTGAGAGAAGAAGATGCAGAGGACAGGTAGAAATGGAAACGAAGGATTCGCTGTGGCAACCCCGAAACAGGAGCAACCAAAAGAAGAGGAAGAAGAAAACATTGTGTTGGGTTCTCAAAAGATATGAGACTTACTTTAACAGAGGACACAGTGGACTGCGGCATGAGCCTCAAAGACTCACTGTTGTTTATTAGAATAAAATGTTCTCATGTTGTAAGAAGATGCCACACTAATGCCAAGATGTTATAATTCCAATCTGACACTTTTAAAGTAAGGTTGCCATGCACTGGCAGCAATCCAGTCTAGGATCTTCAACCTAGGACCTACAGTGGGTTGGATCAGATTTGAAAAGAACATTTCAGGGAAAAAATCAGGAAAAAAATTCAGATTTGTGCTGCTAATGTGAAAACGCATTGACTTTTTCCACGTTTTGGAGACGGGATCACAATCAAGGACCCATCATAGGATGAAAGCTCTAATGTGAACATAATGTGAACAAGTGAAAGTGACTATTCTCGTCATTGTGAAATGCAGCACAGCACAACACCACGAAATTCAACCTCTGCATTTCACCCACACACACATGCGCAGCAGGGGGCAGCTATTGAAAGCGCCCGGGGAGCAGCGACAGGGATGGTACCTTGCTCAAGGGTACCTCAGGGCAACCTACTGGTCTGGGATTCAAACCCATGGCCTTCTCATCCT
This sequence comes from Hepsetus odoe, assembly GCA_017165825.1. NCBI lineage: Eukaryota > Metazoa > Chordata > Actinopteri > Characiformes > Hepsetidae > Hepsetus > Hepsetus odoe. The sequence goes on from CM029383.1 coordinate 22,105,505, forward strand.
GGGGCCTAGTCCCAAAACACTGGTCCACCTCTGCCTGTGGATCACATGAAAATTTAGGGCCAATCAAAGATGTCTCAGAGTGCATTGTGATACCATTCTTGCAAATTTTCAAATCCGTCAGCCTTGGAGGACACGTTTTGAACATTTTCGCCATCAAAAATGCCATTTCATTCTGAATGGATGGTCGATTGTGTCTGTTATCAGATTGGAGTCTACTTTAGTGTACCTAGGCCTAAAATTGCATCACCAGTGGAAGCAGAAATAGTCCTAGCTTGCTGTAAAGCAAAGGTGGTTAATATTTATCGATCTAGGCCCGGTTTCCTGCCGTCCGAGAGGCCGATGTACATGGGAAGACTGTCAGTTCTGAGGCTTCGGCTCGGTGCCAGCGTGATGTGTTTAATGTTGGTATGCGTCTCGCTGAGATAGACAGATGGATGAGAGGTATCAGAGGGGGTAGAAAACGAGGTCAAAAACAAACTCGATGGGAAACGGAAGAGCGGCCAGCGAATCAGAGATGCAAACAGCCTCAATAAAACATCAATCCGCCATCACACGCTACAAGTTGGCTGGCGTGGGAGATGCACTTGAAAGGGGATTTTTTTCCCCCTTTAAAGAAAGCAAGACAACACAGTGTGAGCAAGCGGCGGTGGTTTTAACGAATAACCTCAACAACGGGGGCTTGTTGACCTGCAAATGATTGCCGTTCAGATTCAAAGATGAGATGCGTAGACAATCATATCTGATTCTTCAAACAAACAGTTTTGCTTTTTTGTTGAACCGCTGGCAGTAAAGCAAAGCAGTGATTGTTGGATTCAGTTTGTTAATGAATCACACAAGTTGATCTGGATCAAGCGTGTCAAACTCAGGTCCCTGGATGGCACAGCTGTGATGCATCCGATTCAAACCATGAAGGGCTTTGTAATGAGCCGATGAGTGGAGTCAGGTGTGCTAAATAACACTAAACTCTACTAAATGCAGCACTAAATCCTGTAGTGCTGCAGCTCTTCAAACTCCTCTGTGGCTCCAAACAGAGCCGAACGAAAGAAGTGAGATACACAAGCGCAAATAAGTGAGTTCGATTATATGTGTGGGATGCGTTTTTACAGCAGACATTGCCATGAAAAGTCACGATTAAGAGAATCGGCTCTACAGAGGGAGACACCGGCACCGCAGGAGGACCAATGAGGAATCAGTGCTGAAAAGGACCAACTCTTGGAGAACGAGGAGCCACCGTTAGCCCTTTTCACCAACAGGGAGGGCTTGATTCAATCAGGAATAGTTACACTCGTTCTGTCCAGGGTTTGTGGAACCTCTTCCTGGTCCAATCTGGACATTGCCTCTGTCTGATGAATTTTCCCACTTGTTTGGAGGTGGAAACGCTGTAACCATGCACTTGTCATCAATGGAGGAGTGGCTTCATAATGGAAGTAATAGAAAAAGACACGCCCACTAATGGCATCATTCTTCCTGCTGGAATGGCAGCAGTGGTCTAGTATTTAGGGACAGGATCAGAAGGTCGTGGGTTCAAATCCCAGACCACAGTGGTTTGCACTGGGGTACCCTTGAGATACCCTTGGATACCGTAACCATCAATGCTCCTCGGGCGCTGGATATGGCAGCCTCTTGCTGCACATTGCACAGATCATTGTTGAAAAACGCTCCGCATGGTTTAAAATCTCGAACCAGAACAGAGGCGGCTGATGGAAAAGGATGAGGAGGTCAATGAGAGGAACCGAAAATGGGGAGGTTCTCAAAGAAGATCAAGAAGAGCTACTGAAAAGGGGAACACCTACACCTCTGCAGTAAGGATACAAGCGGGACGGCTTTGCTCTGAAGATTAGAGTCACTCAGCTCGTATAAGATCGAGGAGAAGAAAGCAATCAGGGGCCAGTGTTTAAGAAATACTCCAGAGTTTTCCAATCTAATTTCTATCTGCTGCATCTGCTGCATTTGATCGATTACCGCAGACAATAAATTCTTGTACTTAGAAAAGAAAAGAAAACATATTGACTCAAAGCACATTCATAACAGAAGGCAATGTTAATGTGTTTCAGCACCTGCCCGTTGGCTTCTATAAGTCATTTCGAGCCGACGAATTTGATGTTTTTCGTGACTGCTGCAACTTCGACAACATAAACCAGACACTTAAAGCCGCTTTCAGATGTTTTATTCAGTATTTCGGGTATTTTGGGACCCGCATTATTATTGAACCATAAATAATAAACTATAATGATCTATTTAAAGTATTTTTTAATCAAAGCATCTGCCTGGAGATTTGATTAATGTTTTGCGTTCTGGACATTTTTATTTTATTAGAGTCTAGATCTGTACAGCCTTCTGTACAAGAAATAAAAGAACGTGGGAAAACAAAATAGTATAGTCCACACATTTCTTCTTTCTCCATTATTTTATCATCGTGAACGTTATAGATTTACACACGCATTGCTTTACTGGTTGGCTTGGAGGGTGAATACGATAGCTATGCATGTTATCTAGATCTTGTGACTGCTTTTTCAAAAACCTGCATTGATATTTTTCTCTACAATTCATTATTTCACATCAAACCCGCTCTGAATAACTTTATTTATACCTTAACTGCTAAATTATGGATGGATTCTGATAAAATAGTCAGATTCGACTTATTTGTACATGTAGAATGATTGCTGGAGAAGCTTTCTAAAGCTAATTGAACGTCTGCATGATAAATTCCAAGTCTAGAACCATACATTCAAGGAAGGAACCTTTTCCATCCTTTCATTTTTAAAGGGATACGAGGCACAAGGTTTATGGTAAAAGCTTAAAGCACACTTTTGAGATCTAAGTGTGTATCTCCACTATGGCTTCACTGTGTGTGTGTGTGTGTGTGTGTGTGTTCTCCTGTAGTTCTTTCTGACAGAGCACAGATTTGCTCTAAATAGCGAGTGAAATTGAATGGCAGTTTGTCTCCTTCTTCCAGTTTACCTCCGCCAGCCAGAGTCATTGATTTTCCCCCGTGGGCCTGTGAGGAAGCAGCTGTCGCGCCGGGACTGGCCAGGTATAGAGCTTCATGTGTGCACTCCGTCTCCAACCCCAACGGACCCTTTTAGCTGCATGCATGAACCTCCGGAGGAACCGCTCCCGAGTTTACAGCGGAGGTGATGAAGTGTCGGAGAGGAAGCTACCGAAACTGTTGGGCTGAAACATGAAGTGGATGTACGGCTGGATAATTAAGCCTGCAGTCTCCTGCGTGAGGCCGAAGGTGAGCTGGTGTAACAGGTAGAAAGACCCAGATAAAGATCTCTAACGTTGGCTGTATTGATGCTGATGCTCAGAGTGAGCTTTTTCTCAAGACACTTTTTCCTGTAACTGGGTGACAAAAGTGCAAATATTATTTACTTTAGGTCAAAAATTTTAAAATTTACTCAAATGAAAGTTAAAAGCACTGGTTCTGAAATGTACTCACAGTACAGGAATGTACTCAGAGTAGAAAAGTAAAAAATACAGGAATGTGCTGAGAGCATAAAGTGAGACGTGTCTCCTCTGAAGGACGTTTGTAGCATCTGTGCTGAAAGTGAACTGAATCTCATTCCATAGAATTCAAAGACTATTAAATTAAAGAAATGGTAACAAATGTCTAAAAAATAAATGTCTAAAAATAAAAAGTTTTAGATAAATGGGTTCCAATCACTGATCATTCAGCATCAGCAGTAAACGAATCAGCGGATCATCTGGAATCATCTGCTCCTGTTTCTTCACTGCTTCGTGTCTTAAGTTAGACGCTTTGTTCTGCTTGAAGGTTCAGACGTAGATCACTGTGTGGATTAACCAACACAGAACTATCAAACTGCTCAGGTACAGAGACTGGACTGAAAGAGACAGTCAAACACTCGTCCTTCAGGAAGATCTGAGAACTGCTCAGTGGCAGAGACTGACTGAAATGAAAAATAACAACACTGTCCTTCAGGAAGATCTGAGAACTGCTCAGGATGGTTGTAGACCGGGAGACTGAAAATGAGAGACAAATAACACTGTCCTTCAGGAAGATCTGCGGAGAGAACTGCTCAGACAGAGACTGGACTGAACATGAGAGACAACAACACTGTCCTTCAGGAAGATCTGGAGAACTGCTCAGGTACAGAGACAACAACACTGTTCTTCAGGAAGATCTGGAGAACTGCTCAGATACAGAGACTGGACTGGAAAATGAGAGACAAGCCAGTCACTGTCCTTCAGGGAAGATCTGAGAACTGTCAGGTACAGAGACTGGACTGAAAATGAGTGGGACAACACACTGTCCTTCAGAAGATCTGAACTGCTCTGAGGTACAGAGACTGACTGGAACATGAGAGACAACAACACTGTCCTTCAGGAAGATCTGGAGAACTGCTCCTCAACAATCCATTGAAACATAGAACCTTTGGCTCTGGAAGCAAAATATGAAGTCTCCATCAGCTCTATCCCCATGACTTCTTATTTTCTTATTATTTTTCTTTAAAGTAACTCATCTCAACTATAGCAACTGCTGAAGCTTTTCCAGTGTGATGTCACATTTGATGGGATTAGAGGAAATAATGATAAATATTTTCTGTTTCTCTCTCCATGATAAAAGGAACTAGGAACGGTACACACTTCACCTTCGGGGCACCTTCTGTTCCATATTGTTTTGTTTGCATAAGAACCGTTCGATCACAGCGCTTTGTGTGTTGTATCCCAGGCAGTTTGTCCCTGCCGCGTGTCGGCACACTTTAAAATGTGTACACAGTCTCATTACCAGAAGAGTAGAAACAAATGACAGTGACTTATGAAAGGCAGTAGATTAAATTGTAATTATTAACAATGGTGGCCTTTGTGTGTCAGCATGTTAATATGGCGGTGCTTTTAATGAGCTGTGACAGAAACTGCAAAATAGCGTTAAAAAACAAGAAGAGGAAAGATGAGGGTAATCAGGAAGTGATTACAGTTTGTCACTTAATCAAACGTCTCCCAGGACGCTACAGTGTCATACTCAGTGCCACGGCTGCAGAGAAAGAGACAGGGATGGCGTGGACGGAGGGAGGTGAGAGGGGACGACTGTGTGGCAAGAGATTAAAAAGGTGCTGGCCAGCGCATATAGACTGGCTGGTCATTTTATTAGAAAAGCCTGCGTCCTGTAATAAAGGCACTGCAGCCCATCTGTTGATGCACAGTTTAGGGGTTAGCCATGTCGAGCCACTGTCTTCCAAATCTGCCTGCAAAAAGGTTTCAATGAGCTGACTTGGCTTGACTAGGTTTAGTAGTGCAAAAGATACTGCTGGGAAACACTGCTCAATACTTTGCACACCCAACACATTTGTGAATTTCTGCCTGTGTTTTGGAGGAGCTGCTTTAAAATAGGGGGGCAGAATGGTCTGCACCTGGCAATAGTTCCGGACGGTGGTGTTATCTGTGGAACTGTCCAGACATATCGTGGACTAACTAGGATAGTCATCTTCTTCTTCTTCTTCTTCTTTCGGCTGAGTCACCTCTTTGTTCTTCCTCTTTTCTTTTCCTGGGCAACATCCTCCTTCCAAACTGCCTCCTCTGGACATGTCCAAACCAACGGCGAACCTGCTTCTAACTTTTTGTCTCCAAAACGCCGTAACCTGGGAGCTGTCCCTCTAATATAATACTGCTTTCTAATTCTGTCCATCCTCGCCACAACCAAATCAACATCTCAGCATCTTTTAACTCGATACCTCCAGCTCCGCCTCCTGCCCCTCATCAACGCTCTAACTCCACAGCATAGAATAGGAATAAAGTTCATAAATCTGCTCACTCCCTCCGTCACTGACTCACTGACTCACTCACTTACCGTTAAACATATAAATTATGTAGGACTGAAAGAAGGAAAATGTACTTTAAGTAATCACCCCCAGGGAGTCTCTACTGATTTTTTCTACATTTTGCTCCCTAAGATCCACTCCTCTGAATTTTTTTAATGTCTGGAGGTTGTACTCCAGATCTCTCCCTGAAGGAGGCAATTGTTGTTCTCATGTTCCAGTCCAGTCTCTGTACCTGATAGTTCCTCAGGATCTTCTCCTGAAGGACAGTGTTGTTGTTCCTCATTTTCAGTCCAGTCTCTGTACCTGAGCTGTTCTCCTGGGGATCTCTTCCTGAAGGACGGTGTTGGTTCTCATTTCAGTCCGTCTCTGTACCTGAGCGGTTCTCCAGATCTTCCTAGAAGGACAGTGTTGTTGTCTCTCATTTTCAGTCCAGCCCTGTACCTGGAGCGGTCTCTCCAGATCTCTAGAAGTGACAGTAGTTGTTGTTCTCCTGCAAGTCTGTCCAGTCTCTGTACCTGAGCAGTTCTCAGATCTTCCTGAAGGACAGGTTGTTGTCTCTCATTTTCAGTCCAGTTCTGTACCTGAGCAGTTTCATCTCCACAGAGAATGGAAAACAGAAAGCAGCTGATGTCCAAAAAAGACCTTTGGAATGTTCTTCAAGAAGCCTGCAGAACTGTTCTTGAAGATGACTTAAAGTAATAGCTCGTCTAAGAGAATTCGGGCTGTGCTGGAGAATAACGGTGGTCTAACCAAATTCTAATTTTAAAGCTGCTGGAACGGAACTCTCTTTATGTTCTAGACAGGATTTGTTTGCACATAAATCACTGCACTGCTGTCTCAGTCCCTTTAATGTTCATTCATTTTGTAATTAAAGAAGGGTTGGGATTATTCATGAACTACATTTCAGGTCCTCCTTTTTCCGGCAATTATTCCAGTTGCCATTTATTTCTGTGATATTAAGCGGACTCTGTGTCTCTTTGATCATAACACCGTGACCCCTTTATCGAACAAAATGTGCGACTCCACACTTTTCTGCGGCCCGGCTGAACAAATCATATTTACTGCTTTTAAATCCAGCTGACACTTTTAGGGGGGAAGGTATCTGACATATTAAAAAGTGCTCGCGAGCTTCCTGCAGCTTTTTCAGCGTGATTAATTCCTCTCCTCTCACATGACCCCAAATGCACCTGGGGTGTCTGCAGCACTCAGAATCTTCTGGAAGGCCTTATGAGGCAAACAGAAAGAGAGAGAGAGGATGGGATGGAGAGAATTAGCTTTATTAAGCAGGTCGCACTTCATAGAGTCTGTGGTTCGTGTGTGTGTGTGTGTGTGTGTGTGTGTGTGTGTGTGTGTGTGTGTAGGAGAGAAGAAGTTGAGGGAGACTGAATGTGAAGAGTAGGCACTTGCTGCAGGCTATCTGACGGCATGGTGATGGACATGGAAAGACGAAGAAAAGCCTCTACCCTTTCGCCAATTTCAGGTGGCAGGTCCAGTCCAGCTGCTGAAACAATGGAGGAAACATCTGGTTAAGGACAGGGCTTAACACGTGATGATGTGGAAAGCTTTATCACACCATCTGTTCCTTCTTCAACAATTAGACTCTCTCTCTCTCTCTCTCTCTCTCTCTCTCTTTCACTCTCTCTGGATTCAATGATTGCTGTTCCATGCACGTTTAGTTTAGTCAAAACATAATCAGCTGTAATTCATCTGTAATTGACCGTGTACAGGGATGTTCTTCATGCACCTATGATAGAAGTGCCAGACGTTCGACAGCAGAAATTTGTTTTCTCCGCAGTGACACTCAAAAAAAAAAAAAAAAAAAAAAACCATGCTCTTCACCAACTATTCCTCATGGTCTAATAAAAACAACAACAACAATAACACTTTCTACATGTTTAGGTTGATGATATGTGCATCATTCATAGGACCCAAGGTTTCCCAGAAGATCACTGCCCAGAGCATCACGCTGCCTCCCATGACTTTCTTCTCATAAAGCAACATGGTGCTATTTCTTCCCCAGCAATGCACCCTTACCTGCAAAGGTGATTCATTCACTTCTTCTATTGTTCTATGATCCAGTCTGGTGGTCCCATGTCCATTGTAGCTCAGTGTTGGTTGAGGTTCCTTGCTCTCTCTTACCAGTCTGTAGCCCAACGAGTCTAACTGTGTTGAAGATGCTCTGGTATTCTTCCAGTTTTCAACTTCAAGAACCTTCATTTGCTGCTTAAAATATCCCCCCACATTTGTCTGACGTATGATTAGGTTGTTTCTCAAGGTCTTAACTGCTTTATACAGCACTGTGCAAAAGTTTTAGGCAGGAGTGAAAAAATGCTGTAAACAGAACGCTTTCAGAAATATCAATAATGATTGTTTATTTTGATCAATTTACAAAACGCAAAGTGAGCGAACAAAAGAAAAATCTAAATCAGATCAATATCTAGTGTTTCTACCTTTTGCCTTCAGAACAGCATCAGTTCTTCTGGCCCCACAGAGCCCTGATCTCCACATCATCCAGTGTGTCTGGATCACATGAAGAGACAGAAGGATGTGAGGAAGCTACATCCACAGAAGATCTGTGCTCAGTTCTCCAAGATGTTTGGAACGACCTACCGGCCGAGTTCCTTAAAAAACCGTGCGCAAGTGTACCTAGAAGAACTGATATTGTTTTGAAGGCAAAGGGTGGTCCCAGCAAATATTGATCTGATTTAGATTCTCTTTTGTTCATTCACTGCATTTTGTTGATTGATGAAAATAAATGATGAACACTTCCATTTCTGAAAGCGTTCTTTGTTCACAGCATTTTTCCCACACCTGCCTAAAACGTTTGCACAGCACTGTATATCTAATATCTTCTACAATGTGTTTACTAGTCCACGATAGGGCTAAAAGTGAATCTCCCCAAAATCGCCTCTTGCTTTAATGGGTGAAAGTGAAAGTGACTAATTGTCATCATGCACAGTACAGCACAGAGCGAACCACAACCAAATGCAACCTTTGTTTTTCACCCAAACATGCCGTGCACCAGTGGGCAGCCATTTCCAGCACCCGGGAAGCAGTGGTGGGGACGTTATCTTAAAAGTGAAAGTGGCTATTCCTGTCGTTGTGAAACAGCACAGCACACAGTGAACCCTGACGAAATTACACCTCTGCATTTTACTGTGCTGCGTTTCACAATGACCAGAATAGTCACTTTCACTTTTTCTGATCCTGGGGCCAACTCCTTAACTACTAGCTGCCCCTGAATCTGCCCCAGATCTTCCTACTGACCTGGGGCTAGTATTTAAACGCTGGGCCTCTAGCTGAATGTGATTCATATAAATTGCTTTCATCATCACTGGTGATATCTGTGGCTCCTAAGAGTTTTTTGAACAGCCTGATAACTCGGTCACACATCTTTCTTCAACAACACACTGCACCGTGCAGTGCGGATGTCTCTCAGGGCTACACAGTTGATCAGGTTTCATTATTATGGGTCCTTGTGTACAGACCCGGTCCTCCATGATGCAGTATTGCAGGCATATGGGGTTCCTTTATTTCCTAAAGTTTCATATCACAGCATAAAAGCCCTAATCTCATTCCTCCTTATCGAATATGTTTATGGCATGGTGACTTGTTGAAATGATTGATGGCATTCATGAGCCGTCTAGTGCAGCCCGTCTTCACACACATCTTTCATGTGGCGAGGCGGACAAGACCACAGGGAGGCAGATTGGACTGAAGAAAAACTAAATGATGTTTCAATCAAAGGAGGGAGAACGTTAATGAGATTTTACTTTAAGAGCGCCTGGATGTGCTCTATGACCGTAATGAATGAAGATGCATGCCAATGTATGCTCTGCGTTCAGTAGAGGCACTTAATGGAGAAAAAAAGAGTGATAATCTCTGCCCTTGCTGGGCTACAGTCCCTGAATGAGACATTGCATTAAAAGTACAATAAGGGTAAAGAATACAGCGCTGCAGTGTCGAAGGCCACGAGGTTCCCGAAATGCACCCGGGGAGTCGGAGCAAATGTCGTAAAAGCAAATGAATATGTTTTTCAGTTTCTGTGACTCCCAAACGGAGAAAACAACGCCCAACAGACTGCCTCAAAGTCGAGCTGTGGTCTTTTGATGCTACTGTGAAAGGGGACACAGGCTATCTTTCATCTTTTACTCAGCCCCCTCCTCCTCCTCCTCCGCTGCTCCCCGACACTCCTTACTTTCAATCTAAATTCTAACTAGCCGTCCGCCGCCACGAGGCTGCCTGTGACATTTTCCCCGTGACAAAGGGAGACAAGAGTACAGCGGATTTTCAAACCGAGGGGAAAGCCGTAAGACACCCATCAGCTTCGATCAAGACAGGCCGTTACACACCAGCGCTAATAGTGTTTGAATGGATGCTGAGTTCCGCTCGCATGATTTTACACCACAAACATTCTCTTGATGTATAACCGTCATGATGAACTATGATGCCAGATTACAGAGCGTTCTCATCATTGGAAACTTCTTTTTGGACTTTTCTTTTGCAGTGTTTTCTTGTTTCTTATTCCAACTTTTTAAAAAGCAAAGTAAATCTTCTGGGGGAAAAATGACTTGCTCAAGGATACAAACCCAGCAGCCATCGGCTGAAACTGAAGCTGTTAAGCCTTCACTCAGAGCATACTTTCCTGACAGCTGGCTTCTAACAATGCAAAGAGCTACTGAGCAATCTTAACAACACAGCTGCTAACTATTGTGACCCATTAAAATACCACCTTTACACTACCTGAGATGGGAGATCGAGCACTTCCACCTCCCAGTCGACCGGAGCGTGAAATGAAATACCGAATTTACCGGCTGTCGACTCGTGTGTGTGTCACACAAAGACTCAGCAGCTGCACTGCCTTGAGCTCCTGCTGATTGTTGTCAGCTGTGGCTCTGAACCTCCCCCTCCTGCCTCTAGAGGATTGTGCTGCCCTCTGCTGGCTGGTTCGGGAACTGTCACTCCAGTTCTGGATGGCACCCTTAAAATATTGCAGCTTAGTAAATATGCAGGAACATTTGTCTGTTTTTCTGTCTGAACACATCTCGTATCATCAGCCGATGTCTGGCAGCGCTAAAAACTGCACAACAACTAAATCCAGTGTCTGTGGAGGGTCTGTCTGCAGCCATCTGACCAACTAGAGCAGATGAAGTATGTGTACATGCAGCTGGAGGTGGTGGGATTGGTTCCTGGTAGAGGAGGAGAAAAAAAATGATATTAAATTATTACAAAATGAACATCTGAAGATGGGTACAAGTTTACACCGCAGTGATCAATGGAAATGATGTGTGGAAAACCAGAGTTTGGACTTTTGACAAAAGAAAATGAAAGTAAATCTATTTGTACCTTCCAGGCAAGATAACCTCCTGGACTTCTGAAGCTCAACTGAGACTTCCTGATCTGGTCAACACGGAGCGTTTAGTGAAATAATCATCAAACTGTTTCCAGGCATGAAGATCAACCTCTGGGAGCGGAAAGAGGCTGAAAACTTTGCAGAGTGACAGAGGCTTTCGTTCAAAAACTCCCAAACTGTCGGAGAGCATGACATGATGAGCAGGTTTTTGGCATAAGATCATTCATCATCTCAGCTCTGCGACTGGAGTCGGAGATAATAAGACAGGATCAAATGAAGACTTTGACTCTCTTCTTGCTCTTTTTTCTGTTCCCTATTTGGCTCTCTCTCTCTTTCTCTCCCTCCCCTTCCTTCCTTCTCGCTCTCTGTAAGATGTTTGAGAACACTTCAATAAGCCACTGAAGCTCCCAGGCCTTAAGTGACAGGCTCTGAGGAATGAATGGCGACACTGGCTCTTCCTTGATTGGATCATTTCCTGAACTTAATCACATTCCGAATTAGAAGTGCCAAGCCTGACAGGTGACAGCCAAACAAGTTTTTATTCACTCCAATTGCTCAATCAAGCCTGGGATTCTCATCTTGTAATGGTCTATCGAGGGATTGATTTATCTCCTGTTAAAGCTACTCAGGCTTGCCATGTTCGTTTTCAAGCTCGTTTTCCAGAGACGGCCTAAACAGTCCTCTGCGGCTCAGACGGGGGACAGTGTTGTCGACAGGACTCAGGATTTTCTACACACTGACCAATTTTCTACACTTTCCTGAGGCTGAATCTAGAACAGGTTTAGGACTGGAACAGTGGAGGTGGATACATTTTAACTCTAGCTGCTGAAAATCAACATAAAAGTAAAGGAGGATTCAAACATTTAGTAAAGAGCAGGCTGAACAATCGTTTGTAACCACAATTTGAATTTGTGCAATCTCGTCCTTCATTATCCATTATGAAATCATTTAAATAATGAAATCCAATAATGCACAGTGTGTGAAGGCAGAAAAAATAGATTAATTTATCTTTTTAGTAGAGTAGAGTAGAGTAATCTTTTATTATCCCACGAATGGGAAATTTGGGCGTTACAGGGCTCTTATAAAAGTGACAGATGTACAGAAAGAATAGAAAAAAGATTTATAAAAATAGAGGTATGAGGAAAGAGGGACAAGTACAGGAGAAAGGAGAAAAGTACAGGAGCTATAATAATAAATTATCTATCTATATAAATATATAAATATAAATATATATACATATATACTATATTACCAAGAGGCATATACATATATACAAGAAGAATTATATGACCAAATATACAGTACACAGTAATAATACACGATAATAAATAGGTTTTAAATAAATGATAAATAAACAAGTAGTAAGACATAAGTCTAATAATAATAATAATAATAATAATAATAATAATAATACTGTACAATACAATAACAATATACATTAATATACATTAATAATAGTATATATTCTGTCCCTCTGTCCCTCACTGCGACTCTTCCACACCAGCAGACCACAGCGTAAAAAACAGCCGACGCTACCACAGTGTCATAGAACGTCCTCATGAGATGTTTGTTTACTCCAAAGGACCTCAGCTGCCTTAGCAGGTGGAGACGACTGAGGCCCTTTTTGTACAGAGCAGTAGTGTTAGTGGACCAGTCCAGTTTATTGTTGATGTGGACACCCAGGTATTTGTACTCCTCCACCGTTTCAATGCACAAACCCTGGATGTCCACCGGTGTGATGGGGGGTGACTTCCTGCGAAAGTCAATCACCAGCTCCTTCGTCTTGCTGGCATTGATGCGCAGATGATTTTGATCGCACCATCTGACGAAGTCACTGATGACCCCCCTGTATTCCTGCTCATTCCCCTCCGACACACGACCAACAATAGCGGTGTCGTCGGAGAACTTCTGCAGGTGACAGGTGTCCATTTTTATCTTTTATCATAATTTATGTTTTTTGGTGAAAAAAAGGGCCTGAATGGGGGAAAAAATGTATTAACCAAAAATATATATAAGCATTTAATTGGAACTGAAATTTTTATTTAGTAATATTTTAATTCAAACGTTTTCCCAAATTAATTCAGCCTTACTTATACATAAACATAATATATGTCCCGACCAGAGCCATGGGGGTCCTAAAGAATGCTAGACAGGTCGCCAGTCCATCACCCATCTTATGTCTGTAGCATAAAGCCAGGCAATGCAAACTCAGCGAGATAATATAAATAAATCAAATATAATTATATATAAATAATTAGCCGTCCCAGCTGGAACATCAAACCCAGAACCTTCTTGCTGTGAGCCAAACCACTCCAACACCATGTGTTATATAGCACACAAGTGACGACGGTTAATCACAGCTCGTCTATCACAGAAAAAAAAAATGTCAGTGCTTAGAAAATGACAGGAAATTAGACAGATCATATCAGTACACATGAAAAAATTCAGTAATCAATATTTTAAAGCATGCTAAGCAGATATGCAAAATGTAAAATCATTTCAAACTCTGCCACTGCCATTGCTGACAGCTCATCACTTGATTGTGTGAAAAATAATCATCTTAAAAGATTGATTTGAACCAGAGATGGACGGTTGACAGTGAGATTAATCTGACTGATGTTATGCAAGGGAATTCAAAAGCGAGTTTTCTCAGAGCCGGCTAAACTTTTCAGCTCAACGGTTTGTGCCAGCCATTATTCTTTATTAGTTTCCGTGGTTACAAAGAAACCGAGACATAGTCTGAGTTGCATTGGTGGTGTTTCTAGGACAAGATGAGTGAGGTTACTTTCAAAGGCTTAGTATAAAGATAACTGATTAAAACATATATTTCATCGCTTATTAGGGAAGGTAACGGTGGCGTGGTGTGGTTAGGACATCAATGCAGAGCCAAGGATCAAGAAGTGAACTTTATTACTCATGGTAATGAAAACAAGGCCCAAGAAACTACAAAACCACCGTTAACGTTAAGGAAGAGCCTTTCTGAATGAGCAACGCTCTCTTAAATAGCAGCCCCAGTGAAGCACACCTGTGCCTTCATGAGCTCAGGTGTGCTCAGTCAGAACAGTATACACTAATTGCAAAGTATACACTAATAAAAATAGGTAGATCTAAAATTCCAATAAAACACCCTTTAAATGTTCATCTGTACATTGTGGCTTCCATGACAACATGCTCCCATTGCTCCAGTGCACAAAGTAAGGTCCATAAAGTTTGGGTGCGTTTGGTGTTGAAGAACTTGCCATGCACCCAGACCTTTATAAATATATAATATAATATTTTTTGGTTTTATATTGTTCTTTGTGTTTACAAATGGCTCTTTCTGTCTATTTATTTTCAGTTTTAAGCAATTTCCTTGCAATTAATAACATTTTCTGATATAGATTCTAGCTGCGAGAAGGTTTCACTCTGAACCGGCAGCACAAGAATCACATGCTTTTTGCCAAAATTTGAAGGTAGAAGTCGGGGACTCCAGTGGACGATGTTTTTTGCGGGAAAACACTCCTTACTCCTGAGGGTGAAAAATACACACACGCCTTCCATCTATTTCTGTCTCTTGATTAACGATCCGGGCCACTTAGGAGACTCTTTGATCTATAGCTCCTACCTGAATATATATTTCAAGATGAGCCACTTTATTCCTTAGTGTATTCTCTCCAAAGTTTCATTTGCCGTAGCAAACTTATGACTTTGTTCTAAAAAAGCTGCTCTGATTTCCTGTTTCGTCTGCTGTTCTGCTCAAAAAAGGTGAGTGTGTTTGTGACAAACCATAAAATTAAATTTTTGGACCCTTGTTTCCAGTGGCGATAACCATCATGCAAGGACTGGCCATTTGTAGGCTTCTTCATTATGCCTGGAACAGAGTCAAGTGCAGATCGGCTGCCACCAGAGAATGCTCTCCTAAGCACGAAATGATACTCTCAGAGGATGAGAGAAGAGAGATTGCAGGAGGGGTTTGGAGAGGATATCAGCAAATGACAGGGTTCGGACACTTTCCTCGGGAGGCCGCTGATCAAATCGCCTGAAAAAACTGGAATGAAGGAGGAAGCGGAGTAGATACAGGTTGGAGAGTGTCGACCATGTAGCTGAGTTTGCAGAACCGGCCGATCTGCAAGCGATTAGCAGGATGCGATGCAGAAGCAGTGGTGACTGCTGTAGTCGTCTGTGGAAAACTCACACCAGAGAGCTTCCTGCACAGGAGGGTAATGACTTGCCTCCACTGAGATGACACACACTCCATCATCAGCTCCAACACCTCTATCTGCCAGCTTCTGATGCCATAAACTGACAAATGCAGTGGCTTAGTCTAGTTTGAAGTTGTGACTAGCTGGTCCCTCAACACTCTTCCAGCACATGCATTACCATGGGTACAAACAGCTACTACCATATTCACACCATAAATAAGACCAGCCTAACTTGTAAAATGCACGGAACCTCAAATACCTGCATGTGCAGTGTGCAAAAGTCTTGATCCCCTTCATTCTTTGCATCCAAAGAGCCGGATGTTCTGCATTTTGAATTGTTGATTAAGTTCTCGTTGAGGAACGTTTCTCCAGGCTTCCTGAAGGGCAAAGTGCCTGTACCTGAGCAGCTTCAGAGGATTATGCTTTACTTGTTAATCCACGTCCTTCATGAAGCCTGGAGGAGAATTCCTGAAGACGACAAAGAAATGACAAAGAAGAGCCTAAGAGAGTTCAGACTGTGCTGAAGAATAAAGGTGGTCAAACCAATTGTTGACTTTAAAGCTGGTTCAAATTCTACAAGCTCTCTTTAGGTTTTAAACCATTTTAACTTGTATGTTTCCACATTTTGGAACAAATCAGTGTATGGGTTGAGCATTATAATTGGTGATTAAGAAGGGAAGAGTGTGAGTTCAGGGTGTTAGAGTGATAGAGGTGGGAGGAGAGGAGATGTTCTTGGAAGGGATGAATCTTGATAGAGAGGGACTCCCTGCTATCACTCGTTCTACCTTCATAGAACCCAGAATGAGAACAGTGTGGAATGAGATCGCCTTGTATGATGCCAGGCAATGCTCCTTAGAAGAACCTAATGAACAAGAAGGAGACAAGAATGAGATGGAGCTGGTATGAGATGGAGCTAAAGTTAGGTGTCTAGCCCAGTGATTCTTGTTGAATTATTGTGAATGTGTTTAACGGGGTATTTATTACACGTGGTGGATCTTGGGTGATCTGATCTGAAGTGGACAGATCTAAGTGTGTCGCAATATCCTAAAATCCATACGTCTAGTGACCTTCTGTTCCCAGCTCAACATGTAAATAAATCCAAAGCATAGTAGCTGTTAACCAGCAGGAGGTGATGCTGCATTTCTGATACCTTTCTGGCAAAAATGACAAGAAAAAAAATCTATCAGAATAACACTGGCTGGACCTGCTTGAAAAGGTGAATAAAACTCCCTATCCAGTCTATTTCCCTGCATTCTGGCCGATGGTTCCACATCATTGTCAGCTCTACTATGTTTATCAAGGCCATGGGCTACATCAGGGAAGGTGGAAAGGAAATGAAGCTTTACTGAACTATTCAGAATCATTCTTTGTGAGATCCAGTCAAATAATGATTTCAGTATGATGCCACTGGCTGAACTGAGCACTAAGATATAAAGCCTTTTTTGATTCAAGCTTGGTGGTCCTTCTTTGTAGCCCAGGAAACATTCCGTTCCCCACTGCTAGAAGAATATGACCATGTGCAAACTCCAGATATGGTCTGAGAGAACGGATCTCAATGCTTCTGCAATGCATCGTGCCTTCACATCGGTACCTAGAGCTTTCTATTTGTGATCTGATCACCAAAATAGCATGCCCGGTGTGGAGAAGAACATAGTCTGACTATGTCTGGAGATGAATATACTGTCAGTACAGCCAATAATGTTGAAAATAATTATTAACAATGTGGCCTGTTTCTCATGCTTAGTATGTTCTGGTACAGCCTGATCTTTCTTCTCATGGAATTTCATGTTGATGTCCATAACTGATAACGGCAATCTATCGATACAATCGTATTTAATCTGATCTAATAATGTGATGCTATCAACAAAGCTTGACACGGTTGACTCAACGCAGGATGATTTGATGGCAGAGAAATCTGGAATGTTCTCCATAAAGTCTGATCGTTATTTTAGATTCAGGTTACACAGCTTCAAGGAACAGTCTTTCCTGCAGGAGAGGAATAATCCTTTTTTTGACACTGATGCCACTAAAACTAAAAAAACCCTGTAGTGTGCTCACGATATGTAGTAAATACAGCATACACACATTTTAACCAGGAGCAACAGAACCTCTCAATGCTGCAAAATAGTGTGGTTAACTGGAGATATGGGTGTAAAAAGATATTGAATTAAAAACTGAAATGAAATTTAAGCCGCGGTATAATGACTTGATTGAGCGGAATCGATCCAGGAATGATCCAGGAATCGAACCTAGACTACAGGATGCCACGGTGCTAGTTCCTACCAGAAACGCGTGACTTATAGTTGCCATCTGTTGGGCCACATTGCCTTAAAAGCTTCAAAGTTCATTAAACAAGATAAGTCCAGTTTAAGGGCAAATTATAGAGACTTAAGCCCAAACCTCAGGTTGAGCCTGACTATTTCTGAAGAAAGTCAAGAAGTTCATGGTCTCTGATTGGTATGTCAGTTGCTCCCTCCCTCCCTCCCTATTCACTCGCTCACATTGAGCAGGCTGAATACTGACCAGCAGGGGGAGCTATTTGCATTTAACTGGCACTTTTGATTGTTGAAACTGAAAAAAAGGCCATTTGAATCAAATATCACACTTCGAGCACTAGTACTAGTGTAAGTCTGGAGCTTTGCCTTAAGGACAATGTGTGCTTTTGTCCATAATGGACTCAAACAGTATATGAGCATTCGGAAGACAAAGTTCAAAGTAGCATTCGTCTGCCTTCAGTGTCTTCTTTTCCATCAGAATCTTCTTCTTCCTCATCATCTTGCTGTTGCAATATCTCTGTATGAGTTAGATATAGCCAACCCTCAACACATTGTGCAAGACCACATGTTCGATGTTCAGTTAAGGAGAGGCTAGTGGTTGTGTATTTTGCTGACAGTGTAGCTTGGACAGAGTGTGGTCTGTGTTTCGTCCCCATTTTAGGAAAGCTTCATTAAAAATGCATGGGCTTCTGAATGACTGAGCTCCAAATGCAGCACTGTCATTCCCTGCGCCACAGCACCCACTACTCTGAGTGCTCATGCCAGAGGGCTTCATGTTTTCCAGCTGAAAGTTATATATAGCTCTTCAGTTGTACCTAAAATACCATGGTGTCCCAGAATTGTAGAACATCTACAATTATACCACAATACCATCATCTCCCCCAGATGAGTGAAAGGGTCCAGTGGTTATTAAAGGTAAAAAGATAAAACACTATTTGATTGAATATACTGTTGATCTACACTGTTGACGACACTTGAGCTGATTGACGGTCATTTTAGTTTTCATTTTAACCCTTATCTTCAGCTCTGTGCCCCAAATGCAATGTATTTTCTCCATAGTTACAAAAAACAACACCTTATATGGAAATGTCACAAAGGCCAAGGCTTCAGATACTCATCTGTGTTCTTCCAAGCCTGCACCTGGTGGCCACTAACTGGAGGTTCTGGAGGCTCCTTCAGATGCAGTCATCGAATACAGCACCGGTTTCCATGGAAAAGAACAACCAATGGGTGTATTCTACACAGCCTACCATATCCCAAGATTCATTGCAGGGCTTATTATCTAGCAATCTATATCCTGTTTTCAGTTTAGTAGGACTTAGTAGCTAGTTTGTCATTAACAGACACTAGCTGCAACTGACCATCAACAGACCGTTGAACTTCCTGTTCACGGACAAGTCCGTCCTTCGAAGTGTCTGAAGGCCACAGCTACCTGGACCACGCCCTTTTAAGGATGCAGTTCTCTGAATTGAGACAGGGCTTCCACTGAAAAAGAAATCATTTTACCAGTAGTGGGGCAGTAAAATGGCATCGCATAAAAATATTGAGCGGCGATGTAACAATTTAACGGCAAATATCAAACTGATTTTCTTCAGGCAGCAGAAATACATGAGATCTATGAGTTATCGTGGCAAACAGGAAGCGTTTTGCTTTGTTTTAATGAAGTCTCGGTTATAATAAACTGCCCTTCTGGTGTCACGGCTGCAGAGACGAGTAAGGTGTGCAGGTAATTATGTGCCAATGTTAAATTTTAATCACCTTCTGAAGGAAGACCTGCAGTGCAAAAATGAAGGGCATTTATCTGGTGCTGAATATCAAAAAAGGGATAAATATTATGAACATAGTGACTGTTGACAGGGCTCGTTTATTTTATAAAGATATTATTTTTAAAGAGCAAACCAAATGTATTCGCTGCACAGAACTGCATTTAAATGGATTTCCGGGTGTATTCCACTCCAAGGCCTGATAATTAGTAGTTACATGAAAGGCCCGTTCCTGTGCCAGTGGTTCCAGGGCATCCTGGGCAGTGGGTACTCTTTAAAAATGGCTTACCATTCCACTAAGAACGGACTCCGATTGGGGCAACCTCTGCAAGGGCATTTCATATTCTCCTGTATAAATCATGCAATGTCTAGAAAGTTAATAAAATATTTAAGATCCCTTACGCATCTTTTCTTAAGTAAACAACCATTAGTGCTCAGAAGAATAAATATCTAAATAAATCACAGAAGTTCACGTATTTTGATTTTTAATGAAAACTCATACAATGAATTATGAAGTGCAGTGGGCCTCATATGTAGCCTTGGGGTACGCCCCCACTGCATGGTTCTCTTTTCTTACAAATTTTGAAAGGAATGCACATGATTACCTCTCCAGCTAATTACGTTGCTCTTTATGAGCTGAATCTGGTGCAGCCGAGGGTCGTATTTCGGGTGGAGTGAACCAGTGTTGGAAAAAGGCGGGTCAAGTTGGACTAATTACTTGCATTTGTTCACTAGTCTCAGATTTTTTTCAGTGCCTTATTAAACATGCAGAAATGCTCAATAAATGTTCCAGGGAAAAAGGTTTAGAAACGCAGTACTGTGCTAAATCTCACTCATTTCTTCATTTTCCGCTTCCAAAGTAATATTTTTAATGTCTTGTTGAGGGAAAGTTCTCCAGTTCTTCTTGAAGAACAACACTTTTGTCTCTCATTTTCAGTCCAGTCTCTGTACCTGAGCAATTCAGAAGCAGTGTGGGATCATCTCCGCAGAGAATAGAAAACAAACAGCAGCTGATGTCCAAAGAAGAGCTTTGGAACGTCCTTCAAGAAGCCTGGAGAAGTGTTCCTGAAGATGGCTTAAAGAAACAAGCTCACCTAAGAGAGCTCAGGCTGTGCTGAAGAATAACGGTGGCCAAAGCAAATATTGACTTTAATGATGGTTAGAAAAAAAGTCATGTCTGCAATAAATCACTGAACCTGTGTCTCATTTTCTTTGAACTATGATACAAAGAGACGGAAGGTGTTTGCACAGGAATGCAGGGAACCGTCTTGTTGGTCTGGCCATTGAAATTCATTGGATCAACTGCACTGGATGTCTTCACTGGTGATTTCTGAACTTTGTTTCTGTCATATTCCAATCAAATTAACACCTAGTGATGGACTTCTGATTATGCGGTGCGATCCATGCCACAAGACTGGAGGCTGAGCTGCACTCTTCTCTCCTCAGGATTAGTCCCAGTGCATTGAAACGCTAAACTCACATACAGCGGGTGAGTGACAGTGTGAGAGAGCACGCAGCGAGGCTGGGAGGTGGAGTGACATCCGGATTTACATTCCTCCTCTCCTCTCCGGGCGGTGTGAAATATTCACCGAGAGTGAATATTTCACATTTAGGATGTGTAGCAGAGTGCGGTTTTCCAAGGAGCTCTCAGGGCTGAGCGAGATGACTCGGCGTCCAGGGGCCGGAAACCCCACCCACGGTGGACCGGGCAAAGCCGGCAGCGTGGAAGTGAACAGAGTTTGAAGCAGAACCGGTGGAGCTCATGTACTAATCAGGGTTTTTTTTTATTTCAAACCCAGCATGAAAGGTCAACACACAAATGCGAGATTTTTCCTTTAGAGAAGGATCTCACGCTGCTTAATTACAGTGAAATTTGGTCTTGCATTAACCCGACAGTCGGCAAACAAGGAACAAGCGCAGAGAACCTACAGGCGATACAGTCGTTTTTTAAAGCAATGCATTTTATAATAACTCTTTGCCTTTGGACTATTGGCATTCCTTAAAAATAAATACATTTTTATGTCATTTCTGCAGAAAAATATGCAGTTAAATAAAAAAATACGCACATTTATGTAAATCAAATGCATCAGATGTTGGATTTTTCCATTTTTATTTGATGAATATTTTTTACAGCATCTTAAAAGCAATTTTCTTTCACATCCAGCACCAAAGATCTACAACCTGTCTGCATTGCGTATTGTTTCCCTAAAAGGATTTTACAGATGGTGGACATTTGATTATTCTGTTGGTTCTCCAGCTACTGTATGAACTGTTGTTACAGGTCAGGAGTGTAATTTAGTAAAATGAGCAGTTTATTTTTCATTTGGTAAAAAAAATCCTTTATAAAATTATTTGGAAAGAACTTGAGAACTTTCAGATGTTTCGGGAATGGACCTCAGTGAGAAACGACACACTGTGAACTCACAGCAAGAAGGTCCTGGGTTTGATTCCCAGGCGGGACGGTCCGAGTTCTTTCTGTCTGGAACGGACATGTTCTCCCCGTGTCTGTGTGTGTTTCATCCTGGAGATCCGGTTTCTTCCCGCCTTCTAAAGACTTGCACGTCAGGTCTATTGGAGATGCTAAAATGCCCCCTGAGGTGAGTGTGTGTGTGTGTGTGTGTGTGTGTGTGTGTGTGTGTGTGTGTGTGTCTACCCTGTGATGGACCGGCGACATGTCCAGGGTGCCCTCGTCTTTCTCCCTGTGAGAGCTGGGATAGACTCCAGCAGTGGGCCTAATCAGGACAAGCGGCTCAGAAAATGAGTGAATATCAGTGAAATCTTAGCTTGTCAAGTTTGTCATTAATTAAAATGAATTAGCAGGTCCTGTTTTCTCATCAGGATGGACTTAATCAATAATTTTTATGGAAAAGTTTTTATATTAGAAAAGACATCTGTCCATCCGTTATCCAAACCAATTTGCATTTCGGTTGCTGCAGCTTCTCTCTCTCTCTCTCTCTCGCTCTCTCTCTCTCTCTCTCTCTCTCTCTCACACACACACACACACACACACACACACACACACACACACACACACACACACACCCACCTTTGGGGGCAATTTAGCATATTCAATCCACCTGACATGTTTTGGACGGTTGAAGGAAACAGACGCAAGGAGATCATGCAAATTCCATAAAGAAATAACTTTATTCGTTAATAAACTAACACGCTTCTTCCTCTGATGGGACCTGTGTGTATGTAAAGTGAGTCAGCATAAAAAAACTGACACACTTTTCAAAAATACAACCATCCACAAAGACCGAAACACCGATGCAAACACACCAAGAAAGAAAGAAAGAAAGAAAGACACAAAGGAAACAAAGGGAGCATCTTCTATACATGAAACAAGGAACAGATGGGATAAATGACGCATGGCAGGACTAACAAACTGCCACCATTTGGTGAGCGTGGCAACAGGGTGGAGCAGGGAGGAGCGAAGGGAACCGAAACAGACACATGGCGTGGAGGCTGAACGGAAACGAGACAAGAGGGTGGATACAGGGGAGGAAACTGAGGCGGAGGAAGAAGATGAACTTATAAAACGTGGCTGAGACGGAAAACAAGAATGGAAACCAGAGCAGGAGTGTTAAAACACACCCTTACACTTTCACTTTGCTTTGGATGTCCAATATCAGGCTTGTGGGATGTGGGAGATAAGGATGGGAGTAAAAACAAAGTGGGAACTACGGCTATAAACCGATGGGCTTCTTTGTTTAACGATTAAATTCAGTGCTGTGCAGAACAGCACTCATTTTAAATATTTTGCCAGATAATCACCTTGTTGGAGTAAAAATAGTTTTTGTGTCAAACTGTCTTACTTTTGTCATGTTGAGTGGATTAACTGACAGAAATGGGAACAAATGTTTTGACGCTCCAGACTGCAAAGTGTCTAAAGAAGGTTCTAGATAAAGGTGTTCCAACCGCTCAGTGTTCAGCAGTAAATGAATCACCTGATCATCTGGAATCATCTGCTCCTGGTTCTTCACTGCTTCGTGTCTTAAGTGAGACGCTTTGTTCTGCTTGAAGGTTCAGACGTAGATCACTGTGTGGATTAACCAACACAGAACTATCAAACTGCTCAGGTACAGAGACTGGACTGAAACTAGAGAATGAGAGACAACAACACTGTCCTTCAGGAAGATCCCCACAGAGGAACTGCTCAGGTAGGGCTGGACTTAGACGGGGACTAACAACATGTCCTTAGGAAGATCCCCAGAGGGGCTGCTCCAGGTACAGGGCTGGACTAGACATGAGGCTTAACAACACATCCCCTTCAGGAAGATCCCAGAGAACTGCTCAGATTACTAGAGACTGGACTAGACATGAGAGACAACAACACCTCCTTCAGGAAGATCTGGAGAACTGCTCAGAGTACAGAGACTGGACTGGGCACGAGAACAACAGCACTGTCCTTCAGGAAGATCTGAGAGAACTACTCAGAGTACAGGGCTGGAGTGAACGAGGAGAGACAACGTGTGGATTAACCAACACAGAACTATCAAACTGCTCAGGTACAGAGACTGGACTGAAAATGAGAGACAACAACACTGTCCTTCAGGAAGATCTGGAGAACTGCTCAGGTACAGAGACTGGACTGAAAGTGAGAGACAACAACACTGTCCTTCAGGAAGATCTGGAGAACTGCTCCTCAACAAGACATTAAAAATACAAGAATGTCTGGCTTTTTGGAAGCAAAGTATGAAGAAATGAGAGGCTCAAGAAGATTTCTCACTACCGTGCATGCATTTTGATCTAGTTTATTATCCACAGACAGTAAGAATGCAAAAAAAACACAATATCTAAGGGTAAAAAAGGTACATTAACATCACATTTTGTGTTTTCCCAGCTCTAACACAGCTGGTTTGGGTTGTAAATTAATGGAATGAGAATCCTGGTTAAACAATGATGTATTGACCTGTGAATTGGCCATTAATTCTAACCAAGCCAATTCGTTTACACCTGAAAACCTCATGTTACAAGCAAGCATTTGTCCCTGTGTCTTCCACACGTCAATACAGGGACAAGTCAGTGACAGGTTTAATTAGCAGGATGAGCCACGTATCTCACCAAGTCAGCAAGAAGAGTTTGTGAAACACAGTTCAGAGCTTTAAGACCAGCACGCTCCAAGGCCTCGTCTGGAGACTGGGCCGTATTTGGGGGGCTGGTGCGCTCACTGTCACCGCTGCACCTCCTGCCTCGCGGCTGAAGGGTAATTAATGACGGTGCTGAGGCAGGGCTGCGCAAAGGCCAGAGAAATGATTAAAGGTGAGGAATTGGATGAGCGATGCTGAGCGATCGAACAGGCTTACATGGCCGTCAGCCCACAGATATCAATATATTTCACTCCAGTGCCACCGACGTGAGCTGCTTAGCTGAACGAAGGCGGCTAAATGGAAACACTCGAGCCTGCGGCCTCGGGCTAATCACACATAAGTCATTCCGACGAAGCACATCCTTGAACCGTTGATATTTTGTAATTGATACACAATTAAGCTAGTTTTCACAAAAATGCTCTTGGCTAGAAGATTCAGACTCTTCGAAAGATCACCTTCTAAAAATTCTCCATTTGTGGTGGATTTCTCACTTGGAAAGTGAAGTGAAAGTGACTTTTTGTCACCAGCATGAAATGTATCCTCTGTTTTTAACCCACACACACCGTCCTGGAGGGGGCAGCCAAATCCAGCGCCCGGGGAGCAGTGATGGGGATGGTTCCTTGCTCAGGAGTATCTCAATGGAACCTCGAACCTACTGGATTCGGGCCCATGACCTTCTGACCCTGGGGTCTGGTGCATAAACACTAAGCCAATGCTGCCCCCACACTAGGTTGAGAGATTTGAGCTTTTAAAGCTTTTAGCTCAAATCCCGGACCAGTAGTGAAAGTGAAAGTGACAACCCTTGTCATTGTGAGGTCACAGCACAGCACACGTGAACCACAACAAAATTGGACCTCTGCATTTAACCCATGCAAACATCGTGCAGCTATTGAAAGTGCCCGGGGAGCAGTGACAGGGACGGTACCTTGCTCAAGGGTACCTCAGGGCAACCTACTTGTGAGGGAATCGAACCCACAAACTTCCGATGCGGGGGCAACTCCCTAACCACTAGGACACCGCTGCCCAGTAGGTTGCCCCTTGAGGTTCCCTTGAGAAAGGTACTGTTCCCATCACTGCTCCAAGGTTTCACAATTTTTCCCTGTTTCTCAATCACAAATCACACAACTCAGAGGCTGTTTGTTATGTTATCAGCAATGAACAGCCTTAAATTGTGTGGGTTTTGCCCTGTTTTTTTGCCAACCCTTAGCGGACAGAAAAACAAAAAAACACTCGCGAACACGTTTTAGTGCCCATTTCCCCGAGCACGAGCATATTTCACTCACAGACACGCATTTGTACCCATTAGGCGTCCGTTTATCCTTCATCTAGTCATCCATCTTGGCAGATGGCAGCCTCAGGTGGTGGAGAGAAATACATTTTTTAGTTTAATTTACAATAATTAAAAAACAGTGCACTCAATCTCCTATCAAAATACAAGCACGGTGAAGAGTTTTACAGCGGATGTGTCAGAGCTGGAGCAGTGACAGGAGTGTAGGTGGAGAACCAGGCAGAAAAATCTAGTATGAAAAATAGAAAAAGAAAAAAATGATACATTTGTATATCGCTATCATTTTTCAAGAACCCTTCGCTGAAGTGAAGGAGGCAGCTGTATCAAGTACCCGGGGAGCAGTGATGGGGACGGTACCTTGCCCAAGAATCCCTCAGGGCAACCTGCTGGTCTGGGATTTGAACCCATGACCTTCCTAAACATTTGGCCACTGCTGCATCTATCTGTCTCTCTGTCTGTCTATCTATCTGTCTGTCTGTCTGTCTGTCTGTCTGTCTGTCTATCTATCTATCTATCTATCTATCTATCTATCTATCTATCTATCTATCTATCTTTCTGTCTGTCTGTCTGTCTATCTATCTATCTATCTTTCTGTCTGTCTGTCTGTCTATCTATCTATCTAGCTGTCTGTCTGTCTGTCTGCCTGTCTGTCTGTCTGTCTGTCTGTCTGTCTATCTATCTATCTATCTATCTATCTATCTATCTATCTATCTATCCATCAATCCTTCTATCCATCCGTCTGTCTGTCTGTCTGTCTGTCTATCTATCTATCTATCTGTCTGTCTGTCTGTCTGTCTATCTATCTGTCCGTCATTCCATTCCATTATAAAGAATGAGATATTATTATTATTATTATTATTATTATTATTATTATTATTAAAATCTGATGAAAGGTTATTCTTGGGTCTTTAGTCCTGTTTTGCAGGAACTGGTTCTACCCTTTTGGTCATGTTATTCATTTATTCACGTTGAAACGAATGAAAAAAAAAAAAAAAAGCAGGAGGTGCAGGACGGAACCTGTTGATACTGAATGTAAATGTCATTTTTACACGGACCCTGGAATTCATTATGTTCTTATGTAAATACATGGAAATAGGCTGGTGTATTAAAATGACAGTCGGCTCTAGACGACGCAGTCCCCGAGTCTCCAGACTGCACACTCCTGCTCCAGCCCAACTCGCAATGAGGCACGGAGCAAAAGTGGGCCAGTCTGCGGGTCCCCGAGGGCCGGGTTGAGAACCAGTGTTCTAGATGTTAATAAGTCTATTCCACGTGAAACATTCGACTTTCACTTTTTTAGTGCGTCTTGATTAAAGGACGGTTCTGCTATTTTTCAGATTTCTTCAAAGGTCGAGCTCGGAGCCTTTTAAAGCTGCAGAAGAGAATTTGATCACGAAATGGTTAGAACATGCTGACTGATGGCTGAGACGTTGTCTCACTGGATAATATTATTTGCTCCATCATTATCTAGGTGAACATATTCACACTTTATCTCTTACTTTTTATGTTCTTTCTTCTTTTTCCTTACTTTTGTACATTTCTATATCTGAGTATATCACTGTATTATGTTCCTGTACAGGTTTTCTATGCAGATCTATTTGATGTATTTATTTTTATTAATTTTTTTCAAACAATTATTTTACTTCTATTTAATCTGCATTCTTTAAGCGCTTACTTTCATCTTCCATGTCTAGACAAAGTCTTACGGTATCAGACTTAAGGTATATATTACAGTATTTTTATCATGTAAAATATACCTAGACTGAAACAACTAAAACAACTAGATTGGTGTTTTGTAGACATTGTGACTCCTGGTTCCTTCAACGGCACATTTGAGAAAGTTTTTTTCATCCTATAATAAGAACATTTACTCACTTTGAACTATAAATGCATTAAAAATGTTGTCATTTAAAAAGTAATAAAAACCTAATTTTAAACATGGACATCATTTCTATGTCTTCTTCTTCTTCTTCTTCTTCATCTTTAGGCTGCTCTTGTTTCTCCTTGACCTCTGCATCCTTCTCCTTCAAACCGACCACCTGCATGTCCTCTCTCGCCACGCCCATAAAGTGAAAGTGAAAGTGACACCCTCGTCATTGTGAAACGCAGCACAGCACAACACAACAAAATTAAATCTCTGGATTTCGCCCACACACACAGGTGCAGCAGGGGGCAGCTATTGAAAGCGCCCGGGGAGCAGTAATGGGGATGGTACCTTGCTCAAGGGTACCTCAAGGCAACCTACTGGTGACGGACCCGCAATCTTCCGAGCCGGGGCGACTCCCGAACCACTAGACCACCGCTGCCCCAACCTCTAACCCTCCTCTTTGGTCTTCCTCTTTTCTTATCTCTACAGCAATAATATGTATTTATTGAACAAACACTTGGTCCACATTTTAGTGGATTGTGTGAAACGCATTAATAAAACATAACAGAAGGGCTGGATTGACCTTCTCTGAGACCAGGTGAAGAGGCATGGAGTGTATCTGTGTGTGATGTACTAGAAGGTAGGACTGGGTGAGCAGATGGTGGAGAATTCTGAAGGATTCTTCTGTGGAGTCGGGCCTTTCCGGCTCATATACCATCCTAATTATCAAACTAAGTAGGAGGAAAGGCTTGGAAAATTTTCATTAAGGTCTGAAGCTTGCAGCGTGAGAAGAAAAATATTGTCTGGGACCGGAGACTGAAGCATGCACTCATCGCACACAGCAGATATTAATGCCAGGGGGAAAGAGGTCCGATTATGAGCACTTTGATATTTTCCTCTTCATTGCTGTTCTGAACTTCTCTTAAGGTAATGTCTTATAAACACGGCGGTTTATGAACAGAATATTTGTTTTTTGGCGACACAATGCGCGCACTGCGTGGTCATGACAGTTTCTGGTTGGAGAATACATTCTGTCTGTATGAAATCTTCAAGAAAATATATTAACGCTGGTATGAAAGCAATACCTTTTGTTCATGAAAAACATCTCCAGACACTAGCATTTTTGAAAAATAGATTAAAAGATAAAAAGCCATTGTTTCATTTTTACTTCTGCAGAAAAACACAAAGGTGAAGAAGAGAGTACCGTCATCAGGTGAAAATAGAGACGCTTTAATGATGCGATTATTATTAGCGGGCGTCCGTTCAATTGCTTTTTGATTTCGCTGCAGCTCGACAACAAGAAATTCAGAAACCCAACTTTGTGCTTTAAAACACTGGCCAATTTATTGGAAACCCCTATCTTGCATTGTCTTACACTGGCCACTTTACTGGAAACTCCCATCCTGTAATTCCCTAATAAAGAATGCTGTATTAGAAATCCTTATGCTGTGCTTGCATGCTGGCCACTTTATTGGAAACCCCTACCATGCACTTTCATACAATGGACACTTTATTGGAAACCCCCTGTAATTTCCCAATAAATAACACTGAAATCCTTTTGCTTTTGCTATACTTTCATGCTGGCCACTTTATTGGAAACCCCTAAACATGTACTGTACTTCATATAACAGCCACTTTATTAGAAACACAAGTTGGCCACTTTATCAGAAACCCCTGCCTTGTGTGAATATTTTTTCTTGACCAAATAATATTTGGTCTTGAAAGTGTCCACCGATGAGATCATGCATAGCAACAGAGGGGTTTGTTGTCCTGGATGTCCACCTGTACGTGGAACCACAGGTGAGGAGTTAAAAAAAAGAGTCAAGCAAGGTAAGTAAGGGTACGTCATTCAAAGAAATCTTTCATTTTCACTGAAGAACCTGAAAGCCTTTCTGATCAATGATTCTGCCATTTGCTTCATTGAATCGACCTTTTGTCACCATGGCAACCAGCTTCTCTCCGTAGTACATTATTAATTAGAGCAGAGGATCCCTATTATTGGTCTGCGGTGGAGTAAGCCTGATCCAGAAGAGAATTTGTTCCTCTAGCAGGTCATTTGTGCCACCAAAGCACCCACATGCTCCAGGCTGGACTCTGTGCTGCAGCAGCTTTTTCAGCGTCTAACAAAAGGATGGAGCGCACTTGAAAAAATCCAGGATATTCGATTACAAAAAGAAAGCAGTCATTTCAGCTTTGTAGATGGACCAGCTATTGCGCTCTGTTCCATTTTACAGCTCCTGACACATCGTATCTCCCTCTGGCTGGATGCTTTATAAGCTGATAGC
Source organism: Hepsetus odoe (assembly GCA_017165825.1). Lineage (NCBI taxonomy): Eukaryota > Metazoa > Chordata > Actinopteri > Characiformes > Hepsetidae > Hepsetus > Hepsetus odoe. The sequence goes on from CM029383.1 coordinate 22,135,391, forward strand.
ATCTGCAAATTTATTCCGGCTGCAGAATTTTTGGGTCCAGCTCACAATGTGGCGCAATTACACAACTCAATTTCCTTCTGTACTCTGAAGCTCAGGCCAATGCTCTGTCCTCCAGCGTCTTCCAAAGTCAGCCTTCAGAGTCTCAGTCGTACCACTGGCCAACGATCAACAATCAGCATGAACACTCGTTGTTTTCCATTTTCTTTACTTAAAAATAATCATAAAGGAATGCAAAATAAAAACCAGCGCCAGTGTCTTTTGGCCCAAGTCTTTCAAACTCTGTTCTAGAAATTGGATCGTCTGAATTTGAGGGACGACAGATTGAAAGGTCTACAGTTATGAATGAGCCTTATATAATGCTTCGGTAAAATGGGCAATCGTTTAAAAATGGATTAAAATGTCCTCGTAGCGCACAGTAACTGGCTGAAGGTCCTTGGGAAGGAAAATCAGGACAGGATGTGAAATTGGGTATCACACCAGCATATGAAGTGGCATCTGGAAGTCCGTGCTTTTGAATAAGAGCCAGCAACACTCAGCGGCCGGCAGGGAAGGAACCATTGGCACGACGTGGCCGAAAATCAGAGCGACGAAAAAATGAAGATCTGCTCATCTTTATAAACGTGAGCAGCACTAACCTAACTGAAAAAATCGGAGCTGATTTCACAAACCAGGTTGTCTGTTCGGGTTTCAGGAATGGAAGCCCCCGCTTCAGACGAACGTCAAGCTGTGACCAAACAACCTGACTCGTCCGACCATCATCTGCAGTTTGAACATAGCCAAAATCCATGTTCCAAAATCCTAGATCCTTTTTGGGAGTTTACTCTATTATGTTCGATTCTATACTAGAAAATATGGCGGGTAGCGGCGTTGCCTCTCGATGAGAAGGTGGGTTCGATTCCCAGGTAGGACGGTAAGAGGTGGACATGATCTCCTTGGGTTTCCTCCGGAGCTCCCAAAGACCTGCACATGGACTGGAGATGCTAAAGAGTGTTTATCTGTGTGTCTGCCCTGTGATGGACTGACAAACTATCTGGGGTGTTTCCCTAATATTCACTTCGTGAGAGCTGGGATAGGCTCCAGCACCCTCTAAGCAGGACAAGTGGCTCAAAAAATGAGTGAGAAAGAGTGAGATGCCACAAAATTTAACCCTTTATTTTACTATCGGTAATCACATTTGGAAGTTTCTGGAGGTTCATGGGTCCCGGACCATTAGGTTGTCCAAAGGTACCCTTCAGCAAGGTACCGTCTCCAGCACAGTCATTGCAGCCCACTTCTCCAGGTGTGCGTTCACCACCGTGGACGGGTTAAATGCTGGGGACAAATTCACTGCTCAGCGTTCACAGTGAGTGCCAGCACAGGAATTCCATTAAACCTTTCACCCCGGTAGACATTAAAACTTGTTCTATTAGAGGCAAGATGAATGGCTTTTACGCTGCAAAATCGGATTCATCTTAAACACAGACATGTGAAGCTTGTAAGATGTTGAATTAATATGATCAGCTCCTGCTGCAGAGCTAGTTCCTCCCCGTAAGAGCGCCTGGGCCCTCAGGCAGATGACTGTGCCTATTTGTTATGATAGCTTAGATAGTCTAATGAGTGTTGATTCAACTCCGAGCAAACCGATTTGTTTTTTATTCTGTTGCTGACCCCTGAGAGTGGCTCCAGCGCTGGTGATTCACTGTGTTGTAATATTTTTATTATTAATGATGTTGCTGACTTGTTAATGGCTTGGAACCACAAATACACTTGCAATCAAAAGTTTGATAGCCTAATAGGAACGCCTGTTGGGCCAAACAGCTGTTTCCAGCTCAGCGAGGGTGCGGCGTCTGATTTTTTTCAACTGTTTAAGCACTCAAGATGACCACCAACGTGCCAAGACCTAGTTTATCCCTTCCAGCTTCACTAGAACCAGTCGATGGGTTCTTTGTCTTTGTGTTTTAGCACCAGAGTATCATTCGAAGTTACGTTTTTCACAAAAAGTGTGTTCCAAACACCTTTAATGAAGCCAGTTTGCAGAAGTTATGAAGGAGAGTGTGATGTTATTTTAAATGCATCATGAAAAAGCACTCGAGGCTGAGCTGATTAGAGTTCTTTATCACTTCGGGGATCAAAACAGCTGCTTCAATTTTCACTCTCATCCAGACAACAACGCTGTAAACATTGTGTTCCTCAACGTTTTGCAGAGCAATGCTTTTCACAGCGTGCTCCCCCGGTGTTCACATCCGATCTCAAAATGAAAATCCTTCCAGAACCTCCAAAACAGGGAACAATAAAATAAAAAAGAGATAATTTTTTTCTTATGTGCACTTTATGGATTATGAGATGCCGTCTGAGATGTATTAAATACCAAATCAAGGGTTAGAAAATTACACACCAGTGCAGTGATTCGCGGTACCTAGTGTGCGAGTCCAGACAAGGGTTATTATCACTAAAGAGACTTGCTACTAAAATGAAAACAAGCCATAAAATGGACCCGTAAACTAAATAAAAATGAAAAAAATTAAGTTCAAATGCATGGGAAGCAAGCAAGATGACCCGATGCAAAGATGATGAGTTATAGCTTATTTTTTCGCTATTTATATGGCCAAAAATATGGAAAACAAGCAGAAAAATTCAATGAATTCAGCATATTTACATATATCCACCTACCGGGCCTGGAGCAATTAAGCCCCGCCCATTCATCTTGTACTGGATAAGGAACAGCTGATTAGAGCAGAGCTCATTTACATAAATCAGCAACAGAAACAGCTACTCCGAGACTGAAAGTTGGAAAAATGGTCATAAAAATATGAATTTATGATTATGCAGTGGCCAAAAAGTACTTTTACCGTCAGTCTGGGATAGTTATTCAAGCAGACAATCACAAATTACTCGGAGACTGTAATGAATTACTGTAATTGACTTCCAAACTCATTACTTTACTTCTCAGCTACATTTTTAATCCAAAACATTTCTGGAAACTGGAGCTTTTATGTGTAAAATGTTTGCGAGCAATAATGCCCCACCCATACAGGCCGGACTAGAGAGACCAGAGCTCCGCCAATTAGAACAGAGCTCATTTACATATATCAGTAACAGCTCTATTTTGGGATTGGAAGCAGGAAATGGGCATACAATTTATTATGAATCTATAAATTTTGATACCAACGTTAAATATTGGCCAAAAAGAAATTTTACCATCAGTTTTGGGGTAGTTACTCAAGTAGACAATTACAAATTACTCTTAGATTGTAATGAATTACTGTAATTGACCTCCCTACTCTTTACTTTACTTCTAAGTTACATTCTTAACCCTGGGGTTTTCAGCTGCGAGCTCCTGTGTGTCTGGCAGGAGAAGCAGGAGAGGAGCGAGTAGGTCCTTCGAGGTGGACTCTTCTCAGCGGTGCTCCGAGAGAGAAAGGTCACTCCGGCTTGTGCAATAAATAAAACAACACCGGGGCTGTTCGAGCGGCTCCAGGCTGGACGCCAACTCCAGCACAGAGGCACAATTCCCAAAGTGCTGTACGGCCTTCCTCACACTGCTGCCTCGCACAAAAGCCTCACACCGCTCAACCCGGCTCCTGCAAGCCACCGCTTCATTAGCTATTGTCAGCAGAACTTCAGGGCATTTTCTTCCTCTGTTCATCCCTCAGTGCACGCTATTATAGAGAACCAACCGCGCTTGTGAACAAACGATCTGCACTGGATTGAACACATCTGGGCCTGGTGAACAATAAAGCATGAGGCAAGGCCCCACAGGTTCTACGGCTGTGCCATATGGCCAAGGTGTATTGGGGTTGGGGGAAACTTTCTGATAATAATGCCCTCTGGCTCCTACTCTTGCTTATTAATACTTATCACCCATTAATGCCTCTAAATAATGCAGCAGCAGTATGGCGATAAGTCAATAGCCTCGGGTCTCGGGACTGAAGGCAGGTTTAACCAACAGGCCAAATCCCCCTGCTGGGAAACAGTGGCTGTGATTTAGTGTTAACCGACCTTATGGAGAAATTCATGACACGTACACAAATACACACACATGTGGAGGCTGAGAGGTTACACGAAGCTCTGCAGGCACTTCGGGTTTGATAGCAGCTCTGTGCCTGTGTGTTGCTCTGTAGAAGCTAAAGGAAAGCTACTTTACTTCGGTGGAAGGCAATAGAAAACAACAACAACCCTCCAAAGAATCCAATCAAGGGCAAAAGCAAACGCCATAAAGTCTCATTCAGTAATGGCTGCAGCATGTGGAGGTTTTCAGCGCCAGAACAAACACTCCTTTGAAACATATTAGCATTGGCAACAATAATGTAGCAAAACAATAGTGCTGGGTTGAAAAGCAGCATTGGAAATTGATAAAGTAAAGAAAATGATCAAAGTGATCACTAAATATCAATTTTTTTAAGAAAAATATTCAGACATATTTGGATCATTTCCATTTGCACCAAAGGGCGCGACAGAAACTAAAGCCTAAGATGTATTTTGGGGCAGGAGTTGCCTAGTGGTTAAGAAATGGACCCCGGAATTTGAGTGTTGTGGGTCCAACTCCCAAATCAGTAGGTTGCCCCCATGTGGCTGCCCCCTGCTGGACGGTGTGCGTGGGTGAAAAGCAGAAGTTGCATTTTTTTTTGTTTTACTGACTTCAACGAAAATCTACGCACTTAAATTCCCTTTCCTTACTGCCTTTTTCACATCAGAGCTCATGGTTGTTTTTAGAGCTCAGAGCTCCAAGGTGAAGTGTTTCCTTCAGAAACGCAGCCCTCGACTCCTTCCCGTTGTTCAATGTGCTTGAGACGGTGACCGCATTGTATTTCTCTTCCCGTTTCCATTTGTTAAAATCCTCTCAGTATGGAAAGCTCTGATGAGGTCAGAACATTAAACTTAACAAAAATAATATGTGTGATAGTGTAGCCTGTCACAGCGACTCACAGGGATATCCAGTTGCTATTTGAGTGAAAGTGGCAACTTGTCACTGTGAAACACTGCACAGCATGCAGTGATACACCATGAAATGCAACCTCTTTATTACACCATACACACTGTGCAGCATGGGGCAGCTATGGAGAGCACCCAGGATGCAGTGATGGAGACGGTACCTTGCTTAAGGGTACCTCAGGGAATCCTAGGATTCAAACCCATGGCCTTTCAATCCTGGGGCCAATTCCCTAAAAACTACACCACCGCTGCACCACAAAGCAGGGCTCATGCGGGATTCGAACCTGGGCTCTCGTGCACCCTAAGCAAGAATCATATCCTTGGACCATCAAGCTGTGACAGGTGACGGAACATCTGCGTTTACCAAAAGTACGATTGATCAGTGGATAAATGATACTAGCTCTGTGAAACTGGCAAATCCTTAGGTAGCCACAACACTTGGCTGATCCTTGACAGGGGTTTTAACAGACCTGATGTAACAGCAAGCAGATTTACCAACATATTAAATATTTCACAAGCTTGTTGTTAACTGACTGCTAAGGTTTGGCAAATAGCTACATTTGTGTTCCATAAGATCCCAAAAAGCTTAGCAGCATTTATTTTTGGTATATTTTTGCAACAGAATAAATTCAAGCATCTCACATCCCTGGTCCTGGAGGCTTCCCTGCATATTTCATACCTTGTAGTGTCTGATTGCTTTGAAAGCACTAAAATGTGCAGGACAGTGCGCCTCCAGGACCAGGGTTGGGTTAATGGATCTGTGTAAGAGTGATATTTTGGCGATCAGAAGTGAGCACATGTCCCTGCTTTCTTTCTTCCACTGATGAGCATGGAGATGCCATGCGTGTGGGCACCGGCATGCTGGCGTAGGAGGATACACAGACTGCATAATGTCTCTATTTGGTCACTTAGTCTTTATATGTGTGTGTGTTACATCTCGTACATGCTTTCGAGGGGCGGCTGGCAGGAACTGGCATGAGCAGCTGTTGTCGGGATAATAAGTGCACCCCTCCTCTCTTTGCTAATTAACACTGTTTAATTAAGCCAGTCAATTCCTTCGGTTCCAGCCTGGAGACCAAAGTCCAAGCCCTACGCCTCAGGGCTACGTGAGCAGCGCAGTGTTAAATGCATGATATCCATTACGGAGAGTGTTCAAAGGGATGTTCGCCCTGCATGGAGTTCGAAATCTTCAGAAACTCACTCCTGATTGGATATGGAGATGCATTCGCCTTTGAAGGATACAGTCTCTCGTCGCCCCAGGGGTGGCAAAGAGTTCCAGTCTGTTTGCATCCTGGGATACGACTGTCTATTGCTCTCATTCAAAGATAACCAACCAGTAGTTACATAGAAATGTACTGTTTGAAAGTGTTATTGTCACTTCATTGGACAGCTATGCAACCAGTCCACAAGGAGCAGTGTTGGGGATGGTACCTTGCTTAAGGGTTCCTCAGGGTAACAGATCCAGGACTGATCCTGTGACCCTCCAATATCAGGTTTAAGCTACTACCCACTCGGCCACCACTGACTTATTTTTACAAAGTGATCAACAAAGCTTCCATTCGTTGAGACAAACGGTGTTCAGTGAATCCGTCCTTTGCACCTCCAACACACGAGATAATTAGTGAGCTATATACCTGTGCTCAGGGGCAAATATGGAATTAAGGGCTGTTGCTTCATAGGTGAGAAGGTTCTGGGTTTGATTCACATCAAGATTGGTCTTCCTCTGGTTCCCAAAAACATGCACATCATGTTGTTTGGAGATGCTAAATAATGAGAGTCGCCTGTTAAGGGTGTTTCTCAGCCAGTGAACACTGGAAAAGGCTCCAGCATCCCTGCTACTCCTTATATGCTCGGATAATGAACGGATGGCTAAAAATATCCCAGATTTTTACATGTGTCTACAGAGTCTACATGCAGTCTGCATGATGCTGAAGTGGAGGAATCCATTTTTTCGTTTGGCAAACTCCTCCTCTGATCAGCTCGAATATGAAGCAAAATGTATGATGTTGCATGCTTCTTACAACAGCAGAATAGCGTCGGACCCCATTAGTGAAATCAGAGGGAAGAGATGGTGCGCTTTGCCTCCATAGTGGATGTGCAGGGAATGTTAGTGTGTAATACTGCAACTGTAGCTCGCTGTATTTTAAACAGCTGGCTCTGCTCCAAACCCATGAGCCTGGCTGATATAGGGCTGGCCTATCTGCTGTGACAACACCTTATTAAAATCCAGTGAGTTTGTCCTCCCTCCCCACCAACTCCAACACCCCCCCACCTTGCTATCCCCTTCTGTTCCGCCACTATTTCACCCTCCCTGGCACCGCGGACCTGGAGTCATTCCACCGAACGGAGCATAAATCCACCGAACGGAGCATAAAAGCGCCCCGGGCAAGGTCTTCATCAGAGCCTTATTCTTCACCACTTTACATGAAGTCAGCAGAGCGGCCGAATAATTACTCCAGGTCTCTAGCGTGGAGCTCTCTGCGTAACCTGCAGTGGCAGGATTTGCCGTTCTAACTAACAGGTGTGCTATAAAGTGAAAGATAGAGCTACAAGGGGGGAGATGTTGCAGGGACGCTGCCTCCGGACAGAGGATGTGACTCTAATGGATCTGTGCTGCATGCTAGGGGCTTAAACCCATTTTCTTGCTTCTAGGATTCTTTGGGAAGCAAGTGAGCACATCATTAAATCTCTTGTGTGAACAAAAGTCTATTTGCTGTAATAACTTCGCTGATTATTCAGGGATACATTAGAACCGGAGCCCTTTGCACAGCAGTGAAACATTGGCCAAATAAATCAGGCGCTCTTTAGCTCAAGATGTTTATCCATTCATTTCCATTGCCACTCATCCTAACCAGGTCATGCTGGAGCCTATTCCAGGGCAAAAGGTTGAAAAAAACACCAGAGACAGATCCACCACAGGGCACGTACACCTATTTAGCATCTCTAATCCAGGTGACATGGATGTCCAGGAAACTGGAGGAAACTCATGCAGACATGGAGAATAGATTCCCAAAGAAAAGCTCCTTTGGCCAGACTGGGAATCGAAACAAGATGTTTATTTTGATCAAAAATGAGTAATGAGCAGCAGAGCTGGAGGTGTCAGAGTTAAAGATGCTGAGATGTTCGTTGGGTGTGACGAGGATGGACAGGATTAGAAATGAGTGTATTAGAGGGACAGATCAGGTTGGACGATTTGGAGACAAAGTGAGAGAAGCAAGATTGCGTTGGTTTGGACGTGTCCAGAGGAGAGACGAGGATTATATCGGGAGGAGGATGTTGAAGATGGAGCCGCCAGGAAAGAGGAGAAGAGGAAGACCAAAGAGGAGGTTTATGGACGTGGTGAGAGAGGACATGCAGGTGGTCGGTTTGAAGCAGGAAGATGCAGAGGACCGGAAGAAATGGGAACAGTTGATCCGCTGTGGCGACCTCTAAACGGGAGCAGCCGAAAGAAGTAGAATTCTGCTCTTTATTGTTGCTGTATAATTATAATAGTATAATAATCATTATTTCTATTATTGTTATTGGTACTAGCAGTAGTAGTATATGATTTTAAATTATTTTTAAGTACTAATAGAAAACTACTAGAAATTTCAGAGAAATCAAACTAAGTAACAGTCATTGAATTTGCTTTATTATTTTTATGGCTTCTTTTATTAAGAGCCATCTTGCATCTTTAACACTCGGCCCAGCAGAAGGAGCAGCTGGACTCACTCATCAGGAAACTTTTGACTTCTAAAGTCCACCATGAATATGCGAACATCACTTTCCAGCAGGAGCTAAAGGCAGAGGGCAAAATTTCAGGGAAAGGACGAGGAAATGCTCTGAGGGGTTTTTCTGATGATGCAGCATCGTGCTCCTCCTCTTCTGGCGCTTAATTACTTCATTAATTATCTTACAGTGGAAAAAATAGAGAATGTTTAACGAGAAGTCATTAGTTAATCTTCACTTACAATGCGCAGACAAAGGTCAATGACGAAAATCGTTTCGAATGAAATACACGCAGAGATACACCGGCCTGGAAATACGGGGCCAGGCGCGCCGTCCGACCACAATCCTTCATTTTTAACAGGATGTATTTGGTTGCGGTTCACTGTGCGTTGTGTTCAAAATTACATTTAGTCACTTTCACTTTCACTTGACACTACCATTTTTTTTTCCCGCTGATGATTTGGCTTCGTGAAGCTCCTGGGAGTTGAGAATGGTTTTGTCCATGTCCTGATCACCATCCCTCTTCTCTCTTCTTCTGCTTCAGTGTGTTCAAACAGCACACCTTTCATTTTCATTCCCTGCCATTTCAAAGTCTGCCGGCTTGCACTGAAAGAGCTTTGAAAGTCCAAACATATCACTTCGTGAATGTTTCTAAGGCAGCTGTGTCTCTGAACGTTGCTGAGGGCACTGCGTCCCTCAGAATGTCCAGCTAAGCAGATGATCGTGAGAGTAAAGACTCAAGCTGGGGTGGTCTAGTAGTAGGACACTCGCCTATGGACCCAACCTCCATTGGGTTCCTGAGCTCTGAACCCAAAATCTGATAGTCCAGAGAAACTGTCACTGTAATCAGGAAATGTTATTCGCTCTGGATAAGATTATCTGCTAAATGCTGTGAAGAGGGATCTTGGGTGAAGGAATTATGTTACCAGAGTATCATGACAGATACTAAACTAGAGGATTTAAAATCATGACACCAAATGCTGCAGTATGAGATTTTACAGAACATAGTAATTATGTTGGCAGCGGTGGCCTGGGGTTAGGCAGTTGGCCCCGGGATCAGAAGGTCATGGGTTCAAATCCCAGACCAGGAGGTTGCCCTGAGGTACCCTTGAGCAAGGTACTGTCCCCATCACTGCTCCCCGGGTGCTTTCAATAGCTACCCCCCTGATGCACGTGCTTGTGTGTATGGGTAAAATGAAGAGGTATATTTTTTGATGCCTGTCAATTTTTCATATCTTTGGGACATTCTCTCCCTCTCATTCTCACAGACGCTTGTCCCAAGTAGGGTCGTGGGGGGTTCTGACTCACATGGACACAGGGAGGACATCCCAAACAGAAAGGACCCGGACCATCCCCCCCGGGAATCGAACCCAGGACCTTCTCACTATTAGGCGGTACCTACTGTGCCACCGTGCTGCCGATTGGCAGTGGTGGTCTAGTGGTGAGGGAGTTGCCCCCGCATTGGAAGATTGTGGGTTCAATTCCATCACCAGTAAGTTGCCCTGAGGTACCCTTGAACAAGGTACCATCCCCGTCACTGCTCCCTGGGCGCTTTCAATAGCTGCCCACTGCTGCACAGTGCTTGCATGGGTTAAATCCAGAGGTCCAATTTCGTTGTGGTTCACCGTGTGCTGTGCTGTGACCTTGCAATGACAAGAATAGTCACTTTCACTTTCACTTTAATTGTATACTGAGTAGCTTAGATTTGAGAAATTGGAGCATTTGATGAACATTTGATGATCAAATGTTTTAGTGAGAAAAGCTGTGGTGCTTAAGGATACAAGGTTCTAGATAAAAGGCACTTATCAGCAGCCTGATCATCTGGAATCCACCTATATATCTATATTTATGGCCAATATGTCTCCACTGTTCAAACAGCAGGCGAGGACACTTTCAAAGAGCCAGTCTGGAAAAGTGCCTGTTCACCCGTGCATGAATATATAAGCTGTGTGTTTGTGGTGGTCAGCTTGTTTGTGGGAATGTATTGCAACATCATCAGCTGTTCCGGTAGTCGGCGTGCCCTTTTCCGAGAGCATTTACCCCAGCCTAAATAACTCCAGCCCCTCAGAGCGTGGCTGAATTTAATTCTGAAATTTCAGCGGGAGACAGAAAGCCCAGTGTCAGGTAATATGGCACTAAACATTCCTGCTGACATATCGGCGACCCCCTCAGATACTTTATTCCTGAGGGTAATGGAACGGGGGAATAGATAAATGAATATATATGCATATGGATGAAAGTCGACAAAGTTAAAGATCATCAATTTCAGGAGAGGAGATGCTGAATTATTCATGATGCGCTGCAAAGACAAATGCTTCAGGCAGTAAACAAAACAACATACAAATAAATGAACACAATGTGGGTGAGTTAAAAGCGTCGGCGCTGGCTGGCCGTTGTCTGCTCGTTCTGATAAAGAGTGTTGCACACACACTCACACACGTGTTTTGAGGAAACACAGATTGCGAATTGAACGACCCTTTGGAGATTTCGGCTTCGCCTCGGCTCTTGAACCTCAACCTGATCTTCTCTGCTTCTCGACACCTGCAACGTAAGGCTGAGCGCCTCTGGCAGACTGCAGGTAGAGCTGGTGTGATGTGTTGATGAAGAGCACTGACAGCAAAACACTGTAACCTTTAATTGCAGCCATTTAAAGCAGTGCATCTCCCATCTGCTCTTAATGTGCTCCCTGGAAACAATCAGAACCAGAACCAGTCTCTAATGCAAATGAACAGCAAGGGGACAACTACCTCAACCACACTGCCACCAAAAATATACAGAATGTTTCCCTAAATATGTACAATTCAGGATCGAAGTTTGAGCCCGACCTCAGAGTACAGGTGAAGAAGAGCGTGCAGGCAGGTTGGAATGGGTGGGGCAGGCGCGATTTGTGACAGAGGAGTACCAAGAGTGGGAGGAAAGGATCACAGGATGGGAGTGAGACCAGCGATGTTGTATGGGTTGGAGACGGTGGTGAAAATGGAGGAGGCGGAGCTGGAGGTGTCAGGTGCTGAGATTTTCGTTGGGTGTGACGAGGATGGACAATATTAGAAATGAGTGTATTAGAGGGACAGATCAGGTTGGACGTTTTGGACACAAAGTTACAGAAGCAAGGTTGCGTTGGTCCAGAGCAGATCTCCAGAGCAGAGAGGAGGATTATATTGGGAGGAGCAGATTGAGGAAAGAGGAGAAGAGGATGAACATAGAGGATGTGGTGAGAGAAGATATGCAGACAGTTGGTTTGAAGAAGGAAGGTGCAGAGGACCCAAAGAAATGAAAATGGTTGACCCACTGTGGTGACTCCTAAACGGGAGTTTCAATAAAGATAATATAAACCATAGAAAAGCATCCTTTCCAGGAGTTTTTGGAGATGCTTTATGCCCACAAACCAGCACCTTTTCAAGCCAAGAGTTTTGTCTCATTTGCAGGATGTTCATGTAGAACCTGTCAGTCCACCTTGTTCCTGCAGATCAATAGGAGACAGAATTGGAAACTGCCCAAAACTTTGGAGGAAGAAACTTTGTAAGGAACCAAGACCCAAAAGGAGAACCCATCCTCCTCCAGTCGACACTGAAGGATCAAGAGAGAAAAAGAATTGACAGTTTAATAAGTTAAGCTCATAGGTTCAAGCACTGATTGATGGTGCAGTGTGGGACAGTAGAAATGAGGTCCAAGAGGTCACAGGTTTGAATCCCACCTGCATCACTACTACCATTGGGGTTCTGAGCAAGACCCTCAACCCCGAGTTGCTCCAGGGGGACTGTCCCTGTAATTAGGACATGTAAGTGGCTCTGAATAAGAGCATCTGCTAAATGCCGTAAATGGTTGTAGTCACCTCACAGCAAGCCGAGCGAAGTGAAAGTGACTATTTATAATAGTGAAGACAGAGCACAGCACACAGTGAACCAAAATCCTTTCTCTGCATTTAACCCATACAATCTGCAGCAGCTGGCAGCCATACATCCAGCACCCCTGCAGCAGTGTTGTGGATGGTACCTTGCTCAAGGGCACCTCAGGGTGATCTACTGACTTGGGACTCCAATTCTTCAATTCTTGGGCCTAGTAACTCATCACTAGGCCACCACTGCTCTTTTATTGAACACTGTTGTTGAAGCAATGCTGTCATTAACTGTTTCTTAGTGGTTGATGGTAAGTCCAGTCCAGTCTGAAGCACGTCACTGTTAGCGACACTAGTGGAGTCTTGGAGGTGAGGGTTATAATGTGAAGAGATCTGCAGAAGAAAGCAAGAATATGGATTGATAATTCTAAATAATTAGAACTATATTCACTACAGTATATCAATTTTGGCCCAAACAAACAGAACTCTTGAACAGCCTTGGAACGGGGTCTGCATGGACCTTGTATGTTCCTCCCATGCCTGGTTGATTTCTTCCATAAACTCCTGTCCAAAGAAATGGACATCAGATGGACTGGAGATGCTAAATTGCACTCTAGGTGTGACTGAGTGTGTCTGCTTATGTCATCTCATGTGTAGCACCAGGGTCCTGGAGGAACGTTGTTAAGATTCACTATGTACTGTGTAAATGCTTGAAATGACAATAAAACCTACTTGTTCTTGAACTTGAACTTTAACTCTGAGTGCTGGTTTGGCTCCAGCATGCCCGTCACCCTGGTTAGGATGAGAGGCTCATAGAAAGGATGGCTAGATGGAAGAAATATGGTGGAATTATGTTCCCTAACTAAAGGTGCTGAAGGCATGCCCTTGAGGGGACATGGTGTCATATATCAAAATGTTTCAAGTGTCATCTATCAAAACCTGCAGTGTATTAGCCAGAATAATTTCAGCTTGTCCTTGGTTGCTACTGCTGGAAAAACTACAGAGGAGAATGTGACTGAAAGAAGACACTGTGATTGGTTTTACTGGAGCTCGAAGTTCAAGTGGTTAGAAACTAAGCCCTAAAAATCAGAAGGTCATGGGTTTGAACCCTGGACCAGAAGGTTGCCCTGAGATACCCTTGAGCAAGGTACTGTCCCCATCACTGCTCCCCGGGCACTGGATGCATGGAAGGCTACCCCCATTGCTCTTGGTTAAAAACAAAGAGCCATTTTGTGAGCTGCGGTGTTCTTAATGACAAATAGTCACTTTCACTTTAAATCTCCACATGAGAGAAAGAGACCACATAAAGAAATGGGACTGTGATTAATTACCAGTGTAATGATTTAGGCCTGCAGTGAGCTGCACATTGATAGGCGGACAATAAGCGTCCAGCCTTGTATCCCAGTTTAAAACTAAAAAAGCAAACCTCAGATGTCAAACATAAGCCCCTCCTGTTGCATTGTACAGGGACTGCGTCTGCTTTTCAGCTCGATGCAGCGTCCCTTTTTTCATCGCCGGGAGATTCCTTGGGTTTGAAGCCGGGGTGGGATGTGCTCTCCAGGCTGCAGAAGCAGAGAGAGACAGACATGAAGCCCTCCAAATGAGCTCCTCCTGCCTGAGTGGATCTGAGGGGCACCTGCTGAGATGCTATTAGTGAAACACAGCCTCCTGCGGGTGCCGTGGGGGGAGGTCACACACATCACAGAGTCTCAGCGGAACGGTGTGTGTTAAACTTCAGAGACGTCCCACGTTATCCTAGATGCTGGAGACGAGGACATGCTGCTCAGGCAGAGACACTTCCTTCTCGCTTTAGAATATGTCTGAACACCAGGCCAGGCACACCTGATTCTCACACACACACACACCCAAACACACACTCACATACACACACACTGCAACTTAAAGGCTCTGTTTGGGTCCACATTTGGTTCCTTACCCTCTTCTTTACAGGGATGAGAAGAAGAGAGTGCAGGCAGGTTGGAATGGCTGGAGAAGAGTGGCAGGAGTGATTTGTGACGGACGGGTACCAGCAAGAGTGAAAAGGAAAGGTTTACAGGACAGTAGTGACACCAGCTATGTTATACGGGTTGGAGGCGGTGAAGTGGATGAGAAGACAGGAGGCGGAGCTGGAGGTGTCAAAGGTAAAGATGCTGAGATTTGCTGGGTGTGACAAGAATGGACAGGATTAGAAATGAGTATATTAGAGGTACAGATCAGGTTAGATGCCTTGGAGACAAAGTTAGAGAAGCAAGGTTGCATTGGTTTGGACGTGTCCAGAGGAGAGACGAGGAGTATATCAGGAGGAGGATGTTGAAGATGGAGCTGCCAGGAACGAGGAGAAGAGGAAGACCAAAGAGGAGGTTTATGGTGGTCGGTTTGAAGGAGGAAGATGTAGAGGACCGGAAGAAATGGAAACGGAACAGTCGAAAAGAGAAGAAGAAGAACTTTGTGAACTTGTGAGACTATACACTGCTGGCAATTGTAGCAAAACAAAAAAGAAATTTGGATTTTTTTAGACTGATTGAGTGGGAAATGATGTGAATCCAGGTTTTCGTTCATTGACGACTCTTTGACTGAGTCTCCGTCTGTTCGGTGTCCTAATTTGCATCTGAAAAATGAAGAAAGCTAATGTCAGCACAGAGCTATCCTGCCTAAATCCTCACATGTTGGTTTAAGATCATCTGGAGGTGTTTGATTATCTCAGACCTGCTGAAGTGGATTCTGACACTGCACGATCAATGCTCATCTATAAACATGGACAAAGCCATCATCTAATCATCTGCATCTAACCGCCATGCCACCATCTGCAATGGTGGCATGAACTGTGTCACTGTTGTCCATTTTGTGGAAAACGGTATGTCGTATGGTGGAAGGAAGCCTATGATGTCTATAAAGGGTTTGAACACAGACGTGCACATCGGTCTCCACCCAAAACACAAGCGCAGAGGCAGCTCTGGAGACAGGTAATAATCCTCCCGAGGCAACAACAGTTATTTGTCTCCCACTCGGGCCCCGATACGGGCGTGATGGCAGGTGTTGAGGACTGCTGCTGTGATCCCGGGCTGTGGTGGCAAAGCGACTGTGAGGAGGCTCCATTTAAATGTGTTATAGCGCTGCATGTGAACATAATCATTACATTAATCTCATATCTCACGCCGCTCGCCATGTTCCCGTCACATCTGAAGCGTCGGATGTGTTTATGAAGATTCGATGGGACACCTCTGGAGTCATGCAATGCAGATTTTATTTTATGGATCGCGCCTGGAGCCGCGGCCGTGTGTAAGTTTGAGGTGGGTGTGATGGAAGTGTCTTCAGAGCAACATGAAGTTTGGTGTTGATTTAACTACTGACCTCCACCGACTCGAGAAATCCAATCAATGGCTATTGTGATTCCAGCTCATTCATCCTGCCGTCCGTTTGTGTCATAGAGCCCAGCGTCTGAGAAGATTCAATTTAGATGAATTTTGACCCCTGTGTCACACACTCTCCTGTATCGCCATCTCCTTCTTTCAGGATTCACAGTCCATCTGCTCTTTGTGGTTTGGAAAATAATATAATTAAACTGTCAATTTATGGCGTGTAATTGGATCGTCTCTTATGTTCAGAAGTTTGCTTGAACCGATAGTCGCTTAAGCGTCTCCGCAAATACTGGCAGCTCAGGTAAACATGAGCAAACAGGCTGTAAAACATGCTCTTTATTACTCATCCTCTCAATCCTCCATCCGCAGTATTAACAATCCAGCGCTTATTTGAGGCACGGTGATTGAAACATCTTGACTTGTCATGAAATGTGTTTCTCAAATCTAGATTCGTCTTATCTTGTGCAGCCTTTCTTTTCGAAGATGAGATACTTTGGATGAAAGATCAAAATGTTGGCAAATAAGAGCCTGCTTTGCCTTCATGGAAATACATGGTATAATTTTTGATCAGACAACTGACATAAACCTGTATAATAAACACTTCACAAATGCAATATTTTCTTAGATGAAGTGACAGGGAAGTCGGCAAAGGTAGACTTTTACAAAAACGGTTTGGACTGGATATTAGATAAAAGATCTATCACACACAAGGCGAACAAACTCCAAACAAGATACAGTTAAAGAGTTAAAGATACAGTAGTCAGAGCAGCTTATTTAAAAAGTAGACTGAAGATGTGTTATTGGGAGCCCCCTGAATTACCCTTGTGCAAGGTACCGTCCCCATCACTGCTCCCTGGGTGCTGCACATGCCTGCTCCATGCTGCACGGGGTGTGTGGGGGAAATACAGAGGATGCGTTTCATTGCATTTGACTGTGTGCTGTGTTTCACAATGCACACTAGTCACTTTCACTTCACTTTCACTTCACTTTAGAAAAAGTAAAATGCAGGCCCTTAAATCAGCTGCTCAAATCCAAACCTGCTTGGATTTTTCTTCTTCACATGGTTTTAAACTGGGCCTATATATCTCTTAATCACCTGTGCAGCATATCTTGTTATAATGGTCATTATTTGTGTTGGTTCTCCATCAGTCCGAGTTCTTTCTGGCTCCCAGCAGGCTTTCGGTGAGCATGTCAATGCACCCGCATTTCTTCGAGCGTGCACAAATGTGTTCAAATGGGAGACCTACAGCAAAATGACAGCCGTAACCCTGGACCTCAGAATGGGTCAAACGCAATCAGATACCTCCAGCATCCTCAGCAAGAGATGGAGACGGATTTCTAAAGCCTAGCCTTGTGAACACTACATCCTCTGAAAAACTGCTCCAGACTAAAAGATGACAAACGGGAACAGAAACCGTGGTCTCCAAGCTACACAAGCTAAAAAAAAGTAATCTTTGATACAAATCTTGGGCACGCTAAGGTCTCCTGGCCTCCTAATAGAAGTCATCTTTTCCAGGGTAGCAGGTGTCTTCTGAGATTCAGCCTTTGGGCGCAGACACGGATAAACTAGATTTTTAGGAACTATTACAGTTTGTTTGATTGAACTGTCAGGTCAGTATCACACACGGGCGCTTCCCGAATAAATCGGACATGTCGGAGTCCCGCTATGGGCCCATATTGTCTACAGCACGGCAATAATAGAGTATTCTGAAATAATTTGTTCAATAAGGCAAGCAGCCCTCACACCCAGGTCCCATAATATATCTGAGCGCCGGATTCCATGAACACGACTGCAGACTCTAATTATCATCAACATCCTGCATCCCCTCCCTCCCTCCCTCCCTCGCTCCTTCCCTCCATCCTGCAGACCAGTCATGGTATGTAGAAGCTGCATGGATCCTCCGGGAAACTGTGGCAGGTAGGCTGCAGTTCATTGACACCTGGTACTGTTTTCCTGTTTGTTTGTCCTTCATCAGCAGTTCGGTGTTTCTGATAAAACGGCCAGTCAGCGGAAGAATGAAGTGGGTGTCTCTAATAAAATGGCCAGTTAGTGGAAGAATGAAGGTGGTGTTTCTAATAAAATGGCCAGTAAGTAGAAGAATGAAGGTGGTGTTTCTAATAAAATGGCCAGTAAATAGAAGAATGAAGGTGGTGTTTCTAATAAAATGGCCAGTAAGTGGGACCACAATGCAGTTGTTTCCAGTAAAATGGCCAGTAAGTGGAAGCTTGCAGTGGGCGTTTCTAATAAAGTGGCCACTGAGTTCTAATTAGCCAAAGGCTGGATTTCCGATGTACGTGTTTATTATAAAGTGGTAGGTGTTTCCGATAAAGTGGCCAGTGATAAAAACCAAAGTGGTTGTTTCTAATAAACTGGCCAGTATGTATGAAGCGCAATGCAGGTGCTTCTAATAAAATGGCCAGAGCGTGTAAGCACAAGGTGGGCGTTTCCATTAAAGTGGCCATTATGTACCACGCATTATAACTATGCAAAAAGAAAGTAAACGTGTTCCTTTTCAAGGAGATGTAACCTTCTTCTGTCTCTTTACTCAAAGTCTTTGATTTTGATCTCTGCGTCAAGTCTGGCCTGAAGAATAAGAGTTTTCTCCCAAAGACTTTTCAAAGCCTTTAGAGCAGCAGGATATCTCAGATCTGTGTGATCTGTATACGGAGTTTAATATCCAATAAGCAGTGAATTAGGGACCACTCCGTTTAAAAGGATCACTGTTGGAATCTGGTCAAAAACGATGCATTGTGCCACATAACAGATATGATGGGAGTTTATGCTCTACAAAACATTTGCATTGAATAGAGTTATGGGATTTGGGCTTAAAACCCTTTTGCTGTGCAAAAGAATGCGGCCCTGCTGAATAATGTAGGCTTTGCAGAGAAAATCTACATCATTCGGCCCAATAAATCCTGCTAAAATAACAGAGAGGGCATTTGATATAGTTCATTCCATTATTGTAATTACTTCAGATGTCGAAGTAAGCCCAACAGCCAGGCACTGGTTAATGAACGAGCTGGAATATAGGGAGGCCTTGACTTTCATATTAGCAGGCTCGCTCTCTCTCTCTCGCTCTCTCTCTCTCTCTCTCTCTCGCTCTCTCTCTCTCTCTCTCTCTCTCTCTCGCTCTCTCTCTCTCGGATTTTGTGTATCCTGGCCTGAACTCGGCTAAAGTGATGAGAAAGGGAATTGGTTGGCTAAAGGGGGCTCATGATTTTGCATTAAAGAATCATGGAAATGAATTCTCCGTTCTCCTCTGAAGGAACGTTTCCGTACCCTTGTGACGCTTCTTTTCGGTGCACAAACTCACAGTTGCCACTGACGCAGGAGAAGCTCAGCCCACGCTTTCTCGGCATGGTTCAAAAACCAAAGTGCAGAGCTGTTAATTAGATTAGATGGCATTCTTTCTTTGCACACAACAGTGGTTGGTGGGTATTTTGCAGCTGATCCAGCACAGATGCTACGACGCGTGAGTTCACAGAAACTGAGGTTTTTAATGCAATGCCACGCGTGTTCGGGTTTTCAAAATGACGGGCAGATTTCAGGAGCAGAGAAAGTGCAGCAGCAGCACCGTATGGTCAGGCTCAACAGGCGCGATTTGTTAATAGCTTTCAAAAAGGGTTACGGGGAGCAAAAAAATACCCAGTAATGCTTTAGTGTTTGCTGTGAACATCTTAATCCAACGAAACATTCATTAAACGCAGATTTAAATCATTTTGGTTGAAATAATGGGCAGCATCATTTTCAACAGTATGGGTCTTTTGCAGGGCATCTATTAGGCCCATAAATACTATATCTACAGTTCTGTGCAAAGGTTTTAGGCAGGTGTGGAAAAAATGCTGTAAACAAAGAACGCTTTCAGAAATGGAAGTGTTCATCATTTATTTCCATCAATCAACAAAATGCAGTGAATGAACAAAAGAGAATCTAAATCAGATCAATATTTGGTGTGACCACCCTTTGCCTTCAAAACAGCATCAGTTCTTCTAGGTACACTTGTACATGGTTTTTGAAGGAACTTGACTGGTAGGTTGTTCCAAACATCTTGGAGAACTGAGCACAGATCTTCTGTGGATGTAGCTTCCTCACATCCTTCTGTCTCTTCATGTGATCCAGACACACTGGATGATGTTGAGATCAGGGCTCTGTGGGGCCAGAAGAACTGATGCTGGTTTGAAGGCAAAAGGTAGAAACACCAAATATTGATTTGGCTCCATCCATCCATTCATCCATCCATCCATCCATCCATCTTTGTGGTTGTCCATCTATTTTCTGTCTGTCCATGGATTCATCTCTCATTCTGCTGGCCCATCCACCATAACCCTTGGACATCCAACCATTCCTGCATCCATCCCTCCATCCATCCATCCTTCCATCCACCTCATTGAGAATGAACAGGTATTGTGAAGTGCTGCTGATGGAATTAAGTAAACATTGCAGACTCACAACCAATATTCAAAGAAACTGTGAAAGCTACTTCTCAGGAAACTATTCCCCGAGCTTCACAGCTTCAGTATCACAGAAATGGCTGTCAAAGATGCTGTGAATTACAGGTGTTTACATTCGATTTGGGATTCAGTGATGTGCTCTGTATGTTCAGAGCTGTCTGAAAAAGAAAACCCTCTCTGAGCACAAGGATTCACTTGTTCTCCAAAGGCCCTATCATGCTCACATGTTCTCAAAAATGGAAGGATTTGGGTTGTAATTGCTTGGCTGAAGGACGATCTTGGAAGCTTGCTAATGTTGGAGCCCTGGCTCATCATCACTAGGCCCATCACAGTGAAGTCCCCTCTTTACCGTCTCTACAACTTAATGTTTTGAGCAGTTATCAATGTCCCAACCTCAGCTGTGCTACGGAAGCCCAAGTTGCTGAGTGGTGGCTGGAGAGGCTACTTCCTCCAATTAGTCCCAGAGACAGCTCTACTATCTCCCTCTCACTCCAATTAGTAATACACACATCTCCCCCAGCCACTGGACACACAAACACACACTAATTATAGAACTGCTGTTATCAGTTATCTCCAGCATCTGGAAAAAGGCAGAAGAAATGGGAGAAACAGAACTAGAAAGCCTTTCATTTTATCGCTGCAGTAATTCCGACGCTGTGATGAAACTCTGCGTAGTGTGTAGTCGCCACAAACTCTTGATGTCAGAGCTACTTTAGAAATTAATTGGTTTCCCACTCGCAATCCATATAAATCCAGATGAATGAACAATCTCTGACCCCCTTGGAGAAAAACTGAGGCGGAATTATTTGAATCGCTGCAGCTACAAGAGATCCAAAGCTTGCAATCTTATCGAACTAATCTAGCATTGCAAATCCCCCTCAGGCAAAATGGCACGAGGATCTGGAATCTGTGTCTTTAATTGTAATTATAGCGAGCATTGTAATGAACTAGCACACCTTAAAATTCATACGACCTCAGAACTCTATTATACACTCGCCTTGACACATATTAGGCCTGGTCCGTGATGAAAAAACCCTTTTCAGTGAAGAAATATCATCTATCGTGTTATTAAACCCAAACCTCTGCACACAGCACTTTTTTGATGATCTTTCTGCTTGACAATGCCTTACTAAGCTCAGGGAGGGCTTAAGAATCTGATGAGTGTGTTAGATCAAGGCACTAGGTCACCCAGTCTGTGTCCACGGGGACCACTGGAGTGTACAAAAGGGACATTCTGACTACACCAAAGGTACCACAGCATGGCTCCATTGGTCTTGTGGAGTCCAGGCCCCAACTAATCAGAGCCGTTTTGATGTTTTGAGGGTACCAAGGGCCTTACAGCCCCCTACCACCAAAACAGGTTGGATTTGTTGAGATATTGACTCCACAAGACCTCAGGAGTTATGCTGTGGTATCTGCACTGAGACCTTAGCAGCAGATCCTTTAAGTATGTCATGCCATGGAGATCCATGGTCCCTTGGTTAATCCAGCCCATCCTATAGATGCTTGGTTAGATTTTGATTTTGGGAATTTGGAAGCCAAGTCAGCACTGAGTAATCTTTAAATGCCTTGTTCCTTAGACTGTCCCTAGACAATGTTTGCAGGAAAAGTGTCAACATAACGACACACTCCATTCTGTAATTTCTGCACAGTCTCTTTGTTTGAGATGGACAGCTGTCCACCATCTGTATGATTGGCAACTTATGTGTTTGATCAGTTTGCATGAGGTTTACCTGAACTCCAGATAGACCGCCAGCTGAGTCTACCAGCTTCTTGATCAAACCGACCATCAACAGACTCTTCTTGCCGCCTGATCTCCAGATCAACTACATCATACTAGATCATCTGCTGCCACAAACCAAGACTAAAAATCCACTGACTCAATGGCACTACCACTATTAGTGAACTACCACTATTAACTCATAAAATGCACTTTCTCTTTCGTTTCTTTCTTTATTTCCAGTGTCGCCCAGAGGAGGACGTGTTCCCCCTTTGAGTAATGGTTCCTCCAATTTTAGGAATTTTTGCCTAAGAAGTTTTCTTTCAGCTCTCTAGGAGCTCAGACCTGGATTCTGTAAAGCTGCTTTGTGAAAGACAGTTGTAAAAAAGCGATGTATAAATAAACCCAACGTGACTTCACTCCCTCCTCCAACTTAACTTTTCTGCATCTTGGCACCATCTCTTCCCCAATGATCCAGCATCCAGCTGTGATGTCCATGTGTCCATTATAACTATCGTGGGCCAGTTTGCAGCTCTGCTGTGATTTTGTGTTTTAAGCCCTTCCTATCAGAACCAGCATTTATTTTTCAGCAATTTGTGCCACAGTAGCTCTTTTGTGGAAACACGGCGGTGTTAACCTTCACTCCCCATGTATCTGTGAGCCTTAGGCGCCCATGACCTTGTCAGTGGTTGTTCTTCTTTGGACTGCTTTTGATTGGTAATAACCACAGCATGCTGGGAACATCCCACAAGACCTGCAGTGTTGGAGAAGCTCTGACCCAGTTGTTCACCCATCGCAGTTTGGCTGCTGTTTAAGTCACACATATCCTTACACTCCAAATACAATACCTTCAAGAACTGACTGCTCACTTACCATCTAATACGTTTACCTCTTGAAAGGTGACAATGTAACACGATGATCTTATTATTAACTTCCCCATCAGTGGCTTAAATTAGTGCTGTACACACACACACACACACACACACACACACACACACACATATATATATATACATATGAATGTTTCTCATTTTTCCATGAAATTAAATAATAAAAATTCTTTCTACAACACTGATAAAACCTGATAATGTGATAACGCCTCTTTACACCTTATTCATGAACAACCAATCCTGTATTTCGAAAGAAACACATCCAGTTAAATGATACGAGAAGGTGGAGGTAATTGAATTTGCACATTTTAACGTTTACTAAACATAAACAACAAAAAGATCTTGCTAACATAAAACATACTTAAAGCTTTCTAAAGTTTCAATTTTAAGGATTTAACTACTACCAGTGAAGTGAAAGTGAAGTGAAAGTGATTAGTTGTCATTGGAAACACACCACACAACTTCCTCTGCATTTAACCCAGAACACAGTATAACATCAATATATCCAGCATCCATGGAGCAGTGATGGGAGCGGTAGCTTGCTCAAGGGTACTGGGCAACCTATTGGTCTGAATTTTTTTCATGCAATTTTCAAGTTTTTCAAAAACAGATTATTTCTCTTTACTTTTAGAGTTTATTTGTAACCCTCTTTATGAGAAAGGAATGATGTTTCTCCTGCCCCGGCCTCCCTCTGCTGGTTAACGTCGGATACAAAAAAATTAAGAGCTTGTTTTGTCCATTGTCCAACGTTATAATTCTTCTGTCCATTCATCACTTTTAAGATCTATTTCTTCGCTGTTGTTCTTCTTCTGTCCTTCAACTCCTTCAACATCTCAACTGAAATCAGTCTGTGATAGGCTCCAGATTTTGAAATAGATGACAAGTTAAAAAAAATAAAAAATCATAATAAACGTTTTTTAAAGATCTGTTTTTCTGGTTTTCTTTTCACATGATTCGTGTATTTATTGTGTTTAATATTTCTATTTACTCATTTAACAATGAATCATTGCTTGCTAATGCAATCCAATTATTATTTACTTCATTTCATTCTTTCTCTTTTTGAATTGATTTGACTTGATTGCTTTGCACTTTAGACGGCACGTGTGTTTTATATAAATAACAGAGACTTGACTTCACGGCTGGCACGTTTGACAAACTATGCAATCAGTTAGAGTGGCACTTGCAAAAGGCTGCCAAATGACTCTTTCTTATGAACAACATTATTTTATCAGGCTGCCTAGAGGCAGAGAAATGTGTCAGTCATTGCTTAGACAACCCATAACCTTGCTTTGCTTCTTCAGTTAAACCAGCCTCTAAACAGTGTTTGACCAATCACAGCTCAACAGCCTGCAACCCTCTGCAAAAGTCTTGTGTCATTTCTTTATACTCTGTTAGCGATTCACCTTGCTGATGCTAAAATCCCCGTCACGCTGTTTATCTTTGTTATATTGACAAGATTCAAGGAAAGAATTGTGGGAAAAAAGTGCCCAAAGATACAAGGTTCTAGATATAGGGGTTTCAACCACTCAGTGCTCAGCATCAGCAATAAATGAATCACCTGATCATCTGGAATCATCTGCACCTGTTTCCTCTCTGCTTTAAGACTAAAGTCAAACAAACTGCTGAGGTACAGGGACTGTACTGAAAATGAGACACAAAAACACTGTCCTTCAGGAAGAACTGCAGAACTGTTCCTCAACAAGACATTAAAAACACTAAAAGTCTGGATCTTGGGAACAAAAATATGAAGAAATGATGGGTCTAAAGACTCTTGAACTCTGTTATATAAATACTAATGAAGATAGATAGATAGATAGATAGATAGATAGATAGATAGATAGATAGATAGATAGATAGATAGATAGATAGATTACACAGTACTGTCCAAAAGATTTTTATGACACCCCTTGTTCCTGAGAAAGTGAAGTGAAAGTGACTTTATGAGATGCAGCACAGCACAACAAAACTCAACCTCTGTGTTTCACCCATACACACATGCAGCAGGGGGCAGCTATTGAAAGTGCCCGGGTAGCAGTGACGGGCATGGTACCTTGCTCATGGGTACCTCAGGGCAAAGTACTGGTGAGGAAATCGAACCCACAATCTTCTGATCCAGGGAAACTCCCTAACCATTAGAACACCACTGCCCAGAACAAACAAAACAGGTAACCGACATCAAAAGAAGGTCTCTGGGACGTCCTTCAAGAAGCCTGGAGAACTGTTCCCGAAGATGACAAAGAAATGACAAGAAAGCTCGCTTAAGGGAATTCAGGGTGTAGTAAAGAAAAACGGTCTCACCAAAACTGACTCTGAAGCTCGTTAAAAGGATGGAAACCTTTGTTTTACAGACTGTATTTACATGTATGTTCATGTCCTGTTTAAAAGTTTATACTGCCCAATATTTATCCAGATATTTATCTCATTGTAACAGAAATGACCTAGCAAAATGCACCAAAATGCTAATAAAGTCAACCTCTAAATGCACATTTTTTCACCCCAAAGTGCCCATCTCTCACCTCCAGGCATGATCAAACCACATTTATGTAGCACATTTTGTAACAGATTTGCTTCATCTTCAGTGAAGGTTCTGACATACATACCCACCTACCTCCAAACGCTCCTTAAGAGACAAGCTTAATAAAAAATGCTAATGGTAGCAGACACTCCAGTTTTAATAAGGGGTGCAGATTTGAGATTTGAGGCGAAATTATCATTTGCAATGGTCTACCACTCACTTCTATTCTCTTGTGATTCCCACGTGCAGCACAGCCCACTCCGAACCCTGAGATTTTTGGTGAATGCGTGGTTCTAGACTGTAACTGATGACTATTATTAGAAATGACAAGCCATATTAGGCAGACATGAAGACTTTCATGCAGTGTTTCAAGCTCACACTCCCTAAATAGTACATTAATTGCAGCACACGTTGCAGATGAAGTAATACATGTGCGTGATACTATGAATAAATCCTGAGCCATCTTCATTTTTTAAAATATTTTGCTTGGGAATCACCTTGTTGATGAAAAAATACTATTTAATGGAAATGTTGTCTTATCTTTGACATGTTGAGTCAATTAAATGAAAGAAACAGGAACAAGTGTTTAAGTCCTCCAGGCTACAAAGTGTTTAAAGATACAAGGTTCTAGATAAAGTGGAGCATTCAACAGAAAGTTTGGTACATTTGGACTTTTCCTCTGGATTTCTCAGAACTTCCCTCCTTCAGGAAACCTGGAGAACTGTTCCTCAACAAAACATTACAAATACAAGAAGGCACAAGAGAATTCAAGAAAAACACAAGGAAGATGTCATGTAACATGATAGTGTTACAAGGTCTCAGGTGTGATTGGGGAGCAGGTGTGTTAAATTTGGTGTTATCACTCTCACACTCTCTCATACAGGTCACTGGAAGTTCAACCGGGCACCTCATGGCAATGAACTCTCTGAGGATCTGAAAAAAAGATGGGTTGCTCTACATAAAGATGCCCCGGCTATAAGAAGATTGCCAACACCCTGAAACTGCGATGCAGCACGGTGGCCAAGACCACACAGCGGTTTAACAGGACAGGTTCCACTCAGAACAGGCCTTGCCATGGTCCACCAAAGAAGCTGAGTGCACATGCTCAGTGTCAAATCCAGAGGTTGTCTTTTCAAAATGGATGTAATAATGGTGACAACATGAAATATTGACACTTTGGGCACAATGTGGACATTTTTCACTTAAGGGTGTACTCAATTTTGTTGCCAGTAGTTTAGACATTAATGGCTGTGTGTTGAGTTATTTTGAGGGGAGGGCAAATTTACACTGTTCTACAAGTTGTACACACTGACTACTTTACGCTGTATCAAAGTGTCATATCTTCAGTGTTGTCCCATCAAAAGATATAAAAAAGAAAAGAATAAAACATTTACAAAAATGTGAGGAGTGTACTGAGATATTGTAGATCACTGTGTGGATTAACCAACAAAAACAATCAAACTGCTCAGGTACAGAGACTGGACTGAAAATGAGAGACAACAACACTGTCCTTCAGGAAGATCTGGAGAACTGCTCAGGTACAGAGACTGGACTGAAAATGAGAGACAATAAACTGCAATAAAATAATAAAACAAATATATAAAACAGGTTTGACCACATTATACTCCTTGAAAAACCTTTCATATTTTATCAATATCTCATTAAGGTTACTCAGCTAACGTTTGCTGTCTTAGAATAGTGCTGAAATGGACGTTGTTGGTGTGTTGATTCCATAAAAAAGTCCGTTAGATCACAGTCTTCAAGGTTTATTTCCCACATTTGCAATAAAGAGCATCTAGCAATGTTTCAGATTGATCCATTCAAATGAAGCAAAGTCTGCAGCCACTGCAAAACAACGGCATGTTGGGAAATGAAACAATCTTAAATCTTGTTAGAATATCTGAGAAGCTGCTCACACCTTGCATCAACATGCATTTTCAGATCAGGTTTCAATCAGACCACGTTCGGATCTTCAACACAAGTGTAAATGACATCCATTCTTTATGCCTCCATACAGCTGCACATCTGCCGAGAGCTGACTAGCAGGTGTGAGGAAGAATGGAGGGATGAAATGCAGATGAGTCTTCCAGTGCATCTTAATGTTTACAGTGCGTCTTAAAAAAAGCTTCTACAGTTCTGTAAGAGACCTTAGAATTACTTTTTTCCTTTCCGTCCGAAAGGAAGACTGGAGAACTGTTCCTCTACAGAGCATTACAAAGAACGTCTTGCTCTTTGGAGGCAAAATATGAAGATCTGATGGGTGGCTCAAAATATTTAGCATAGTCCTGTAACTCTTCTCTAATTTTTCAGTCATAAAGGTCCTGTTTAATTTTAAAAGTTAAAGATGCTGAGATGTTCGTTGGGTGTGATGAGGATGGACAGGATTAGAAATGAGTATATTAGAGGGACAGATCAGGTTGGACATTTTGGAGGCAAAGGTAGAGAAGCAAGGTTGCGTTGGTTTGGACGTGTCCAGAGGAGAGACGAGGATTATATCGGGAGGAGGATGCTGAAGATGGAGCTGCCAGGAAAGAGGAGAAGAGGAAGACCAAAGAGGAGGTTTATGGACGTGGTGAGAGAGGACAGGCAGGTGGTTGGTTTGAAAAAGGAAGATGCAGAGGACAGGAAGAAATGGAAACGGACAATCTGCTGTGGCAACCCCTGAACAGGACCAGCCGAAAGAAGAAGAAGAAGAAGAAGAAGAAGAAGAAGAAGAAGAAGTAGAAGAAGAAGAAGAAGATATGTTCTGTTTAATTTGATAACAAAAATTTGTTTTGCCTTCTCTGATCATGTCATGTTCGGATGTTTAAGCCCCTCGACTCACTTGAGAACATTTGGACATTTCCTCTGGATTTCTCAGAAGTTCTCCCCTCCTTCAGAATGCCTGTTCCTCAGCAAAACATTAAAAATACTAGAAAGTACAAGAGAATCCAAGAAAAACACAAGAAAGAAGAACATGTACAGAACTTTAAAAAACAGTCTTGGTCAGGCATGAAAATCAATCAATCAATCAATCAATCAATGCAATTAAAGAAAATTCATGGGTTAAAAAATCTCAGAAATAAGAAACTAGAGCAAAAACGAATATGTGATTGAATAAAAAGAACAGGATTGAGTAAGACGAGAAGATCCTCTAGTTGAACTTACTTCAGAAAGTACTTCTGTACGAAGACCACTGTTAAAATGCGAAACAAATGGACTGATTGCGACTGCAGGCTGCATGAATCTTGATACTTTCAAATCACAGTGTTGCACATTGTTAACCAAGAGTTCATGAACTCTTCCTGAACCGCGGAGACCATCGCACACGTAATTGCAGTGAAGCTGCTCGACTAGCTATGAGCTCACGAAGGTCCTGAGGCATGTGGCAAAAAGTATTGGGACACCCCTACTGATTATGGATTATTTTTTTTCCTTCCATTCCAGTCTGTCCTTTCACACAGTACTGCCATGTTGGGAGAGGAACAATGAGACTTTAAAGCTCACGGTAATGTGACTGGTAGCGCTGTTGACTCACAGAGACAAGGTCCTGGGTTGGGTTCCCTGACAGGATGGTCCGGGACCTTTCTATGTGGAGTTTGCATGTTGTCCATGTGGGTTTCCTCCCACCATCCAAAGACATGCAGATCAGGTGGACTGGAGATGCTAAACTACCTGTAGGTGTGAGAGTGTTTGTCTCTGTGTCTGTCCCGCAATGGACTGGCAATCTGTCCTGGGTGTTTCCTCGCCTTTCGCCCTGTGAGAGCTGGGATAGGCTCCAGTGGCCCTAATTAGGACAAGCGGCTATGAAAATGAGTGAGTGAGTGTGTATGTGACTGTGATCAATCTCAGCATCCTGAATGCCTTGCAGCATGTTGTGTCTCTGTTTTGTGCTGTGTCTTTGTTTTGGTCCCCAAGGTTTTGAGTCCTTGACCTGCCCTAATCCAACACGTCCACACCTGGTGTCTGTCCTTGTGCTTTCCTTCTGTCAGGTGTGTCTCCTTGTTAGGTTGCTATTTTGAGATCTACAGAATAAAGACCCACCTGCTTCCTACTCATACCTACATCCTACCTCCAGACCTTGACAGCTAAACCGAAAAGAAGTGGAACATGTTCTTGAGTGTAACATTTTACAGCATAATACAGCAAATGTAATTTTTTTGCTCTACCTTTGGATCCTTTTGGTCTTGGATACAATAATAAAATCAAGTATGTGGTCTGACCAATCACAAGTGTTGCCATCATGGCAAAGTGGATCAAAAGCTAAATGTGAATTTGTGACATTAAGTTGAACTTAATGAGAGTTTTCCTCTAATATAGGGCATTGGTTGCTTTGACAACAAACGAATGGTTAAGTTTATCTGTGAATCTAAAGATTAACCGTTTGTGTGCTGTTCTGGTGACCCGTCCAGGGGACCCGTCCAGGGGACTTCAGCGCATCGTGTGATTAGTGTAGAATATTAAGCTCTGAAAACTGCAGGACAGACAGACTTAGAGTTTTCATTTTGCACTTCAGTGAAATTTAGAGATGGAAAAAACTGCATTGGAAGCACAATCCTATCATCCTAATTACTAAGTCTCATTAGAAGTTAATTAGTGAGATGTCTGTCCTTGTAAATACACTCCAGCCGGTTATTAGTCTCATGACGAGGGGGGTAAATAGCCCTATCTGGCTGAAGGCCAGCATTTGTGGCTGGAGGAATTCTATATTATAGTGTATTTCTCATCTATTTCTTCATATCAAAGTAAAATTTGGAAAATTATAAAAAGAACCAATTTTTTGGTCTTTAGTCCATTTAAATCGAGTGTGTTTGACACCTTGGTTGACTTCATTTGTGTTGGTCACCACACTCACATCCACCAAAATGATCCCCCAAAAGCAGATGTTCTAGACTCACATCTGGTGAAGATCCAGCTGGGACCAAGTTCTCCAAGAGCCCCTTCTGCTTACATCAGAGCTTTACAGCTGTGCTTAACGAATAAGGATCATTTGTCCTTCTATTGTGAAACTGGCAAGTGATATCTGATGAAGGATTCAATAACCCAACTCAATATCTTCTTCTTCTTCTTCTTTCGGCTGCTGCTTTTTAGAGGTCGCCACATCCGTTTCCATTTCTTCCTTTCCTCTGCATCTTCCTCCTTCAAACTGATCACCTGCATGCTCTCTCTCACCACGTCCAAAAACCTCCTCTTTGGTCTTCTCCTCCTCCCGATATATTCCTCGTCTCCACGACATGTCCACACCAATGCAACCTTGCTTCTCTCACTTTGCCTCCAAAACATCCAACCTGATCTGTCCCTCTAATATACTCATTTCTAATCCTGTCCATCCTCGTCACACCCAATGAAAACATCAGCATCTTTAACTCTGACACCTCCAGCTCCGCCTCCTGTCTTTTTTTCGTCAGTGCCACCGTCTCCAACCCGTACAATGTAGCCGTCTCACAAATCACTCCAGCCGCTCTTCTCCATTCGTTCCAACCTGCCTGCACTTAGTGCACCCCAGTAATTAGAACGAGTCACTGGAGTCATGAGTCAGAGGAAGGAATGGTTTTGAAAGATAAACAGCGCAACCGGTGAACAGGACCAGAGGAATGTGCACCACAAATGTACTTTTCTGCACAAATCTTTGTGCAGTGAGGACCTGCTGGCTAAATGCAGCACAATGCTGCTGTTTCCAGCGCTTTCCCTGCCTCGCGCATTGTGCTTCTGTCATTGTATTTCTTCTCCCACTCACTCTGCTGACGGTGTAAGCACAGTCTTAATTCTCCCTCTGCATAGCCAGCGATAGCCGCAAGCCCAACACCGTTCTCCAGCACAATAGCCAGTCAAACATCACGAAAAATGACGGTGCAGCTTGCGTTGTGATGATTGGTCCTGCAAATAGAACAGGCTCTGAGTGTGTCTGCGTGTATGAAGGGGGTGGAGGTGGACATCTCTGTAAGGTAAGATGCTCCGCAAGAAGAATTCTGTTGGAATACATTGGCTAATAATGGGTCTGTAAATGTGAAGCGGTGCAGAGGGCCGTTTCGTTAGCCATCACCTTAATGCACCTGTAATTAGGTATTTTATTACAGGGGCCAGGATCTGCTGAAAAGAAGCATATAAAAGAGGACCAAACGAAAGGTTGCAAGTAATGAAGAACAACCGCTTATTTGCAAAACCACAGTTCTTAATGCTACAGTTTTATTAAGAGGCACTTCAGGCAACCTTGCAAATATGATTATGGTTTCATCTGCATGAAGCAGGAAATCTAGTGGCATACACTTTGCTTTAAAGACCAGGATAAGACCCTTCTGATGGTTTGTCTTGGAGGTGGGAGGACCTTCTTTTTCAGTTTATCTGAATTCTAAAAGATGAGGCCAATGGGAAGCAACGCAGACCTGCAGGTCACTGCAAAGCATCATTTTAACTGCAGTTCTTAGTATTTAAGTATTTATTAGTTCTTAATATTTTTTTTTTTGTATTTTTTAAACTTTATTTAAACATGTGAGATGGTATTTGGTTTCCGTGTGAGGGTTAGGATGGAGGAGGGGAGAAAAAATAAACAAAAATGATAATATTAATGAATTAATCAATCAATCCAAACATTAAGCAAGGAACATAAGCTTCATCTAACAGGATCGAAATGAATAGAATGATGATGATGATCAAACTGAGATCAACAATAAATTCAACAATGTGTTAAAAACATAAGAAGCTGGCTCTTTGGAAGCAAAATATGAAAAAAATAAAGGCATGGCTCGATACTTTTGCACAGCACTGTGCATTCAAGCATTTTGCAAATGCTTTTATCCAGACTGAATAATACCTGCCGTCGGTTTTAACCAAGGCCCAGTGATTCTTACTGGTACAGTGTGGTGTGGAATGGAAAAGAGAATTTTCATCATTTATAATCACAAAGGCTGTAAGACATGCAGGTGGATATAAGAGCAAATGTGAGGGAGCCAGAAGCTGTAAAATGACCAGCGAAAACCAAACTATTCCTGAAATGATGCCACGGATCTTCGCCTGCAAAAACTATTCAGCAGCATGACGCTGCAACCAATCAGCTCATGGCTAAGCGAATGAATAACTCCCTTACTCTCGAATAAGTAACAAGGAACAGCCGTGTCTTCACCACAACGAGCAACTTCATTCATGCATGAAGTTCATTCCTGCTTACCAATCCATGATTTAAATGAGAGACTTCCAGAGTGACTTCCATTTCCTGATCACAGGGACAGTCTCCCTGTAGCAACCCGGGGATGAGTCTTGCTCTAGTGGTAGTGCTGGAGGTATAATTTGAACCTGTGCCCTCTTGGTCCATAGGTGGGCATCCTACCACTAGGCCAACCTCAGTTTGAAGAGCTCAGTTTTGCCCTCAGGTTCTTGATGCTCCTCATCTCTCTGGTTGGACATTTTCTTTGGTGGATTTATGTAAAAGACAGCCTCTTTGTCTTCTTGAAGTTTTGCACCATTTGCATCCACAACACTCACAGTGACATCTCAGGGACATGGACTGGTCTTTTAAGACATGGACTCAATCGGACATGGACGCTGTACTGGGAGGTTGGAAGAGTAAAGCCCAGCTGGTGTCTGATGTGACTGATTCAAACATCTTGGTTCACACGAACAGCTCCTCTGGGTCTAAAGCAGTTCTGTGTTGTAATTCCTGAGAAAGGGCCTTTCGATTGCTAACTGCTCTGTCCAAACACAACGGCAGCAATTAAATCAACATGCTGTACCGGCAAACTGCTGCTGACACACTGAGAGAGTAAAGTGAGATGATGGGACTGTTTGAAGAAAAGGAAACTGAGAGGAAAATAATGAACATAAGTCTCACAGGTTTGATTCAAGTCCCAAACAGTGTAGGTCTTCTGTGTACCAATAGCGGATCCCCTAACTTGGCCCAGATTTGGCTTCACTGTCCACACGCATGCAATGCTATAAAAGTCTTGAGCCCATCATTTCGTCATATTTTGCATTTACATTTGCAGCATTTAGCATTTAGCAGACGGTCTTATCAAGAGCAACTTACCTTTCCTAACTACAGGGAGAGTCCCTCTGGAGCAACTCAGGGTTAAGGACCTTGCTCAGGAACCCAGTGGTGGGGGGTGGGATTCAAACCTGCAACCTCTTTGTCTGTAGGTGAGTATCCAACCACTAGACCGCAACAAAAACAAGAACGAGGCTTAAAGCAGACAATGTCTAAAGAATGTCCTTCAAGAAGACTGGAGAACTTCAAGACGACTTAAAGAAACGACTCACCTAAGAGAGTTCAGGCTGTGCTGAAGAATAACGGTGATGGAAACGAATACTAGGGGCAGCGGTGGCCTAGTGGTTCGGGCGTTGGCCGGAGGATGGGGGTTCGAACCCCTTCCCAATGGGTTGCCCTGAGGTACCCTTGAGCAAGGTGCCGTCCCCGTCCCGCTCCTCCCTGCGATGGGCTGGCGACCTGTCCAGGGTGCGTCCCCCGTCCTCGCCCTGTGTGCGCTGGGTTGGACACCAGCACTCCCCCGCGACCCCGTTTGGGACAAGCGGAAGAAAATGGATGGATGGATGGAAATGAATACTGACTTTGAAGCTGATTAGAATTCTACAGATATGTAGGCTGCATTTATGTGTATGTTTCTACGTGTTGCAAAAAAATCGTTGGACCCATTGCATTTTTTTTCAAAAGCTTTGTAGAAATGATGGCTGCTCGAGACGATGCTGTAAAATGTCCTGATAATAAAATATTTCATCTGGATTCAGTACAAAGTGAATAGATTAGATTAGATTAGATTAGATTAGATTGGACCCTGAAAGACCCTGAAAGCTGGACTTACATGCAAGAAGAAGGCCTGAAAACCCCCAGCTCACCTCTGGTTTCCAGAAATATGCCTCACCATAATCGACTGACGTTGAGCTTAAATGTTTCTGACATGTTTTTTTGTCATCACACTGCTCTCCTAAACTCTTCTAACAGGTTTTTAATTCATAAGGTCATTACCCGAGCCTCAGGTGTCTTCCGGCTCCTTGTGGTCATCTTGATGACGGCCCCGGCCAAGGCTCCCTCATGCTTCGGAGGGATTCGGCTCTAATCCTCCAGATCTCACTACAGAGCTCCAGATGTTTTGTGACGTGATGCTGGGGTGTTGATGGATGTCATGTTACATCTCGTGGGCCTCACGGCTCGAGATCCCACTTTTCAGAAATGGATGTTCGTTCTGATGTCTGAGAGTGACAGAGGGCAGAGGGTTGACAGATTTGTTTGGAGTGTCACTCATTGAACACTCCACAGTCTTAAGCAGACACAGGCAGTCCTGCTTAAGGGTGAGCGACAGAGCTACATCAGAAATTAATTCACAAAATGCTTTTCTGTGCAGCGGTGGCCTAGTGGCTGAGGACCAGGCCCCAAAATTGGAAGAGTTTGAATCCAAGACCAACAGGTTGCCCTGAGGTACCCTTGAGCAAGGTACTGTCCCCATCACTGCTTCCCGGGTGCTGGATATGGCAGCCCTCTGGTTCACGTTGCGTGTGGGTTAAATGCAGAGGATGCTGTGGTTCACTGTGTGCCGTGTTCACGATCACAAATAGTCACTTTCAATTGTCAGATCTTTGCGATGGTATTTTTTGTTCCTTTTCTGTGAAACATAGACTGATGCTTAGTGGCCTTTTCTTCGATTCAAAGGTTTTCTGAATATTTTTTTGTAATAATAGCTGGTTAATGTCCCAGTGCAGAACCTACAGCTCACCTCCAGAGCTCTTATAGAACCTCAATGATTCAGAGCCGTTTTTGGTGGCACGACAGTGGCCCACCTCATTTCCTGGTTGTGATTTTAATGTTTTAAGTGTGTTTTAAATTTTTTAGATGAAAATGCTTTGAATCCCAGATCAGTAGGTTGCCCTGCAGTACCCTTGAGCAAGGTACCGTCCCCATCACTGCTCCATGGGCACTTTAAATAGCTGCCTCCTGTTGAACGGTGTTTGTGGGTGTAATGCATTAGGTTGTACGTCACTGTGTGCTGTGCTCACTATGACGAATAGTCACTTTTTAGAAAAGTGATACGCATGTACACACAGCACCATGCGATGAAGGATGATCTCCTACACCGCTCTTCTCCGCTCTGCAAATTTACATACATTCTCTCATATTGCTACATATGGTGAACGATTTGTCTTGAATTGTCCCCCGTGGCCCTCGGCGCACATGAGAATAAGTGATGATTGATGAATGGGGCTCTTATTAGATGGTCTGCCCTTACATTTCAAATGTTTAGTCTATTTATAACTATAAGGATCATTTGAGCAGTTCATAAGTACAAAAATGTAAATGTAAAAATGAAAATCACAATCAAATGAAGGCCGTTTTTACATTTTGGCAACTAAAAACCACATTGCATGTGAATTTTTACCAGTGGAAATGTTTCCTTCCATTCAAGAGAATTCTGACGCGTTGTAACGTAACTAAGCACAAATTCCATTTTAAATAAAGCATCCGAGACCAACAGGTTGCCCTGAGGTACCCTTGAGCAAGTTACCGTCCCCGTCACTGCTCCCCGGGCACTTTCAATAGCTGCCCCCTGCTGCACGTGTGTGTGTGGGTGAAACGCAGAGGTTGAGTTTCATTGTGTTGTGCTGTGCTGCGCTTCACAATGACAAAGATAGTCACTTTCACTTTAATGATGAATTTATATACATGTTATCTCTTTTTGTGGAAGCTGAAACATCTCACATGCTCTGATGTGCCAATTGGGTGTGGTTTACACACTACTACTGATGAGTGACAGGGCGTCCCACATGAAATATCTTTCCCAAGAACCTTCCACCCGTCCCGCTGCTCTCCAAATTGTCCCCAAAACATGCGAGAGGTGAGACGGGGAGGCTGCGAGGGAGACGGGGCTTCTATTTCAGAAATGGATGAAGCGAGTAAGCCGAGTTGCTTGCGATAAAGAGAAGGAAGAATGAGAAAAGAATGTGAAAAAACAAATATACACTCCTATCCCTGGGTTCCTTCACCCCGGGTACTGCGCTCTTATTGGCTGTTGCTGCACTCACAACCGGGTCACAGCACAGGTCCAGATTTAACCCGCTTGATGTTTGTCGGTCGTCTGTGAGACGTCGACGAGACTCTCGGGTGGCGAATTTGTTCACATATAATGGGAGCCAATCGTAGGCCTGAAAAAACACAGATCAGATCTTTTATCCTGTTTTATGAAAACTGTAGAAAATCAGGTTTGATGGATCTACGATCTGCCGCTTTCTACATAATAAGAATCAGATTCTAACAATTTATTGGCCAAAAACTATACACGATCACATTTTTATCCGCGGTTGATGACTCTCTAGTACAACATCAGACCCGCATGGTTGCAGGATTTAAGCCTTTGAACCAAAATATATTTTATGAACAAATAATAATGATATACTGACCATTACGATGAAATTCGAATTCTAAAACAGAAGCATAAAATATGTCTTCAATGCTCCTTTCACCGTCATGTTGATCAGATCAAATAAAAGTGAGAAATGAGACATTTTTAAACATTTTTGGTGTAATTCTTCCTAAAGGCTTGCTTTATATTTAACAACAATCATTCACTCATTTTCTGAGCCCCTTGTTCTAAGTAGGGTCTCTGGTGGTGCTGGAGCCTAGTCCAGCTCTCACAGGACAAAAGGTGGGGACACCCTGGACAGATCACCAATCCATCGAAAGGCAAACACACTCACCTAGGGGACAGTTTAGCAACTCCAGTCCACCTGCAGGTCTTTGGACAGTGGGAGGAAAGCAGAGCTCCCAGAGGAAAGACAAAAAGACATGGAGGACACGCCCACACGTCCACAGAAAGGGTCCAGGCCGTCCCGCTATGGAATCAAACCCAGGACCTTCTCACTGTTTGAACTGAATTCGTTCAATTAACGTCAAAACGAGGAAGACGTGCACTTCCTCTTGCTCTGAGGACAAGTGTGAGGACACATGCTGACCTCTAGAGTTTAGAGACTCATTGGGACGTTGTTGCCGCGGCGCCCGCCTCCACGTCTGCATACGTTCAAAGATGTGACGGCTGAAGGAAAGAAGCTTTATCAGCCAGGTCTAGCACTCTTTCAGCCGCAGTTGAAAGTGAGGATTAAAAACACGGGCCGATGTGTTTTGAAAGAGCGCCCGGCTCACAGGATTATATCCGGGAGTGAACGGCTCACCAAACACAAAAATAAAAAATAAGATGTGAGGAAGGATTGTGCAAAAAAAAAGGACACCATGTCTAACACGCTGTCACTCCACTCTCTTTGCAGACGCCACAGAGAAACGAACACACATACTCCGAGGATGCACGCTCATCAGGACCGACGTGTCAACCTCTCCTAAATCCCTCCATTGTCAAGCCTGACTCTTCCAAATCCATGTAAAGAAATGTGCAGGGCAGGATTGTGGGGGATATAGGTAAAGATAAACAGCTGCACTCTGCTTGAAACAAGTGAAAACGGGGGAAAAAAAACCCCCAAAAAAACCTTGGCATGCTCCGTAAATCATTCCGAAACCTTGATTTGTTCTTCCACTAAATCTCACCATCATCCTAAATGACTGTGGGTAAACTGCAAATTAATGACAGTGCCACCCCGAGGTATTTGGCATAAAACATGGATATAAAGAATGGCCTTCGCTGTCTGTCACCATTTGGCCTGACAGCGCAATCATTTTTTCCTTCTATTTTAAGGTAAGCCTCTGTTTGCTCACGTGTTTTCAGTTACTGCAAAACTTCTCGTCAAAAGAAAAGAAAAAAACCCTCTCCGTGGCATTTTCCCTTGAAAATATGAAGGGTTTGATCTAAAAACGAAGCAGGAACATCCCGGGTCTGTATGTGCCTGGTTTGATTTCCCCATCAGGGCGTTCCTGATTGGAAAACGATGCAACTCGTGCACTCAGGATGCAGAACTGACTATTCTTGTCATTGTGAGTACACCATGAACCACAACAAAATTGGATCTCTGCATTTAACCCAATCACACAAACACAGCGCCCGGGGAGCAGTGACGGGAACAGTACCTTGCTCAAGGGTACCTCAGGTTTGAACCCACAATCTTCTGATTCGGTGGCTAACACCCTAACAACTAGGCCCCCGCTGCCCTAGTTTTTACCGCTTGGTGTGGAAAATTCATCGAGCAAGAGGCGAAAAGACACCGGGATCATCTTCTTCATGAGAAACACATCCATCAGCTGAAGTGGAATCGCAGCTCTGTTCCCTCCTAACTGAGCAATC
Organism: Hepsetus odoe; assembly: GCA_017165825.1. Taxonomy (NCBI): domain Eukaryota; kingdom Metazoa; phylum Chordata; class Actinopteri; order Characiformes; family Hepsetidae; genus Hepsetus; species Hepsetus odoe. Next base: position 22,173,983 of record CM029383.1, read on the forward strand.
TGTTTCTATAACAAAATGCAATTCAGAAATTCTAATTTCACATCTGGATACAGCTTTCTTTGCTCTTTACTTACTTTAATATTATTATTTCATGCTGATATTAATATGACCTAAATATTAAATGTTCCTTTACTGCAGACGTGCTAATCTGCTGCTGATTTCTTTCTTAAACTGAGACAAAGTTGTGTTTGAAGTGTTTTGGTGTTAAATAGGTGTCGTGCTGTGTCGGATGAGAATGGATGCGACTGCAGATTCGGGTTCACGGAAAGAGGCGTTCACGGAAAACACAAATGCAACGTATAAGCGTAACCTAGCAACCAGCACACAAGACACACCACTATAACACACAGGACAAACAAGCAGCCCGGGTTTGACATCGCTGGGAAAGCAATGGCCTAGTGGTCAGACCCCAGGATCCGAAGGTTGTGGGTTTGAATGCCAGACCATTAGATTGCCCTGAGGTTGGCAAGGTACCGTCCACATCACTGCTCCCCGGGCGCTTTAAAAAGCAGCCCCTTCTGCACGGTGTGTCTTTGTTGTGTCGCACTGTGAAAGCAGACACTTTCATTCAATATTTGACCCAAACTTGTTTTTCTGTGAGCAAGCAGCACTTTTCTACACTATTGCTGACTGTGACAGACAAATCAGAGTATCTTATATCAAGGTTTAAAATGAAAACCCTGCACCGAGGAGAACAGGAGAGTTACAACCCTCCCCAGTCACGAAACCTGAAGACATAGATTGAGTTTTGATCTTTGCCACCAGGCACAGAGGAGCTGGTCTGTTTTTAGCTTTGTAGGCCAGCATCAGGGCAGAAAACATAGCCATGAAGTGCCGTAGGTGCTTTGGGACTAGACCTCATAATCGGAAGCTTGTGTCCCAAACCAATAGGTTGCCCTGAGGTAATCCCAGACCGCTGGCTGCCCAACCCAGTGTGATGGGTTAAATACAGAGAAAGCGTTTCATTCATTGTGGTTCACTTCTTGCTGTGGATTGTTCACAATCACAGAGAAAGAAAGCTGATGCATTTCCAGCTGGAACCCGTGAACTGAAGGAGAAGGCGAGGACATATGGTTTCAGGGACGTGCAGCAGTCCTTGGTTTGCAGGAACTTTTTGAAAGTTTTACAATTTCGCACTAAAGGTCAAAAGTCCATTACTGCCACGTAACCCTGGGAGCAAACCCATCGCTTAGGGCTTCCTTTGGGTGTTTGGGTGAAAAGATAAACCACTGTTCAAGAAATGGTTGTCCATTTATTTTCTCTCTCTGTATGTCCTGCTCCATGCATCAGCCTGACCTTTTCCTCTCTAATTAAAACAGACAGACACACAGGATCGTTCTCATTAAGTACTCCACAAACCCTTCACTTAAGGGCTATCAGTTGCTCACTCATGTGTGAGAAACTGTCCTCTCTAATCAGAATTACAGCGGCCTCCTGGGCTCGCTATAGCACCCCTGGATGAAAAATACATGCTCTCCTTTGGTGGGACGATGAGATTTATTCCATTAGGAAGTAAGCATTTGCTATTAAAGCACATCAGCAGCGACTGTTCAGAGCAGGCTTCCTGTTTTCTCTGGGTTTGTGAGCGTTAAAGAAAGTGAAAGAAAATATCTACACTGGTAGTGTGTGGAAAAGGAGCAGGATTGGTGTGTGTAGTGTGGAGATAATTGGCTTCAGAGTTTTCCTCAGGGTTCCTCAGGGGCTGTTTGCACAAAACAATGTGTTATTTTCAAAATTAGCTCTAATAAGCTAAATAAGATGTGGGGTCTTTAAAGGGCAGCTGTCTTCGAAAGCCTGAGTCTGTAATGTCTTCTCGACTAAAACTGTCAGTTATAATATCATTGCAGGGTCGTGACTGGGTAATTTTCAGGAGATACAGTGGAACTCTGAAGTGATGCATTAAATTTGCCATAAATATGTGCATCGTTTCCACATGAATTAACCATTGCTCCAGCGCAACTGTTTGTCAAATAAGTAGCTCGAGACAAAGTTGGGTTGAAATATATTTTATTCATGTGGACATAATGTTTGAATTTGCTTTGAGTTGAGCAAATTCACTGCACAAGTTCCAACATCATGGAAAAATAATTCATGCTTTTTCTTTAATGAGGGCTATTAGCAGTGAGTAGACGATCTGCTGTACGAGTTGAAAAGTTTGGTTTCTCCATAACCTCATAATTTTACGACTAAATAAAGAAGCCCAGAGAATGCATCGTACATTAATCAAATGTGTTGTTGAGGAACAGTTCTCCAGATCTTCCTGAAGGACAGTGTTGTTGTCTCTCATTTTCAGTCCAGTCTCTGTACCTGAGCAGTTCTCCAGATCTTCCTGAAGGACAGTGTTGTTGTCTCTCATTTTCATTTAATCATCAGTTCACTGCTTCCCACCTAATGCTGCACTGTTATTTTGCTTTTCTATTGAAGTGAAAGCGAATGGAAAGTGACTACTTTCCATTGTGAAACAGCACAGCGCACAGGGGACGGTGATTAAATGCTTGCTCTGCTTTCACCCACACACACCGTGCAGCAGGGGGCAGCTATTGAAAGTGCCAACGGGAGCAGTGATGGGAACGGTACCTTGCTAAAGGGTATCTCAGGGTAGCCTACTGGTCTGGGACTGATTGAACACACAGTGAGTGAAAGATTACCCTTCACTTGTGAATGACCTCCAATACATTTTAAAATAAACAAATAACTTATTAATGGCATTATATATTATTGACATTTAGCAGATGCTCTTATCCAGAACAAACTAACAGGGACCGTCTCCCTGGAGTCAAGGGTGAATGGTCTTGCTAAGAAACCCAGTGGAGGTAGTAGGATTCAAACCTGTGATCTCTCAAATCCTACCATTAGATCACCACCTCTGGACCACCTCACCCTCAGAGACCATCCTCATGGTTATAGCTGCACGCTAAGCTAAATAATTCATTCAGGTCACCTTTCATTAATTTTCTTTTTGTTTTGTTCCGGCTAAATGTCAGCTAGCTAAATTCTTTCCATAAGATAATGCTTTTCTCCCAGGCCTGCTACACATTCTACTGCAACCAATCAGAGCTGAGGTCGGCTGCATACATCGCTCTACCGAAACCAGTCTATTTAATTATTAAAGGTAAAAGAGGTTGGGCGTGAATTAGGATGTGGGATCTTTAATGTTGCTTATTGGGAGCCTTGGTGCTCGGTCTTGCAAGGAGACCGCAGCTCCTGAAAGGCATTTTTCCACCTTTTATATCCCTCTGCCTGCTTCACAACCTTAACCTATTACAGAAATACCTGACATTTCATCTTTGAGGGCAAAGACGTGTTCTATAACAAGTCCCTTGCAAAGGCCAAGTGCCATGCCTGCTTTTCCCTCCATTCCTGCCTCCAAATGAGGTCCCGCTGCAAATGCACAATCAGACGAGAGGAGGAAAGCCAGCCAGATCACCAGTGTCTGCCCCGCTGAGGCTTTAATGGACGTTAACTGGGATGGTCAGGGTTCAGTCCTGTTGTGTTTCTCTAATTGACATTCCCCTGAGGGCAGCGTGGCACATTTCTGTGGATCGGCCGCCGCTAGGTAAAAACAAACACAGCCATGCTGCCGACCCACGGCACCAGGTTTATCCTGGGCAGGGGATCCTGGGTAATGGCCTAACATATGCTCCCACCTACAGTGTGCACTTAACAGTCATGTTTTCACCAATGTTCCTTGGATGGGTCTCTTGCTTTTTTACAAATTGTGTTACATTTTCTATTTGAAGATTGAAAAAACCTTTGGACAGACCTCTCAGAGAAGGTCATTTTTTGGGAGTCTTTCTTAGGATGGTGAAAAAAGGCTTCCATGTATTGGTCAAACCATAGTTTCCTTGCCCCTGCTGGTGTCCACAATTACCACTCCACATGATGGATTCTGTTCTGTTCTCTTGTGTTTCCTGAAAAGGTGAGTTCAAGGATGGTCCACTAGTAGAGTAGCTTGGTCCACAACTCTCACTGATCTCTCATGTTCACCCTGTTGATGCACCTTAGAGAGCAATCACTCCTCATTGCTCAGTCATTCATTCTCTTTCTACTATCCTTCTTTAAAAAGACCATTCAGGCGCTTACTGGCTAGTTTTTTAGGCTTGCATTTACCCATCCGGATATTTCACTTGTACATTGACAGGGTTTGAAAAGTGTCAGTGTAGTTCTTTTGGGCCGTAATTATTGACTTCAATCTGGGTTTGCAGGAATGACGAACAGATGTACAAAGCAGTGATGCACGTCGATCTGGATAAGAACATCTGCTAAATGCTTTAAATGTGGATTGGGCCCATCACCAACAACCTGTGGACATTTCAGGGCCAGGTTGTTGTCGTTGGTGATGTTTGTGGCATCGGTTTTGTGCCAAATGCATCTTTGCTGCTAATGCAATATGAAGTGAAAGTGACTATCAACATGAGCAGAGCGCATCGCAATGAAATTCTTCCCCTGCGTTTAACCCACACATGCTGTGCAGCAGGGGATAGATTTATCCAACAACTGGGGAGCAGTGATGGGGATGGTACCTTGCTCAAGGGCACCTCAGGACAACCTACTGGTCTGGGATTCAAACCCATGACCTTCTGATGATGGGCCTTGTCCCTGACTGCAGGACCACTGTTGCCACAGCTATTATTTCTCCAGTAGGAGGTGACAGCATTGTTTTTTGCAGGTATAAATCATTTCTGCATATTTAAATATATAGCCTTCATGTGCACATGCACTAGGAAGAATCATAAACCTGGACTACCAATGTTGTGAAGATGAAGCAGTTAATAATCTTAATTATTCTATGGGAATATGTTAGTCTAATAAGCCCCTGATGCTGTTTATGGCGAATGGGGATGAATTTATATGTGAACCCTGAAGCAGAGCCGTTACTGGCTGATTTTACAGTGAGCTCCCAGAGTCTTCCATCAGCTGGGGCTAGACTAAGGAATAGTCAAACTGATGAATGGCATGGAGGGCAGATGTGTATCATGCAAGAAGCTGTTGGCAGAGCGAGGGAGGAGGAGAGGAGAAGAGTGTAATTAATGATGGTCCGTTTCGGGGCCAATTACTCGATTAGCTGATGTGACAAAGTGCTGTGTCCTTCTCAGGCTGTGATTTTTACCACCTTGAGACAATGTTTGCGTCTCCCAGCCCACAACAAGGAGCGGGAGAGTTTCCAATAAAAGCTCAAGGCTTCTAAATACAGTTTTCTGTTCTGAACGATGCAGTGCTGAAAAGCAGTCGTCTATAAAAAGCGGAGAAAGTAATTAAACAGCAGCTTTTTAGGTCTGGAAAATCCCTCTTTAAGTAATAATTCCCTTGGACGCAGTTAAAAAGAGGTAGCCAACCAACAAGTCTTCAAAATAAATTGTTTGTTAGTCAATTAATGTCAGTGTTTATTAGCTTAAAACCATAAAATGAGAATAAGAATGAAATGAACACTGTAGCTATTTGGCTATTTTTCATTGAGCCAACCAGTTAAATAACGTCATATAGGCTGTCGGGGAGTAGATTGCGTTTAATTGGTTGTGCTTCATCATTTTAATTGAGTAATATTATGAAAAATCTACACTTACCTAGAACACACAAAGGTCCTTATCATTATCGTTTAAACATAATGACTCAGATTTGGTTTTTGTGTCATTTCTCATATTTGTGTTGCAAATTAGAAAATCTAGAAAACAAAGGAAAACGTAAAGTAAAGAAGCCCCAAACCTGTGTCTGTCTCGCTTTAACGCTGGGATTTCCTTCCATACCTTCATGCAGCGACTCTTCTTGGGTGTCGAATGTTCCACAGGACGTGTACAATTGCATTTTTTGCTTATAGCCATGTTTTATTTACGAAAGGAACAGATGTAGCACTGCTTTGGCATCTTCCCAGGCCAGTAGGTTGCCCTGAGCAAGGTACTGTCCCCATCGCTGCTCCCCCTGCTGCACGGTGTATGTATGGGTAAAAGGCAGAGGTTAAATTGTCATTATGGTTCACTTTGTGCTGTGCTGTGTTTCACGAGTACAAGAATAGTCACTTTCACTTGCAAGCCCAGAGGGTAAAGTTAGGAGCAGAGTGTTCTAGAAGATCAGAAGGGGGCTTGACGTTGACATTGTTGTGGAAATCTTCCTTCCTCGTGACTCGGCGATGCTACATTGTTCATTGAGAAGGGATTGATCCGATTTAGAAAGATCAAAACAATCCATTTTCAGGCAGATTTTTAAGTTTAATATTTGATATTTGCTGACTTTGGTGAGGAACATGTTAGCTCTTTTATAGTTTGTGGTGAGCTTCATGAGCTTCATGCAAACTTTGAAGCCCCAACAGTTTCTGGCTGGAATCCTGCTCTTCTTATCTAGCATGTTCTAACATCCTTGAGAAGGAGAGTACTTAATCTTTGATGGACTTTCAACATCAGGTGTGTGGTGGAGTTTCCCTTCGATGCCTTGCTTCTGTTCTAGTAACCTCAAGAGTTTCTTCTTCTTGGTTTTGGTTCTTCTCAGCTGTTTTTCTTCATGTTCTCAGGGAAGCACTGCTCTCTAGTCTTGGTTCCTTTCTATAGTTCTTCCCTGATGTTCTTAGGGAATTTCTCATTTTCGTTCTTGTTTCCATTTGATGGCTCTTCATCCTGTTCTCAGTGAGATTCTCATTTTCATTTTCACCCTTTGATGGTTCTTCCTCACATTCTTAGGGAGTTTTTCTTCTCCAGTCTTGGTTCCTCTTTGGATCCTCCTCTTGCTTACAGAAGGCTTCTTAATTTTGTGCTTTGGCTTCTCTCAGTGGCTCTGGCCCTCAAGGTGTCTCATCTTTTTTTCTGACCTTGTCTTCTCTCGGTAGCCTTCCTCATTCTCTTTCTTTCCTCGTTTCATTCTTGGTTCTTTCACTAGTTCTTCATGCTTTAAGCGAGGTCATTCTTTTTCATTTTGACTCCTCTCAGTGGTCTCTTCCTCATGCTTTTTCCTGATGTGTCTCTTGAATCAGTACTTCTGAAGAGCTGCTTAGGGGTTGTTGGAAAAGACTCTGTTTAGAGGACTTCATGGCAGTGACATCACAAGCATCAGTAATGTCACATGGAAATGAAATGGGGGCGATGGGTGTAGACGGTGCATTTACAAGCTGACGGCTATTTGTGGTCTTTGCTCGAAAGCAGCGGGACGAGGTTTCTTGTTATTCGGCTGGTCGTCCCACTGAATGATCCACTGCTGTGCTTCGTACGTGTTTTAAAGGCCTAATAGTTATGAGACCACTCAACAAATACTCCGTCAGCTTATACCAGCACAGCATCTTAGTCGTCTTAATTCACGTTTTATTGGCCTGACTGCGGTGACCTTCGTACGTGTGAACGCTGCTCGGCTCTGCGTCGAGTGGGAGGGCCGCGGCGCCCTGCAGGGTTTGGATTTTAATTACACTCTCGAGCCATTAACAGGCACTGACGTTTATCACGAGGCGGAGGGAAATAAACAAGCCTTAATTGGCTGACATCCGTACTGTTTTCCCTTGAACCGCCGCCACTCGAAGGATGGGCTCAGAGCATCAGCTTGAGGAGAGAAAATCATGGCTGACCTATTAGACCCAATCTGTCAGTGTTAGATCAGTTCATTAGGAGGTGCTCTGAAAAGTCCCTGCTCCGTGTACATTTCTGGCATAATTGCGTTCCGAGTTATAAATAAAAAGACCCAAAAGTTAAGAGAGATTGAGTTGGACATTAAAAAGTTGCCCAGGCTGCCTCAGGCTTCAAGGTTGTCATTCTTCTTTGGTGAAAAGCTTTACCTTACTTCCTCCCTTTCTCCATTCCATCGCTTCCCGTGTCAAAAGAATGAAGCACACAGTGTTGGAGAACCCGAAAAGCTGCAAGGCAAAACCAAAGGCTGCCTTAATTAAGCTGCCCTAAATATAGCTACAAAGGATAATTAACACCTATTAGTAAAGGCCAGTCATCTTTATAACACCTAAAGTGACCATGTTCAGAACAACACCTGCTCATTTCGGTCCCGTGGCGGCACTGCTTTCACCATACGTTTAGAATAAAATCTGAGCCTTCCGATAAAGACGCGGCTTTAAGAAAAAATTTGTCCACTTTCTGTATGTTCCACACACAAAGTTCTTTCCTTTCCACCATTTTTTTGAGCAACCTCTGTGATTCTCAGCTGTAGGCCTGCCAACAGGGGTCTCCTCACGTCCTCACACACACACACACACACACACACATATATATATATAACACATATATGTTGAAGGATTCTCAAAAGCTCTTCTTTAGATGTCGGCTGCCTTTTGTCTCCCTCCAATGTGGAGATGATCCCACACGGCTTCTTTCTCTGAACCTACCCAGATACTGGGACTCCTCAGAAACAGAAACTTTGTCTTTCAGGAAAAACTGGAGATCTGTTTCTCAAACATATATTTCTGTTTTTGTAGGATCTGCTTGGGGATTGTGCAAATAGCTGGGATCTCCAGTATTTGAGCTTGCCCATTTAAAGATTCTTTCTTTAAAGATACAGCACTGTGCAAAAGTTTTAGGCAGGTGTGGAAAAAATGCTGTAAACAGAACGCTTTCAGAAACGGAAGTGTTGATCATTTATTTCCATCAATCAACAAAATGCAGTGAATGAACAAAAGAGAATCTAAATCAGATCAATATTTGGTGTGGCCACCCTTTGCCGTCAAAACAGCATCAGTTCTTCTAGGTACACTTGCACAAGGTTTTTGAAGGAACTCGGCCGGTAGGTCGTTCCAGACATCTTGGAGAACGAACCACAGATCTTCGGTGGATGTAGCTTCCTCACATCCTTCTGTCTCTTCATGTAATCCAGACACACTGGATGATGTGGAGATCAGGGCTCTGTGGGGCCAGAAGAACTGATGCTGGTTTGAAGGCAAAAGGTAGAAACACCAAATATTGATCTGATTTAGATTTTCCTTTCGTTCGCTCACTTTGCATTTTGTAAATTGATCAAAATAAAAAATCATTATTGATATTTCTGAAAGCGTTCTTTGCCATAACAGTTTAATATGCATTAAACCCTAAATAATAAATATTATACTTTCTTTGCCCAAAGCTACTCTTCAAAAACTTCATAACACCAGATCAATACCTCTTTCAGGTTCCTCACCTAATGTTTGATCTAATGTTTGAAGTTCGCCATCTTAAAAAATTGTGGAAGTGGACGTCAACACATTGGTGTGTTGATTGATGTGGGTTTTGTCACAAAAGTCCGTTAGATCACAGTCTTCAAGGTTTATTTCCCACATTTGCAATAAAGAGCATCTAGCAATGTTTCAGATTGATCCATTCAAAAGAAGCAAAGTCTGCAGCCACTGCAAAACAACGGCATGTTGGGAAATGAAACAATCTTAAATCTTGTTAGAATATCTGAGAAGCTGCTCACACCTTGCAACAACATGCATTTTCAGATCAGGTTTCAATCAGACCACGTTCGGATCTTCAACACAAGTGTAAATGACATCCATTCTTTATACCTGCATACAGCTGCACATCTGCCGAGAGCTGACTAGCAGGTGTGAGGAAGAATGGAGGGATGAAATGCAGATGAGTCTTCCCCAAACCTTCCTGCACTCTGGGCTGAAGAAAGAGTCCAACACGTCGGAACAGGAGAGGCCATGTTTACAGTGCGTGTTAAAAAAAGGCTCAGTTCTCTGAGTAATGCTGTTAAAACTACACGACTATAAGATTTTATTTATAAGATCTGCATTTAACCTACACGAACCATGTGCAGCAGGGGGCAGCTATGTCCAGTGAGTCCCAGGGAGCATTGATGGTGACAGTACCATGCTCAAGGGTACCTCAGGGCAACCTACTGGTCTGGGATTCGAACCCATGACATGATCCTGGGGCCTAATCCCTAAACACTAGACCACCGCTGCAAAAGAGCCTTCACATAGAATGAAGTGTTCTTGAACAAGGTCAAAAGTTTTTGGACACATTTAATGACATACACATGTGAGGTTAAGCCATCCAATGAAGCTATTACATTAAAATTTCTTGCACTGCAAAACTCTCTGAAGATTTCATTTTAGGGGTGCGTTTGATGGAGAACCGTCCCACAGACCACAGTTCAGCTGGTTTAAGAGTGATACGTTTGTTTCGCTTCACCTTTGATGAACATCAAAAGATTTATTGATTTCATGGAAAGCTTTGATCAGACAACAGAATATTTTTGTCTTTAACGATGTTTTATGTGTCAGATTAGGCCATAAACCCCGTCTGAGACAGGAGACTAGACTAGAGTCTAGTAAGAACACTCAAATCTGAAATTTTGATAGTCTCTGCACCGGCACACATTGCCTAAGGGAACATTTCAGATGAGGATATTAACGATGGCTTTTTCCAATAATCCCCAAATGAGCCATAATCAATAAAGCAAATTAGTTTGGCCCAAAATCTCTTTTTTCTCAGCATTTTTTTTTTCTTTGAATGTAGTTTTCCAGCCGGAAAATGCATAAGATAGTTCAAATTCCTAAACAAAGTCCTCCCGAAGCCACACAGTGTGGAGTAATTGCGGCTCGTTCCTGCCATCCGTCTGTCCGATGGCGCTCACGAGTTGGTTAAGGTGAATGATCTGAAATGAAAGTCTAATCCTGAGATAGTGGGCGGCCCTCCCTGCCTAATGGAGGCCTCGCGGGCCCTGCGAGGATGAGAGGAGCGCTCTATCTCTCCCCCGCAGCCGTCCGCCTTCCTCAGCGCAGACGAGTCTCATTAGTGTGCGGTGGAGATATTATTCACTGTCTAGATTAGGACACACTGCTCAGACAATAATGCTGCGAAATATGCTTGTTTGTTCCCCTCGCAACCCCCAGCCATAAAACAAAGCTGTTATTAAACGGACAAGAATTTGCTACGGGCTCATCTTCACAGCTGAGCTCCGTTTCGTGTGCATCATCCTTGTTTTGCTCTGCTAAATGATTTGCGTATTTATTTATTTGCATCTTTGTATTCATCTATTTAATTTGGCTGACACTCCTCCGGCGGTTACTTTGTTAAGAATCCCACACGTTAATTTTATCAGGAGCCCCACATTATCCAGCTCATCAGGTTATCAACCCAAGCTGGCGCTCGGCAAGTGCAGAATTAAAGGAATAGTTCCGTCAGATTTACGCCGTTTACTCACCCACTGGAGTCAATCAGACGGGGCTCTGCTTTTCGTGCTTCTGCAAATAAAGAACACCAGACGGCAGGGATGCTTCAGCGCCGATCAAGAGCAGGAGCTGCAGCACAGACCTGAAGATCATCTGTAGAAGCAGAAAATGGAGTGTTAAACTGTTTTCTATGAAGCAAATAGAATCGATGATTAATAAAAGCTTGCAAACCTGAAGAGATTAGTCTTCACTGCCACACTGCAGAAGCAGGTCAATGGAGAAATGAAAATACATGTGTCAGTTCCGTTCATCTGACAGGAGACACATACCATCAACGTTTAAAAAGTAGACACTTCAATCCATCCATCCATCCATCCATCCATCAAACCAACCAACCAAGAAACCATCCATCCATCCATCTATCCAAGATAATCTAATTGAATTTGATCAAATCTAATTTGATCTAATCTAATCTCGCTCTCACTCACTCATTTTCTGAGCCGCTTGTCCTGATTAGGGTTAGGTGGGGAAACACTTTGGACAGGTTACAAGTCCATTACAGGGCAGATACATACACACACCCACACACACACACACACACACACACTCACCCACACAAACACCCACACACACACACACGCACACACACAGCATCTCCGGTCAGAAGAAAACCAGAGCCCTCAGAGATAACGCACACAGACACGGGGAGAACATGTCCACCCCACACAGAAAGGACCCGGGCCGTCCCGCCTAGGAATCGAGGACCTTCTTCTAGTTTTACGCACCTACAGAGTTTCCTTTAAGTCTACTTTTCCAATTATTCTGATTCATTCAGACCAACAGCTGAACTTGTTTAAAGTCTCAGACTTCAAGGTTTGTTTGATTTATAAAACCAAAGAAAGCTCAGGTACAGTACAAGCAGAGTTCAGCCAATCAGCAAACAGCCAGCATGGACAGTACATAAAGCAATCAATCTAGAGACTATTTGCAGCAAATTAAATCTACAGCGTATTCACACTTAATATCCAAACCCAGCAGTGTAACAGACGGGTCACACCGAAACAAGAGAAACAGAAATCAGTGGCAAATTGTAAACAGAGGAGCATGACCTTGAAGTAGACTTTCTGTGAAAATTACAAGCCTTGAAGCTGAAAGTGTGGGTGGAAGCTCTTCCCACAGTCTGGAACCAGCTCGTTATTAACATCCTCCTAGATTAAAGTGAAAGTGACTGCCATTGTGAAACACAGCTCAAAGTAAAACACAAGCAAATACATCCTCTACTTTTCACCCACTGCAGGGGGCAGCTATATCCAGCACCCGGGAGGCAGTGATGGAGACAGTACCTTGCTCAAGAGTTCCTCAGGGCAACCTTCTGACCTGGAACCCACAACCTTCTGACCCATCCATCCATCCATTATCTGCCGCTTGTCCCAAACGGGGTCGCGGGGGGGTGCTGGTGTCCAAGCCAGCGCACAAAGGGCGAGGACGGGGGACGCACCCTGGACAGGTCGCCAGCCCATCGCAGGGAGGAGCAGGACGGGGACGGCACCTTGCTCAAGGGTACCTCAGGGCAACCCACCGGGAAGGGGTTCGAACCCCCGATCCGCCAATCACGCAGCCAACACCCTAACCACTAGGCCACCGCTGCCCCACCTTCTGACCCTGCCTTGAATTTTCAAACCATGGCTGGAGGATTCAAACCTGCGACCTTGGGGTCTGTAGATGATCATCCTACCACTGGACCAGCAGCACCCCCTAGAGGATGCACAAAATGCATACACGCATATACACTGTGCAGCAGGGGGCAGTATTCTCCAGCACCCATGCAGCTGTGATGGGGACAATACCTTGCTCAAGGGTACCTCAGGGCAACCTATTGGTCTGGGATTCAACCATACAACCTTCTGATCGTGGGGCCGAGTCCCAACCACTAGACCACCAAGGAAGTAGCTCTGAAGACAAACCTGGGGCTGTTAAATGCAAAACATCGTAAGACCATGTTATTTCTAACTTGTCTGACGGCGTTATGAACTTAACCAGTGAGTTCTCTGAACTAATTTCTATAAATTTGAAATCGAATACATTTGGCGGCACAGAAAAATCTTTATTGATAAAAGATTAAATCTGGCCATTCATTTGCCTCTATTTCTCAAAGTAAACTGGCAAGCGGATTCTGACTGGGAATGGATGTGGGTCTAGTCCAGCAGCGACGGAATAATAGGCTGTAAGTCGCTTCAGGTAATTCAGACCATGTTCGCTGGTTTTTTTGCTTGGATTTGAAATTCTTTCTCCATTTTGCAATTACCGCTGTGTGCCTGCATTCACACAGCCTCACGGAAAACAAGACCTTGGTTTCGGCACATTGTGTCCTTGTATAAATGTCAGGTGCCAAAAAAATAAACAACAGCACGACAACAGACTGGGATCGCGGGTTTGTGGGAAATGGAAGGACAGGGGAGATGCCGGATCCCGCAACCCCCACCCCACGCACAGACACACACCCTCCGCCGCTTCGGCCTGTGTGATGCATGGATGGGGTTGACGTAGCTGACACCCAGTAAATCAAGCACTCACACACACACACACTCCAGTCGGTGGCTGTTCCTCACCGCCGCGATGAGACGGGTGAGGGAGAGCAGGTGTGTGTTATTGCTGCCATGTTCGGCTTGGACAAAGATGAAGAACACTTTTCTCAGAGAGGTTTTACTAGTGCGGTGCTGCTAAGTGCATAATGGCTGCCAAACAGGCCCACTGGAGCAGATACTTCACTGTCGTCCCTGCTTCTGTCCCTTTCCCTGCTTTGGACAAATCTTACAAGGTCCACCGTTTTCCATTCGGCACAAATGAAGTTGCTCGCTAGTCTCAGTTTAGTCTCGGGGGTTTAAGGACAGAACGTAAACAAGAGCGCAGTACTGTGCAGAAGTATTGAACCATTCCTCACTTCATATTTAGCTTCCAACGACTCAGACTTTTTGTTCTCCAGATCTTCCTGAAGGACAGTGTTGTTGTCTCTCATGTTCAGTCCAGTCTCTGTACCTGAGCAGTTTGATAGTTCTGTGTTGGTTAATCCACACAGTGATCTACGTCTAAACCTCCAAGCAGAACAAAGCGTCTAACTTAAGACATGAAGCAGTGAAGAACCAGGAGCAGATGATTTCAGATGATCAGGGGATTTGTTTGCTGCTGAACGCTGAGTGCTTGGAACCCCTTTATCTAGAATAAAATTAAAATAGTACTTTTTAAGGTGATTCCATGGTAAAATATGAAAAAACTAAAATGACTTTTGCAACATACGTTGGTAATTTTACAGTTTTAGGGAGAAAGCACTATAATAGGTAGAGTTCAGTGATACGCCATGACATGTCAGTTGTGGCACATTGTTATTACAACCATCAGCCCTGCGTTTGCACTGCAGGTGAGTTGCAGCAACTAAGCATGAATATTTACAGACTTCAGCTCCTCTGCTGTGGACCAGGTGAGTTCCCGCGGCTCAGGGTCAGCCCCAGTGCAGGTGGCAGGCGTGAAGGATCTTTCCCTCTTTCTGTAGGCAGCCCTGGTCTTTACTCGCTCTGTTATTGCCTGGAGCAAAGACCCCCAGACCTCGTCTGCTCCAGAAACAGCTGAACCCAATCCCCCCACCCCACGCGCCTCCCAGCCAGGCAGCCTACGGTCCAACACACTCTATCAGTGCTTTAAATCAAAGCCGAATCCAGTAAGAACCCGAATGTTTTCCTCCAATTCAGTATCTCTGCTGAGCCAGCATCCTGTTCCAGCTGAAATATACTTAACTGTTATCCCCGCTGATGGGCTGCATACAGCGGAAGGGTTTCACACAGCTGCTGTTTATATGTCCCATAACTCGCTCCAACGTTTGGATAATAATAAATGACCCGGTCGGTCACAGTGCTACCATGACTGCCTGTGTTTTTTCATTTCATTTGCCTGAATCTAGATTCAAGACTAAGCACGTTCTAACCCAACCTCGTGTACCAGCAGGAGGAGCTAATCCAGCTAACCAGCAAACCCTCTTTGTGCAAAGCTATAGAAGAAATTTTGGATTCGTGCACAACCATTCAATAAACAGTTTCTTGGAGAAGCTTCTCTGCAAATCAGAGATCTTACACCAGTAAGCATCTTGCTTATAACCATCAAAGACCAGTTTAGCTCCTCTGAAACGAGAAAAAGCCGTTCTTTTAAAATGGTAATGATGTATATCTGTCAATCTATCAATCCGTGCATCACACAAGTGGTGACCTAGTGGTGTGAGAATAGGCCCCAGACCTATAGGGTGCCCTGAGGCACCCTTGAGCATGGTACCGTGCCTTTCACTGCTACACAGGCACTTTAAAGAGCTGCCCCCCTGCTGCATGTTGTGTATCACTGTCACAACATCAATGTTGTGTTGTGTTTCATAATGATATATAATCACTTTCACTTGACTTTGAAAGTAAGTAGACTTCACTTAGAGGTAATGATGACTTTTATATTTTCTGAAAAGCTTAATTTGAATATTCATATCCTCCTAATTCCCATCTCCACCCTGTGAAATCAACATGCACATGCACATATTCAAAAAAGTACGTAAAGTGTTCCATCTTATCTACATGAACGGTGCCGTCGGCGTGACTCTCGGTGGGAACACGTGATGCCTTTCTGAGCTTTTTGAAAGCATCTGCCGAAAGGAGAGAGGACGCTTTCTGCTTCGGGGCCAGATCAAAGCTAATGCTACTCGGTGCCACGGATCCGATCGCCATTCTTTCATCTCTGAAGCCCTCAGACTGGCGGCCACAGACAGGACCTTTCTTCGTAAGGAGCAATCTTGTCATTTTCCACGCTCATCTCACTCAAGGTCAGGAGAATGGATTATTTATTGATCCAGAAAGATGCCGCAGTGGGCTGTATGCCTGATGGCTCCTGTGTTTCAATCAGGAATAAAATGCACACACACACCTTCGTGGCACAGCCGGCGTGCCGCGGCGCTATACGAGTCTCGCAACGTCCAAGACATGGGTAATAAATGACGGCTCAGTGAAGTGTGTGAACCGTATGACCTCTATGGCCATGTTCAGTGGATGGCATTTTTCATGTGAACTAGGAGGAGAAAAAGAGGGAGGAGATCATGTTAAGCAGTAAAGGGAAATATGGAAGGACTATAAAAGCAATGCCTTATGGGTTAGTAATGCTGCTACTGATGCTGTTCCTGATTTTACCCATAAAATAAAATAAAACAATCCAGTTTTGTAATCTAATTCTACTATTGGTTGGCCTGCAAACCTACAATAAAGCCAAAAGCATTCGCAGAAATTGTAGATACAGTCGCAGACACCAGGGGGTACCTGTTTAAAGCACCCGGGAAGCAGTGATGGGGATGATACCTTGCCCAAGGTTACCTCAGGGCAACCTGCTGGTCTGGGATTTGAACTCACAACCTTCCGATCATGGGACCTCGTCCCTAAACATTTGGCCACGGCTGCCCCGAATGAGCATTTGTGTTCACATGAGGAACAATTTGAACTGTTTGACCAGAATTCAAAATGATGTTTGGCACCAATCTTTCACTTTTCATTCTATAAGAGTTCTCAGATTTGCATTTATGTTTTTATTTCTTGACCTTCTGCTGAAACATCATGGATTTGGACTTTGAATACACCAAAATGTACAGTGGTTTGGATTAAAATGATGGCATAAATGTGTAATTTGTAATTTAAGGGGGTCTCTGCGGTAGGCTGGCGACCTGTCCAGGGTTTGTCCCCGTCCTTCGCCCTGTGCTAACTGGGATGGACTCCAGCACCCTCCCCGAGACCCAGATTAGGACAAGCGGCCCAGAAAATGACTGACTGACTAATTTAAGGGGGGGGGTTGGTATTTTTACTGCTTCTATATAATGTTGTTGGTGCATCCAAGAATTCACCAACTGAGATTAAAAGAATGTCGGAATCTATTACATCACTGAAGTTTTGTATTTGAGTTCACTCGCTGTGAAATATGGTTTATCTGGTAAGTTCACTCCACTTGTGTTTCCAGGGCCGTAAGTGCAAATAAATGGCTTTAATAAAAGAAGGCGCCGGAGCCGGATGAATGTGCGAGCAAAACTAAACTAGAAAAACTGGAGCATAAACAGAGATCAGACTCCGACCAACTGACACAAAAAGACTGAGGGTGGACAATAGACACCTGGGACAAATGAGACACAGGTACACATTAATGAGGAGGCGGAGTTGGGGGTACAGACCAGGACAAAATGAAAGCACATGGACCGCACGGCGAATTTAAACACAGTGAAAAAAGACGATGGCAGAATGTTACCATAGTGGAATATCTCTAGATGGCTATAAAGGTTTGAAGTTTAAAAATGTAGCTGGAGGTGTCAAAGTTAAAGATGCTGAGATTTTACGGGACAAAGTGAGAGAAGCAATGCAGGTGGTCGGTTTGAAGGGGGAAGATGCAGAGGACCGGAAGAAATAGAGGCGCTGTGATGATCCGCTGAAAGAAGAAGATGAAATGAATGTGAAAGAGTTTAAACTATTCATTTTCATTTGATTTCATTGATGTTTTAGTTTAGTATTTTGATTGCCTGTAGTAATACTCAGCCTTTTATCCAACAGTGGCTACTTGGAAGTCTGGGGAAGTCTACAAATTTGATGCAATTCAGTGTCAACCAGAAAAGATAGCACGCATGAAATATTGATATTGTTATTAGCTGTCTGTGCACCTATTTTTTAAAGTCTAGGCTGAGATTCCTGAACCAGAGAAAGTAGATATCCCCCTAAAAGTAAAGGTATTTTGTCAGCAAAAAGAGATAATGTTACTTAAAGTAAAGATAATTTTTTATAAGGTTACAGCTGCGCTGGCAGGGCCCTGGAGCCGTGGCGGATTTGGCTCGTGGCACTGTGGCTGCTTGCCCTTGGTCAGAATCAGTGCTGACTTGGCGATTTATCCTTGTCCTCGGTGTCCCTGCTTTGTCACACTCAGTCTGAGCTGGGATAAATCAGTGGCCACCCCGTCTTTAATGAGCAAAATTTTGACATAAATGTTTCCCTCTGAACCTCATTAACCTGTCTGGAAAAAGAGGACGCTGGAAAGGAGGCCATTAATTCTCTCTTTCTCTCTCTGTGCACGTGTTGCTCTCCGTTGGGTTTGGTGTATTTCTTTCCAAGACTTAGAAATATGTATTGAATTTTTGTCATCCGCCCAGCGTGGAGCGATTAGCTTGGTGGGATGAAGGAAGTATTGAACTACAGTGATGTTCCTGAACCCACACAGGAGGGGACTTTAGCCTTTTAGCTGCTGCTCTTGTCTTTGCCTTCATTATTTAGTTGGGAAAGCGTCAAAAACACCTCGTTAGGACAGAACGGGGTTCGGTGTTCTAGAATTTGTTTTTTAATTCAAATCAGAACTTAAACAAACCCAGAGCGTGGCTTTGATCAAGCACTATAGCAACAAGCTCCTAACAGCTGAGGACTAATCAGAATACGTTTATGGATATTTTCACAGCCATGTGACCAATCGTTCAAATGGAAAGTTTAAAGCCATTGGCTTTTAGTTTTATGACAGAGAGAGAGAGAGAGAGAGAGAGAGAGAGAGAGAGAGAGAGAGAGTGGAGAATCTGCTGCTCCAGGGGCTCCTCCCCTGATTAAGGACACCTGAACATCATTACAACAAAAAGCAAACCACAGTTTAAAGCCTGAACATGCTTTCTTCTTGGGTTGGATGGAGATAATTGTCTCACCAGGAGGAGGCTGTTGGTCAGGAGGGGGTTTTAGTCCCAGCCATCCTACGTGTTTTGGTTCACGTTATGTAGAAGTAAAACTCCAGCCCCTGAAATATGTGCATATATTCCACACAAACTGAAAGAGGTTCAGTGCTCAGCTTAGCTTAGCAAATTGTTTTAAACTGGCAAAGTTTTTGTAATTTCTTGTTGCAGTATTGCAATCCATCGTCAGGATAAATTAGAATGAAGATAAAATCAATTAAAAGTCATATAAATTTCTTTTTTTTAAAACACAGGTTTGGTTTTTCCACAAAGCGGTACCTGATTGTATCCACCAAACCAGGTATCAAACATTAACTACACAGGGATTTGTTAATGAAAGGTTTTGAAATGCATACGTTGCTACTTACTCACAATTTTACATATATTTAGGGTTTATATGAATAAATTAATGCTCATTATCCAAATAATTAAGCTTTTTGGATTCTATAGATTCTATCTACTACTAAAACACAGCAAAATGTGAAACCCAGGTTGGAGCAATACAAGCTTTTATGGAGATGTTGGTTTTGTCTTCCCAGTTCAGTGTAAAATGTTCTATAATATTAGTCTATTCGACAGTATTCTCACTAAAAGGATAGTGTTAGACGTACACTCTAAATAACAATTCCACTAAAAGTAATAATGAATTAGTTTTTACTCTTTTGTCATGTTGTTTTGTTCAGAGAACGAATTTAACAGGAATAAGGAAGCGAACGATTCAAGCAATAACTGCACACTGGCAGTTACGACCAATTAGCCAGCAATCTGATTCGAATTGCAAGAAAACTGCAGAGTTGTCCAGAGTTTACAATATTTAATCTGCATATGAGGATTTACAGATAATTCAAGAGTTTTGGGGTTTTTTTTGTTTCTGGTTCAGGGAGGTTCTTGTATGTGGACCAAATATCTTTTCGTCTCTCCATCCATCCATGCATGCATCCATCTGTTATCTCAAGTACTTATTCTGACTCATGGAGGTTCTTGTGTTTGTCTGTCTGTCAGTCCATCAATCCATCCAGCCATGGGTGTTTATTCTGACTTCGGAGGTTCTTCAGAGGTTCTTGTGGGCAGTGGTGGCGTAGTGGTTAGGGAGTTGGCCACAGGTTTGGAAAATTGTGGGTTCAATCCCTCTACCAGTAGTTTGCTCTAAGGTACCGTATCCATCACTGCTCCTCAGGTGCTGGATATGGCTGACCCCTGCTGTACAGTGTTTTTGGTTGTGGTTCAAGTTTGGTCAAAATAATAGTTAAATTAAAATATTCAAATTTGAACATTAATGGTAGAATAAAGACACTCCTGAATGAGTGTTCTTGATGTTATGATGATACGTACGAACACGTGGTCCAGTCATTCCAGCGCCATAGTTTTAAACTTACTTTGCTCTTAAGACCAAGCTGTGAAAGTTATTCATTTAACCTGTCTTCCTCTAATAGAGAGAAAAAAAGGAGGGAAAAAAAAAATCAATTTTCTTCCACCCTTGGCAATCATTCCGTTTTCAATTAAAGTGGAGAGCTATTCATTTCAGGCTATGAAAGGATCTGACACCTCTAAAGGCGGAGCTGATTGTGAGGGCAACGGCTGTGTCATTGGACGTCGATATAATGTCTGCAAAGCCGGGCTCATACGGCACACGGAGATCCGCCGGTGACATTTTGGAAAGTGAATGAATTTAAATAGCAGCATGGAGTGCGGGCGTTTATTTTACTGCCATTGTTATTCTTGCCTTATCGTCTTACATTAACATACATATTACATTTATAATTACAACCAGGACTCGCACAGCTCTTTTGCAGAAGTCAAAAGCTATGTCTCGGTTTACTGTACCGAAACAGGACACGCACGGCGCTGTGCACTCCTGTCCTGGTGGGCCTCGGCTACTTTTTCTCATAAGTGAAAGTGAAAGTGACAACCTGTCATTGTGCGCATGCAGTAAATCACAACAAAATCTCGGCATTTTGTCCAAATCCCACGTGCAGCAGGGGGCAGCCATATCCTGCACCCGGGGAGCAGTGATGGGGACAATACCCTGCTCAAGGTTACCTCCAGGAAACCTATTGGTCTGTGATTCGAACCCACAACCTTCCGATCTTGGGATCCAAAAGGATTTTTATCAATGGCAGATAAAAGACCCTGTCTTGGTCTGTGACCAAGCATACTTAAAAGACATGGCGGGCTTAGCATCCCAGGAAAATTAAGACAATATATTGAAAATAAAGAAATTAAGCATTAGAACGGATTCATTGAAAAGAAGAAATGAAGCATGAGGAAGAAAAAAGCTGGAAAAGGTTTAATAATTCAAAGCAAATATAAGAAAACCTCGCCTACTTCTTCTTATTTTGCACTAAATCTTAAAATGGACCAGTGGATGTATGTATATATAATATATATAATATATATATAATGTATGTATGTATGTATGTATTACCATCCAAAACCAGAACCTGCACATGGTGGCAAATAATAAGGAAAATAAGTTTCCTTTGGAGACTATTTTGCCTTACAACTCCCTACCAGTGCTTCTCAGCCCTGCATCTATTTTTAATAACCTAAAGCTTCTCAAAACTCTTGTAAAACAATGCCTTAGGCAGCAGACAGACCTATTCATAACCATTTCATAGATTAACTCTCTGTGAGAGAGCTTTTAGGGACTTTTAAAGCTTTAAAAGTCTGCTTTTATCCACTACCACTGTGGACAACTCTGCATCCCCAGAACAGAACACTTCAAATCGAGCCTATCTGAATGATTTTGATTCTGTTTTCAATTTCCCTTTGTAAAAAAAGGGTGCCCTTCACTAGCATCCTACACCCCTGCATCTTCTAAATATTCCATCTCATAACTAATACATTACACCCTGCATGGTGGCCAGGCTGCAATTCATTCTGCCATTCTCTGTACCAATTAAGCTCGGCATGTCTGCAGCTGCTCTGAGACTGCAGAGGAGACAGAGAACATGGACAAAGCGCCTTGCAGGACACACGGTTCAAACAAGCAACAGGACGGCCAAGGTCACTAATAACATACCATTACATGGAGACCATGTTGCTAAGTTCCATACGCTGTAAATGCTGTCGTCACCTAATGGCCTGAACGGAGAATTGAATTTAATTAAGGGCCCGTTTAACATAAACTCAGAATCCACAGCTTTTCTGAAAGAAGATGCTGCTCTGTGCAAACAAAGCTGCAGAAACATGCCATTTTGACTTCTTCATGGCTGTGATGTCATAACCATGAACGCACTGACATGCGATTACCCGTTCGGCTTAAGCCAGCCCATCCGCCACATTCATCCAGGTGTGTTGTGGACAGTGTGTGACGGCGTTATTGGACTGGAAAATGTAGCAAAAATGATTAAATGTTGTACTGTTCCTGCCTGTCAGCGAGCTAACGGACCACTGTGGCCTTCAAAGGATCCACACGTTCGAAAGGAGCGGCTGACAATTATTTTCCGCCATTTCTGAGGGTTTTAGTGCAGACTTCAAAGTTCTGCTCTGTGCAAGCCACACTGCAGGACGCCCCATTAGAACTGAGGTTATACAGTACTGCTCAAATGTCTTAAGCTCACATTTGCTTCCAAAGATCCAGACTTCCTTGTATTTTTAATGTCTTGTTGAGGAACAGTTCTCCAGATCTTCCTGAAGGACAGTGTTGTTGTCTCTCATGTTCAGTCCAGTCTCTGTACCTGAGCAGTTCTCCAGATCTTCCTGAAGGACAGTGTTGTCGTCTCTCATGTTCAGTCCAGTCTCTGTACCTGAGCAGTTTGATCATCTAACTTAAGACATGAAGCAGTGAAGAAACAGGTGCAGATGATTCCAGAGTCTTGGATATCTAGAACCTTTCTAATAATCTTTGTTGCATCATTTCTGCCAAAAATAAGACATCTTCACATAACATGGAACATATATATATACATGTATGAGACCCATCTCCAGTTGTAACTTCACCTGGGCACCTCATGCTATCATCAGGTTTTCAAGGCACCACGGCTTGAAAGTAAGGTACATTTTTCAGAGCGGCCCACTGTCTGCTGGCAGCCAAATCGTGAACTGATGAAGGCCCACGCGAGGGCTCCTTCAGGGGAAAACGGTTTGAACACAGCTTCACATCAAAGCAAATAAATATATCCCGTCCACCTTTCCGAAACGAACACGAGTAAAGTCATGAATATTAAATTTGAGCTAAAATTACCCAGCATACCCACTTGCATACACACACAGAGTGTTTGTCAGTGTCCTGCAGAGAGCAGGCTAGCGCTGCCTGCTGTGGATGATGGAGACTCAGATCCGAGGCCTGTCCCAGAAGAGTCTGCTCCTACAAAGGGCAAAGCAAATCCCCCCAGTGTGAGTGAACAGCACCTGTTTTTCCCTGACAGTGACCCCTCTCTGAACCGCAACACAACCAGCTGCTTCCTTCCCCTCCCTCCCCGCTGAGACCGCCTGATCTCCGGCTACTTTGACTATCGGAGATGGTAATGGATCACTTCTAACCTGCGGAAAGTAGAGCAGCAACTTTCAATGACATGAAACGTGGACGAGCGTGCAGATTTGGAGATCTTTAGTAAACCTTCTCCTATTTCGAACCTTCGTTTTTACCACCAGGATTAAGTTTAGCATCTAAAACCAAAGCTGTAGTGATGCTTCAGTCTCTTTTTTCTGTTTCATTATCTTCATTTTTATGTAGGGTTCTCCGTGGTGGAGTTCTCTGGACACTTCGGTTGACCCGCCAGAAGGCTTTGAAGTATAAATGCTGAAAATGGATTATTAGTGAAAGTGAAGTGAAAGTCATTTTG
>CM029383.1:22200096-22225096 GCA_017165825.1 Hepsetus odoe
ACTCAAGGTAAGCGACGCTAAGTGCAACCTGCATCGCTAAGCAAAGATAAACACAGATGGCTGTCTCGGAAATAATTGCGGAAGAAATTTGTCTCTCTTGTTAAAACGGCGCTACCGACATTATTGGCAATTTGCAAGATGCCCGAGCACATTTTTGTATTTTTCCGATTTCAGTTCTCGAATGAAAGCCGCGTAATTTAGATTACATGAATCTCTGCCATTTTCCCCTCGACAAAGGCCTCCCATTCATTTGACAGTCCATGAACCAGGCACAATATGCCGCTCCCCTTGTTGCGGGCCATGTTTTCAGATAAGGCCGGCTGCAGAGTCTGCACGAGTGTTGGTTTTGTGCTGCGGCAGAATGAGCACCGACTAGGACATTATCCACATCTATTGCCTTTTAAAAGGGGGAGAAACACCAGTGGCGCACAGAGTGCACAGCCAAGCATGAAGTGGAGGAGGGTTGTAATTGAAAGGTGGATAAGGGGAGTGTGGGCCTAGCCGACACTTTGCGGAGGAAATCGGAGACGAGGCCTTTGAGTAATTCCGGGCCTGAGATGAGGCGTCAAGAGGGGCGCGATCTCCATGAAAGCAAAAGGGAAGTCAGAGACAATGGGCTACTTTGGAGCCAAAAGGATGCTAATGAAAACAGATGAGATGACATGGTGGACCTGGAGAAGTGACAGGCCAGAGTGATGAGTCCAACACGCATCCTATTCCAATCTGCATCCAAAAAAAGATCTGGACATAAGCCACTTTTGCATCCCTGGAAGTGCCTTGAAGAGACAGCATTTTAGAGCTTTACAAACAGGTTCTGAAGCAATCTGAGGGTTCTTCCTGGAACCATTACAACATGTTGATTCTTTAGACCTTGAAAAGGTTCATCATTCACACACAACTCGTTTACAAACTCAGTTGTATTGAACTACCATCCCTTGTCAGCTTTTTAGGCCATCAGTATCATTTACACTAGGGATGCCAGGGACGTGTCCACATCACTTTTCGTCTTTGCTCATTTTGTCCTCACAGTTTTATGAAAGTCTGAGTAAAAGTATGTTTACGGCATTTAGCAGACGCTCTTATCCAGAGTGACTTCCATGTGCTAATTACAGGGACAGTCCCCCTGGAGACTCTCAGGGTTAAGGTTCTTGCTCAGGGACCCAGTGGTGGTAGTGCAGGAGGTGGGACCTCTTGAGCCATTGGTCCATTGGCAAGTACTCTACCACTGGACTACCAACACCCATAAGTAATAATGCACATCGGAACATATTATCAAGAACCAACTCGTGCGATAACCCGCCACCCACCCCCGGTCAGTCTCCAGGTTGAACTGACAGCCATATGTTGGTCTTCAATGGCAAAGTAGAAAGAAAACCTTTTTAGGAGTTTATCTATGACACGCCTGAAGGAAGACTGGAGTTGTTGGGAAAACACTAACCCACTCAGTACAGAAGCTTCAGCACTGAGAAGCGCTCTGTTTGACAAAAAAGGCCTTGATGATGCTCAGAGAAGCTATTTTGGGAAGTCTCTGCCCAGGGATGATGTGGTGCAGTACCATGGGACACCTGTTGGTTATACCTGAATAACGCTTTGTTCAAGTAGCACAGAAAGTTGCCCAGACTCACTACATACAGAATAAAAAGATGCAACAAAACTGATTCCCTTAAAATCTTAATTAGAAACATTCATAGAACAGAAAAATCACAAACTGTACTAGGCAGAAATCTTGATCCACCCATCATTTCTTCTTATTTTGCTTCCAAAGGTCCAGAATTTTTTTTTAATGTCTTGTTAAGGAGCAGTTCTCCAGATCTTCTTGAAGGACAGTGGTGTTGACTCTGAACGCTGAGTGGTTAGAAGCCCTTTATCTAGAACCTGGTATCTTTAGGCACTTTGCAGCCTGGACCACTAAACATTTCTTGTATTTAATCTACTCAACATGATAAGACAGTATGACAAGACTAGGCTTTAGGCATGTAGAGAGAGGATCGTATCCTTTATTCCGGCCCAAATTTAGGAAATTTTAACCGACTAAGGTCCTTCAAGGGTTAAAAATAAAAAAAAAAGTTTCTTAAAGCTCATCGCAGGGTTATAAGGAACATGTTTCACCTGAAAGAACCAATCGGAAGCGTGTACACAGCACACATTTATTCTCTTAGCAAGACATCAAGAGGCATCTAATAACCTTTCACCATTCAGCAGGTTCTTGTAGAGCTCTGCTCAGTCGTGTGGTTTAAGCTAATGGGAAATGGGATTACTGAGGAGATACAAGGAGCTGCCTCCTTCCATCAGAGTTGGGCAATAAACCCTCCAGATGTGATCAATCAGGGAAAGAGGAACACACGCCGAGCTACGAGTCCGTAAATGTTCAGCACTTGAGGGAAAAATCAATAAGAAAAAGTCTAAACAAGAAAATAAAACGATCAGCTACAGGACTCCACGTCTCCCACCGCTTAGATCAAAGGGCAGGTACCGGGGCGTTTCCCAAAATCACCCTGTATCAATCTGTGGGAGGGCGAAACATGGAAGCGCAGCTATAGCCAGGGAATAAAAGAGATCATTCATGCTCATAAAACTGTGAGATCCGTTTTATCTGTTGTCATTCTTCATTTTAAGTGAGTCCTCCATTAAAACTTTCCACGGCGAAATCGCCCAGAGCGGGCTGGCGGCGGTGTTATTTGGAATTAAAAACCAAAAGAGCACTTTATTGCACCGGAGGGGGCGATAACATCATTTTAGTCATTCTTCCAGCTCAGAACCACACCTATAATGTTACAAACTGCCAGCTGCTGATACATTACACAGAATCTTATTAGATCGTCATCATTTTTTTACAATTCGAACTTCTCCTTTGATTGTATTTTGACTCCTGCTTGTAGAGACGGAGATAAATCAGAAGTTTCTTCCCAGTTCTGTCCCCGCGTAGTTCGCCGCTTGACTCGGAAAAGCTGCTTGGGGAAATGGCCATATGGCCTCGCGGAGCAGGCAAACTTCTCCAACAAACGAAACAGATTGTCTGCTGTGTGAAGTGGTGGCCATAGACGCAGCAGATTGTCTGGTACAGTATGTCAGAGTCGAGAGAGTGGGAAACAGAACCGACGCTCTTTTCCAACGGGAATCCAACTAATTACACTCTTTTGTAACCCCTGGATCTTATCGCCATTTGCTGACACTGGGATCAGACCACACACACCAGCTGGAGGGTTTAGTCTCAGTTTTAAGCAAACACAACTCATCTTCAGTGCTGATCATTTGAGGCTTGTGTGCAAAGCAGGACTATATGGATGTTTAGGGACTAGGCTTCAGGATCAGAAGGTCATGGGTTCGAATCCCAGACCAGTAGGTTGCCCTGAGGTACCCTTGAGCAAGGTACTGTCCCCATCACTGCTCCTCGGGCGCTGGATATGGGTGCTGGAGAAGAGGATGCATGAAAGGTGTTTTAGCGCAGTTTGGTTTCCAGACTGTCTGTAGACCAACAGTAAGAACGAAAGAGAGTAAATAAATAAATAAATGTGCACCTGTAGTCATAGTAAATAAATGATTTAATTGAGCAACAGCACTATTACGTAAGAATGTAAATTAACATGTAAATAAAAATATTATATGTATAAACAAATGAATATTATATGTATAAACAAATGAATCAAAGTAACACATTTACAGCAAGTTAATCCGTTAAAGTACAAGTAAATGAATAAGAAAGAAAAAAAGGACGTTCAATAAACAACAACTGAATAAAAATATCAGCAAGTAAATAAATAAAAAATAAAGAAATGCACAGATAGTAAGTCGTAATAAATAGTAAGTTAATAGTAAATAAATAGTAATAGTAAATTAATGATTTCATTCATTTAAATTGAATCAATGAATCAATGAATCAATCAATCAATGAGTAAATAAATAATCATACAAATTGTTTAAAAAAAATCCCTTATGAATCTGATTGTCATACATTACACATACAACTTAACTCTTTTAGTTCGCTGTGTTTTAAGTCATTTCTGATGAACTTTATAATCAGAATATTTTAGCTGAATGTTTATATATAACATAAAAAGTAACAAAAGCGCTTCATCCCTTCATTCGTTCGTCTTGCCTCAGCAGAGATCCAAGCATCGTTATTATTAGTAGTAGTATCAGTATTATTAGCTTCTAATATACGATGTTTCATCATCAGCATTTCATAAAGTATAAGATTAACGCTTGAAATAACTGAACCAATCCTGTTCTCTTCCATCGCTTTAAAATTGTAAAACCTGAGATGTGGAAGATTGCTGGTGCAGGTTATTTTTATTAAAGTCCGCGTTGACGGCGTTGATGCTTGATTCCAGAAGTGCAGATATTCATAAAGAAACCAGGTAAACAAAAGGGAATGACTGAAAGAAACAAAATCAAACACTAATAAAAAGAAACTGAAAGTATGTGACAGCAGATCTGGGAAGAAACTAGAATGCAGAGGAAACAGGTACAACCTTAGCGAAAGACAAATGACCCCACAGAAGACAATAGCTGGACAAGATTATGATGAGACATAGACCAGGGGAGGGATGAGACATCAGGGTGTCTAGGAAACCAAAACGAAAAGATGGAAAAAAAGGTTACAAGGAGAAAGTAAAGTAGAGACAGGGCAGAGTGTCACGATTCTCAGCACAGTGCATTTACCAGCTCATCAATCATCGGTTTTGTCCAATTTATTAGAACCAACCGTCCCATACTTTTCCTCTTTGGCCACTTTATGAGGTTCACCATACAGGTGTGCAGTTACAGCCTGCAGCCCATCTGTTGGTGCATAATTTGTCAGCCCCCCTCTACGCCGTTCAGACCGCAGATATTTTTTGGACCAGTATCTTCAACAACTGGACGAATTACAGCCTACTGTCATCACACGATTCTCAGCAGAGCAGCAACGCTGGTAATGACATGGCAGAGTGTGTGGAGCTCGTAGAAGTGTATCAGATGTTGGTTCAGCTCAGCGTTGCCTGAGGGTGGTGAGCTCTGAGCGCTGATGAAAGGCTAAAGGATGGCAGACACACACTTTCCATCAAGAGAACTCTTTAATTGGACTCCAAGGTGCAGCTGTGATGACAAAAGGTACATATAAGGTATAAACCATGACCTTGAGGGCCAGCTGTACAACACGTATGTAACGATGTGGTGTCGTGGGCTGGACATCAGTGCAGAGCCGAGAGCTTCGTACTGGACTTTAATAACAGAAGTAATGTGCACAGAACTCGTAGATGGAATATACTGAACATAACGTGTGTGAAAGAGAACATAAATAAACACGGAGGTAAGCACACAGAAACGACCAGCACCCTCTGCCATCACTGAACCGTCACAATATATGATCAAATGGATATTTTCTTACCATTTTTAAATATATTTTTTATCATTTTCTATTTGTAAATGAAAGGGGGCCTAGTGATTAGGGACCAGGCCCCAGGACTGGAAGATCATGGGATTGTATCCCAGTTGGAATGGCTTTGAATACAAGCAGGTTGCTCTCAGGTTCCTTGGCCGAGGTACAGCCCGTCCTGCTCCCCGGGTGCTGGACGCGGCGCTGTCACTGCACTCTGTGGTGTGTTAGTTAATTACAGATGCATTCACAAATAGTCACTTCCTCACCAACTCTCTCATTTCCTGGGCTGGTTGTCTCGTAATTAGGAATTCGTGGGGGTGCTGCAGGCCTATGCCAGCTCACAGAGGCGAAGTTGAAGCTTACCTTGGACAGGTCACCATTCCATCACAGGGGAGACACACAGACAGTGGAAGGAGAGGAAACCTACACAGACACGGTGAGAACATACAAACTCCACACAGAAAGACCTGGGACTGTCCCGTCTGGGAATTGAACCCAAGACCTTCTCGCTGTCAGGTGACAGTGCTACCCTTTGCACCACTGTGCCACCCCACTTCACGAAAATGAAATAAAATAAAAGTCAGGACGGGATGAATGGAGTCGGTAACTTCCAGGCAGTCGGACAGTTTGGTAAATTTTTTCAGTCGAGTTCAAAAAAGGATTTTCTAAAAAAGATGCTAGTAAGCAAACATTGAAAAAAATGGTCCTATTATTTGCTTATCAATCTTAGGCTTAACTACAGTGAATGATCAACTGCAGAAGGCCTTCAGAAGAAACCTGGGAGAGAGGAAATGCTGGACAGATTTAAGTTACTTTAAATGGGATCCGTTTGAATGAGAGGACTGTATCTTTAACATACCACCTTGCTGAAACTGTGTTTCAAGGCTCCTTGTAATCCTCAAGACGGACCACACAAATTCCGACCTGGATTCCTTACTTCTGTTTACCGTCATCGCCCCTCGAGGGCCCGGAGCCGGTTCATCCTTAATAAAAATAACACTACGTCCCACTGGAGGAACCCTGGCTCTTTTGTAGCTAAGTTACTGGAGCAGAAAGTAATTAGTTGTATCATTAACATCTGCCTTGTAATTACAAAGTGCTTCAGAGTGGCTTGGTGGCTGGGTCTCCAACGGCCCTTCACCACCGAGGAGGTACAGGTGCAGAGAGAGAGAGAGAGAGAGAGAGAGAGAGAGAGAGAGAGAGAGAGAGGGAGTGTATGTGTATCCCAGCAGGTCCCACAGCGTTGGCGTTCTGATCAAGTTATCATGATCGCAGCAGGAGGCGCCGCATTAAGATGTGTTATTAGTTTCCCAGCTGAACTGAACCTGGTCCTCAAAAATAGAGCAACAGCTCCCTGGTGCACTGTCCCTTTGTCCTAAAATTATCTCCATGTCTCCCAAACAGGCTTAAGGCTTGAAGGTGCTGTTTATTTTACCTCTAGCATTGATTTGCTGTTTTTTTTATTTATTTTTTTTATTCCTATTGTTGTACCTGAGCCAACAGAATGAAATAACAGCATGACCTCCGTGACTCCGCTGTGTATTTGCTTGCCCAGGGAATTAATTAGTTCCTGTTATCTGGACCCGCTGTGAAGACGCACTGGCAGGGAGTCTAAATGCGCAGGAGTCTAAAGACAAGTAAGGTTTAAAATGGTGTTGCTCCACGCAGTGACATTGATCAAAAACTCAGCTTGACACCATAAACATGGGCTTTTCTGAATCTCCGAAGCACATGCATCCCAACTGGCACTGCATACAAAACCAGCCCGCGTGAACAAGTCATGCGCTCTGCATTCAGACCTAAAATCAGCCCGGCGTCTCCTGCCGAGCGGCACGCGGCCCTGGCCGATGAGTCTGATCTACTTATGCATAGCTAGCCGCCTTTTTTCAACCGGGTAAAAAAGTAAGCCTGTACTACATCTTACTCTAATCTGCAGCAGTGCCGACTCTGCCAGATGCTATCATCTGTACATAACTCATCCTGTCATCTCGCGCGAATCCTCCCAGCACCGGAGCCGAGCTTCACTCTGCCCTTAAAAGCCACGACGTGAGAAAAACGATGAGCTCGTCGCATCTGAAGCATTTGAGGAAATAAGTGGAAATAAACCTGGTGGCCTCAGCGGGTGCTGAAAAAGTAAACCAACTGCATGCTTCTCTTGTTTAGGTAAGCATCATAAAGTAACCCCCGGTTTGTGCTGCCATTCCTCAAACCAGGTCCACGATACCTGCTCTGCACATCGCTTATTTTCCCATCGATGGCAGCAACATTGCAACACGTTGCAACAGGCTGGAAGCTGCGGTTTCTGACAGTTGGCAGGGCTTGGTGCTGAGACAAAAAAGCTCCCTGACTCCAGTGATCTCTCATTCCCCATTCTCGTCCTCTTACAAGGAGGAATCTTCCTTCCTCGCTTCCTGCTGGGCTCTAATGACATTGATTTCTCCGTGTGGATGTCTGCAGAAACTTCTGGCTCAAACCCTCCTCCTCCGTCCTTCGTCTCCAAGCCCGAGGCGGTGTAATTCTCCACCAAGCAAAGGTGCATGTGGAGAAAATGGAAAGAACCAGGCTTTTCGCGAGTGACCTGACCGCACATCACTTTCTCTTCTCCACCCACTCATCCACCAGCGAGAAGACCCAGCTGCTTTTTTGCACCCTGGAATCAATACCTGTGTCTGGCTCACACACACACACACACACACACACACCTCGTGCTTCAAACCCCTTTGCGACCCGCCACCTATTTTCCTCCAATTTGGAAGGTGTCACGGACTACTTTGAAAAGTCTGGCAGAAGTGCTGTTCCCATACAGAAGAACCGAAAAGATATACTTTTTGGTTTTAATTAGCTTGTGAAATGTGTTTAGTTCATTTAATTTGTGAAGGTGAAGTTCATTATCCCTAATGCTGGTTAAAGAGGTGGGTCTTCAATCTCCATCTGCTGCAGATGGTAAAACAATGAAAATGGTAGGGAGCTATGCTCACGCCATACCTTCTTGCAGATGTTATCAGGTGGACCTGAGGTTAAAGACTATCAATCCAGGCGCCTCAATTCTCCAGTATTTTCTCTCACCAGCTAGAAAAAAACCTACAGGTCGGAGGAAAAGCTACAGCTAGCCTGACGATCAAAAGATTCTTCATTTTAATTCCCAGTAATAAAGAGAACAGCCTTCAGGGGTTCCATTCTGTAGGTTCATTCCACCCCTCAGTAGCTGAGACTGAAAAGACCTGATGTTCTGTTTTGAGTAGTGGAAGGTCAAATTTAGTTGAGCTTGATGCTCCAAGAGAGTGAAGTGTAACCTGTGGTTTCATCATTGCAGGTGGTAAGAAGGGGCTGGACCATAGGCAACAAAGTTTAAAATTGAATGTGAGCATCACGGGGAGCCAGTGAAGGCTGGGCAGTGTTGGCGTGGTGAGAATGTGGGTGTATTGAAGAGCAGGCATGCTGCTGCATTCTGAATGAGCTGTTGGGTTCTGATGGCCTTTATTAATAATAATAATCATAATAAGCATCATTTCCAGAGTAAGGCTTTTCAGAGTCGCCTCAGACCTGGTGGTCGGACCAACTTCATTGGGATATTAATAGATAACAAAAATGATCTATTAATTTAGATACTCAACAAAATGAAAATGGGTTAGATGTGACTCCCAAATAAAGTAAATCTTTCATTTTAACAACAGACGTTACGGATAGAAGATGTGGATTGAAATGCACTCAAGTCAGAGTAGCAGAACGTCCAACTATGACCAAGTCTTCTATTTATACACCGTTTTGATGTCTGGAAAACTATCAGTCTTTTCCCAAGAACTGTAAACTGTCGATAGTAAATCAATGAAAATGGTAGGAAGTTATGCTCACGTCATGCCTTCCAGCAGATGTTATCAGGAGGACCTGAGGTTGAATCACCTCACCATCGAGGGGTGGTGGTCTAGTGGAGGGTACGTGCCTATAAACCTATGGATCAAGAGGTCCCAGGTTCGAATCCCACCTCTAGCATTATCACCATTGGGTTCCTGAGCAAGACCCTTCACCCTGAGTGTCTCCAGGGGGGACTGTCCCTGTAATCAGGACACGGAAGTCGCTCTGGAGAAGAGTGCCTGCTAAATGCCGTAAATGTAAATCCCGGCATTTCAATTCTACAGTATTTCTCAACAGCTAGAAAGCAGATTTTGAAAAAGCCTGCAGATCAGAAGAAAAGCTCCAGCTAGCCTGACAATCAAAAGATTCTTGGAGAATCTGATCCAATTCATAAAGAGAACAACCTTCAGGGGTCCCGTTTCTGGACTGTCTTTGTCTGTGGTTCAAACCCCGAGGTTTCTCTCTGAATTATTCCAGGTGAATCTGTCCATACAAGCACACTAAATTCAATACATACCACCAGGCTTTGGTTTTGCTTTTATTCAAGATCGCTTCAAGCCGCCCTTCAGCGGCAGCAGGAGATCTCTGAAAAGGCCCGCCTGCCGTTCCCCACCAGACACCAAAATGAAGCCATTCAAATTGGATTTCATAAGGTGTCTGCAACTTTTTTTCCACACTTCTGTTTTCACAAAGAGGGCCTTGAAGGCAGGC
Organism: Hepsetus odoe; assembly: GCA_017165825.1. Lineage (NCBI taxonomy): Eukaryota > Metazoa > Chordata > Actinopteri > Characiformes > Hepsetidae > Hepsetus > Hepsetus odoe. The sequence goes on from CM029383.1 coordinate 22,210,019, forward strand.
TTTTCGTCGAAATGCAATGAGCCATTAAAATGCTAATCAATCTTTGGAAAATGGGTGAGACCCCAGGAGCGAGTTTGTGGAAAGCAATACCTACTCTTAAAAAATGAAGACAGCAAGTTGTTCACAGGCTGATCAGCGAGTGTAAAAAGATACCGTATCCTGCTGCCATAGATTCTGCATGGACGTCGGATGCTGGCTGGCATACGATGCACATGTCTTCAGCGTCATATCGCAGATAAGTGTGACAAGGACAGATGGGCAGGGACTTATCTGACGACTGGCTTGCCTGTTATACTTTTCAAAGCTGCACGTCCTTTGATTCTGCCCCAGACCTCAGACGAGGTGTCAAAAGGGAGAGGAAGCTATGCTCATGATCATCGTTGCCAGCGACGGCATCGGAGATGCTGCTGGGGTCCTGCAGCAGATAAGGCTGATCTCAGTTCACATCTGTAAGGAAATACCACCCCCACAGTTTCCGCTGAAATAATCCCAGCACTGCTCAGCAGTAAGTGATGTATGATTCCAAAGGAACTTCAACACCAGTCAGACTATTGAAGACCTCACACACACCTAAAGGAACTTTCCAGACTACACATGGACAAGGCAAGGAATATGAACTAGAGCTTGAATTACAGTCAGGAAGCGTCTGATCCTAAGAGGTTTGGTCAGCTCTGAACACCGTTTCTGAAATATTCATCAGGCTTAGATCTCACATTGTGATTTTTCATGAGACCATAAAGTGTTCGACCATTATCCTCTTATTTTAACCAAGGTCACATGGGCATCTGGAACCTGTCCCAGTCCTCAAAGGGCCAGAGAAACACCCTGAACTGATTGAGCTATAATCTTGTAATGTACAATTGAGTTCTGACATAATTAAGCAGGCTACACTTGAGTTTAGACAGAACTAAGCAGGCTACAGTTACGTTTAGAAAGAACTAAGCAGGCTAAAGTCGAGTTCAGACAGAACTAAGCAGGCTAAAGTCGAGTTTAGACAGAACTAAGCAGGCTAAAGTCAAGTTTAGACTGAACTAAGCAGGCTTAAGTTTGAGTTTAGACAGAACTAAGCCAGGCTGATTGAGTTTAGACCAGAACTAAGAAGCAGGCTATAGTTGAGTTTGGAGCAAGAACTAAGCAGGCTACACTTGAGTTTGGGCCTTTGAACTAAGCGGGCTAAGAGTCAGGTTTTAAACAGATTAAGCAGGCTGCAGTTGAGTTTAGACCCAGAGCTAAGCGAGCCTGGGAGTCGAGTTTTGACAGAACTAAGCAGGCTACAGTTGAGTTTAGACAAAACTAAGCAGGCTAAAGTCGAGTTTAGACAGAACTAAGCAGGCTAAAGTCAAATTTAGACAGATCTAAGCAGGCTACACTTGAGTTTAGACAGAACTAAGCAGGCTACACTTGAGTTTAGACAGAACTAAGCAGGCTATAGTTGAGCTTAGACAGAACTAAGCAGGCTACAGTTGAGTTTAGACAGGACTAAGCAGGCTACAGTCGAGTTTAGACAGAACTAAGCAGGCTAGAGTCGAGTTTTGACAGAACTAAGCAGGCTACAGTTGAGTTTTGACAGAACTAAGCAGGCTAAAGTCAAGTTTGACAGAACTAAGCAGGCTAAAGTTGAGTTTAGACAAAACTAAGCAGTCTACAGTTGAGTTTAGACAGAACTAAGCAGGCTAATGTTGAGTTTAGACAGAACTAAGCAGGCTAAAGTTAGGTTTAGACAAAACTAAGCAGGCTAAAGTCAAGTTTAGACAGATCTAGGCTTGGGCTACACACTTGAGTTTAGACAGAACTAAACAGGCTACAGTTGAGTTTAGACAGAACTAAGCAGGCTAAAGTTGAGTTTAGACAGAACTAAGCAGGCTACAGTTGTGTTTAGACAGAACTAAGCAGGCTATAGTTGAGTTTAGACCAGAACTAAGCGAGCCTTGATTGAGTTTAGACAGAACTAAGCAGTCTACAGTTGAGTTTAGACAGAACTAAGCAGGCTAATGTTGAGTTTAGACAGAACTAAGCAGGTTACAGTTGAGTTTAGACAGAACTAAGCAGTCTACAGTTGAGTTTAGACAGAACTAAGCAGGCTACAGTTAGTTTAGACAGAACTAAACCAGGCTACAATTGAGTTTAGACAGAACTAAGCAGGCTACAGTTGATTTTAGACAGAACTAAGCAGGCTACAGTTGAGTTTAGACAGAACCAAGCAGCCTAAAGTTGATTTTAGACAGAACTAAGCAGGCTATAGTTGAGTTTAGACAGAACTAAGCAGGCTACAGTTGAGTTTAGACTGAACTAAGCAGGCTAAAGTCGGAGTTTTGACAGAACTAAGCAGGCTACAGTTGTGTTTTGACAGAACTAAGCAGGCTAGAGTCGAGTTTTGACAGAACTAAGCAGGCTACAGTTGAGTTTTGACAAAACTTCGGCAGGCCTAAAAGTCGAGTTTGAAAGCCCAGAACAAGCAGGCTACAGTTGTGTTTTGACAGAACTAAGCAGGCTAAAGTTGAGTTTAGACAAAACTAAGCAGGCTAAAGTTGAGTTTAGACAGAACTAAGCAGGCCAAAGGTAGGTTTAGACAGAACTAAGCAGGCTAAAGTCAAGTTTAGACAGATCTAAGCAGGCTACAGTTGAGTTTAGACAGAACTAAGCAGGCTACAGTTGAGTTTAGACAGAACTAAGCAGGCTACAGTTGAGTTTAGACAGAACTAAGCAGTCTAAAGTTTAGTTTAGACAGAACTAAGCAGGCTAATGTTGAGTTTAGACAGAACTAAGCAGGTTACAGTTGAGTTTAGACAGAACTAAGCCATCTACAGTTGAGTTTAGACAGAACTAAGCAGGCTAAAGTTGAGTTTAGACAGAACTAAGCAGGCTAGAAATTAGAGTTTTAGACAGAACTAAGCAGGCTAAAGTTGAGTTTAGACAGAACTAAGCAGGCTAAAGTTGAGTTTAGACAGAACTAAGCAGGCTAAAGTTGAGTTTAGACAGAACTAAGCAGGCTAAAGTTGAGTTTAGACAGAACTAAGCAGGCTACAGTTGAGTTTAGACAGAACTAAGCAGGCTACAGTTGAGTTTAGACAGAACTAAGCAGGCTAAAGTCGAGTTCAGACAGAACTAAGCAGGCTACAGTTGAGTTTAGATAGGACTAAGCAGGCTATAGCTGAGTTTTGACAGAACTAAGCAGGCTACAGTTGAATTTAGACAGAATTTCTGTCAGGTTACAGCTGGGATTAGATAGAATTGTGTAGACTAATGTTAAACAGGCTAAAACAGCCAGCCAGCCATTTTCTGCCGCTTGCCCCAAACGGGGTCGTGGGGGAGTGCTGGTGTCCAACCCAGCGCACAGAGGCGAGGGCGGGGCAGCACCCTGGACAGAGTCCCAGCCCGCCCTCGCGGGGAGGGCGGGGCGGGGACGGCACCTTGCTCAAGGGTACCTCAGGGCAACCCATTGGGAAGGGGTTCCAACCCCCAATCCTCCGATCATGTGGCCGACACCCTACCCACTGGAGGCTAAAACAGACTTTTGCAATGTAGAGTTGGAGTTTACAGAATTTCATCAGATTGCAATTGAGGTTATACAGAATTTTACAGGCTGCATTCGGGTCTAGACAGAATGTTGCTGACTACAGTGACTGGAGGTTACACTTGGGTGTTTACAGCTTTTGCTGTTACAATCAAGTTTTAACCACTTGTCGCAGCCGCCATTCTGGTTTAGATACAATGTTGTCCAATAAATTTGGACATCGATAAAAAATTTATGGTTTGGGTTGTAAACTCAGGACTGTGGTTCAGGTCAGGTCATACTTGATCAAAGAATGTTCTGACACTATATTCAGCCTGGTATGAATTCCCATTTAAATATATACATATATGTCCTTTGGACGAGCGCCTTCCTCTTCCGGATGAGTTAATGAGGTCGGGAGGGAAGCGGATGTCAGGAGCCCTCATTAAAGTCGGGATGAACCTGATTTATATCGGCATGCAGAGGGGCTCGACACAGCGCAGGGCTTTGGACAAAGATTAATCACTTACTCTCCACTGATGCAGAGCAAGGGCATACCACAGCTGAAGAGGGGAAGAAAAGCACTTTTCAATATGTGGGTGTATCAGATTATGTGCCGTTAAAGAGCTGCTGAGGAGCACTTGTTACAGAAGCTTGAGGCTTCCACAGGACCTGTTACAGGACAAAGCATTTCAGGGGTCTGACAGAAATCATAGGCACAGTTTAAGTTTCTATTTCAGAGCAAGTATCCCAGGGAGACCTAAGGGCAGCGTGGCCTGCCAGCTGGCCAACACTAAATTTAAAAATGTTAAATTAGAGCATTAAGAAAATCAGAATGGGGGCCGTTACCCTTCTGTATGTGTCTCACATTTCACACTAATGAGGTATATGTTCACAAGGCTGGGTGATACTTCCCACACCATCTTCTTCAAGATGAAAATGTTCTCACATTGAAGTTTCTAGAGGTGGTGCAATCCTCAGATTTCATCAGATGATCTTTATGCCCTTATGATAATATTTATTCAGTTGAAATATGAAGCATTTTGTATTACTAATTATAGAGAGGTGGGAACCTAGGGGTTGGATTCTCATCTGCAGGTCAAGAGAGTGTGGGTTGCCTGGCTATGTCCTCTCTATCCAGCACCCTTTGAGCCCTTATATCCAAGTATCTCCTGGGACATTGTCATTAGGCAATTTACATCATTTTGGACAAGTGTCCAAAGAGTGCCCAGACATCAAAACTGAACCACATTTCCATCACTTTAAGTCTTGGACACATTATTTGACCCTCAAGTGTTCAGTCGTCCATACTATACACACTATGAAACTTGTCTTCTTGAAGTTGGTGTGCTTTACGCACTAGACTGATCAGCGACGGGGCCAATGTTACAAAATTTTTCCACCAGGAGCAACCTCTCACTAGTTTTTCTGCTCTCCAAACTATGTCTTGTCCCAAAAACACATGAAAATGGTCAAAGTTTTCTCATGTCATGTCCTCTCGTTGGCTGTAGCTCAGTACTCAGGTTTCACAACACAGGAATTAGGCTCACCCATAGGTCCAGGTATTTAACCTGCTTGATATCTATCAGAGGTCTGCAGGGAGTCTCTCGAATGGTGCCTATTAACAATGTGCACAGAGCTGACTGAGACCTGATTGTTGATTTTTGTCCTCAACAACTGCAGCAGCTTTGAGCAAGGTACCGTCCCCATCACTGCTCCCTGGTCACTGGATATGGCTGCACACTGCTGCACGATGCGTGCGGGGGAAAAGCAGAGGTTGTATTTTGTTGCGATGCCCTGCGTGCTGTATTTCACGATGGCAGGTCGTCACTTTCACTTCACTTTCGCTTCCATCATGCGCAAAGACGAATGGGAGATCGTCACTGTGATTCTATTCGATTTGAATCTGTTCAGGACCTTGACCCCAGGAAACAGGTGATCTGCTGTGGAAACCTCTAAATGGAAGCAGCCTAAAGAAGTAGAAGAAAGAGAAGCAGAAGAAGATCTGCCATCACCGTCTCCAAGAAACAATCCTGCAGAGGCTACTGAGTAAACCTCACCTCACCTTTCTCTCGATGCTTTTTATTGCCGTGCAAAAAGTCAATGAGTTTTCATCTTTTCCTCATGTCTGGTCACTGAACATGGTCACCGAGGTCAATGCTTTTCTCAACATCTTACAAAGCAGCTTCAGTGGATGTACCAGAACGCTGCACTGTCTGCCCAGCTCCATCCTTTTCAACATTTAATATTACTTTTTATTGTTCTGAAGTGAAGAAGAAATTTGAGGACCTTACCTATGGGTGGGTAGGATTTATTTTTTATTTTTTAAAAACCCTCAGGCATGAAACTCATTGCTGGGACCTCTCCAGATCAATAAAAAGACGTGCCTTCAACCTTGAGTATGATTGGTGTGGAAAATGACAAGATTGCTGCTATTGAAGAGAGGTCTCGTCCCGGGCTTACCGCTCACAGATAAAAGAGAAACAGGAGTTTAGACCCTGCTCCAGTCACCTTTGATCTGGCCTGACAGGACGGCCTGCGGTGCTGCACAGCATACCAATCCCTTCTAGATCACATCGCAGAGGGACACGTCTGCCTAATAAAGCAATTAGCAAAGGAGAAGAGAGGACTTTAATTGGGAGTGGTGGATTGATCTGAAAGAATAAATCTCTTTGAAAGAAAAAAAATGATTGTAGTGAAACTGGAAACATTTACATCAATCGCTGATTCAGAAGAAGAAACTAAGAAATAAAGAAATGAATTCATTTCTAGGGCCACAGTTGAGTGTGGAGAGAAATCTGTCAGCTTATAGATCATATGGAGTTTCTTGGCCTTGTTAATGTTCAGACGGAGCTGTATGAAAGTGAAAGTGAAAGTGAGCATCCTTGTCATTGTGAACCACGGCGAAATTACACCTCTGCATTTTACCCACACACATGTGCAGCCGGGGGCCGCTATTAAAAGCGCCCAGGGAGCAATGACGGGGACGGTACCATGCTCAAGGGTAAACCTCAGGGCAACCTACTGGTCTGGGTTTCAAACCCATAACCTTCTGCTCCTGGAGCCAACTTCCTAAACAGTAGGCCACTGCTGTATCATCAGAGATGGGCAGAGCATACATTATGCTGTATTTGGGAACAGTGCTGCAGTGGGTATCACACAGAGAGAAGGTCCCGGTTTAGGGATTCCCAGGCGGGAAGGTTTGGGTTCCTCCTGTGTGGAACAGACACGTTCTCCCCGTGTCTGTGTGCATTTCCTCCTGGAGCCCCGGCTTCCTCCCACCCTCCAAAGACATTCAGCCATGTGGTCAGAGATGCTAAATTGTCTTCTGCCCAGGGTGTCCCCGCCTTTCGCCTTGTGAGAGCTGGCATAGACTCCAGCACTACCCGTGACCCTAATCAGGACAAGCGGCTCAGAAAATGAGTGAGTGTTTGGGTGAACTAGGACACAGATGGTCACTGTTAATGCTGGAGAGCATTAGAAAGGTTAAAACATGTCCCTTTTGTTTATTTCTATTTATTTTAACATTTAAGGTGTTTTAGACAGATGCTTCATGCTTCCAGCTTTACACTCCATGTTTAGGACACACAGAGCTGTACATCTAAACATGCAGTAGATACATTAAGCAATTGATCAGAGCATTATTTTGTTTTAATGAGGTGTCCTTGCCAGCTACGGGCCAGTAAACACAGCGGCCGGGGGGTCAGGGTCAAGATCTTCTACAGCCAAGATATATGGAGCAGGTCTGGTCTGTGGAGACTGTAATATAGTCTGTGCTCTAGTTTCTCACCCTTAAAGCATGTCCTTGTTCTTTATCTCACTCAAATACACACACAGTCAAATCACTCAAGTCATTTAACTAATTTATTAATCTTGAGATTTTATTCCGGACTGTGAATATTTCATACCTCTATATGTAAGTGAGCAGAGTGAGCAGAGTGTGTTGGTGGAGACCTGCTCTGGAGAGGAAAGGAATGAAAGTGAGTAGGACAAAGACAGAATACATGAGTGTGAACGAAAGAGAGGACAGTGGAGTGGTGAGGATGGAGGGAGTAGAGGTGGTGAAGGTGGAGGGGTTTAAATATTCGGGATCAACAGTTCAGAGTAAAGGCGAGTGTAGAAGAGAGGAGAAGAAGAAAGTGCAAGCAGGTTGGAATGGGTGGAGAAGATTGATAGGGTGGTGGTGGTCTAGTGGTTTGAATCCCACCTCCAGCACTACCACCACTGGGTCCCTGAGCAAGACCCTTGCTCCAGGGGAGACTGTCCCTGTTATCAGGACGCTCTGGATAAGAGCGTCTGCTAAATGTTACAAATGTAAAAGTAAATCTGTGACAGCAAGAATGAAACAAGAGGTTTGCAGGATGGTAGTGAGACTGAGGTAAGGAACTGGAGGTGTAGAAGCTTCTTTGGGTCTGACAAGGATGGACAGGATTAGAAATTAGTGTATTAAAGGAATCTGGAGATGAAGTTAGAGAAGCAAGGTTGCGTTGGTTTGGTTGGACATGTCCAGGGGAGAGGAGGATTATATCAGGAGGATGATGTTGAAGATGGAGCTGCCAGGAAAGAGGAGAAGAGGAAGACCAACGAGGAGGTTTATGGACGTGGTGAGAGAGGACATGCAGGCTACAGGCTATAAATCCCGTATGGAGTCATTCTGGGTCTTTGTCTGGGTGGGTTTTCTCCAAGTGCCCCAGTTTCCTCCCACGGTCTAAGGACAGGCATATCAGGTGGACTGAAGATGCTAAATTGGAGTGTGTATGTGTATGTGTGTGTCAGCCCTGCGATGGACTAGCCACCTATCCAGGACATTTCCCCACCATTCACCCTGTAAGAGCTGGGATACTCCAGCACCACCTGCGACACCAGTCAAGACCAAGTGGCTCAGAAAAAGAGTGAGTGACAGTGAGTAGATTATTATTCATTTTAATCCAATACTCTTTTCATTTAAATGATGGACATTTAAACAGAGCATGTTTAGAACAATGCCTGTTTAACCGAAGCCTCCTTTCACTAACGTGCAGAAGCAATCCCAGTCCGGGAAAGCAGATTTTCATGCGTCTTCCTGTGGAGTGTTTGAGGGCTGGCAATGCAGCCTTTACCAGCAGCCGTGCAGCACGAGTGAGCAGCTCTGCACACTTACTCCGGGACACTCTGTGCACAAGCTAGCAGATGCCCAGGCTGGCTGGTACAGCAGTGGCAAGGACATGCCCACCCAACACAGTCTGTTAGGAGACATTGCTTAATCTTCCGGCCTCGTACAACTCATTTATTTGAAAGTGAAAGTGACTATTCTTGTCATTGTGAGCACACAGCACAGCACAAAGTGAAACACTACGAAATCGGAAGCACACAAACCCAAACTGTGCAGCAGGGAGCAACTATGAAAGCACCCAGGGAGCAGTGATGGAGACGGTACCTTGCTCAAGGGTACCTCAGGGCAACCTACTGGTAAGGGGTTTGAACCCACAATCTTCCAATCCTGTGGCCGACTCCCTAAACACTAGGCCTTAAACCTTTATAGCCAACAATGCAAAGCAGCTTATACATGAATTTCGAGAATTGTGGCTATCAAATATTAATTACTGATATAAAATATTGTTAGATACAATAATCATACTAATAATACTTATATACATATATACAATACTGAGCAAAATCACCGGAAAGCAAAGAGGCAGAGGCGAGGAAAGTGAAACCCCCCATTGCAGCCAAAAATGATGCAATGTGATGTGATCTCATCACAAACGTCAGAATTTAAAATCCATCCATTATCTGCCGCTTGTCCCAAACGGGGTCGCGGGGGGGTGCTGGCGTCCAGCCCAGCGCACACAGGGCGAGGACGGGGGACGCACCCTGGACAAGTCGCCAGCCCATCGCAGGGAGGAGCGGGATGGGGACGGCACCTTGCTCAAGGGTACCTCAGGGCAACCCATTGGGAAGGGGTTCGAACCCCCGATCCTCCGATCACGTGGCAGACGCCCGAACCACTAGGCCACCACCACAGAATTTAAAATATTTTTGGAAAAAGTAGTTCCAAAGTGTACATCAAATTTTAAATTTCTCTTGTTTGGTTATAAAAGTCAAGCAAATTTCCCTCCAGCATGAACCCCTCTTCTGAAACAGCCCACCAAAGACTTCCTGCCAGTTCAAAGATGAGGAAGAGGACACTTTCCCCTCCATCTGTCTTCTGATTGAGAAAACCCTGTTTGGACGAACTTGGGTGACGAACTAGGCCTGACATTGGCGTGATGATCATCATTACGGTTCAGGACAGTTTTAGCCCTGATGAGGACGCTGCCTGGGCCTTTTGTCACACCAGCAGCCTTCTCTGCCTGCCCTGAAATTTGCGTCAGTCACGGCTAAGTGAGAAAGGATGCAGAAGTGTCACCCTGTCATCTCTTCTCATTGACAGTCAGTGCAACAATGTGTGTGTGTGTGTGTGGCAGCTGCTGATGATTTCAATCTTTGCACACTGAGAAAAGATTGCAATAGTAATACAACTAAAGTGAAAACTACAGATGGCACGACCATCTTTTATTTCTCAGTGCCAACGCTGGACCCCGGAGGATCGGCTGATGCTTCTAGGATTGCCTGTAAAACCACTAAGCTTTAAAATGAGCTGCTTCAAACACTTCTTAAATTAGCACTTAAATGTAGGTTATCGTGATGAAACGACACACTCCGCTTCCCCACTGGAAGAAAAAAGCCAGCAACAGGACATGTCACAGTGTGAGCGTGTGCTATTTCAGGCTAGATTTGTTACAGCGCTGGTTTGAATTCATCCTTTTTCTCGACGAAATCCCATCCAACATCTAGATTTTCTGCTGAGACCGTTCGGCAGATCAGCAAGATCAGTGCTTCGTCTAAAAATAATGTCGCTTAATACAGATCTCTAGACCTCTTAGGAGTTCAGTCTTTACCAATAACTAACAGCACAATACTGACGCAGGTCACCTTATTGCATCGGTTAAAAAAATAAGTGACTATTTGTCATTGTGAAATACAACATGCAGCGAACCCTGAACAAAATTCCTAACGGGGGCAGCTAATTATTGGGCCCGGGGAGCGGTGATGGGGACGGTACCTTGCTCAAGGGTACCTCAGGGCAACCTACTGCTCTGAGATTGGAACCCATGACTTTCTACTCCTAGTCCCTAAACACTAGGGCACCAGAAAATAATGTATGATTACATAATAATAATATATTGTATAAATATTATTATTATAAGAATTTAATTATAATCAGATTTTACATTTAGTGATCTCCATTATTCTTCAGCACAGCCTGAAACTGCAGAGCTTTCTTGTTATTTCTTTAGTCGTCTACAGGAACGCTTCTCCAGACTTCTTGAAGGACATTTTAAAGATCTTCTTTGGACGCCTGCCTTTCGTTTGCCGTTCTCTGTGGAGATCATCACACACTGGTTCTGAAACTTTGACCTTCAGGAAGATCTGGAGAACTGTTCCTCAAGAAGATGTTTAAAATACAATAGAGTTTGGATCTTTGGAAGCAAAATATGAAGAAATGAGGGGCTTAAGACGTTTGCCCAGAGCTGTTACACCACCTGTAACGGATCTGAATGGATCTCCTTTGCATATCGGCTCTTCTCAAAAGCTTTGAATTTGTAACCAAAGGATGTACCGCACTTTGGACTGGAACTCTTCAGGCTGGTGAAGTGACTACACTGATTTTGTTCAGACTGAAAAAGTTTGGGATGTAAACAATGGGGGAAGTACAGCTGATGTATTGGATTGGCAGGCGTAGAGGCCTGTGGGACTCTGACAAGAACCAAATCAATGTAGACAGAACAGCTCTGAAATGGCAATGTGCTCTGGATCAGCGGTAACTAGTACAGACAGGTGTTAGAAGGATGAACCACAAACCAGAAAAAGAGTGTTGATTGCCCAAGGCTCATCAGTTTGTAAAAGCAATGAAAGCCCATGTAATGATTGACCATTGAAAGTGTCTACACCGGGTATGAAAGTGCTGGAGATGAACTATTAGGTCAATAGCAGAAGGTTGGCTGATCCAGCAAACCTTTCATATCAAGTGGACAGTTGTGTGTGTGTGTGTGTGTGTGTGTGTGTGTGTGTGTGTGTGTCTGGTACCCACCATCTGGTACTTCACACCGTATGTGAAGTGAAAGCGAAACATATGTGAAGTGAAAACGAAAGTGACTTTGTCATCATGAGCACCGTTCACCTCAACCATAAGCTACCTCTACATTTGACACTCCGTTCAGCAGGGGGAAGCCATGTTCCTGGGGAACAGTGTTGGGGATGGTACCATGCTCATGGGTACATCAGGGCAACCTATTGGTCTGGGATTTGAACCCATGACCTTTCAGATCCTTGTACGTATTCCTTAACGATCTATAAAGTGAGCGAGCAGGTGTTGAAGTTGAAGCTGAAGGCGAACTGAGATCTTTATAAAGGGTTCGGAGCATCTCCAGCACAGCAGGTCCTGTGGATCCAGACCAACCAAAAGCGGTCAAATGAAGGACCTCCTGTGAAACGGCGACAGGGTCTAAGTTGCCCAAAGCTCATTAATGGGAAGCCACAGCTAGCTGTTCTGGTCCAATCACACAGAGGAGCCACAGGTCGCTGAATAAAATTCTGTAAGATATTATAAAATGGTGATAGGCTTTCTCCTACATCGTGGTTTTGTTGGCATGTGGAGGATCCACAGCGTATTAGATAGTTGTGCCTCACTGGTGTATAAATTTATATAAATCTAATATGAAAGATGACCCGGTAAACACAAAAAAGGGTCAAGAAAGAATCTACTTCATATTTCTCACACTATCAGGACCCAAATAACAATTTCTCATTGCAGCTTCTTGGACTTCATGCATAGAAATGACTCACACAACACAACAATCAATAGTACTTATCTTTCTAAAGATAAGAGCTCATTTAAAAGACCTCCTGAACAAAAAGCCTCTTGGAATAATTTTCGCAATTACGACAAAACTTACACTGTAATAATGGATGCAGAGAAGCTCAGAAGGAGCAAAAGGTTAACTGAAGGGAACGCTGAGGGCATTGTATTGCTATTCACAAGTGAGAACCAAACTTGTGGTGGTTATCACTGAATATATTCCGTCTGAAGCTGATGGCCCTGTTGTTTGGGAAAAAAACGGCTATTATTAGTGCATAAATCTGTGAGCTCTCAATCCATTTTCGAGAAAATAATTATATAAAGTATACCCATTTCATTTCCCCCATGATTAAATGTCAGGTTTGCCCATGCTACGTCAGCTGTTATATCGGAGTTTCAGCAGCAGAATGAATCTGATCTGGTGAGCGGCTCCGACTCCTCCACAGTTATAACGCTCTGTCCAATCTGTCAGTTTGCTGCACCCAGGATAGAAGAGAGGAAGAATAAACAAGTGTTTCTCAGTCTTACTTTTACAGCTTGTCTGCCCAGTGCATTTTAATCTAGCTGCCATCTGTCCTTCCATCCATTGATTTGTCCGTCTGTCCATCCGTCATCACTCCACATATCCATCCGTCAGCGATGCAGGAATTGAAGTGAAAGTGAAAGCGACAACGTGTCATTGTGAAACACAGCACAGAGTGAACCACCTCGAAATACAGCCTCAGCGTTTCAACCACTCACACCGTGCAGCAGGGGGCAGCTATTGAAAGCACCGAGGGAGCAGTGATGGGGACGGTACCTCAGGGGAAACCTACTGGTCTGGGATTTGAACCCACAACATTCCGATCCTAGGGCCAACTCCCTAACCACTAGACCACACCACACCCCAGCTGTGTCGGTGAGTTCAAATCCTAGAGCGATTCACCAAGTTGAATTAACTTTGTTTCCTGCGGGTCTGTTTTTGTAGCAGCACCGTTTTGAAAAATCGGCTCTATTACATCACAACTAATCAATGGTCTTCGGTTTTTAATTGCTGAGTCAGAATGAGTCCGATCTGTACGCTGGCTTGTGATTGGGACTGAAAGCTGAATACGATCGCTACTTGTAGACCAAGTCTGACTATATGCCCCATTCCAGTTTCAGAGCAGATAACTGTTAAACCAAGTTTAAAAGTGAATAATAAAAGAAAATAGTTGAAATTCCCTTTGGTTGTATACTTTTGGAGAAAAACTGAACAAATGAGCCCAATCTAAATAAGTCATGGCTGTTTTTCTTATAGCGTAAAGCACCAGCACTCAAGAAGCATGGGTGAGCATATTAATGGTGATTTAAATGTCAGTTGAACCCATCATACCATGATATATTTAAATTTTGCTCATTACTCGGATGGAAACTATTATAGCTGCATTTGGAAATAATGAAATGTGCGATTAAAAACTGAGCAATGATGAAACGCCGCTGCTATTGAGTGGTATGAAGTCGGCCTCGGCGTTCAGAGCCGATCGGGAACGTCTCAAAAAGTATTGTAACTGTTAACGCCAAGAATCTTCACTGCAGTTTCCTCATGAAGCAACTGCAGAGAGCGAAAGGTAGACGGGATCCTTTGAATACCAACCGCCCGAGGGCTCATAAGACAGCGCTTGGATTCTGAAGAGTTTTAATGGGAAACAAAGTAATCGCTGAACTGAAATGTGTTTTGCAAAAGCACAAGTATAAAAAAACGCTGGCTTTCTCCATGACTGTGAGCTATCTCTCTCTCTCTCTCTCCCTCTCTCTCCCTCTCTCCCTCTCTCTCCCTCTCCCTCTCTTTCTTTCTCCCTTACATTCCAGCAGGGGGTCAGCATTAGAGCAACATGTGACTTAGTGTGCTGTGTTCACCAAAAAAGAGCTATTTTTAAAGAGAATGTGGAAACTCTCCACTATTGGCTTGGATTTGAGCTCATCTAAAATTCAGCTGGTCTGCTGCTGCTGGTCAGTTCTCATTCTTGTGGACTTTCTGCAAAAAAAAAGAGCCCAGAAGCATTCATTAGCCAGAGGGTTGGTAAAAAACAACAACAAAAAAACAAAAAACATTTAAAAATCTACTTTTGCTGTCAGCTTTACCAGATACTTTCACCACTATACACTGAAATGTCACTCATTGGCCATTTTATCAAAAATGAACAAAGATTCAAAAACCTCATTATGCAAGTTTTAGTGAAGCCTTGAGTTTCTCCAAGTCGAGTCTTGAGTCAAGAAGGCAATTCAAGATGATGGAGGGGATCTGAAGGTGCATTGGCATGCACGCCTTTGGTCTTTGAGGTGCAAGTTCAGGTCAGGTTTCAAGCCTCTAAGCGCATGAGCTGAAGCAAAGTCTTTAAAGAAGTCTTAAACCTGGAAAAAGTCAAATCTGAGTTTTTGAGAGCAGGTCTTGGATAAGTCTTGACTTGTCGAGGAGCAAGTTCAGGTCAAGTATCAAATTGAGTGAGATGAAGGGCTCAGGCCAATAAAACATGTGTCTATGAAGTGTGATGACTCTGGGGAAAGGGTAAGAGTCACATCTGACTTTTTGAGTCTGAGATCAAGAAAAGTCTTGAAGCTAGGAGCTGCAAAATCTAGACAAATATGGAGTCTCAGGGATGAGTGTCTGAGTCAAAGTCTTCAAACTCCAGTCTCCTGTAAAATCGCAGGTCTTTACAAGTCAAATGGGACATATGGGTACAGC
>CM029383.1:22230096-22320096 GCA_017165825.1 Hepsetus odoe
CTTCCAAAGGACAGGGGACACAAGATCATTAAAATAATTTTCCTCTTGAATACGTGAGAAGTCGAGTAGCACTATCTCTAATGCTTCCTCCCTTTGTGTAAGAGCTTGTCTTGGAAAGCAATGATGTAGAGTTTTTCTCGGTGAGGCCGCGGTGCCACCGGCCTTCGCCAGGGAGCGACACAAAGGGCAGAGCGGGGAGCCACTGAATCGAGAAAGGTTTTAAAACATTTGCAACCACGGTGCACGGATGTCCCAACGTCCGGTCTGTAAAAGTCTTGAGCTTTGCTCTTAACTAAAGAAATAGTTATTCCTGCTGTGTCCCTCCACCAGAGCTGTCCAGCCTTAGCAAGGAACCCAGGACTTGCAGAAAGGCCACCAGTCACCAGATGTGGGTTCGATTCCCTCACCAGTGAGATTTGCTAGAACACCGCTGACCAGTGCCGTCATCACTACTCCCAGGTATTCAATAACTGCCCACTGCACGGTGCAAATGCAAAGGTCCAATTTCGTTGTGTTTCACTGTGTGCTGTGCAATGACAAGGGTTGTCACTTTCGCTTTCACTTTTCAGTCCTTCTTCAGGAAGCATCTCTGGTGAGGTGTATGTCTTCGTGTGATAGGGCTGCTTAAATGAAAGTGAAAGCGACTACCCTTGTCATTCTGAAACGTAGCACAGCACAACACAACGAAACTCAACCTCTGCGTATCAAAGGGTTCCATACACCTGAAAGCACCGGGAGCAGTGATGGCGACGGTACCTTGAGGGTGCCTCAGGTCAACCTACTGGTGAGGGAATCGAACCCGCAATCTTCCGATTCGGGACAACTCCCCTAACCACTGGGCCACCGCTGCCCCAGTGCTGTTTGGTAGTTTTATATGTTTGGTAGTTATTAGAGTCATTAGAGTCATTAGACCCTGATCTCGTTTTTGCTTTGAGCTACTTTGTCCCTCCAAGGCAACTTGTCACAAAGTAACGGCGCGTGTGCAAGAGAGTGCAGGCTATAATGGGTGGCAGGAGTGATCTGTGACAGACGGGTACCAGCAAGAGCGAAAGGGAAGGTTTATAGGATGGTAGTGAGACCAGCTGTGTTAAAGGGTTGGAGAGAGTGACTCTGTGAAAAGACAGGCAGCGGAGCTGGAGGTGTCAGAGTTAAAGATGCTGAGAATTACACTGGGAGGGACAAGCATGGACAGGATTAGGGGCATATATTAGAGGGACAGCTCAGGTTGGACAGATAGGAGACTGATCTGAGAAAGCGAGGCCGGTGTTTGGTTTGAACCGCGTCAGAGAGGGAGGCAGTTTTATTGTTAAGACGATAAATTCAAAGACTGCGACACTGTGACTCCTGCAGATGCAGCCATTCCAGCCTTTTAGAGACATGAGACACCCAGAGACACGGGCGTCCCCCCGACACCACTGTCAATCTGGAGTGATCGGGACTGCGATGGGACGACAGCAACAACCCTTAGAACCTTTTCACTAATGGTGGAGAAAATGACACGGCTGACAGTGACAGCACTGACGGCTTAACAGTCCTGTGCAAAAGTCTTTGTCTGATTTCCTCTCTCGTTCATTGTACGAAACTGTTTTCTAGTTTCAAAACATTTTAATATAATGCAAAAAAAAAACACCTGAAGAAGCAGCTATACGGTTTTCAACTTTTGTGATCTATTGAAGGACAAAAAATCAGCAACCCCTGATCACCCCTGTTTAAAAGTAATTGCCCTCTCAGATTAATACACGATGCCCCATTTAGCAGCAGGAACTGCAAACACTTCCACCAACAAGAGGAGAGTCTTTTGCATCACTGTGGAGAAAATGTGCCCCATTCTTCTCCGTAAAATTGTTATAATTCAGTCACACTGGATTTCAACTGTAAATTGATTTCATTTAAGGTCCTGCCGCAACATCTCAATGGGCTTCACTTGACTGACTTTAACTAGGCCACTCCAAAATCAGTTTTTTTTTCCATGCAGACATAATTTGAAGTCTGATTTGACCCTTTATCATTTAAGTTTGCTTCATTGATTGGTTGACTCACAAGACGCTGGGATACTTACTGTGGCATCTATCAGACCCCCCATGATGCGCTTTTATATTATTGGACAAAAAAGACATCCAGGTTGGGGTTGGACCATCTGCTTTCTTCCTACAGACGGAATAGTTTGAGAGAGACGATCGAACCACGTCCGCCAACCTGCTGCCCAGCGAAACGTCCCACCTGCATCAGCACCAGTGTGTATACACTCAGTCAGGCCTAAAGATGCGAAATGGTTGCACTCCAGCCGTCGTAGGGCGAGACTGAGGCCAGAGAGTGGGAAGTGTTGGAGGCGAGAGAGTTTAAGTCGGTGCTGATTTAGTCTAACTGCATCCATTTGCAGCCCGGATGATTGATCATTAAATCTGAAACAGATAAAAGCTGTAACACAAGCTGGAACACAGAGGGCATTGCTTCCTTCATTATCTTACTCTTGCAGTGCGGCAGCCTAGTCTATTAATCAACGGCAAAGCCACCGGCGCTGTTCTGCAGGGCAGCCCTCTCTCTTAATGTGGGTAATAACCTACACGCCAAGCGCTCGGCTCCGGCTTAGCTATTTTTGACTTCCTACTATAGTCGTTGTTAAAGCTGCTGGCTTATTATTATGCAACCTCGACATATGAGGACAGAGAGGGCGATTTTTTTGCAAATACCGTCTCCTCAAAGGTCTGAGGCTTATTTTAGTCATCACCTAGGGGTCTGTCTAGGCCTCGTTGGACTGATCCGGAGGTGAAGGGGGGAGCATGTGTTCGGGTGAGCCCAAAGTGGGCCGCGAGGTGGGAGGTTTGGAGGTTTGGGCTGGAAAGGTCACTCTGGCTCGTGTGATAAATAAAGCAGCACCTGGCGCCGCCAGCTCCTCCAGGCACAGCGCCAGGCAGAGAACACAAACGGAAACGCTGCTCAGGAAAGGAGGGCTGCACTGGAAGCGTGGAGGAGAGTTTAGGGTAGGATGTGACAGGCCTTCCGGCCTGTTAAGTGACCCGTTTGTAGGTATGACGATAAGCACAAAGACGACGGACGGATGCCGCTGTCATTTGATTTGCACCACAAAGAGACTCTGATAAAGTTCTCAGCGCAGATGTGCAGAGACCAGGCTGCGGAAAGAGTGATCGGCTAGTAGGTCCGAGAAAATAACTTTTCGTTTCTGCTGTAATTATGATCTTTAATATCATTTCAAAGCACCAGTTGTCATTTATACTGACCAGAAATAAAAGGGACTAAAGGTATTAACTGAATAAATATGAAGTGAAGTGAACTTATAGGAACCAAGGATTTTTAGTAACATGATGCTCCGAGTCTAGTGGAATGCAATAATAACAGGGTTCAGGTCCAAACCCCAATGTATTGTGTGCTTATTTGGGCTAAATTTGTGATAAATACCAAAGTTTTCTAAATAAATTGGATTAAAATAGGTTATTGCTCAGGGATCTGATAAAATGTCTCTGGTGGAGCATTATATTGATAGGAGTGACCCGATCGAAACTCATTTTTGGAAACTAGAAGAGGTAAAGACTCATAAAAGCCATATTTATGATCCAGGACTTACTTTCCTTCTTAAATGTGAAGGATTACAGTGAAATGAAGTGCCTCTGTATGTGTTCTCCAGCTCTTTAATGTGAATAATAATAAGAAGACTGTATAAATGATAAATTCCCATGATGATAAATATGATTTGATTCCAAGTGAAAGAGCTTCATCTGAAAGTGAAAGTGACTATTCTTGTCACATGTGTGAAACACCACACAGTGAACCACAACCAAATTAGACCTCTGCATTTTACCCCCACACACATGTGGAGCTATTGAAGCACCCGGGGAGCAGTGATGGGGACGGTACCTTGTTCAGGATTACCTCAGAATTTTATTTGCCCTCTAACCTCAAATAAGGCACTGCTGCTGTACTGGACAGACTCGCCAGAGACTCTTCACATGCGGGGCGATCTCAGTGCAGCTCAGACAGAAAACACAGTGATATTATGTTTACAGTAAAGCAACATTGTTAAACCTAATTAGCTGTTTATGGCCGAGGTCCTCATATCACCACTCGTTCATTGTGTTAATTACGATGAAAAGAAGTGCTAAGCTTACCTGTTCCTAGCTAAAATCAGTCTCTTTCTTTGCTAAGGGTCTGTGTGTGTCTGTTAGGGGGGTTGAAAGATTCAAGGCGATCATTTTCCAACTCATCACCTCGACTAATTGCCTCATGCAAGGCTTAAGAGAGTTGAAGTGGCCTCTCACTGGCTCGTTAAACTTTATTTTGTTTTTTGTACATGCAGATATGAGAGGGGCTCGTGATTAAGACCAGTTGGTGATTTGTAAAGTGTCTGGGCTGTCGCAGTACCTGCTTTGAGTCACCTGGTTTTGTTTCAGCTCTTATTCTTGTCCTGCGCCTAGAAACATGTGCCTGTGATCAGCTTTTTCTGCCTTGTGATAAACTGATTACCTGGACACAAGTTATTTCAAGACCTCAAATTAATTTCTGCCCCCAGGGCAGTGGGCGATGCAGTGCCTGGGAGCAGTGGCTTTGAGGATAGTACCTTGCTCAAAGGGTACCTCAGGGCCTACAGGTCTGGGTTGGGCCCGACCTTCCCACTGGGCCACCACTGCTGGACTGTTCCAGAAATAGTTTTAACACCACATTATTTTGGAAGCCATTCGTTTAGAGAACCCTACGGCTGAAAAGGTCTAGTGTTTATGGAATCGGCTCCAGGATTAGAAGGCCGTGGTACTCTTGAGCAAGGTACTGTCCCCATCACTGCTGCCTGGGGGCTGGATATGCGCTCCCTGCTGACGGTGAATTTTGTTGCGGTCATGATGACAACATGATTTCACTTTCAGATTCCTCATATTAACCTTTTCATTTCAGACCCAAAAGTGCATAGCAAGCAGAGAGGAACAGGCCTTGCTGTCCCAATACTTTAGACAGGACTGAACCCTAAAGTTATGGGATTCAGATCGAATCTAAATCTAATCTGCGCTTTATACGGAATTCCTCCGCACGATGAATCAACTGGATGAATCAATTACTTGGAAGCAAAGTTGACATCTTCTGTACCTACCCTCCGACACTTCTTCTCCATATAAATATCACGAGAAATAAAGACTTCGTCTTCGTCAGTATCACAAATGACCATCGTTTCTCCCACTCCGGCTGTCTGCATGACTCCATCAGGCTCTCAGCCACTGCGATGCGGAGCAGAATCAGTGAGCGAACGAAAAGAACAAGTGTAATTGGGGAACACAGTTTGTCCATATCTTGTAAAATCTTTGTCACTCACCCAGACCCTAAAGGTTTAATTTGCTGTTTGCAGGCACAAAGCCAAGTGTGGTTCTGGAGCAGCAATGCGAGTTTACAAAGTTACAGATGGCAAATCAAACTCAGGACATGGGGGATGGGCTTTTTCTACCATCATGTATCATACATGAATGTTCTACAGTGGCTTTAACACTCAAAATCTATCTATCTATCTATCTATCTATCTATCTATCTATCTATCTATCTATCTGTGGCAGCCTGTCAGGGCGTTTCTCTGCTTTGTACCCTGTGTGCATGGTGAGCTCTATCATCTCCTGCAACCCCAGTCAGGGGTTAAGATAATAACAGAGCGAATGAATAATACAATTGGATGCTGCCTTCATGATATATAATATGTGGCCAAAATTATGTGGACATTGCTCTTTGTTTATAGGCTCAGAAGTTTCAGTCACAGCAATTGCTGATAAATCATCTCCATAGATGCCACTGCTAGGTTTTGTCCTGATCAACCATCACTGTGGACAGGAAACCAGCCACAAAATGATGGTTACTGGGAGCTGAAGCCTACAAAGGTCCCTGACCGCAACCCCATATGAACATCCTTTGGGATTAGGAATGGGAATGTTCATGAAAATCCTTGAGGAAGCCTTGAAGATATCGCCTTAGATGAGGCAGCAGCTCCATATTAATGTTAAGGGTTCTGGAATCAGATGTCCAGCCATCCTTCCATAAACATCCATCCATTGATCCATCGATCAATCCGATGATTGATCCTTCATTCATCCATCCATCCATCCATCATCTATATCCCTCAGGGCATGCTGAGTCCAAAATACAGTGAATGAATGTATATTCTAAAGAATGTTATTATATTTAATCACAAATAATATATAATATGTAACAAGAGACATAATTTATATATATATATATATATATATATATATATATATATATATATATATATATATATATATATATATATATATATATATATTTTTTTAAATGTGATCTTAGATAACTTTAACAAAGAGAATAAGCCACACCCACTTTAGGTGCTCAGGTGTTTTGATTATTGAGAGCTTTTTCCGACAACAGAAAGTAAATGAGTGATAATTGGAGTGTTACAGTTACTAAACTAACTGAATTACCTTCCAAAGCCCGTCACCCAGGGTTATCTCCGAACATAATTCAAACGTACCTGGAGAAGTGACCTACAGCACCCTTCTACTGCATTAACAATCAAGTCACTCTGCTGTAGGCGGCATAATTCTTAGTCATTACGCAGGACGGCTTCCCGGTCATCCTCGCTGACTGATCGCGCTCTACAGGTTTAATGGATCTGCTTTGCTACAGTGCTGATCAGCTTCCAGCCCGATGACGGAGCGATGACTCCCCGACTCCTACAGCTTCATCATTTTACATTTTGGTGAACAAGACGCTCACCGGCCTTCTCCATCACTCACTTTCAGACCCGCACTCATCCCCCTGATCCGCTGAGGGATGACACCCTGTAGCAATTTGTCACCAAAAAATGGAAACGCCTCTATTTGCACCTATACATAAAGCGCTCAATTATAAAAATGATGTTCCTGCAGAAAACGTAGCCAGAGTTGGCCGGCTGAAGACGGAGTGTGTGTCAGCTCGGTGGAGGCAGGTCATTTCCCCTCCATGCAGGAGGCCCTCCAGAGCACAGTGAGAGCTCTGCGGATGGCAGCTATGGATGATGCTGCCAGTCTCTGCTGCTGTGGCTGAATCCTGCTGACTCAGCACGTCTCTCTCAGCCAAACGCCCGCCTTCTCCCTCCACAGCATTTATATTTCACTTGCATCCTGGTTCTTTATTGGACCTTATGAAACATTCCTTCAGCCTCTTCGTCTGGGAATGGAAATCGTTTGTCTGGCTCCAAGTGCGACGGGTCAATTCAGTCATTTTTTTTTTTTTAGAAAGCTTAAAATAGTCATGTATAGGTGTGAGAAATAAATAAATAACTGGAAATGCTGAAATGCTGGTCTTGGAGAGGAAATGGAACCCAGCTCACCAAGATGCACCCATTTTATTTTATTTGTATTGTATATATATGTATAATTATTTTTAAACCAAAGTAAGAAATGGTGTGTAAATCTCAGGTCATTGAATTTAGACTGCTGAGGATTGAGGATTAAACACCAACTATGATGCTTAATGCCTGAAATGAAGTAATGGTCCTCACCATGAACCTCTCAAGCTCCCATGGAACAGGACGTTCCTTGACCTTGCTTGCCTTTCAGGATTAGAGACGGCTTCTCCAGTACAGGCAGCCCTCAGTCAGAACTCAGCCTTCACATCTGCTCTTCCTCACTCTGGATAGTCTGAGCAGAAAGGGGCACAAAGAACTTCAGAAATGAGGTGACACACATTGGATGAACTTCATAAACTTTCAGAACTGGCTCCATAAACAAGCCTTTAAAATATTCGGGGGTGCGATGTGGCCGACAGCGGCCGCTGTCTCGCGTTAAAGCATTTGTCATTGGTCCGCCTTGCCCTGGAAATAAGATGCGTCAAAAAGCGTACGTGGCACATTTCAAGTTTCAGAGGTGGAAAAGGTGCATACAAGCAAAAAGGTTGAAAAATATGGTCAAAGGACGGAACTTATTTACTCATCACAACTGAGAAAGTACACTCAGAGTACTCAGAGCAGAAAAAAAAGTAAAATACCAAATAAAAGTAAAAAGTACAGGCTCAGCAATGTACTCAGATCATAAAAGTAGACAGGAATGTACTGAGAGCATAAAGTAAAAACATTAACTTCACCGCTTCACTTTCATCCACGTCTCTACTAGTTCTCCCGTCACGGACACACACTCAACACACCCTGAACTCCACCGTCCACTCTCCCTGTCCTCTCTCTCACTGTCCTCCACTCTGTCCTGCTCCGATGGACACGGAGGGACGTCTTTTCTGTGTGTTTGTCCTTTAAGTCTGAAATGAAGCAAAGTGAAAGTGACTATTTGTCATCGTGAACACAGCACACAGTGAAATACAACCTCAGCTTTTAACCTACACACAGTACATTCAGGGGGCAGCCATATCCAGCACCTGAGGAGCAGTGATGGGGACAGTACCTTGCTCAAGGTTACCTCAGGGCAACCTACCGATCCAGGATTCAAAAGTGCAGATATCTGGGTTTAAATGTAAAGAAAAAAGCAAAAAATCGTCACAGCAGTAATCCAAATATTTGTACTTTGCTACGTCGTATCTCTGGTAAGCACTTTGCAAACCATGTGCCTCACTGTGATGGTAGCAAGACGCTGTTATATTAATAAAGGTTATCTGTAACGAAAACTCCTAACTGCAGACGATATCTGGAATCTGAATTGGCCTAGTGTTTAGGGAGTCAGCCACGGGATCGGAAGATTGTGGGTTCACACCCCTTACCAGTAGGTTGCCCTGAGGTACCCTTGAGCAAGGTACCGTCCCTGTCACTGCTCCCCAGGCAGCTTTCATGTGTGCATGGGTTAAATGCAGAGGTCCTTGTGGTTCTCTGTGTGCTGTGCTGTGACCTCGCAATGACAAGAATAGTCACTTTCACTTGTTATATACCTATGAAGAACTGGTAGGCGTATACATGTATTATGTTCAAGAGCAAAGGGCCAGGTTGTTCCTCAGCTGTTAAAGGCTCCAGAACACTGGGACCCTGCGCATCATTAGTGGCTCAGACACAATCAGACCTTGCACTTATATATTCCTTACCTGGAAAAAGTTCTAATACAGGGTTTCATAATCATGTGATAAGCTTGATCAGTGTGCTGGAATGAGCTGTAATTTAAAAAGGGCATGAAATGGGGTCTACAAGGAATAAAGGAAGAAAGCAGCACATATACGTCCTTGGAAAATTGCTAAATAGGAGGAAAATTGCTGGCATTTTCTGAGAATAATGAACTTTTTTTATCACGTGTTGCAACGTTACAGATTGGAGAGTTAAACTGGTGCGACTTTGCAGCAGAAGGTCCCTGAGGGTTAGCG
The DNA here is from genome assembly GCA_017165825.1 of Hepsetus odoe. Lineage (NCBI taxonomy): Eukaryota > Metazoa > Chordata > Actinopteri > Characiformes > Hepsetidae > Hepsetus > Hepsetus odoe. The sequence continues at coordinate 22,239,391 of CM029383.1, forward strand.
CCAGGCAGTTTGGCTAATATTAGTAAGCTTCAGGCGAGATTTTAGGTTCCTAACCCTGCTCTTGGAGTCAGGGCTGGGAACCCAGGGTTTAGAGTGGAGTAATATGTAGCGTGGAACCTGGTCACAGCTGTATTCCCTGCCCTGAATGAGCAAACGCCTTTATTTCAGCACAGAAAGACGATTATCATGTGGAGCGTTATGAATCCTGATTCAGAGTGAAGGACAATTGTATGTCAATTGGATTTTGCCCCCACCAAGTGCTTCCTGCTGTCACAAAACAATATCTGGAAACAGATTAAAGCTTGTTAAGTCTCATTTATATTCTCGAAGAACGTCCCAAAATGTGAAAAACAAAGACGTGCAAACTAAACTACACTAAAGCCTTCGGACATGGAACAGAAGTGCCTTTCCGAAGCTCCCTCGGCCGTCTCTGGTGGGGGTAAAAGCAATTAATAAACCATCTCTGGAGCAAAATCGGGTGACAAGACGGAGCACAGGTGGCAGGAAATTGATAGAGACCATAAATCGCACATAAGGCTGATCGTATATTATCAGAGTTCAGCACAACAGACACTGTGTGTGTGTGTGTGTGTGTGTGTGTGTGTGTGTGTGTGTGTGTGTGTGTGTGTGCAGCATGTGCTCATGTGCGCATTGAGCTTAATTGCAGTGTCCTATTTCTCCTATTAATCTCTGCTTTCCTGCCTCATTTCTGAACATTTCGCTAAAAAGGACATTTTAATTTTTTGTTTCCATCATCATCTGTCCCTCTATGTGTGTGTTGGGGGGAGAGCCCGTGTGTTCTTCTCCCCGAAGAAAGAGAAGGTCTATAAAATGTGTTTTGGAACAGATGTGGACTTCTTGCTGGAGGGGTTCAACAAAAGAAAAAAACGATGTCAGGGAACAGGCCAAGCGTCCTCCTACCCTCCTCAGAACAGCACAGCATGCAGCCGTGAAAGGTTTGCTGCTGGCGGCTGATTTGGTGCTTGCAGGCGACGATGGTCGAGATCGTTCTTCTGCTCTTACGCGAGATTTTTTCGCTAGTTAAAGTAATTGCTCAGGTAGAAACGTACCTTCTTGTATTGCACCAGCTGCAGTATTTCAGTCCCTGCCAGAGCTCCACTTTGCCAACATCTGCATGTATCTTGTGAAGAATCCCTCCCTACACTGTCGTCAGGGTGAAAGACGTACGGCTGTGCGTGTGTCTTCACGAATGCTTATCGAAGGACGAGAAACTCAAGTAAAAGTAGTGATAACGAGCTAATAGTAGCTAATGAACTGAAAGTGAAGTGAAAGTGACTGCTGTTGTGAAACACGGCACGCCACACTGTGGAACTCAAGGAAATGTACTGTCTGTATTTAACGCACGTACACAATACAGCAGTGGGCAGCCATATCCAGCACCCAGGGAGCAGTGATGGGGACGGTACCTTGCTCAAGGGACTCTCAGGACAGCCTACTGGTCTGGGATTTGAACCCATGACCTTCTGATCCTTAGTCCCTAAACACTAGGCCACTGCTGCCCCATGCTAGCTTGTTTAGCTAGAGTGCTAGCTTATCTAGCTTTAAAGACTAGAAATGAACCTTCCCTTGAAGGTTCTTGATATTTAGCGGTTGTTAGCTTTCTGTAAACGATGGTGCTGAACTTCTACAGAGAAACAAAGCCCACATGAGGAGACGGGGACGTTATGCTATTAGATGTGTCTTTGTCTGTAGGAGGGAGTGAAAGAATCAGACGGGTTGCGTCCCAAACCACTCAGTTTTGTATATGAACTATTTTAATTGACCTGTTCAAGAGAAAATTAAATAAAATAGCCCGTGCTGTCCTGCTAAGAATAATTCTCATCATCATCGCAGTGAGACCTCAACCTGGGCAAATCTGATCTGTCTTTGCAGAGACGCCACTTTAAATGGAAGGATTTATTCATTCTCCTTCCTCATACATTCAAGGTCAACCTGTGTCACATTTCTTGTCTGCAGGATCTTGTGTTTTTTGTAATCAGCCTAAACCTTCGCCCTTTTTTTACAGTGTGCTTGCCCCGGGCCGTGGAGGGTTCAAAGTGGTCAGGTACAGGAACTGGACTAAAAATAAAAGACAAAAACTTTGTCCTTCAGGACGCCCAGGGAGTTCCTCAACGATACATGAAAAGTACAAGCGGGATCAGAAGAAATGATGATTTTTTACACTACTGTATCCACAACAGCTAACCTCTTCCACCTCTACCCCAACCATCCCTCACCAACACGTGGAATAACAAAAAGCATCACCTTGGATGATGCCTACAGGGTTAATCAATTTAAAATATGTCTGCCTCCAGAGGACATTTAAATCATCTTATTCACAGCATGTGTTGATCTTCATTGATCTTCAGTGTCTTTTTGCAGGAAGAGCGAAGCCAAAAAAGGATTGAATGTTTTTTGTCAATAACCACAGAAAGAGTACGTTAATAGCAATAATTCAAATATAAAAATACCCACATTTGTGCACAGTTATTAAGGGCAGCAGTGTCATGAAGCGTCTGAAACTCTTGTCTGTTTGTGAATAACGACACCGGGCGAGTGCGGATTGGTCCAGTTTACACCCTGCTAATTGGTCGGGTATTAACTTGCATAATTGTCTAATTGTTTGAACCTTCAAAAAGCTCCCTCACAGTCAAGATTAGACTTTGGTCTAAATTGAGTTTGTGAAACACCTGCAGGTCTTTGTAAAGCAACAACGCATCTATCTATCTATCTAGCTGTCTGTCTGTCTGTCTATCTATCTATCTATCTATCTATCTATCTATCTATCTATCTATCTGTCTGTCTGTCTGTTTATCTATCTATCTATCTAGCTGTCTGTCTGTCTGTCTGTCTATCTATCGGTCTATCTATCTAGCTGTCTGTCTGTCTGTCTGTTTATCTATCTATCTATCTATCTATCTATCTATCTATCTATCTATCTATCTGTCTGTCTGTCTGTCTGTCTGTCTGTCTGTCTGTCTGTCTGTCTGCCTGCCTGTCTATCTGTCTATATATCTAGCTGTCTGTCTGTCTATCTTTCTATCTATCTGTCTATCTATCTAGCTGCCTTCTGTCTGTCTGTCTATCTATCTATCTATCTATCTATCTATCTAGCTGTCTGTCTGTCTGTCTGTCTGTCTGTCTGTCTATCTATCTATCTATCTATCTATCTATCTATCTATCTGTCTGTCTGTCTGTCTGCCTGTCAATCTGTCTATATATCTAGCTGTCTATCTGTCTATCTATCTATCTATCTATCTATCTATCTATCTATCTATCTATCTATCTATCTATCTATCTGTCTATCTGTCTGTCTGTCTGTCTTTTTGTCTGTCTATCTATCTATGTATGTAGGTGCTTATTCCATCCAAGAGAAGGTTCATAAAAATGTTTTTGGAACAGATGTGGTCTTCTGGATGGTGGGATAAAATAAAAGAAAAAACAATGTCATGGAAACTGGTGCTCATGCCCTCCTCAGAGCAGCACAGCAGACTTTAGCTGAGGGTTCACTGCTTCCTTTCCCAGGTCGAAAGTCAGAAAGACCTCCTGGATAGGACGCATCAGCATGAACGACATTAATGAAATCCCAGTTGCTTCACTGTTTCAAAACTCTCAAAATGATTCTCAGCCACTGAATTACGCTGAAATATCGAAAATGCTTCTCAAATCTGATGCGAAGGACGAGCAAACCAAACTCCCGCACTGCTGAGATTCTCCTGGAAGTAAAAGCACGGACCGGTATCAACAAGGTGATCTCCAGTCGCCTCGTCTTATCTCCACCATCGCACTAGAGGAGGATGTCACTGTGATGCGAATAGCTAGATTCTCATGTCGAGCTCCATGGCTGGCCAAAGACAGGCTATTTGTGATAAGGACGCTGCAGACTGACCACTTTTTGGACGTTCTGAAGGACAATTGAGGCTGCATGCATTCAAATGCCAGAGATACAGGACTCTTATCTAACACAGCTCAGCTCATTAAATTCAATGCCACTTCGAATGGCTCCCATGCAACGAAGGCCCATATCCACTTTCTGTCTAATCGCATTATTTTTATTTGTAACGCAAGCCTGCGAGATTCCCATATGCTCCCTCAGATGTCCTCTGGAGGGTTGGTTTCAGAGCCCGCCAGGGTTTAGCGTCTGATCTTTATAAGCGATTCATCTCGCCTGTTTTTAATAAGCCTCCTGCTACTGCCGAGTGGGACAGCCCAGCTGGTTGGGGGCATCCATCTGACTTTCCTGTGACGGGATACAGAGCTTTAATATTGCTTTTCCTTCAGAAGCCAGGCTGACTTAATGATTTTAAACATGTATAGGGTCCATACCAGTGCAGAGCAACTGCCTAAGGATCCCCACTGCCATGAGTAATTCCAGGACAGTTGGTTAGATTCTGTATGTCGTGGGTCTAATGTTGCAGCTGAGATCTTGGAGGTCACGTGTGCTGCCTCAAGGCTACTTGCTTCTGAATGAGAATTCAATTCCGAGGCTCTCTCGCTTGCTCTGCAGGCCTGGTGCTTGTGGTAGAAAGACAATCTGCCATTTCCACTGATGCAAATTTCAAACCAGTGCACTCCCACTGCCCGTGGAAGATTGTATGGCGAGTTTTCACACCAGCAAGGTGAAAAAGCATTTTCAACATATGAATATTAGATTGTTTGTTTGTTTGTTTTCCAAAACGTTAAGTAAATAATTAGAAATTGTTCCATAAATGGAGTAGACTTGAAAATGAATGAATTTTTATTGATGAATATTTAATAAAATCAATTAAACATGTCGTTGTTCATCAAATTAGGTGCTCATTTCTCATTAGCAGTGTTCTATTACATACATATAAGCAACCGGGACTTTTAATCGCTTTAAATACTCCTGATTTAATGAAATAAAGTAATGAGTGGACATCAAGGATGCTAGGCTTATTAAAAACTCAAAAGTCAATTTTATAGTGTGCACAATATGAGATTTTAAACTGATTAAAAGGAAATACATTTTAGCTTTTTAGCTTTTTTGACACACTTCTGGTTTTATAACTATTGTGATTAATGTCTAATGTGATTAGCTTTGGCCAATGTCCTGTCTGATTGACTTCTTGAGACTTTTACCTATTTTACTTTTACTTATTCTGTATCAAAATCATTTCATTTTTATTTAAACAGTAGGAGTAGGCATTCAAGACTGACTTACTAAAATTAACTCCTAAAACTCCTGTGGGTTACTATCAATTCATTGTAGAAATATTGGTGCTGCAGATATTCTGAAAAATTATATCGATATAATGACAACGAAATGGTGACGTTCGAATCACTTTGTAAACGCCTGAAAACATTTAAACAACTCCTTTATTACGCCTGCTTAGATCCCCCATACAGCAGTGATGAGCATACAACACAAATAAAGCAGAAAAGTAGAAATTAACAAACAGAACTGCATCAGACAAAGGATCTCTGAAATATGATGTTACTGGGAGACTTTACAGTAAAATAGAATAAAATAAAATAACAGTAAGACGTGAAAATAAGAAAGGAACAGATGAAGAAGACCATAATTAAGCAGAGAAACTAAGAAATATAGAAAACAAAACAAAAAAGTCTAGTCAAAGAAGTGATGGAGAAAGTGAGCCAAAGAACCTTAGAAAGACAAACAAAGAAGGAAAAAGGCAAGAGAGAGAGTGAAGAATTGGAAAGGAGAAATGAGAACAAGAAAGAAGAAAAGTGGAAGAAAAAGAAGGAGAGAAAAAAAGAAGAGGAAGATGATAATGAAGAAAAAAAAGTTGAAGAAGACGAAGACGAAAACGAAGAAGAAGACAAAGAGGACAAAGAAGAAGAAGACGAAGAAGACAAAGAGGACGAAGAAGAAGAAGAAGAAGATGAAGAAGACAAATGAGACGAAGAAGAAGAGGAAGAAGAAGAAGACGAAGATGAAGAAGATGAAGACGAAGAAGACGAAGACGAAGAAGAAGAAGAAGAAGAAGAAGACGAAGATGAAGAAGATGAAGACGAAGAAGACGAAGACGAAGAAGAAGAAGAAGAAGAAGAAGACGAAGATGAAGAAGATGAAGACGAAGAAGACGAAGACGAAGAAGAAGAAGAAGAAGAAGAAGACGAAGATGAAGAAGATGAAGACGAAGAAGACGAAGACGAAGAAGAAGAAGAAGAAGAAGAAGAAGAAGAAGAAGAAGAAGAAGAAGAAAAGAAAGTGATCTCTTTAGTGGACAGCGCTGGTCTATTGTTTCGAGACTAGGCTTCAGAATCTTAAGGTTGTGGGTTCGAATCCCAGACCAGTAGGTTGTCCCGAGGTTCCCTTGAGAAAGGTACCGTCCTCATCACTGCTCCCCGCTGCACGATGTGTGTGGGTTAAAAGCAGAGGTTGAAGTTCGTTGTGTTCTTCTGTGTTTACAATGACACGTAGTCACTTTCACTTTATGAAGGTGTGGTTTCATCCTTTAAACCGTGATGGTCCCTATTTGCACATCTTCTCTGCAAAAACATCTCCTCATCCTGTTCCCAGCTGAACGGCAGAGCCAGTCCTTTGCTCAGTTCTGCTCGGCTGGATCCCGATGTGCTCATTAGGGCATTTGTAGGCCTGCTTTCGTGAGGCATGCTGGGTTAGTGGGTATCATGTTGTCACAAATGGTTTGTGGAAGGTTACATAACAGGCTCATAGGACCTCATTCATTTGCTCAAGTGTTTAAACGGATACAGGTCAACGTGACTAGGGTTACTCCGAATTATCACCCCTGCTATGCTCCCTTGCATAATTTTTACTTACTTGCTACACGGCCTTTGATTAGACGGATTAGGCTTTGACTGAATGAGCACCCTTCATTACCTCTCGCACTAGGCTCGATTTAGGAGACCTGACATTTCACGCATGAATTAGGAATAACTCAATTAATGAAAGTCACACCAAGCCAACCCTTAGCAGGCACGCTCACCCCAAACTTCCCAAGGAACATCAAGGTTTACGGACATGCTTGATGTTCAAGATGGCACCGCTGAGAGATCCTCCAGGTTCTCCAGATGCTCTTAATAGCAACCTCTGTGCTAAGAGGCCAGCAACGATGAGTCTCCCAACGGTGTTGGAACATCAAGGATGAAGTGGCATTAAAAAAAAAAAAAAAAGGAACACAGCCTAATGGGCCTCCTGGAAACCCCACTCCAACCTCTGGAGAAAGCCCTGTTGCTTAACTGTGTCTAGCAGTAGTGAAAGGAAAGACCTCTGAAGGTAAAGTGATCAAGGTCTTTGCACTGCGAAGCCTGAGGCTTTGCTTCCAAGGAGGTGCTCTGATGAAGAGAGGGATAAAGAGAGCGAAAGCACAAGAGGGATGGTGCGGTGTGCCATCTGATCTCAGGGTGACTAAAACACGGAATAATCCAAGAGGAGAAAAGCCTGTCAAAACCAGACAACACATCTTTCTCCTGAGACTTTGAGGATCTTCCCAGGGTGGAGATGATGGAAACTGGATGTCAAAGCCAGCACAGAATGATCAAGATGAACTTGTACTCCTCTCTGAAATGGGAAAAAGGTGTAGTTTACACTCTACATGACTGATCAATGGCAGGGAATCCCAAATTGCAAGATCTTGGAGGAACCTCTGACCAGTCCACCTGATCCTGCTGGGAGGAGATACAGGGCAGGAGGAAAATGTTCTTCCAAAAATAGATTTCAGAAGCAAGAGATCCAAAATTTGAGATCCAAAATGTGTAGCAGAGTATGCAAATGAAAGTATACAAATAAATAGGCCAGATGTTTGGACCAACTCTTTGATTTTGAGATAAAATAAAGGATTTTAAATTGTTACAAGACAACATAACTGTTGGTTCTGAAATCATATCAGGTGATAGATATTTTGTGTTGCAGTCCTTTTCACCGATGTCAGAGGTCCATTGTCTACCCAGAAACCTTCATTTCATGGTGGTAACCATCAAAAGACTGCGATGACCATTGGTCAAACTACACAAACACTGGAGTGCTCAAGAATGGGAGCAGGTCTTGTAGACAGAAAAGAGTAAATTTCAGTGATCTGGGAGAAGCGAAAGGTTTATTTGGGGAAAAGGCAGAACCGAGTTTGTCGTTCTTCTGGTTCTTCTGAGAATTCTTCAAAATAGTGGTTAGTATTAAGATTTACGTCAGCCCAGTTTCCAGATCTTCATCAGAGCTTTGAAAGAGAGAAGGGGTGTTCATTTTAACAAAGTGAAAGTGACTATTTGTCATCGTGAAGCACAGCACACAGTGAACCACAACCAAATACAACCTCTGCTTTTAATCCACACACACTGTACAGCGGGGACAGCCGTATCCATCACCCGGGGAGCAGTGATGGGGATGGTACCTTGCTCAAAGCTACCTCAGAGCACTCTATTGATCCTGGATTCAAACTAATGACCTTCTGAGCCTGGGGCCCAGTTCCTAAACACTGAAATGAAATTAAAGCACTACCACTGAATTACATTTGTTTTTGGTATTTATAAAATGAGTAGATTAGAGGGACAGCTCAGGTTAGATGTTTTGGAGACAAAGTTAGAGAAGCAAGGATGCATTGGTTTGGACGTGTCCAGAGGAGAGACGAGGATTATACTGGAAGGATGATGTTGAAGATGGAGCTGCCAGGAAAGAGGAGAAGAGTAAGACCAAAGAGGAGGTTTATGAACGTGGTGTGAAGGGACATGCAGGTGGTCGGTTTGAAGGAGGAAGATGCAGAAGACCGGAAGAAATGGAAATGGATGATCTGCTGTGGTGACCCCTAAACGGGAGCAGCCAGAAGAAGAAGAAGAAATAAAAAATAAAAATAATTACTAAAGGTTCCTAATATAATGGAAACCCTGTAAACCAGTGTCGTTCCTGATATTTTGATGCTGCTTTGATGGAATGAAAACCCCCCGCCCTTTGTTGATAAGTATTGGCACCCTTGCTCTATTCTCAACTGTGGCTTCAGCTGCCCAAAAAATAAATAAATAAATAAAAACATATAAATCAGCTGAACATCCAAACAGTGGCTCAATGAGGTTTCGAGATTGTCAGGTTGTTGTAGAAACACAGTCCTACAGAATGAGAATAAACATGAAAGGCAAGTTACTAATTGATAGAAAAAGCACCAACACTACCATGCAGGGATTTCTGAAGGTAAAAGTAAGAAAAGCAGCAGGTAATGAGGTTTTCACCCCAAACCTGTGAATCTAATCTGCTTTTTCTCAGTCTGAGCAGGGCTAAAAGCTGTGAGGTGAATAATATGTGCATATTACTCATTGGATCCACTCATTACGATACAGAATCTCAGATAAAGTGTAGATATTATTCACTCCTGGACAGAAGGAGCAGGTCTACTGTACACCATAGCTGTGTTCAGAATGCTAATCCTGCATTCATGCAGCTTGTGGCTGCATTAGGAACAGCATTTCTTGGTAATGTCAACGAACAGTGAGGTTAGCATACGTAGCTCAGATGTATGGATGGATGGATGGATGGATGGATGGATAACCTTCATCCATCATCAAGTCTTCATCTGTAAATCATCAAAATGGAAAACAAAGCTCAATACCCAAAACAAAACTCATCTGAACCAAGTAATTGGGAATGTCCACATACTTTTGACAGTGAGTGTATTAATTTGTGGTAAGTGCTTCAGCCTAGTAAGCAATATACCCTCTCACTCATTTTCTGAGCTGCTTGTCCTGATTAGGGTCACAGGGGATGCTGGGGCCTATACCAGTTCCCTGGACAGGTCGCTAGTCCATCGCAGGACAGATACACAGACAAACATTTTTACACACACATACACACACACATACACACACACACACATAAACACACACTTCCAGTGTGAAATTTAGCATCTCCAGTCCATGGGAGTTCTTCCATGGGAACACACACAAACACAGGGAGAACAAGCTCCACACAGAGAGGACCTGGACCGTCCCACCTGGGAATCAAACCCAAGACCTTCTCGGTGTCTAACTGAAGATTTGTCAGATCTGAAGGGTCAGACGAAAATAATAATAATAATAATAATAATAATAATAATAATAATATTAATAATACATCCAAATCTGACTGGGTATCTTTCTGTTGGGCGTTTCAGGAGCTGATTCCTATTTTTCTAAACCAAAACGTAAAAGCCAAATCAGAGTCGACTCCTGGAGTTTAAACACAAACCTGATACTACTGGAAAATAACGAGCTACAAATTACAGACGTGTGCTTTTATTTTTTTGCTCCAGAAGTCATTAAGCCTGGAAGTTCCTGAATGCTGGCCCGAGGGTAAAAATAATGCATAAAATATATCATTTTCTCCGTGTGAATGACAAAAGCGCAGCTCTTTGTGCGCCTCCTTTGGAAGTAAGTGAATTGTGTTCATTTGCGCTTCACCTTTTTTTCCTTTTTGTGTGTGTTTGACACGCAGTTCGCAATTTTGCATAATTTACACGTTTCTCTCCTGAGAGCGGGCGGAGGAATCACTTCCAATCTGACTGTTTCTTTTCCTCCTCTTCCTTCTGTTTCTATTCTCCAACTTCCATTCTGTGCCACACACACACACACACACACACACACACACACACACACACACACATGCTTTCCAAAATGAAGGCGTCATGCCCCCCCACACAGTCTCTCTCCCCATCGCACACACACACACACAGACTCACACACACACACACACACACACACACACACCTACACACACACACACACACACACACACTCATGCTGTGCTGCTATCGGCCATTCCAGGCACGCATGCCTCAGCACAATGTAAATTATTCAGCCCGGGTTGCTGGAGGCAGCCGGCGAATCATAAATCGAGGCAGTCCTGTGCTGTTTTAGAGGGGCGACTATGGTTAAACGAAACTAAACATCTATACCAACTATAGCAAGCCCAGTGCCACCTCATGTGGAAACGAGAAAGATCAAGGAGAGTCGCACGTCTGATAGTGTTATGAAGGCCTGCAGCCGATGCGTTTACAGCCGCCAGGCTTCTGCTCCGCTGATGATGCGCATCGCTCTTGACGGGCCTTCAGAGATTAACCCACGCTTAATGAATACAAACCAATCCAAAGCTTTGCCTTTAAATATGCATGGCCAGCAGGATGGGTCGGGGCAGGTCTGGTTTACCTGAACCTGTGCCTCCTGGTCGTTCAACTAGTGTGCAGCCAAGCTGCTCACTGATGTTTTCCTCCGAGAAGCAGCAAAAAAAACGAGTGAACCGCTTCAGCAGGAACGGACGGCTCTCTGAGAGGTTTGTAGGAAAACATTTGCACGATGCCCTTAGTGCTCACACTCGAGACGACTGACTGTGGGGTGTGTCGGCTGTCTCAAAGCTCAGACTGCATAATAACACACCTGTCCCACTCCAACCCATTCCGGGAAACATTTACAGAGCATCAAGGAAGCTGTTTTTTTTGGCTGATTTTGGGGGTTGGGATGGTCGGTCCATTCAATTAACGTGTGCTTCGTTATGGCAGCCACAGAAGGAGCACGTTCCAATTCTGTTCTGTTCGATTTTTTGCATGACTGTCTCGGAAATTGCAGAAATGTTTTCATGTATTTGTATTTATTGGCCTAAGAAGGCTGTCAAACAGAGGCAGCATTAGCTGTAAACACATGTGAGATGCTTGCAAACGTCTTTGCATCAACAACACGTGAGCGGTAGAAAGCGCTACCACCCACAGACTGAAATTCAGGAGCTATTTTCCCATTTAAACAATTTACCATCAGCCCACATTTTGCCCATCAGAGCTTTACCTTCGCTCTACCGCTGACCCTTAAGGAATCAGCCCAGCGCAGGATCCGGCTGATAGAGGATAATTAGCGGGCTGCGTTTATTTGAGATTAGAGGGGCTGTAATGTGACATTTGATCTGCTGATATGTGTGTTGACATGGCAGACACCGTCTGTGCCCCCTCGCAACAGAATGATAATCAGCACGGGAGGGGGGGCAGAGCGATGGAGAGGGGAAGATAGAGAGCTGCAGAGAGAAGCAGAGCGACACTGGGACTTGACTTTGTTATGAGTGTTTTATTTAGCCATTATTATGAAAAGCATAAGAAGAATAATGCTCTCCCAGGAGAAAAGGCCTGCTGGTGGCTGAATTAATAACCTTCAATGAAGAAGCCAGACATATTATAGTAAGTTTGATGGATGGCAGACATTTTTCTGCTAAAGAAAACTCTTCAGGCTCCATCCTGAGGAGTTTCCACATGGTTATTTTCTCTCCACCCTCTAAAATATTTGACAGTATTGAGATTGCATGATGATTTTTGAAGCATATAATACTTGATGATTAGCCTTGACTGGTATTTTGAACCGATTCTGATGAAAGTATTAAAAAGAACTTTGTCAGCAGCACACAGTGAACCACCACGAAATACATCCTCCATTTTCAACCCGTGCACGCTGTGAAGCAGGGGGCAGCCATATCCAGCACCCAGGGAGCAGTGACTGGGACAGTACCTTGCTCCCAAAAAGAGCTGAACACCAGGGAGCAGGTGCCCAAATCTCTGGAGATTCATCTCAGACGTTGGAAGAGAAGAGGCAATCTGGGGCAGTCAACAGCAACACCACGAGAGCAAAGAAGAGGACAGTGTCAGGACAGAAAAATGAAACCATAGTTGGCTTTAAGGGGGACACGTCCTCTTCACTTTTCCAAATTCGGCTTCTCTCTTCTTTGCTGTTAAAAGTCATTTGAGAAATGAGCAATTTAGGACAAGTTTGCACTAATGGCTCAGCCATTACACTGCCCCTGTTACCATGGTAATGCTACACCATTTCCATAGTAACACTAAATCAGTGTCTATGGTTACACCACACCAGTTTCCATGGTAAAGAAACACCACATTGTTACACCACATTTTTATCCACAGTAAAGTCCACCCAGTGTTAGTGTTACATTATACACATTTGGTTAAGTTTAATTTGTGGTTTCAGTGCTGGAGTCCATCCCAGCTCACACAGGGCGAGGACGGGGGACACACCCTGGACAGGTCGCTAGCCCATCGCAGGGAGGAGCGGGACGGGGACGGCACCTTGCTCAAGGGTACCTCAGGGCAACCTATTGGGAAGGGGTTCGAACCCCCGATCCTCCGGCCAACGCCCGAACCACTAGACCACCACTGCCCCCATAGTAGAATATTATTTTTAACAAATAAATAATATTCAAACAGCAACAAATGAAGCCTCTATTTCCCCTCTTGGCTCATTGAAATGTATGGATTGTATGTATAGATAGAGGCTGAGGTTGTCTTTCTAGCTTCAAATGGAGAGACGTAACGAAGTAACAAAGAGAGAGAGAGAGAGAGAGAGAAAGAGAGAGGCAGACTCTCTGTGGGGCAGACGGCATGTTTAGTGAGACAGTTTGCTGTCTAATTACACACTGCAGGAGTCACCTTCCTCACACACACACACACACACACACACACACACACACAGGCTTGTACACACTCTTGGCACAGATAAGAACAAAACCAGACTCTGAGGCCTGAACTCTGCACCCCAAAAGCAGATGTTTCAGCCCGAGCTGCTCTTCTCCTGCTCTCGTTCTTCTTCATCATGATGCTGAAAGCTTGTTAAGAACAAAAGGTCCAAGCATTCGAAACAAGGATGCTCGGAAGGAGCTCCTTGCACATGAAGAAAATTAGGGAGAGAAAAACAGCGCTTTGAGCGGGACTCGTCCTGAGCTGAACTCTCCTGCCAGCCATTTAGACCCCGCTTGCTCACCAAAATAGAGAGAGTCATAAATAACTGAAAGAAGTAGAAATGAAAATAAATAAGTTAAAGAGACGATTGCAGAGTCAACTCTGAGATCGTTTTCCATCACGTCTTGGTGGACTCTAAAATCTTTATAGCCTCACTTGCCCCACTCTGTTCGTTTGTTCCCATTTTGATTACTTATTGATAGCAGTGATGGTCTTCTCTGATTCTTCATCAAAAGCTGATTAAAGCTCACCTTGATTCGATCAGGTCGGACTCGCTTGTCGAAAACAAGAGATATGCAACCAGGTATTTAGCCTAGTTTAACTTGCTTATAACGTTCTAGTATTTTTGCTCACTTGATGAGTTTTATGTTATTTCACATATAACACATTACACTGATTAAAATAAAGATAAATTCAGTATAAAAGTAATAATAATGCCTGATTCAATTAGCTTCTTTCTTATAAGAACACATTTTTAGAGCGTAGGTTTAGTTCCAGATATCTCCATGACTGAGTTTAACGAAGCATTGCGAGCAGGAAGTACAAATTATTCCTGGATTAGAGATTAAAGAACATTTTGGAATGCATAAAATCGTGAATTACTGTGTATTTATGATATTTAGGTTAGGGAGTTGGAGCCAGGATCAGAAGGTTGTGGGTTTCGATTCCCAGACCAGTAGGTTTTATGAAACCAGTAGGTTTCATAAAGAGCCTGTGGAGCAGTGATGGGGACGATACCTCGCTCAAGGGGACCTCAGGGCAACCTACTGGTCTGGGATTCAAACCCACGACCTTCTAATCCTGGAGCCTAGTCCCTCAGGATTAGGTCACTGCCGCCCCACGTATCCTTTTTTTGAATTTGTTGTGTAAAAAGCAAGCTCTGGACACTTAACTCAGCTGTAAACTTGGAAGAAAAGAAATTTTATTGGTTTCACAGGAACCTTGAGTCATTTCAGCGTCAAGCGTTATGCAACAGCAGGCGTTTCTGTCGAGCACATTTCTGCTCTGCGTCCATCTTGGAGTCTAAGATATATGATCTGCAGATCTGGTCCAAGGCTGCTCCCAGTGATCTTTGCATTAACCATAAGAAACTGTAACCGACTGTATCCCATCTGTTGCCGTGCACAATTGTCTTTGCCATCCACCAAGTCCCATGACAACAGATGGGCTCCAGTCTGTAATTGTACACCTACTTAGTGGACCTATACGCTATGTGGAGCTAATAAAGTGGCCAAGGAGAGGTGGAAGCAGCAGTGTAGGCCCAATTGACTGTACTCCAGATAAATGGCGCCTTTAATCAAAGAGAAGAAATGTATATGAGTTCTCAGTTTTAACCTTCCTTGCTGGCCTGAACTAGCCAGCCATGAATTCATTACAGAC
The DNA here is from genome assembly GCA_017165825.1 of Hepsetus odoe. NCBI lineage: Eukaryota > Metazoa > Chordata > Actinopteri > Characiformes > Hepsetidae > Hepsetus > Hepsetus odoe. The sequence goes on from CM029383.1 coordinate 22,254,456, forward strand.
CCTACATCTCCCATAATGCCAGGCTGAAAGAGGAACAATCTCATGATGACAGCCGAATGCATGGCTGTTGTTCTCAGGTAGCTACAGCCAGCAGCAGTTAACCTGGTAATATACATTCATTTGCAGGTAAAAACCTAATTTTACAGCATGTGTGTTTTTAATTTATTAATATTTCTAAAGTATAAGAAGAACAGGGTGAGACTCCTCTGAGCCAGTGCAGCCTACAGTCCTGGAACATCATTACATAGCATTGTGTAGCTTTAAATTTCACTGGATGCTAAAATTCACTAGGACAGAATTATTATTATCATTAATTCTTCATTTTTGGCCAGTGTTGGCTAGTTTTATCCCTAATGCCAAAGTAAAACATTCATATCTGGTCAATCAATGCAAACGTGTGTAATTTAATATATTTTGTCCTTGTTATGGGACACCATCCATCCAGCCATCCAACTATTTTCCAAAACACTTATCCAGGGTGGGTTGTGGTGGCAGATAGCTGAGGAGGCTTTTTCCACCAGTTCTTCCTGGAGGACACCAAGCTGCTTCCAGGCCAGCTGAGATACATAATCATCCCAGTGTGGCCTTGGTCTCCTTGCAGCTGGAAGTGCCTGGGAACCCTCCACTGGTAGGATGTTGCAACCCGCATGTTGCTATAGAGGCCGTGATTGTAGCCTCTCTCGTTTAGCTTCAGTGGCTGCTTGAAAACTTTAAAAACTTTGACATGAATGCCTAAACTAACCAATTTAAAGAATGAAAACTTTAATTTAATTCAGGCCAACCCGACACAAAAAGCCAAACACCGCTTGGGTCTCAAAGACAAAAGATAAAATACATAATAATATGAACAATATTATTTCTTATCTTCTTCTCATGAAGTAATGTTATAGTAAAACTGAAGATGCACAAACAGCAAATTCCATTTACTTCTAAAACTATTCTTTTACATTTCTTCCCACATATTGGGCTTTTTTTTTACATTTTCCCCTGTGTTTCATCTTCCCACCCACCTCATGCATACATTTGTATGTTGCGTACTTCTCCAATGAGAGGGGGTGGTGTTTGTGTTGCCACGGCGATGCTCCTGACAGCCCGGCCTGCAGCAGCAGATGAACAGCCTATGAATTTGCCGGCGTCTCAAGTGCACTTCCACACTAAAGAGAGCCCGACCACTCGACCATAGCCGTACAATCACTGCCAGCACGCATTCCCAGCACTCTCCTGTACCAGTCTGCCAGAGAGGACTTTCCCCCACGCAGCGCCACGCATGTAAACATCTACCCAGGCTTTGATGTTGCACAGTTTGTTGAGTGGTTCGTTACATTGGCATCCATATGCTGCTTTCATGTAGAGCTTGATCCCTGCAACCTTTGGTGGGCTCAGTGGATTGCAGAGCTCCAGATTGGCCCACAGCATGGGGTAGAGGTTACACAAAAAGAACCACACACTCCCTCATATACACCCATACATCCCATGTGTTCCTTCCAAAACCTACATGCATGATTTATGGACTATCGAATGTACATATAAATCCACTTACTTTCACATCAAGTTGGCCCTTTTTTCCAGAAGTTGCGATGTCAGAAAATGAGGAAAATTGAGAGAAAGACTTTTCTGTAAATCAAGCTGTACGTAGATAAAATGATAATAAATTGTACTTCCTCTTCTATTTACATTTAGCCAATGCAAGAGCTGAGCAAGACCCTCAAGACCTTCCATGTCCCCCTGGAGCAACTCAGGGGACAATGGAAGGTCTTGAGGCTCTTGCTCAGGAACCCAATAGTGATATTGATGGAGGAAGGATTTGAACATGGGGCCATAGGCAAGCATCCTACCACCCTATCTTTGCAAACACAAATATGTCCCTGCAAAACGTCTGGCCAATCCACAAGCTTTCGCTTGAATTTTTACCCTGATTTGTTTCTAAAGTTACTGTCAAACTCAGAACTTTTATTTTCTGGCATGTTCATCCAGAACTGCTTCCATTTTTCACCAAGATCTTTGTTTTGATGTTCAGAGATGGACCAGCTTCTCCAACTTTCTCAATGGGGTCTGGACACTGTGGTGATGACCCATGTTTCTCTCTGAACCCCTCTTTCACAATCTGAAGCAACATCAACTTAAAACATCAACTTAAAAAAAAAACCTATTGATGAAAAACCTGGTCATTCAGTTTTTTCAGGTTAGCCCCACTGCTCCGCGGCTATATGGCTATCCAGTGCTGCAATTCATAACGTAAATACTAACAAACTGCTCATTTTGAATATTTAAACATACGTTCTATGAAGATGGGTGAAGAACAGAGTGCAAACTGGTTGGAATGGGTGGCAAGAATGATCTGTGACAGATGGTTACCAGCAAGAGTGCAAGGAACGGTATACAGGATGATAGTGAGACTAGATATGCTAGATGGGTTGGAGACAGTGATGCTGATAAAATAAAGACAGCAGAGCTGGAGGAGTTAAAGATGCTGAGATGTCCGTTGGGTGTGATGAGGAGGGGCAGGATTAGAAACGAGGGACAGCTCAGGTTGGACGTTTTGGAGACAAAGTTAGAGAAGCAAGGTTGCATTGGTTTGGACACGTCCAGAGGAGAGACCAGGAGTATATTGAGAGGAGGATGTTGAAGATGGAGCTAATATTTGTGTAACACACGACAACAGTTGTAGAATTGAAGTTCGGGGCTGTTCTGTTTCCATTCACTGTTTCTCACTCGTTCTGTTATCGATGCTTTAATGTCCAGGGACAATAGTGTCTGAGCTCCAGTGAAAGAAATGAAGCTCTTTTTTATTTAGCTTTCCCCCAGCGGGTCTCGTTATCTTTTTTGCAAATGCACCTAATTATTGCATTTTTTTTTCTCCATAATAAAAGGTGAATGGCAGCTCATGGACGTCAGTGAAGTGATTATCTGCGTAGAGTTTTCAATGAAACATATTGGGCTGGAATCCAGCAGGAGCCTCCGCAGCCCTGAGGTGCTTCCAGCAGCAGGACACGACTTTTTGCTTTTTCAACTTTTTCACTCGCATGCCTTGCTTTTTTCGGAAAAAGGTCTGATATACTATGCAGGGTAGAATGTTTGTTCCACAGTCAGTATAAATAAACTATGCTGCAAAAAATAACTCTAGAAAACAATGATTTTTTAAAGTTTTTTTAAGTTCATAGCGGCTGTGATGTCACAACCATGAATGCGTTTCCATTCCATCCAACCGAAATCATCATAACTGCAAAGATATTATTAATAATCATCATCATCAGAATAACATAAATTTTTAGAACATGAATAAATAATACATTAATCATAATAGACCTTTTTTTATTTATCTGCAGCTCGGAGGGCTTTAGATTTTGCAGAAATTATCAATTAAAAATCAATTAATTATTTACTTGTTAATTGTTGTACACAATTGCAGAAGAAAGACATTTTAGCCATTTGTAAACTTTTTTTTAATTTGAACTTTTTTCTTTCTTAACGTTTCATTTTCAGAGCAAAGCAGCGTTTGCTGATCTCAAGGCTCGTTCTGGCGTGGAGTCTGTCAGATGTTCTGTAATGGATGAAGGTGTTGATCCATTCACAGCTTTGAGTTTCTGGAGAAGCACCATCTAGTTGTGAAAAAGACTTTTATTTTGAATTAGCTTAAATCTGTGAGTGATGCTGATGCTGTTTGGGTGAATACATGTTTGTATTTATGTGGTTTTCAAAACTGATCAAAACAAGCTGCTAGTACAGAAAAGGCTTGGACCTCCTTCTGAAGAAGGTCTGAAACAGCCAATAAGAAAAGAACTCATTTGCATATTCTTACTTTCATCTACTTCGTTAGGGCGCAAAACAGCGGATCATCCATCTCCATGGCTGCAGCCTGAGCTGTCCAAGTTCTGTCCATCCTCGTCCCTTGTCCTGCCTGTTGGTCCAGTTGAACTGCGAACTCTGCAGCACCAGGGTAACTCCAGGGATTGATCAATAAACCCTCCGGCTTTAATGAAATATGAAATCCGGGGTCAAATCTGCTCCACCAAGCCTGAAGCGGCTGTATTTTGGGATGGGGTTGAGTTCCTCGTCGCACCAGCGTCTGTTCCGGGTCTCAAGGTCCTGGTTTATCCCGGGAGTGGGACTCAAACCCAAATCAGTCTAAATCCCTGTGACCTCCCTGTGAGTCTCTAAGCCGCCCAACAGTTAGAATAAAAAAATATGTCTCTTTCCTAAAGGAAGACGAGTGCCAGCAAAAGTAAAAGGCAAGGTTTACAGGATGATAGTGAAACCAGCTATGTTGAATGGGTTGGAGACAGTGATGAAAAGACAGTAGGCGGAGCTGGAGGTGTCAGAGTTAAAGATGCTGAGATGTTCGTTGGGTGTGATGAGGATGGACAGGATTAGAAACGAGTATATTAAAGGGACAGATCAGGTTTGACGTTTTGGAGACAAAGTTAGAGAAGCAAGGTTGGTTTGGACGTGTCCAGAGAAGAGACGAGGATTATATCAGGAGGATGTTGGAGATGGAGCTGCCAGGAAAGAGAAGAAGAGGAAGACCAAAGAGGAGGTTTATGGACGTGGTGAGAGAGGACATGCAGGTGGTCGGTTTGAAGGAGGAAGATGCAGAGGACCGGAAGAGGAGAGGTTACTATGGCAACCTCTAAATGGGAGACTTTTCCTTCCACTTTTTTTCCCTCTTCTAAACTTGACTAATGAATTGAAACAAAAATATTATTTTAATCCCAACAGGCTGAAAGGAGGGATGAATGTTGACGTTTTAGTTTAGTGAAATCACAAAAACATCACTTTTAAGAGGCTTTTCTTGGACGTTCTTTCCAATATTTGAACTTTTGAGTGATTTATTTTCATGACCACTGTTACCTACTACACCAAAATGATTTGTTTATAAAAAAACAACAGAAAAAGTTGATTATATGGGATCTTTACGCAAACTACTGGAAAGTTTTCTTTTCAAGGCCTAAAACACTTACTGTAAGAAGAAAAGATAATAAAAAGCTTAGAGGCAGCTGGTTTTGATGGCAGAGATCTCTACTATATTGGATGAATAATGTATTCTTGTGAATAATGTTGTGTTGAACAGAGGCAGACAAGATTTTCCTTGCTTTTAAACTCCAGGAAGAAAATGAATAGTTTTTCTCTGTTTGGCTTCGTAAATTCATACAGAACTCATTTGATGCGAGACTTGTTTAAAATCTGCGAATCTGGTGATTTATGTATTTATGTGCTTCTGTCAGGATTCAGAAAATAACGAGCTCAGTCTTCCCCTCGTTCAGGCCTGACGCCTCGTAAAGATTTTCTGATGGACTGACTGTGTTGAGCTTCTGGGATAAGCTGTAGTTCAGGCTCTGGCTGTATTTTCTCCGAGTGCCGATGAATAATTGCCCAGTTTGAGAGTTTTTTCTTCTTCTCGCTAGAAGAACCCGAAGGCCCAGCACCCTGTGCTCCTCCCCTTTTCCAGCAAAGTGGGAGGAGCCAATAGTGGCTTGTTGGAAGTTCACTTCACTGACCTCCTGCATTAGTCTCTCACGAATGGGCACATAGTGAAAGTGAAAGTGACTACGTGCCCTTGTGAAACATGGCACGCAGTGAGCCTCAACAAAATACAATCTCTGTATGTCACCCACACACACCGTGTGCGGCTCTTTAATGTACCCAAGGCGGTACCTTGCTCTAGGGAACCTCAGGGCAACGTACTGGTCTGGGATTGGAACCCAGGAGCTTCCGATCCTGAGGCTTACTCCCTTAACACTAGACCCACACTGCCCCATTCGTCTGTAGGTCAGACAAGCTTCAGAGGACCGACTGATGGCACCATTTTTATTTGTCTTGTTCGCCTGTGCAATGTCACGCAGTTGCGTGAAAAGGTTTTTGCACCCCTAGTCAAATAAACACTTTTTGACATATAAATAATGAATTGTTTCATGTAAATGCAGTTTTTATTTATTTTTCTTCTCCTTTGACCTCAATGGGAGCAGCCAGAAGGGCATGAAGAAAACAATATATATATATATATATATATATATATATATATCGGTCTGTCCATCTGGCATTTCCACTAGCATAAAGAAATACACTGCCTTGTGCATCCACAGTGAAAATAAAACACATGAAAAAACAATATTAATTATTATAAATAAAAATAAAATTAAATATATAATGTGCAAAGAAATAAGATATTTTGTGCATTAAATATTAAATTAAAGGTGCCATCATTTTTGCACAGGCAATAAAATTTGGTATTAATATATATATATTTTTTTTTAATACCAAATTTTATTGCCTGTGCAAAAATGATATCCCCAGACTGCTTTTTTTTGTTGTTGTTTATATCTATCTGTCTTGTGCTCCTTGTCCATGTGTCAGGTATTTGATTTTGTGTCCTTAGCCCCGCCCCATCATTATGATGATCACCTGTTACCTGTCGTCTCCTCCCTTTGCCAGGTGTTCACCGTTCGATGTGTTTATAAATGCCCTTTTTTTTTAAGCAGCACTTTCTGGGTCTCTCTGGCTGTGGGTGTCCTGTTAAAGCCTCAGGCGGGACGTCCCGGTTATCAGTGTTTGTGTTTCATTTAATCAAACCTCAGACTAGCATTTACATTCTGCTGCGTTAACCATCAAACACCAAAAACATGGACATCTATGTGTTTTAAAATCTGCATATTTTAATGATCTGGTGAGTATATCAGAAACTTTACATTTGAGTCTTTCTAAAGCAAAAACATTTCTATTCTCACCATGCTTCAGGGATATTTCCATAAAATCATACACGTGGCTTTGCTACAATTGCCAACCGACTCTGAAATTTTTGTTCATGAAACAATGCATATTATAAACCCTAAAATGTGTTAAAAAAAAAGTAATGACTGACAGTAGGTACAGAATTTGAGTTTCAGTCCTATGGAGAAGTTTTTTATAAATCAAATTTAGCGTAGCGGACAATTTGACTCTGAAAGATGCAGCGGATTTGGAGACGGTCCTATTAAAATTTCTCTTTTTGATACTAAATCCATGCGCACATCAAAAGTGGCTCTCCAGGGACAAATAAACTCAAAAATGAGAAATTCTCTTAAGGGTGCCTTGTCTTTTGAACTGAGGACTCATTTTAACTCGAAATATTTGACTGGGAGTGTTCATGCGTTAGCAGCCACTGATCTGAAAGTTGTGGGAGGAGCCTGGTACCGTCCCACTGTGTACAAAATAAGGACACTGACCTTTCACACTAGCCTAAATTGTTTCTGCTTCTAATTACACCCTAAACAGTCAGTGTCTCATTTCGAAGTCTCTCTAAAGCTCATCCAACGATGTCGCTATGAGGAGGACCGTGGGCCGAGTATGGAGCGGTCAGTTTAACTCTTTAAGCCGTGTCCCTTCAATGGCTGTCACTTTTGTTTGGTGCTTTTCTCAGGGAGAGGTCAGCTGTTCTGCTGCTATCAGCAGGACACACTCAGGAAGCAACCACTGACCACACTGGGAGGTCATTGGTATGTAAGGGATGCAGGCTGGTTTGTTCTCAAATGAGATCGAGAAGGGTCAGGTTTTATTTTTGGGGAGAAATGTGCTGAGGTTTGGCAAAATCTGGGGACGTTATTAATATTCTTACAGGACGCTGAGATTTATTGGCCTCCAGACTCTTAGCAGCCCTGCATAATGGTGCTCCATGAAACATTAGCCGATTATATAAGATCTCATAGGGCGAGAAAGGGAGAAACACCCTGGACAGGTCACCAGCCAATCACAGGGTGGGGACACAAACACATGGCCACACCTAGAAGGGCAATTTAGCATCTCCAGTCCAGCTGATGTCCTTGGACTCTGGGAGGACAACAGAGCTATTTAAAGATGTTTCTCCATGTTTACTGGCTCACCAAAGAACATGATTAAGCATCCAGATTTTTCAGAACTCTGCACCCAGAGAACTGACATGATGGAGAAGAACATTAAACACCGGTTAACCTCGGATCTCCTGCCTCTCCTTTAAAACTGGTTTTAAAATTCTGTTGCTGATTTTGAATGGATCCACATCCTTCATCCATTACTCCACTCCTAATCAAACCTTAAGATCAGCGAACCCTGCTTTATGCTGCAAACACTGCGGTAGACGGTGGTCTAGTGGTTTGGAACTAAGCTCTGGGATTGGAAGGTTGTAGGTTTAAATCCCAGACCAGTAGGTTGCCCTGAGGTACCTCTGAGCAAGATACTATCCCCAGCACTGCTCCTCGGGTGCTTGAAGTAGCTTCCCCCTACTGCGAGATGTCTGGGTTAAATGCAGAAGTTGTTTCACTGTTTCAAGATAACAAATAGTCACTTTCACTTTACTGAACATCCTTTAAAGGAGTCATGAAAAATAACCCGGAGAAGCAGCTTTTAGTTTTTATTTACTAGAACTTTGGAACAAACTGCTGATGAATATCCATCAGGCAATTATAGACAGCAGTTTTATAATTTACAACTAAAAACATTTTAACAGAATGTGTCTCATGTTATACGTTACATTTGATGTAGGTTTCCAATATAAATATATTAGGATGTCCGTGAAGGAATTTAAAACACCTAACAGTGAAGAGTTAGGAGAATAGTAAAGTCCTTTGTACTTTCTTTGGGGCAGAGTAGAGAACATCCTGATTGGCTGTCTCAGTGTGTGCTGGCAACTGCATTGCAGGTTCCTGCAGAGGACAATATCCAGGTCTCTTAATCCACTGTTGTCCCCTCCTACAAGCATGGCTGCAAGCAATATGGATGGACCCCCCGTTCCCCTCTCAGGCACTTCATCCTCCCTACATCTGGATGAAGAGTGCAAGAGAATTATCAGCCTGTTCAGCTTTTTCTCCAGGTTGGCCTGGTTACTGAACTTCCACCATATCCAGTAAGAAATGACCATTAAATCCAAAACCAAGTTCACTGCTTGTCCTTAACACAGTGGAGTGAATATGTAGATTATGGGCCATTTACAAAACCAGTATAAACCTGTTTCTTTCCACTCTTTTCGTTTCTGACTGGGTGCAGCTATGCGATCATCTGATGACCTTCAGGATATTCTGTTGGGCAAAGTTCTGGCCTAGTTTGTGTTGTGGTTTTATTTTTTTTCCAAGATCATCTTCTTTTTCTTTTGGTTGCTCCCATTTAGGGGTCGCCACAGCGGATCAACCATCTCCATTTCATCCATTCCTGTTTCAAACTGACCACCTGCATGTCCTCTCTCACCACATCCATAAACCTCCTCTTTGGTCTTCCTCTTCTCCTCTTTCCTGGCAGTTCCATCTTCAATATCCTTTTCCCAATATAATCCTCGTCTCTCCTCTGGACACGTCCAAAACATCTCCAAAACGTCTAACCTGATCTGTCCCTTTAATATACTCATTTCTAATCCTTTCCATCCTCGTCACACCCAACGAACATCTCAGCATCTTTAACTCTGACACCTCCAGCTCCGCCTCCTGTCTGTTGTCTGCATATTAATTTGGCAAAAGTTTTACTCCGGATGCCCTTCCTGACGTTGCCCTCCCCATTTAGGCAATATTTATTCATATGCACTCCTCGTCTCTCCTCCGCACATGTCCAAACCAACGTAACCTCACTTCTCTGTCTTTGTCTCCAGCCGTCCAACCTGAGCAGTCATTCTAATATGCTCATTCCTAAACATTTTATTCCAGCGTTTAGCTTCCTTTATTCTGAGGAAGGATCATCAAGACCACATGACTGACTGCTCAAGTGGTTGCATCTGCTTACACTGCAGTAAAACATACTGTTGAGACACAGAAGACGTCCAGTGGACACTGAAGACCGAGTTGCTCCAGGCCTGGTTGGGACAGACAGGGAGTAATCTTTTGGGGAATCCTAAGATGCTTAAAGTCTGTCTGTTCCACCATTTGCTTCTCATTCTTCTACTGTTCAGCACAAGAAGGTAGGGCAGGAGGTGGACCAGCAGTGACCTCTTTAAACTCCAGCGAGTGGATTCTTCTGCCTTAGACTCACCCTGTAGCCTATAAACAGCCCAAAGCCATTTTGACTATTGTGTTGAAAGATGTCGAAGATGAGGGAGAACTGGTTAAAGCAGATCTAAAATCCATCTAAAAGCAGATTTCTTTAAAGGTCAAAAGGGCAGCGGTTTCAGAGCTGAGCCCTGAGGGCACCCATGGAAATGGGATGAATCACAGAAAAGCGAGTCCGTTTTTCGTCTTCTATTATGATTTTCGTAGTACTTTAACTGCACTTCGCTTCTGGAGCGGTACTTTAATAAACCCTGCACCATCACTTCTTCAGGGACAACTTTATTTACACTCCAGCTTCGATGCCTTCAGTGAAGCCGATCATAAGCGCAAGTGACCGTTCAGAGGTGATTACACCTCTGCATTTCACCCACACAAACGTGCAGCAGGGGGCAGCTATTGAAAGCAATTGGGGAGCAGTGTCGGGGATGGTACCTTGCTCAAGGGTACCTCAGGGCAACCCACTGGTCTGGGATTTGAACCCACAGTCTTCCGATCCAGGGGCCCAGACCCTGAACCGTAGGCCCCCGCTGCCCCATAACCCACCCATCATGAGACCCTTACAGCCAGAGAGGACAAAGAAGAATCAACACTTACTTTCTACACACTTCATACTTTATTACTTCTTTCTTCACATAGATTCAACTTCTTCACAGCTTTAGCAGACGTGCTGCGTAGTTTTCATTCAGAAAGAACTTTTGCAGCAGCAGTGTTTTAGCATTCAAGGACGAGGCCCGAAGAATCAGTTTCTCTGAGGTGTCCTTGAGCAAGGTACAGTCCCCGACACTGCTCCCCAGGTGCTGGACATGTGTAAATAGTCACTTTCACTTCATTTAATGATATTTGAATGATATTTAAGTGCAGCACGTTCACGACACACGTCCCCTTGTCTTCCAGCTCTTTGGCTATGTCAGCAGTAAATCTTGCCCCAAATGAATATTCATGATTTATCTTCACTCGGATTCCGTCAGTACATTATTTTCATGTTTTTGCTGAATGTTTTTGATGTATGGAACCATGATGGAATCGTTACACCCCCAGTTTAACTAAGGGACTATAATCATCACCAGTAGCGCATCATTAAATCTACATAATTACCTATCTATCTATTTATTTATTTATTTTCTAAATAACTATTTGAGTTTGATTTTTACCCTCAATTATAATCAATCCACATTAACATGGTGCACCAGCTCCTGCCCTGCGGATTTACAGAGTCCTTTTCCCTTTTAATCTGTAAATGTACCTTTTGGGGTTTTTTGTGTCTATTTTAGGACTAAATTTACTAAAATTTAAACTAGAATTAAGATTTGATTTTGCTTTTAACGATCCAAATCCAAGCTTGCTCCTCCATTTGCTTGGCATCTTGAGTCTCGTAGGCTTTTTCATCAGTTTTTAGGTCAGAAATGGACTAGACCTGATGCGAATTGTGATTTAATGTCAATTATCCAGATCATTTTTTGTTCCCCTCTTTATTCCTTCTTTTCTTTTTTTCCATCCTTCTTTTTCTTCATTCTGTCCCACAGAGGGCGCCACAGCGGCTCCAACTTCCAGCTGCGCCTCCATCGCTCGGCAGGAGGAGAGGAGGAGAGAGTGAAGGAGAGGAGAGGAGCCGGAGAGGACCGCGCGCGCGTCTTCCCTCCGTTTGGAATGTTGGAGGAAACAAAGGGCAACAAATGAACAAACAAACAAACCCAGAGGATTAACATGCGCGCGCGAGGATGGTGCTGATTCCGCGCAACTTGTTCTGGATGACTTTGTGCGGAGCAGAGCGCGCCTAACCTGGACCTTTGTGTGTGTGTGTGAGAGTGTGTGTGTGTGTGTGTGAGAGAGAGAGTGTGTGTGTGTGAGTGTGAGTGTGTGGCGCGACATGCTGCTCGGTGGAGGAGGAGGAGGCACCGGCGCACGCGGCGCGGGTCCCGAGGAGTGAAGGATCCGGCGCGCGCGGATGCTGGTGGACAGTGCAGGGATATAAGACGCGGGGACAGTCGTGGACAGTGATGGGTGAGTTTGGGGAGCTGTTCATTCTGCTGCAAAGGGACAGGCGCACTCAACAGTTGCGGGGTGGGTTTTTATTATAGGGCTTATAATAAACATGTGATGACCAGTCCTACAAGATAAGGATCCCTGTTTCCAGGGGTTGAAATGCATTGACCATCCTCAGAAATAGTCTCCATTAATGCCTCCTGCACTGTTTTGCATGGTGGGTAATGGGAGGTGGGGGGTGGGGGGCTAAAAGCATGCTGTTCGTTTCTGGATGAAGGATGCATGCCTTTCTCGAAGGGGCCTGGTGCCTCATTTCATGAAGCTTCTTGAATCTATTGAACGCTTTACGCTCAGCAACAGCCGTCGTTAAGAGCTCAACTGTGCTGCGGCACGCAGACGCCTCCTCGCCCCTCCTGCTGTTCATCTAAGTCGTCCCGTTCCTTCGCTGCATCCAACTTTCTTATCTTTGCGCAAAGGAACAGTGCAAAGCCTGTACTGAGGTCTGTCAGGTCCTGCAGAGCCACAAGGGGGAGGGGGAGGATCGTTGTTTGGATGCGAGTCAACTTCGCAACCTTCGGACTGGAGGTTTGTCTCCATAGCTGGTCATCGTCTCATGCTGAGCGATTTCCTGCTGCATCTCCTTCTTATTCCTGTGGGCGGGTGGATGGCTGCGTGCTCAACGAAGACCTCATCTTCACACGCCACATTTTCAGCCGTTCTCCAACGGATCTCATGCGCAACAGGGCACGAGGTGGGGGGATGCAGGCCCAAGGGGTTAGTGCTGGCGTAGTCAATCCGTTAGAAAGCCTCAGAGGCTTATTCTGCATTAACGTGCAGGTATCTCCACAAGTCGGCTTGATTAATACTTTCCATTATTAAATAGACCCATTTTCAGGTAGTTCTGTTAATGGTCTGGGCCAGCTGCATGATTAAGGATGCCCTTATAGTGGTCTTGGCCATGCATGTGTCCTAAAGCTGCTCTCTTGCAGGTATTTGTACTAGAAGAGTAGTGCATCCCATCTGCGAGCATTGGAAGGAGGGGCAAATGGTCCTGGAGCTTTGGCAGGGATGCCCTAAGTCCCCCATCTTATTTGTTGGGCCCCTTGTGTAGATGCCAACACAACTGAACACCCTTGACTTACAGATTCAATTTCTTAACCTCATACTTTAACAGACGGTCCTGACATCTCTTCATAATGTGGCTCATCCTTGGAAGCCAGATCTTTCCCAACCTGCAACATATTCATTATTTTTGGAAAATAATTAGTCCATACACCAGGCTTCATTCTTTCTAACTGGAAAGGTTCCCCATCAAAGAATGAGTGTCTGCAAGACCTGGCCGTTAAGGTTCTCCTCCTTTTATATTAACAGTGCCATTTCCAAGTTCAGCATGTAGCACATAATTTGCTTCCAAAGCACCAGATGTTCTTGTATTTTTTATGTATTGAGGAGCAGTTCTCCAGATCTTCCTGAAGGACAGTGTTGTTGTCTCTCATTTTCAGTCCAGTCTCTGTACCTGAGCAGTTCTCCAGATCTTCCTGAAGGACAGTGTTGTTGTCCCTCATGTTCAGTCCAGTCTCTGTACCTGAGCAGTTTGATAGTTCTGTGTTGGTTAATCCACACAGTGATCTACGTCTGAACCTTCAAGCAGAACAAAGCATCTAATGAAACATGAAGCAGTGAAGAAACGGGTGCAGATGATTCCAGATGATCAGGTGATTTGTTTACTGCTGATGATGAACGCTTAGTTGGAGGAACTCCTTTGTGACCGCAGTCTGTTGCAGTAATCAGGATGGAGCCATACTTGAACCCACAACCAGCAGCTGAGCATCCAACCCACCCCCTTCAATCCATCAATGATTGATTCATTCAAAACAATGGCTGTCAATGCATGCACTTCTAGTTCTAGTATTGTCTGAGGGGGAGAAATAATCAGGCATAAAATCAAGAAAAATCTAATAATTAAAAAATAATAATAATTAATCTGCCACTTCTTTATTTGCATGTTTCACGTAATGTTTCAGATCCTTTAATGAACTGTAATTTAAGACGGGCGACTGCAAGAGTTTTAAAAGATTGTTTCATTCATTAAATGGTAGGAAATATCCAAAAGCAACTGGCCCTGAGTGAAGAGTAATTAGCCATGCAATCTTTTATCAAAATTATTCCATAACAAGGAGCTAATAGACCAGGCACACCCAGGCTTGATTGCTGCCAGCCCTCTTGAAACGTATTATCACGAACCTTTGCAGCAATGTGAAGGAGAGTAAAAAGTCTCAACGAGCAGCAAGAATCAATGGACATTCTGAAAAAGAAAGAAGGTAAATAGGATTTTGGCTGTTTCCAAGGCTCTGGGGAGATGGTGCACAGTGGGTGAAAACACTTGTGACGATTCCCAGAAGGAGTCACCCTTCAATAGAGTGCAGTAACGGCTCATTGATGTCAAAGAAGATCTAAGGAACTGCACACCTCACACACCTATGATAAGGTCAACGTTCATTCCATCACTGGAAAGGATGTCCATGGGAGAGTCAGAAACCAAAAGCCACTTCTAACCAGGAAAAATAAAAAGGCTATCTCATGCTTGGCACAAAAAAAGAGAATGAAAAGTGAAAGTGATTGTCATCGTGAACCACCAAACAAACTCTACATGTGTAGCAGTGGGCAGACATATCCAGAGCCGGGGAGCAGTGATGGGGACGGTACCTTGCTCAAGGGCAACCCACTGGTCCGTGGGCTTTCCTGTCCTGGGGCCTACTCACTGTATGGAGTGATTAGCACAGTCTGGAACTTTACAGCAGATATAAAGGAACCTGACATCTAGAAAGTTACATAGCATTTGACCAAAATATAAAAATAGCAGGCAAGCATGGCGGTGGTAGTGCTGTGAGGTTTGAGAGATTTAGGCTTTGCTATAATTAATGCAACCATGCATGTAAAAATGTGGGTTAAAGTTAGACGGTATTGGGTGGACTGCCATGATTTGTGATCAGCTCTTCTGAGCCACTGCAATGGCAAGTATACATGATATTCAAATTTAAAGTTAATGGAAAGGAAGTAAGTTTTACTTTTTACTTGCAACAGGGCTCAGAAGGCGCACTGAAGGACTCAACCATGTCAGCATTACTAATTCAGTTTTTCTGAATCATCTTAATCACGAGTTGAAGCACATCTGTTTCAGGCAATACATCCACATGTGTTTATTTCAAACTTCTAATTATAGATTTTAATTGGATTTCCTGTTATGACCGTCTGCAGTGGATGTTCTTCATACATAGAAAACGCTACTAGATATTCACTGACATTTGATCTATATTTTGGATCAGCGCATACATGGGCCTCGGGACTAGTGTTTATGGACGAGACCCCAGGATCGGAGGGTCAAGTGCTCAAATCCCAGACCAGTAGGTCGCCTTGAGGTGCCCTAGAGCAGGGTACTGTTGCTGCTTCCCAGGCGCTGGATATGGCTGCTCCCTGGTGCACAGTGTGTGTGGATGAAAAACAGAGGTTGCATTTCGTTGTTTCACTGTGTGCTGTGCTTCACAATGACGAATAGTCACTTTCACTTCATTTGATGAGATTGAGATTTGCAGACACTGTAAATACCTTAGCATGACCTGAAGGCCAGTAGTTCATTTCAGGTTACCCTTGACATTTTGCCATGTCTTAGAGGGGGCAGTACATACAGTACTGTGCGAACGTGTAGAGACAGCCTTCATTTCTTATTTGCTTCCAAAGGTCCAGACTTTCTTATATTTTCTGTGTATTGTTGAGGAACCGTTCTCCAGGCTTCCTGAAGGACAACGTTTTTGTTTTTCATTTTCAGTACAGTCTCTGACGCTGAGCAGTTTCAGAAGCCGTGTGGGATCATCTCCACAGAGAGCAGAGAACAAAAGCTTTCAAAGTAGAGCTTTGGAACGTCCTTCAAGAAGCCTGGAGAACTGTTCCTGAAGACCACTTGAAGAAATGACAAGAAATCTCATCTAAGAGAGTTCAGGCTGTGCTGAAGACATTTACTCAGTGCTGTATTTTCCCAGAGACCCTCCTGATATTCTGGCTTGGACAACCACAATGATTGTGCCGTTACATGTTGACACTTTATTATCTGCTGATTCTGAAGGTTTAGGACTGTGTCAAATCTTCATAAATCAACATTTATTAACATGAAATGGCATCACTGCACTTCAGCACATGATGTCGTCTGTTTGGACCTACCCACCTTATCTACTATTTCATATAATGGACAGAGACCACCTAATCCTCTGCATTAATGGATATCCCCACTTATTAATGTCTAGCTTTGCATAATTAAATTGACCAGGACCAAGGGCAGACCTCGGAGCCATTCATATCTGTATTATGAGGCAGATAAAGATCTATTGCCAGTCATAAAAATTCAATTCTAAGCAAGTACGATCATGTGAGGCTGCAAGCCTCGTTCAAGAAAACATTTTTTTTCCCCCTGACCCTAAGCCATATTTTATCACGGTTTCATTGCTCAAACAAGTTACCTCATATGCGAACGTAGCCCATAGTCCTCCTCTGTGTATTAAAGTGAGAGAGTGGCAGCATGGCAACTGAAGGGGCAGGGAAATGTAACTGATTTGGTTGGCCGACACTCATTTAGATTGTAATTGTGGTCTAATAGGATGGCTCCGGCGTGTCTCAAAGGACGGCTCCCTTCATGCTGCAGTGGGCTCATGTCCAGCCGTATTGTATGACTGGCTTGCTCTGATAACATGTTTGCCATTGCCAGGGATGAAAAATGAATACAACAAACCATGACAGGATTGATTTAAGCAATCAGCATTGTTAATTGAGTCCCTTGTGGCACCTGAATGAACGAAATGCTTCAAAGCCGTGCTGCGTTATGGCTGCACTTTTTATGAACGTTGGTTAATCGGTGCTTTGGAATTAACAGAGATAGTTGTATTCTAGAGGAAGTTGAAGGCTTAATTTTGCCCTTTCCTTCTCTTGCTTCATTTCAGGCTCTGCCATGCGATGGCGATGGTTTGTGGTGCCGCTGCTGGTGCAGGCATGGCTCTCTGCAAATTTCTGTCATGGGGAACGGCCATGCCCAAGGAGCTGCCGGTGCGATGGCAAGATCGTGTACTGCGAGTCCAGCGCTTTCCGCGATGTGCCCAAAAACCTCTCCGGTGGGTGTCAGGGCCTGTCACTGCGCTACAACAGCCTGGCCAGCTTACGTGCCGGCCAATTTGTCGGCCTGAATCAACTGATTTGGCTCTATCTGGACCACAACTACATTGCAAATGTGGATGCCAGAGCCTTCCAAGGAATAAGGAGGCTTAAGGAGCTAATCCTGAGCTCAAACAAGATCACACTCCTTCATAATACAACTTTTCACCTGGTACCAAATCTGAGGAATCTGGATCTGTCCTACAATAAGCTGCAGGCTCTGCAGCCTGGCCAGTTCCAAGGCCTGCGCAAACTTCTTAGCTTGCACATGCGTTCCAATTCCTTGAAGAATCTGCCATCTCGCCTTTTCCAGGACTGCCGCAATCTTGAATTCCTCGACCTTGGCTACAACCGTCTGCGCAGCATCACACGCAATGCGATGTCAGGGCTGCTGAAGCTGACCGAATTGCATCTCGAGCATAACCAGTTCTCCAAGATCAACTTTTCCAACTTCCCCAGGCTTTATAACTTGCGTGCCCTTTACTTGCAGTGGAACCGCATCCGCACCATGAGCGAGGGCCTCACATGGACCTGGACATCTCTTCAGAAGTTGGACCTTTCAGGAAATGACCTACTGGAGGTCGAGCCAGAAGTATACCAGTGCATGCCAAACTTGCAAACACTAAACCTGGATTCCAACAAACTGGTTAATGTCTCTCAGGAGGCTGTTTCAGCATGGATATCCCTGACCATGATCAGTCTGGCTGGAAACATGTGGGACTGTGGGCCTGCTATCTGCCCCCTTGTGACCTGGCTGATAAACTTCCGTGGAAACAAGGAGACTCCCATGATTTGTGCCTCGCCCAAGGAGGTTCAAGGCGAAAAGGTCATGGATGCCGTGGAGGCAAGTGGAGTATGCAGAGTTGTGCTTGCTACACCTTCAGTCACTAGCTCTTCGTATACCATCTCCGGGACCCCTGGTCTGAATGCGGCCCTGCCGTTTGTCCCCACACTTCAGTCTGGGGGCAGCAGAAAGAGCCCGGGCACGTCTTTGCAACATCCCACCCCATCAAGACCACCTCAGTCCGACGTCTCTCCGCCAGAGCAGGATTTCGAGCCAGTGTCCTTCCATAAGATTGTGGCAGGGAGCGTTGCCCTATTTTTGTCGGTCGCGATGATCCTTCTGGTGATTTACGTGTCATGGAAGCGCTATCCAAGCAGCGTCAAGCAGCTGCAGGAAAACTCGTCATCTGCCCGCAAACGTCGGAAAAAGTCTAGGGAGACTGAACGCACACTCAGCACACCCTTGCAGGAGTACTATGTGGACTACAAGCCTACAAGCTCTGAGGCCACCGATGTCTTGGTGAACGGAACGGGGCCATGCACCTACACCATCTCCGGATCCAGAGAATGTGAGGTATGACTTTACAGTTCTTGCTCCTTTTGTAATGAGTAGGTCTGGCAACAGAGAGATTTCCGTAAATGGTAGAAACATGGAACTGTTTCTGTCTTCGCCTTGTCGTCAGCTCCTTGTTGTTGAGTAGGCACATTTGTAAATGTGGGACGTGTAGCACTTTAAAATTTCCTTGGCTCAGATTGCAACCTTTTTGCATTTTGATTCACACGTGCTAAATATTGCTGTTAGACTCTGTTCTTCTGAAAGAATGGTGCATTTGAAAGTAATGGCTGCTGTGACTCTCTTCTCCATGTGCTTCCTTGTAGGAATCCTAGAAACACTGATGTAAACATAAAGCTTTGCATGTTTTGCCCGGTCTTTCAAAAACACAGACGTTGCTGTTTTTTCTGCCACTTCCAGTATGCTAGGAGGGCTCCACTGGTGAAAGAAAACCACAGTTGCAAAGAGAGCAAACGTATGAGAGGTACTGTTTTGGAAGGGCCTTGATTTGTTTCTTCTAAGTCAACAACAAGAGCAAATGAAATTACTCACAGTGCCAATATTTAGAGAGTGAAAGATAATGGGAAGAGGTAGCATTAGACTGATCAAGTCCCTGCTTTCTTTTGTTCTGTGTAGCAGTTACAGAGGAAGCGGTCCTTTCCGATGCTCTGACAGATCTTGGGGAAAGCCTACGCTTAGTGACATGAAACTTATAACGTGTTAATGATTAATCTGTCTGAGATCATCAACATACTCTTTTGCAGAAACAAGTTTATGCATGTATGTTGTTAACTGCTGCAATAAATAACTCATGTACAGCTCGGGGCTAAGAACGTGCAAGCACATTAGCTTCTGCCAAACCTCTAGGTGGATTGTTGCGTTGGTCGACAATTAGGCATGCAGGAGGACTTCAAAGACTCACCGTTAGTGGGAGAACACCTCTCTCATCCTGCTAATCCCGTCTCCAGTACAGCACTGTTGGGTCGTCCTGCCTGTTTGATCCGTGCTTAATGAGGGGGTTAGATTTTCAATGTAGCGATCGTATTATCTGCGGAGCAAGGAAGGACTCTTCTCTCCTGTCTCTCTTTTTCTTCTAAGCAATCTACCTAAAGCAGATAGTGTGTAATGGCACCCCCCTGCCCCTTGCAAACGGCTTCTTTTACCTCTTTTCTCTTGGTTTTGCCTTTAAAGCACCTAAAGCCAATTGAAATCCTGATCCTTTCCTTGTCCTTCTTGGAGAGTTTTTAAACCAGCACATATTTCTTGATTCTACATTCTGATACAGTACTGTGCAAAAGTCTTTCCTTCCAGTGAGTCAGACTTGCATTTTAATGTCTTGTTGAGGAGCAGTTCTCCAGATCTTCCTGAAGGACAGTGTTGTTGTCTCTCATGTTCAGTCCAGTCTCTGTACCTGAGCGGTTTGATAGTTCTGTGTTGGTTAATCCACACAGTGATCTACGTCTGAACCTTCAAGCAGAACAAAGCGTCTAACTTAAGACATGAATCCGTGAAGAAACTTGTGATTCCAGATGATCAGGTGATTCGTTTACTGCTGATGCTGAACGCTGAGTGGTTGGAACCCCTTTATCTAGAACCTTCCTTAGGCACTTTGCAGCCTGTTGCAGGTTGAATAAAACACTAATTTCAGGTTGAATTCCTAGCAAGACGAAAATTGGCACAAGACTTTTGCACACTGTTGCAGACCTTGTAAAAAAGTGATGAATTATGGCATAACATCCCTCAACCCCATGGTTTCACATGTTTGTTTCCCTCAATACCCAACATGCATTGCGTATTCAGTTTCGGAGGTGTCCCATGACCCAGTCTGTGTTTGGGAATCCAGCTGTACTCCCAGTTTGGGAGAAGGTTCTTTTTCGGGCCCAGAAAGCCTGTCAGCTCCTGGCACGGTCTGCTGGCATTAGCTACAACCTGCGCCTCCAGCCCTGTCATGGCACATGAAAGACAGGCATCAGCGGCGAGAAAGACACAGAGAGACAAGCTGAGACATGATAGACATGATGACAGACAGGTAAGAAGGTGAGAGGAATGGACTGGGATGACGGAAGAAGATGGTCAAGGCTGCAGAGAGCATGCAGGCATACAGAATGGCGTCTAGACAGCAGGGGCTGACCTTCCCTCACACACTCCTGTCCAATCTGATTCACTGAGCTCAAAGAGGTTTTTATTTTTGACTTTTTTTTTTCGACAGAAGTGCACTTCTGGCTGATGTTGTGCTTTGTGATTGATTTGTCTAGTCAAAAGGGGAAAGCAACAAAAGATAAGACTGTTGGCTTGCTTATTAGTTCCATACATGTACTTCTTCTCATGCCCCTGTGCCTAGTCTTTGATATGTTTCAAGAACAATCTGTCCAATTTTCACACTGTCCCAGAAGGAAATTGGACATGAAACGCTGTTTTATCTGTCGTGGCTAAAACTGGCACCGCTACAGGGATGATCCAGTGCAGCCAATGCTAATGAACTTGAACTGAGGGTATAAAATGGATCCAGTACACATTTGTTTCTGGGACTTTATTGAAATGTGACTGCAACTGAGAACAGCATTGATGATGTCAGAACATAAATGGCAGGTTGTTCGTTTTCAGTGGCCTGTGTGATCTGCATGGATGGACACGCCGAGGAATCTGCGTTTCTGTTTATTTACAGGCAGCTGTGGTTGAAGTATCTCCTTGAAGTATAATTCAATATTTATGATGTGAATTAAAGACCGCCAGAGTTGTTTTACAAAAGAGTCAGATTTGTTCACAACGGTGATGAATGGGACTAGACATCTACATCTAGAACTTTTCTCAAAGAAAGTTATTCCATGAATTGGTGGTGATGGAAATGGTTTGAGAAGCCTTGGGCCTACAACTAAATCCATACATGGAGTCTTACATGAAAAGCAAATGGAATAAAGCACTTTCCAAAGAAGATACTTTAACGTTCCTTCGTTTATTTTATGTTCCTTCGGTATTCCTTAGAAATGCTCAGGAGACCAGCGTAGATTGGTGGTTTGGGATAGTAAATAACTATTTTCTTTAAAGATATTTCTCAAGTCTGATTTCTTCAAACTAGTGAGGGATCCAAAGGTCAGAGTTCTTCAGGAAACCATTTTACATTTGAACTGGAAACATTCCCCTTTAAAGATTATGGCCAGCAGCGGGGCAGCGGTGGCCTAGTGGTTAGGCCACCCTATGATCGGAGGATCGGGGGTTCAAACCCCTTCCCAATGGGTCGCCCTGAGGTACCCTTGAGCAAGGTGCCTCCCTGCGATGGCTGGCGACCTGTCCAGGGTGCGTCCCCCGTCCTCGCCCTGTGTGCGCTGGGTTGGACACCGGCGCGACCCAGTTTGGGACAAGCGGCCAGATAATGGATGGATGGATTATTTTCTGGATCAGAGGAAGTAGAAATAGAGATTGAGGAGGTATCCATTAGAATTTTGAGATGCGCATAATGTATCTTCAAGATGCAGTACCCAATGATGTATGGGGACTGATGTATGGCTGCTTTGCTTAGCTTTGATGGGATAAATGCAGAGAAGCATTTTGTTGTTCACCGTCACCCTTTTCACACTTGTGCTGGTGTTCATCCGGTGCTGAGAAACCAGCAGGAACCATCAAGAACTGGTCTGAGTTTAAGTTCTTCCTCATCCTTGTACCCTTTTTTGATCTTCATGCTACTTTCTGAGTTTCCTGATTTGACCATATTGCTAAAAGAGCATTAACATCTTCCACTGTCCACACAGCTACAGACTGGATCTCTGCCGTTTTACCTTTACCACATTCAGCAGATGCTCCAGAACAATTCTTATTTCCTTAATACAAGGAGCAACTTGGGGTTCAGGGTTTTGCTCCCAAACCTGTGAACCTAAAGGTGGTAGTTCTGGAAGTGCTGTGACCTCTTGGTGCATAGACAAGTGTCCTACCACTAGACTACCAAATTTTCTTCCTCTGGGCTCAGTTCCAAGGCACCAGAAGCAGTCTTTCTTTCTAGCTTGGGCCCCAGAATAGCAGCTACACCTATGCAGTAGAAACGGGACATGTCTGTAGTATCTTCACAATCATATTCATTTTCACTTCCCACCAAGACTGGAGCTTTCCACGTATTAGGACAATCCACGAAAGCTTTCATATCAATAGCTTGCGGCAATTACTAGCCACGTTAATTCTGGAAGAAGCGGCTCTTAATAAATGACGGGGCCCACTCTTTCACTGCCAGGAGGTCACGTCGAGAAAGTGACCCCTGTCCCGTCATGTTTCGGCGGTATTTCCAGTTGTCTGTAACTGTGAATTGTTTACTTCGCTCTCTCCCTCACCGCAGCAGAGCGCCGCTGCGTCAGGCATAATGTGGTTTGGCTGCTCTCCCGTGCAGCAAAGCTCACGTCACCCGCCGTGATTGATGAGTTCTATTCTCTCTCGAGCGATTTGGTATTCTGCCCACACACCTGACTTACAGGGGCTTTTCACATCACGCTAACGAGCTAGATTCAAACATACAGTTCGGATTGCTTTTGTCTTGGAAAACCCGTGTTCTCTTGATGCCTTTCTACATCTTCCCGCCGCCTGATCACGAGTGACAGGAAACTGCGGATAAAGACTGTTTAGCGAGGGAGAGAGAGAGGGAGCTTCCTCTGCACTAACCTTGAGACAGGGCTCTCGGTAAAACTGACACGTACTATTTGAACATCCTTTTGTCGTCAAATGTAATGCCTGTATACAATGTCTCCTTTGAGTGATTTGGATGGCAAAGCGATAAAAGGCTCCTTATTGGCAGAACTGACGATTGCACACGGTTGGAATTTATAGCTGGAAACGTAGTTTCTTTCAGGGGCTCATGTTCTGTTGTTTGTTAGAAGATCCACTTAAAGATGCTCTACTTCATCTTCCTCTACTTCAAGGATTGTCTCGTCTCAATCCAGATCCTTCAGAACGACTCGTTTGACATTAACGGCCTTTGCAGTCCCCAAGGGCTTCCGAACCACGAGTGACCCCGTGGAGTTGTGTTTAACACTTTCTTACAGAATCGGAGAGGTTGATTAATGCCTCGTTTAATTAGGACCCCTTAAATGGCTTATTCGCCGCTATTTATTAAGCCTCATGCATTCTTAATTAGAGCTTTAATAAGTGAGCGCGTGTGTTTTCTTATTGCAACAATGTGCGATAAATATTTTCTTATGCAAATTGCTGAGCACAAATTACCTCCCAACTTAAGCGTGGTGCTGAATCACGCACAGCATTTAATGCATACAAATTCCAAATAGTGACATCTGTATAGTGAAGAGCTAGATTTTAATCTGCTGCCAATTTGTGGCGTTCTGAGGATTAAATAATCGTCAATTGGGATTCAGAAATTTACAGCAACAGTCATTAAAAGTGGCTTTTTGTAGACTTCGACAAGGTCTTTTCATCCCTAGTAACCCAAAAAATCCTGTGTTGATGTTCATTTTTGGGGCAGCGGTGGTCTAGTGATTTGGGCGTTGGCCACATGATCGGGGGTTCGAACCCCTTCCCAATAGGTTGCCCTGAGGTACCCTTGAGCAAGGTGCCGTCCCCGTCACGCTCCTCCCTGCGATGGGCTGGCGACCTGTCCAGGGGGCGTCCCCCGTCCTCGCCCTGTGTGCGCTGGGTTGGACTCCCCCGCGACCCCGTTTGGGACAAGCGGCAGAAAATAGATGGATGTTTATTTTTGTTCAGCACAATCATCCAGGCATTAAAGTTCTGAGAGTTCTGAGAATCAATCTTACCTTTTTATTAGATTTTAGTTAAAAACAAGCAAATACAATTCTTGAAATGCACAACATGTTCTCTTCAGGATTGTCCAATCGGAGAATCTAGAAGGACGTGGCTAAAGACGCACTTCTGCAGGTTAGGCCTTCACTGGATTAAATGGATGAAAGTTTGTCATGAAAAAGACGACTCAAGGCCTCTTCGAAGCTTTTTATTTATTTATTTATTTTTTTGGAAAACAAAAAAGATGGTGCTACTGTGAATTATTGCAGCTCATGTGTAAATCCAGTCTAAAGGGGCAGCGGTGGCCACCGGATCAAAAGATCACCAGTAGGTTACCCTTGAGCAAGGTACCGTTCCCGGCACTGCTTACCGGGCAGCTTTCGTAGCTGCCCCCTACTGCACGGTGTGTGTGCATGAGTTAAATGCAGAAGTGCGATTTTGCTGTGTGTTCTCACGATGAGAATAGTCACTTTCACTTTAAAGCAGGGCTTAATTGTAACCAGCTTTAAAATTGGGATTGACCACCGCTCTTCTTCAACACGGCCTGGACTCTTAGACGACCAAAAAATAAATAAATACTATAAAATCGGATGCTTTGAAGCAAAATGTGAAGAAATGAGCGGTGAATCGTTTTTTGTGTGTCAGGTTCTTTGAGGATTTAAAGAATTTATCCCACCTTTAAGCTCTTAAATATTATTAGCTCTTCTCTGAAGGCCCAGAAGACCCTGAGGGTCCCTCTCTGAGAAGGAACCAATGTCTTACTTTTAAGAGCCGATAAGACTTTATGAAATGAGACTTTGAGATTTGTTCTTTGTTTTTGTATTGCACTTGCCAGTGAACATGTCCCCAGCTGCCATGTTGATATTTCTCTTTTATATCGCAAGATATAAAATATCATCAAGGGTCTTTTTAAGATCTACATTATTTGACACTTTCACTCTGATTGTGCCAATCAGATTGGCACAATGATTTAATTTAAATTATTTCAATTAAATCATTGAATCTTTTTCCATTTGGAATAAGCAAGAAATTCGATTTATTTTTTTTTTACCCCATAAAAATTTCGAAATAAATCTTCATTCCTGACATTTGAATGGAACAATCTCCGTCCCACTACGAAATGCATTTATGTGTTTATCATTTCATTTCGATGATCATGTTTCATGACATCATCCCCTTCACATGTATTAACTTTGTCCACCTTCAATATAAAGGGTTGCACGCAAGGCTGCACATGAGCAGGAGCTCCCTGACTGAATTTCCTGCACCTGAAGTTGGTCCAGCCAGATTATTAGGACATTTTGACCAAAAGGAACAGGAGGGAGAACACTATCCAGGTCACTCATGATTGGACCAATAGTTTTTTCGTTCTTATTATTCACAGCCATTAAATAATCTCGGTGTTCATAGACGGGAAGGTGCTTTTACTCTGAGAATCATCCGGTGCTGCGGAAATATTCTGTGTGTGTGTTGGGATTAAATACTTTAAGGTTCGCGGTGTTTCACGTTGCCGCGTAGTCACTTTCACTTTCACTATGGTATAACCTTTCCGCTCTGTTGTTGCCACGACGATGGTTATGTTGCTGAATCAGCAGTATTAGCTTTACATGTGCACCGTGTGTAATAATCTCTCAACTGATCCACCTCAAAAACCTTGCTCTTTCTTTTTTTATTTTTTTATTTTATATATATATTTTATATATATATATATATTTTTTTTTTTTATATATAAATGTTTGCAAAAATTTGAAAGTGAAAGTGACTACCCTTGTCATTGTGAAACGCAGCACAAGGCAATTCAACCTCTGCGTTTCACACACACACACACACACACGCACACACATGCAGCAGTGGGCAACTATTGAAAGCACCCGGGGAGCAGTGGCGGGGACGGTACCTTGCTCAAGGGTACCTCAGGACAACCTGCTGGTGAGAGAATCGAACCCACAATCTTCCGATCCGGGGCTGATAGATTTTTTTGTCACTATTTCTAAGATGATTTGATTCGATTAAAAAAAAAAAAAAAGTGCAATAAAACAATTAGACGTTTTAAATATGTTGCTGAATCTGAAATTTCAGGAATAGGCAGTGTGACGTTCCGTTCCTGGGTCGTGTTCCGGTCCTGCTAGGTGGGCATGGGCATCATTGCATTATGAGACGTAATGTGTTTTCAAGTGTTCACTGATCATCAGGGAGAAACACTGCGGCCTACGGCAGCCTCTGCTGCAGTGCTGGGATTTATTGTTCAAAGTCATTGAATTAAAACCTCAAGTGTTTTCTTTCTTTTCTTTTTTTTTTAAAGGCATTTCTCAGCTTCATTCAATATTAATTCTCCTTGGTTGTGAGCAATTAGGCCAGCGCCGTCACTTTCTGATTGTACCGTATAGTGTGGCTGTGTTGCATTTGCATTAAAAGCTTAACCCCTCACTCCCTGATGCATTCGGATTTTAAATTGCTCTAATTGCATTCTCGGGGGGGGGCAACTTTTTGTTCCATCTTTACAGGAGGGGCAAAAAAAAAAAAGCACACGACGAGGACATTAATCACCATTAGACTCACCAAATTTTAGTTAACAAATTGGTGTTTTTGTACCTTTGACCCCTGTAAATAATGAAAATGGACTAATCTTCTCAGCGGCCGAAAGTGATTGTTGAAGATTAATACGCCTCCAATCTGGTTATCGGGCCGGGAGCGAGTTCAGAAATGAGGAAGAAAAAAATAAATACATTTGGGAAGTGCAGTGAAAGGTAAGTGGGCGGGGGAGACCAGATTAAGGACGTGTTTCGCGGAGTATAAAAGAGAAGCGTGCCGTTGTTTTTAGAGCTGTGGATCAGCTCGGGAAGCTCACGACGTGTGCTGAGGGTTTTAGCCTGAAGAGAAAAGTAAAAACGGCTTTTTTCTGCTTTTATAAGCCGTTGGAGTATCGCTGACCTGCCTCAGTATATAAAATAAAATAACCATAGTAACAAAAAACAGCGCCTTATATGGGCGTTCCAGGGGCGTGCTTTGTTTGGTGTCCCACACTGTAAAAAAAAAAAAAAATTGTTTAAAATGTATAAATTTAGTGAAAAAAATCACTTAAATGACATTTACAACAAACGCCTGCGTTTAAAGCTGCCAGGTTTTACGTGTTCTTGTCTTTTGCGTTGAATAAAAATAGATTTTCTGTATTTTGATCATTCTTTTTAATGCGATTCAAATAAGAAATAAGATTATAAGAACAAGATTAATTATGCAACCACTCTGCAACACATTCCTCAAGCCTTTAAAAATAACTTAAACCATCACTGAAAGGCAGAAATGGCCCAAAAACCCAAGATCTTCTGAGGTTGAAGAGGAAACGGATCATTTTTTTTTTTTTCATCATTCTTTTTTTTTGGCTCTGGGGTCATTACTGTAATACTGGGCCTGGAATAACTCTCCCAACCCTTCGCTCAGATCAGACGGGCTGAACGTGCGCCGTAAACGGGCAAATAGGCTGAAAAGAGTGATGGGTGTGTTTGCGGCAAGGTGGAGGAGGAGGAGGAGGAGGAGGAGGGCTGGGGAATGCGATGGAGGGATGAAAGTGGGCGATGGAGTGAGTGAAGCCGCAGTGTAAACCAAGAGGCACGGGCCATTTGATTTAGTGCCAATCACTGGATTTAATGTCTGTGCAGCGCGTCATAATTTATTAAGATTATCATAAACTTGGGCCTGCAGAACGCCACAAGGGCAGAGCAGACTCACCCCTCAGAGTGAGTTACTGCCAACGAGCTGTGACACGAGACCGGCCGGCGAAACAGCCCACATTGCTTCCTTTCACCTCTTTGCTTTCGTTTCCTCCCCGTCGCGTGTACACTCTTACCTTCGTGACCGTTCCGTCCGTGCTCTTCTGTAGGAGTGGGACCCAAAGCTAACATTGGATTCTGGAGATAAACTCATCCTTTCAGGGGAATCATGAAGATTTAGCTGGAGGGAGGATGTATTGTGGGGATTTTTTGAAGCAGTCTCTCCAGCAAACATCGTGGTTTGTATTCAGCCAATGATGTGTTTCCCTTCCGTCAGCCAACCAGAAGATCTGCTCTGGCTTCGTAAAGATTGGATTCTCGTTTGAATGGATTTTCTTGATTTTTAATCAGTCATACAGTTTTTTTGGGAGGTTTTTTGTTTTTTTTTCCGTCCAGTTTTAATGACGTTTACTCTTTTAATTATTTATTTATTTATTTATTTTTAATGACAATAAATGTTGTATTTATTTAAAATAAATGATTTTAAATTATTTTTATTTATTTCTGATTTAAATCGGATATTTACAGGTATATATGTATGTATTTTTATTTTTTCCATGAATTGAATCAGTTCAGATTTTTACTGGCTTATTTGTTTGTTTGTTTGTTTGTTTATTTTTTGGGTAACATTACTTTTTAATCCTGTTTTTTTGATTCTACCTTATTTTCTTCACATTTTCTTGTGATTTTCTTATTTTATTAGATGTTTACTGTTTTTTTTTATCTCATTTTTTTCAGATTCTTACTGTTTATTTATTTATTTGTTTTATTATCTGTTTTTTTTTTTTTTCTGAGTAAAGTTCCCCTCAATACAAGAACTGAGAAGCACCACCCTATGTTTTTTGAACTGTTCTAGTTTTCCATCAATGTGGAGGCAGATCTGAGATCGCAAGGTTGGGGGGAATCCCATCCTTTTTTTGGGAAATGACTTATTATTAATCGGAACACTGTTTTTTGCTGCCATAGCCGCTCCGATCACAGGAAATTTAAGGTCACCTTAAAGCCATTCCCCCTGTTAAACATGAACAAATCGCCTACCGGGGCAGGCGATGGAAGAAGTGGCACAATATGCTAAACGCACACACAAACAGCTTGGCAAGGCCTGACCTTCTGATAAATATTCACTTCCTCCCACACAAAAGCTTTGTTTTATATCTCTTTGTGTTATCTGTTGGCAGCTCTGCCATAAACCAGCGCTTTCCTGCATCCACTTTATAGCCTGACCAGTCCCTGTTCTGTAATAAACAATGGGGTCAGTGTGTGTTCGGTTGATAACGGCAATGAGAAACTCTGATCCTGAAGCCAAATTAAAACCTCCCAACCTTAACACCGATAGCTTTGTCTGCATCTATACCTCGCACACACATCCAAGCATGCCCGAGTTCAGAAAAACATTCATTCCTAACATTCCCTGCCATCATGGATCAGAAATCCTCATATGGACTGAACCTTAATGGCTCTCCCACTGTTCTTTACTCGACAGAGAACAAGGCTAGCACCGGTGAGGGTTCTCAACTTCAAAGTAGTTCATCCTGTTTGATCATACAGACCAAAGCGATCCGAGGGGATCCAGAGTGCGTGGGTGTGCATTTTGTGTGCAGTTTCGGCTTTTTAGGGCCGTTGGTTTGCATGACAGCCGTTCTAGCAGGTGGTGTATTCATTCCAGCATTATGAGCAGAACACCATTTCGAGTGCAGTCGACCCTAATTTGATCAAGCTTGGAAGAATAAGAGGAATGAAAGGCTTCTTCAGATTTGTGGCTCAAGAAGACAAGAATGTCCTTGGCAAAACAAAGGAGTCTGAAAGTGATTATTCCCGTCATGGTGAAACAGCACCGCGACATTCAACCTCTGCGTTTCACCCTTACGCACAGCAGGGGGCAGCTTTTGAAAGCACCCAGGGAGCAGTGACCGGGATGATACCTCGCTTATGGGTAGCTCAGGGCAGCCTATTGGTGGGGGAATCGAACCCACAACCTTTTAATCTGGGCGCCAACTTCCTAACCACTAGGCCACCGCCGTCCCCAAAAAATTGGGGGGACCACATTGAACTAAAATTGCCCAAAAGCAGTTTGGGTTTGACCTGCTTCTTTCATTTTCCATCCTTTTGCAGAAGTCGTTTAAAATCCCTGCAGAGTCAGACTGGTAAACAGACAAATCTAGCAGCGGCTCATGAATGAACTCATCTCTTCATGTTAATGTTCTGCAATCAGCACGGAGAACGCTTGCTCTAGTGGAGGAGGCATAACGCTCATGCTGTTGACTGTTTGAACTTTCAAAAGAACCTTCTGCTTGTTGTTTTACTTTACTTTTTCCACGCTACAGGCAGGTTAAGAAGGAACCGACAGTGCAGGGTAAATCTGAGCTAGAGCTGCAGGAACAGGAGTTTAAATGAGAGCGGAAATTGGATTTCTGGTATGATGCATGTGAGTTCTAACTGAAGATCCAGTTCTGTTCCTCTGCCTCATATTAGCATCAAATGCATGAACACGCTGGTGTTTAGCGAGGAACCTAACTCTACTAGGACTGATTTGTTAGTGAGATGGGAGAAGGTGGTGAAGATGGAGCTCCGGCTGGAGGTGTGTTTGTTGATGATGGTGGAGCATGGAACTGTAGATGGAGGATTTTGAAATGGATCCTCTAGTAGGAAGGGTTTTTTTTTGGGAATGGAGAACTGTGGTGGAAAATAGTGCTCTAGTAAGGGTTTATTACTGGGGAGAACATCGGTGATGCATTTTATTTAGAGAGGTTTATAGAGCCGGGATAATGGAACGTCGAGCTCTAGTCGGAAGGGTTGACGTTAGAAGATGGCAGTCTGGACAGGAAGACTTCGGAGTTCACTTCGAGGCTTGTGTGGGGATGGATGGTGGTGGTCGAGCTCCCTGGGACTATGGTAGACTGGAGATGGGAGGCCTAATTAATCCAGCCTTGCTTTATTAGCCTCTGTCCCCTTCGGTGTGTACTTTTCAGCGTCTCTCTGTCGTCTCCATGTCCTCTGACATCTTGCTCATCCCTCTCTCTTTTAACCGAATGCTTTTTCATGCTCTCTCTCTCTCTCTCTCTCTCTCTCTCTCTCTCGCTTCTCAGTGCAAGGCTTCAATGTGTTGCTTCATGATAAACAGGTCCTCTCAGCCCCAGAGGTCGTGGAGGCTCCTGCATGGGCATCGTTGTCTGGAACGGGGTGGCCGTGAACCAAGTGCAGCCGTGCCCGAGTCTGAGTGCTCGCTTCTGGTGTTACCGTGACCTGCCTGTTGTTGAGAGAGGTGCTCTCAGAGACCGGAGGAGAACACTGCGCTCGGCCGCGTTCCCCCGGCCCCCCTGCCTGCCCGTGCTCATTAGCATCATGTCATGGCTTTATCAGGCTACTTTGTTCTGGTTGCAGCTTTTCCCGCGCCTTCTTTTCACCCTTTAAATGTCACTGTGACTCGGCTCTTTTTAAGTAAGTGTCATTTTAGCGTCGGGCACTTCGGGTTGTCTAATTACATTTGTTAAGTGTGTTAAAAAAATAAATAAATCTGGCCAGTTGTTACTTAATCGTTCGAAATAAGCCGTGCCGTCGAGACTTGCTAAGCGCTGCGAGATGTGCTCTTGAGGGGCTGGTGGATCCTGCGGCTCTTGTCGTAGTTTATTAACACCAGTGTCTGCTGTTACTGATCCCGGCCTCGGTGGGCAGTAAGTTCATGCCGCCAAAAGGGAAGTGAAAGTGAAACAAAATGCAAACTCTGCCTTTACCGACACATCTTGCAACATGTGTGGAGCACCCGGGAAGCAGTCAGGGGACGGTACCTTGCTCAAGGGTACCTCAGGACAACCTACTCGTCTGGGGTTTGATCCCAGATCCTTCTGATCCCGGGACCTTGTCCCTAAACAGTAGTCCACCACTGCCCCAACAAGCTGTCTGAGCAGGGAATGAGGACACTGCTACTCAGGTGATTGTTTTTAGGTGCAATGTATCATATTTCCAGTTATTTTTGGATTTTAAATATCTGTGAATGAGACTGTTTCAACTTAAGATGACGAGGGATATGATGGTAATGGGGTTTTCTGAGCAAATCATGTGACGCTACTAGATGTGACACGGTGTGAACGTAGAAATCTGGAGAAATTTTCCTCTAATATCTACACTGGCTTTATTTTTTTCATTTATTTGTTTTGTTAAGGTGGCACAGTGGGCAACATTGTCACCTCACAGCACCATGCTGTTATACCTGTGTCTTCGTGGGTGTCCTCTGGGTACTCCAGGTCCAAAGACATGCACATCAGGTGGACTGGAGATGCTAAATTGATCCTTAGCTGTCACATTGTGTGTGTCTACCCTGTGATGGACTGGCAACCTGTCTAGCCTGTCTAGGGTGCTTCTCAGCCTTTCACCCCGTGGACGCTGGGATAGACTTCAGCAGCGCCCCGACCACAGTCAGGACATGCGTTTGAGATAACGAATGGAGTTTTTCAGTAACATTAAGTATATCCAGGGCAGTTATATTTGCTCTAGAGGGCAGAAACCAAACCCAGTGGGTCTTCAAATGGAATTTCTGGAGAAAGGAAGTGTTAAAATGTATCTCTGCATTTTGCGACTTTGAAAAAGGTCATGGTCGGTCCTGGGGTTTACTTGCTCCTTTTTAGTGCAGCACTGCTTAAAGAGAATGGTTAGCTTTAGCCGTTTCCACATAAAATGTCTGTGCAGAGAATCAAGTCTGAGTTTCTTATCGCTGCCTGAATTGCTCTGACGATTTTGGCCAAAGCTTCCGAATCTCCTTGTCTTTTCATTGGATTCTTTGTGTAATTGACCCTCTTTTTCACCCTCAGATGTTTGTTTTCTGTCCATTTGATGCATCACATCTTAACGTCATCAGCACACCCACTCGCTCGCTGTCAATTCTCCGGAAAATTACTTTCTCCTCATGCTGCGTCTGGGAAAAGGTCACAGTTGCAACGGGAAGGGCACTTTTTTTTTTTTTCTTTTTTTGCCATTACTTCCTGACGATTCCATTTGTTTTTACATTTACATTCACAGCATTTAGCAGACACTCTTATCCAGAGCGGCTTCCATGTCCTAATTACAGGGACAGTCCCCCCTGGAGACACTCCGGGTTAAGGGTCTTGCTCAGGGACCCAGTGGAGGTAGTGCTGGAGGTGGGATTCGAACCGGGGACCTCTTGATCCAGAGGTCCATAGGCAAGTACCACCACTAGACCACCACTGCCTTGATCCTCCACCTTTGGGAGTTTAATGTGAATGCAAGTTTGTCAAAAATGATATCAGATCAAAAATGTACCATGAGAACAAAAAAATAAGCACAGAAACTGTCCCTCATGCTGTTTTGCTTGTGTAGCCATGTGCCAGTGTGACTCACTCACAGGACAACTCACTGCTTTGTTGGCAAATAAGAGTTTCTTTCTTTTTTTTCCCCCCAAGTGCTAACGTCCAATTCTGTTACTTCAGACGACGGTGTTGGCTAGCACTGTGCTGAGTGATAGGAGGACTGGGAGGCCATCCTACTCACCCAGCAAGCCCACTCTGCTCTTCTGGACTCTCATCCACACATAAAGGCTGGAACTTCTATTGTTTGAAACACATTCACTCTTTCATTCATAACAGAGTGCAAAAATGATTAAATGTACCTACTGATGACAGGACTATTATATGTTTCCATTAATGTATGCAATACTGGGCAGGCCACTTCTCATTTCTTCATATTTTGCTTTGAGAGCCAGACTTGAATTTTGAATGTGTTGAGGAACAGTTCTCCAGATCTTCCTGAAGGACAGTGTTGTTGTCTCTCATGTTCAGTCCAGTCTCTGTACCTGAGCAGTTCTCCAGATCTTCCTGAAGGACAGTGTTGTTGTCTCTCATCTTCAGTATGATAGATATGATCAAAATTGTATTTTGTGGGTCATAATTAGTCCTTTAACTAGTTTTAGTCCAGTGCAATCTGATGCACTGAACTAACAGAATTGTATTTGGATAGATTTTATAAAACTGAAGCATTTTTCCACTTTTGAAACCTTGCATCGTGTCCTGCGGCATGATGTTCAAACATCACGGTCTCCACCTCCACTATAGCCACCTTAAGAGATTCTAAAAGGAATGCTTGCAAATCAGGGTCACCTGTATCCAGCGTCTTTTTAATCTTTCTTCATTATCCTTCCTTCTTCATCTTCGTCCTCCGTTATGGTGCAAGAGGACACCTTTGATTGGCTTAGAAAAGCAGGAAGCCACCTGCAGAAACGCTCCCACGCAGGGATGATGGACAGCTTGTCATGTTGCGTTTTGTTCGTCGGCTGTTCTGTGCAAATGCATGTAATTGTACTCGCAAAAGAACCGTCGTCGGAGTTGGACTGGCACTTGAGTCGGGCAGAGGAGGCTTCATTTAGAGTGGAAGTGGATTTTATTTACCTCCCCTAAAAGAGCAGCAGGCCTGCCGCTTGTCGAGGTGTCCCAGGGGCCTGGGAGCAATGAGCAGAGGCTGACAGACAGTGTCCCAGAACAGAGGGGGAGGATGGCATGTCGAGCCCATCTCTGGAAGTGTTGCTTGGCGGTCATAAAAATCCTTCATGTGCCATTTCATTGTCTGCCGTGTCTTGTCTCTCGCCCCGACCTGTCGGGAGCTCTGAGAGCACGTCCCGAAAGCCCGGTTGGTGTCAGCCTGGTGAAATAGAGGTTCTCAGGTAATGACTATGGCCTGTGACTGCACCTCACAGTCCCCCAGTGACAGGACACCAGGCTGGCTCTGCCCAGGAGGGAATCTAGTGTCAAATTGATTCTCATTTCGATTGTCTCTGCAATTCTTGGGTTACTCTGCACTTCTAAATTAGCGTGGAGGAGCTCGTTAAAAGAAATCTACGTTCTCAAAAGTATTATTATCTTCCCCCACCAGGTTTTAGCAGCTTCCGATGTCTCCATTATCTTCAGGAGAAATGCTGATTGAGTGTTCCTGCGTGGAAAGTCACAATTATTTCATTCTGAAATTTAATTAACCTCCTCCAGCTTTAGTCAGTCAGATCGGTGGCAACGAGGAGAGCCTGACTCGACGCCTTTGGAAATCAGAGTGCTGAGCAGTCTTTCTTTTCCCACATTACGTAATGCGTGTCTCTCTTTATTCAAGATCTTATAATGTGAAGTTCCGGAGCGACCTCTCTCTCCTTGCAGCCTGCCGTTCTAAAGATGGCCTATTTTCAAGGCAGTTGATGCCCCGAGTGGAGGGGCTGTATGGCAGTAAACAGCCCCTTTACTGCCAGCCCCAGTGGCTTTTCCAAAATCAGATGATCCACTTATGGCCTTCTTTGTGTTCTCTTCATCCCCCCGAGCCCCATCATTCTCAATAGCAATTCTCCCGCCGTATCTCTGTGTCCCTGCATGACCTTCCCTGCTCGTTCTCATCCACTTCTCGCAGGTTTTCCCTCGTTTACTTTCTTTTTCTTTTTCTAATGCGGACAGGAAGGACAGCAAGAGTTTGTGTTAAAGCTAGAGGTGCGTTTCCGCTGGTGAACAGCTTTTGATTCCCTCGAGATTTCTGTGTCTCACGTGTAGTCTCTGCTGTTGAACCTAAGACCAGTCTCATTATGTCGCCATGTTTATTTCCTGAGTGCATGGTGACGGAATCTCCCAATGAGAGATACGATGACTTTAGTACTTATTACTAGTAGTATCTTTAGTAATTTTTACTAAAATGTGTTTATAATCAAATGTTTCTACTACTATACTGCAAGTTACAATATCATGATATGTTATTAATTCATATATTCATTATATATTAATATTAATAGTCCTGCTGCGATCTCAGAATTAAAACAAAGTAGAAATATAGCTGAGTGCAGAGGTTTGGACAGTCTGGTCAAAATACCGGATTATTTTGAACTAAAAATACAAACCGAAGAGTGGGCAAACTTCTGCAGCAATAAGAGCGCTCGCATGGAAGGATTGATACGGGTTTATAATTTATTTATTTTTCATGTTGTTTTATTGAATTGATATTTTTTCATGATTCATTTATTGATTGTTTAATTTTTTTCATTTTGAAATGACACAGGTTTTAAAATGATCACGGTATTCGATATTTTGCAAGCAGCAAGTCAACGCTGCTTTTGTTTTATTTGCATCTGCTTGTTCATGCTTTTATAATATTAATTGATGAATGAACTAATAATGAACTATTTATAAAGGGTAGTTCTATTGTGAAATAGTAGAGCCCCCGCATTTGAATGCATTTTAGTTATGTTGATTAATTTTACAAACTGTATATTTTAGATGTAACATAAATAAACTGTATTAATATAAAGTAGTATAGTGTATTTACGGAAATACTTTATGGAAATGGAACAAAAGTGTTTTCAGTGGTGGTCTAGTGTTTAGGCCCCAGGATCGGAAGTGTGTGGTGACCAGTGGGTTGCTCTGAAGTTCCCTTCAGCAAGGTACCGTCCCAGTCACTGCTCCCCGAATGCTGGATATGTCTGCCTACTGCTCTGGTGAGCAGGGCTAAATGAGGATAATTCACTGGAACTGTATTTTCTAGCCTCCGATTTCCGGACACGCTTCCCCAGAGTCTCAGCGGCTCGGCGGCCTGCGGGCGATCCCTGCCTTCGTCCGATAAGTTGCACACTAGCCGGCCACCCGAGCTCCTCCGCCACCTTCCCCCGATCCCTCCCGCCCTCACGTCCTCGATCGCGTTTGAAAAGACGAGCAGACAAGAGGATTCGCGCTTATCTGGAATCCATATTGCTATTATTTTTATTGATTGACATTTTGCGGTGATGTACCTCGCTGCCTCCCACCGCTCGCTTTCTGTTCCGCAAACTAAAAAAACGTACCAATTTGAGCTTTTTGGTGCAAATGCACCGAAAGCACTTCTCGGGGAAAACTGCTTTTGTATTCAACACTTGGGTCAAAGCTCAGACTTCAGTTCCATCTCCACGGCACTTTCCTCTGTCCACCGGCATTGCTTTACATTCTGAGCATTCACGAAACACTCTTTCGCACGCCCTCAAAGGCCTCCGCCATCTTCCACCCACTTCTCTGCCTGGCAAGCTGTTAGTTTTTCGGCTTTTTGTCTTCATCACTGCCCTTCTCTCCACCACGGAGACCTGCCTTTAGCAGAAGGCCAGGCACAGGGGGAGTTTGCTTTTAGCAATATTGTACCTAGAAGCTCCATGATGACCATTAACCACCACCAGTTCCGACCTGTGCTTTGGTGGAACGTTTTAAAGGCTAATTACACCGAATTAAAGCAGATGTCATTGTAAGTCAATCGCGGATATGATTAGTCATTCCGATTTGCAGTAAAATTATTTATTGTACCGAAAATGAATACCCTTTTTTTTTATAGTTGCCATAGCTACCACCAATTCATGCGGATAGGCAAACTTTTTGCAGTCTTTGTTCCTTTGTTCCCCCCCCAACGGCTCTCTACAGATCAATCTGTTTACTACTTCTTCACCGAATATCTGACTAACCACTCATCCGTCTGTCATTGTTGTTTTTTTTCTAATTTAATCTGCTCCTCAGATCTCTCTTTCTGCGTTTTTATCTCTCCCTAATCAAAGCCATTGCTCTTGATTGCTTAGCAACTAATCGAACATCAAAAAAGCACGAGGGAATCTTAATCTGCATTTCCCCTCCTCATCTTCGTCCTCCTCCTTCTCCTTCCTCCTTCCAGAGTGTGGCGTTTGTTTCATCCTTTTTAAAGTCACAGGCCTTCACCCACGCACAGGGCTCATGAAAAGATGAGAGTTTGCAGGTGTTTTCGCTGGTGAGATTATTATATTAGCTCCACGGATTTTCTTTAATGCCTGGCAGCAAAGGATTAAAATATGCCTCTATATATATCCACACCCCGTTCAGCCACAACAGGAAAAGCCACTGACGGGGGGAAGTGGAAAATGAAGTATGTCGTTGCAGTGGCATCTCCAAGGGTAGGATGGAAGGTGATGTGGTGGAAGCAGGAGAAATGGGCAAGTGTAAGGATCTGAGGGACTTTGACAAGGTGCCCAGTCCTACTGAGATCTGGAGAAGTCAACAGCTTTTGCAGTGTGGCAGGGTGCATTATCCTGCTGGAAGAGGACAGCTGGGAAGAGCTGAACTTGGTCTGCAACAACGTTTAGGTAGGCCGTGAGGTAGACGTCTACATGAGTCATGACCCGAGGTTTCCCAGCAGAACAATGTCCAGAGCATCACTATTCTTCCCATAAATCATCCTGGTGCAAACCAGGAACACCTCACAATGTTTGCAGTTTTGGAGATCTCTCAGCCAATCTTCTAGCCGTCATAGTTCAGCCACCAAGCAGCTCGGATTCATAAGCTTGCTTATTTCTTCTGCTTCTGCAATTTACAGTCAACGCCAGAAGTATTGACTCCCTCGGTTCAGAGGGATAGAAAATGTTTCATGAATTGTTGCATTGTGAAGCAGCGATGGCCTAGTATTTAAGGACTAGGCTTCAAGATCAGAAAGTCCTGGGTTTGAATCCTGGATCAGTAGGTTGCCCTGAGATACTGTTGAGCAAAGTACTGTCCCCATCACTGCTCTCCAGGCACTGGATATAGCTGCCTGTTGCTTCACGTTGTGTGGGTAGTTGCATTTTCTTGTGGTGCGCTGTTCACAACGGCAAAGTCACTTTCACTTTCACACACTTTCACATAAATCATTCTCCAAGCTTCCTGAAGGACAATTAATTTTTTTTGGCTCTCATTTTCAAACAAAAAGTCTTTAAATATATCTGCTCATCATACCAAAGAGAAGACCGTTTGACCGGCATAAAGTAGTATTTTTGCACACACGTAAATCATAGGCCTCCACTGTGTCACCTCCAAATATTTTTTGGGTCTAAAAAGCTCTCTGAGGCCTAAATCACAGTCCTTGTTACCGTGGCTCTTAGGCCGAACATAATAATGAGTAGATTTGTTGCCGTTGTCTCACTCCTTAACCTGGTTTGGTGTCTGGTGCATTGGCACGGCATGCAGCGTACTTGTCGAAGCAGTTTAGCATCTACCTGCTTGTCCACAGTGAGGGAGGAATGAATCATGGCTGGCGCTTGATGGCCTCTTCTTGCTTCCAGCTTGAAATCCCAAATAAGCCAATCTGTTTACTGCCCGGTGCAGCCTGCAACGGTCTCTCGCACCCTCTGCAGTTCCCAAGGTGTTGGTTTCTTTCCAACCATCTGAGACTGGTCTTCTCTGTGAATCATACAGTAGGCCTGCCTCGGTCCCTCGATGGGCCTGTGTCATGCACAATGCTGTCACACAAGCTCGACCCAAACCTTCACTCAGAGGTGACTCATTTCTTTGAGGCCTGCTCGGTTCTCCTGAATATTTATGGACCAGCATCGTCTCAGCTCAAGGTGACTGTGGCGACGCACCACCTGGGAGCCTCCGGTCAGCCATTTTCTGGAGCCTAGCCCACTGGCGAAGAGACGGTTAGCTTTTTTTTATTTTTTATTGAGTCATATCACGGCCAGCAGATGTCCGCAATTTCTTTTTCATTCCTCCACAGGGAACACTATTTTCTTAGCGATTCACTCAATATGTACACTTGACGATGGACGACGGACGACAGACATAGAAGAGGTGGAGACGAGGTCCGGACCTCGGATTACGAGGGCAGAGCTTCCTAAATCATCATCACTGGTGGGGAAATTAGAAAGGAGCTCCTTAATTAGGGAGGGATGCTTGTGCGTTTGAGTGCATCGATTCTCCCCCATCACGGCTGGCGTTTCGCACCGTCAAAGCCCTCCCCAGTCCCCCTCAATTAGCTCTCTGCCTAGGAGCCCTGTCAATCCCCATCTGCTCCTGTGCCTGTCAGTGGCTCCCATCCACTGAACGGGCAGAGAACCGAGAGAACGAGACGGAGATCTCTGTTTGGAGCGTTGTGGCAGAAAACAAACAGGGCTGAATCTATGGTGCTTCCAGACTCGCCCTGTGGGATCACTTTCATTTGATCCAGGGGGCGTATTGTCGGGATTATGATCGAAAGCCCACCATTGCCCTTCTCAAGGCCCAGAATTTATCAATGAAACCAGCGGGTTTTTACTTTTTTTTTTTTTTTTTCTTTTTTTTTTTTTCTTCAGAGAAGCAAAGCCAACTGGGAAACAGTCCCGTTCCGCGGTCGTAATTGTAGCTGGTGCCAGTAGTCTTGTTTTATTTTTCCCTGCCCTGTGGGTGAATTATTCTTGATAAGTTGCATTCGATGATGGAAATGGTTGCGGAATCCAATGAGAGCCTGGCATCTCCAGCAGGCAGGGCCATATGGACCAAGAGAGAAGGTACAAGAGCTTCCTCTTCATCCTCTTACGTGCACATTTCAGAAAAGCCTGTGTGGCTCCCCAGCAGCCGGCTAAAAGATCTGATTACACTGACTGGAGGGTATCTGGGGTCAGGTTATGCTTTTGTCCTAAGCCATGACGTTTTGTCAAATTTAGCTGAAAAGGACGACGGAAAGGAAGGAAATAAGATCCCGGCAGACTCGACCGGTCTTGTTATCTTCCCACCAAACCGCAAGATCTGTATGGCTTTTATTAAGTGAACCTGAACCTGGGAAGCAGTGATGGGGACGGTAGCTTACTGAAGGGAACCTCAGGGCAAACTGCTGGTCTGGGATTCAAGCCCATTACTTTCTGGTGCCCTAACCCTAACCATTAGACTACTGCTGCTCCAGAACAGGTACATTTAAAGGTTCTAGATATTTGCATTTTTGCTATTTTTACTTTGTTGGCAGTTCAGTCACCCTTGCACTATGAGCCTCATAATTCTGATCATTACTATCAGGTAGGTCTAAGATTTGTTATTATTAATATAATATTAATGATAATTAGAATGATAATTAGAACCTTTGATGAACACATTGAAATTTTTAATTCATTATATATATATATACAGAAAATATTTAGAGACCATCTAGATTCAGAAAATTTGTAACAATGATTTAATAAATGGATCCATTTGAACCTTTTTGGATTGATTTTATATATATATATAATTTTTAAGTCTATTTTTTAATTTTTCCTCTATTTCTAATCACAGGACCGTAAATTCCAGCAGACTGTCGAATGGTCAGAATGGACTTTTCAGATTATTATTCCTCGTCACTGATGATGAATATCAGAATATTCATCATCAGAATATAATTTACTGATCCTGTTTCTGATATTGATGTGGTTTATTAAAACCTCCCTTGTTTTATGTATTGGTGTGCTGGATGCATATTAAAGAGTTTGAAGGTTTACTTTGCAAATTAGAACATGTAAATTTCTAAAAAAAAAAGAGACGAAGCGATACGAATGGGGAAAGAGTGAGCAAATGAAAGAATGAGAGAAACTGGAGATTCGTGAGAAAATGGATGAGACCGAGGAGGAGACGGAGTGAAGAAAGAGACCATTTGAAAGGAAGAGTGTGAGAAAGATGGACAGATTAAGGAATATGGGACTGGAGAAAAATGGAGAGAAAAAGCAGGAGGAGAGGGAAGAGGAAAAGGAGGAAGGAAGAGATGGAGGGTATGAAAAAGTAGAGCGAAAAGAGAGAAGGAAATAAGTCGTCAGAAAGAAGGGGAATATGTAGGGAAAGGGGAGAGAGATGAGGAAAAGAAAGGAGGAGATGTAGGGAGAGAATGAGAGGAAATGAGAAAAGGAAGAGGATTAAAATGTCAATTATTAGAGAGGAAAGGGCAGGTTGAGACTAATGGAGGGAAAGAAAGGAAGCAAGGAAAAGAGAATGGGAAGGAGTGGGTAAATGAAAGAGTGAGAGGAAACTGCAGATTTGTGAGAAGGGGTGAGATGGATCGAAGATCAGTGGAGAAGGAAAAGGTGATTGGAGGAAAATTGAGAGAAAGAAAGAAGGGGGCAGGGAAGGAAGGGAAGAAGAGTGTGAAAAGCAGAGAGAGAAGAGTACGTAGAGAAAAGGGGAGAGAGATGAGAAAAAGAATGAGAGAGAAAATGAGGAAAGGGAGTTAAAGAAAGTCAATTATTAGAAAGGAAAAGGCAGGTTGAGATCCTAATGGGAGGGAAAGAAAGCAAAGGAGAAGAGAAGAGATATGTTTATATATATATATCTATATATCTATATATCTATCTCCATATATCTATCTATCTATATATATATATATATATATATATATATATATATATATATATATATATATATATATATATATATATTAGTGTAATATATATTTATATAATATATTTATTCTATATAAATTTGTGTAATATATATATATATATAAATTTCCAAAATTACAACACTGATATTTGGTGATCAAATCTATGAACATGAAAGGTGACTGTAGTACAGAAGAGCTTTGCTGGTGAAATCTTTAACCTGCCCCGACTGCAGAACCTCATAACGCTAAGCCGGTGACACGTCTAGTCTTTTGCGCATGCCGTGAATACTAATCACGGGATGGGTGATGAAATAGGAGGAGTGGATTGAAGGAGTGTGTCACTGTTTTTCTCGATTTAAGCCCAATTCGGCTCAGTTCAACGCGTGCAGTGCTGTTTGTAGGATGTGAGCCTCACTAGTGCGGCCACCGGGGAAAAGCAGGAGTGCAATGTAGGCCCGGTTCCCGGTTATTTCCCCACTACCTACATTTGATTAGGTGCCTGCGGAAGTTGAAAACACACATGGCCGCAGAGCCAGCAGGCCCTTTTCCCCGCTGCGCGTTAGCCATCGCTTGACGGCTGTGATTTGCGGGACGACAACTGCATCGCAGTGGCCTACGTCGAGGCCTGAACCTCTCCCAGAGGGAGTCAGACCACCGTCATAACGAGTCCTAGAAGGAAATGGTGAGAAATTGAGTCAAACTCCAAGTTTGTAACAGGTCCACGTGTTTGGATGTAGTTAAGCCTCACAGATCCTCCAAGCCTGAAGCAGGAGGGGCAGGATGTGACCCCATGAGGAAGCAGTGCCAGCTGTGGAGGGGCTGTCAGAATTACCACTGATCCTAACGACATCAGCTACAACAACATCAACAGCAGCCTGGGCGATGCTGCCGGGCCCCTAGCTGGTAGAAAACGAGCGAGTGACTCATAGGGCAGTCATAATGACCGTAGACTCCCGTTAGCGAGATGTGTGGTGAGGCGGGGGGTGAAGCCACAGGCGCTAAGCTCTGTGGAGGTGTTCTCTTAGCTCTTTCTGACAAGCTCAAACCTGATGCTCTTCTAACGAGCCTCTTGGTAAATCTCTTTTCCCGCTCCCCCCCTCCATCACCACCACCACCACCGCCGCCGCCGCCGCCAACCCCTCCGCCCCTCCTCATCCTGACGGTTTCCCGGAGTTATAAATAAACTCCTTGCCGCATTAACGTCCGTGTCAGACTAAAGCAGCAGCCTCCGCCGTGTCGTTCGCCGTAGAAGTCTCAGCATCGAGCTTCTACCCGAGAGAGAGAGAGAGAGAGAGAGAGAGAGAGAGAGAGAGAGAGAGAGAGAGATGCTCTGCCTCCCTGTGGCACACTTCCTCTCAGACATTATCCACTTAAAACCCAGCCATATGCAAAGAAGGGGAAGAGAGAGAGGAGGCACAGAGTGGAAAGAAAGGGAAAGAGTAAGTGAAAGGGAGAGAAAATGGCCGAGGTTAGTGAGATCGAAAGGACGAGATGTAGAGAGAAAAAAGTGAGAGGGAGAAGAAGTGAGTGATGGGAAAAATAGCCAGAGCCAGTTCGAAAGGAAGGTGTGAGAGAAAAGGAAATTGAAAGGAAGGAAAACGACAACAACAAAAAAAAAATTGATGAAAATGAAGAGAAAAGAAAGAGAAAGAAACACATTCTAAGAAAGGAGGGGGTATGTAGAGACAAAGGGAGACTGATGAGAGAGAAAGGAAGAGATGGAGGGTTGGATGGAGCGAGAGGAGGAAAGAGAACGGTGGAAAGAGAAATTGAAAGTAAGAAAGGGAACGAAGGACAAAGGAGGGAGAGTGTGAGAAAGAAAATGCTAAAAAGAAAGGGAGACATCCATTATTAGAAAAAGAGAGCATGATGGAGAGAGAAAGAGGATGAAACAGGTAAAAAAGAAAGACGGAGAGACAGAGGGAGACGATGCCTGGCAACAGTTGTTTCTATTGTTGGAGAAAACACGAGCACTTTGTCACCGTCGCTTCTCCTCGTTTAAGGTGGAACTGAAAGTGTTGAACACGCCGATCAAAAGTCGTCTTGTGATCTTGTGCGTCGGTGAAGCGCTGGTTAACTTGCAGAGCACACGTTTCCTTTTCCCATCCATCGCCTCCCCCTCGTTTTCATCCACCCTTTTGTATTCCACCCCGTCTTTAATTCAATTTTCCCTCCATCACCCCCTCCCGTTACCTGAGGAGGAGTTTGCGAATGCTCTGCAGCCCGATGCTCCCCAGCTTAGTGATTATTCCCTTTCTCAGCTAGTCTCTCTAGAAGAGGGTGTCCCTAAGCCTCTCGGAGGGAGATACGCTGGGGGTTTCTGGCAGAATCGTCTCCGAACGCTCGCCCTCTCCTCCCCTCCCTCTTTCTCGGCTCCATCTCAGCAAAGCTCGTTTGGATTCACAGCCGCAGTCCATTCCACCTAAGCTGAACAAATCCCTCTTATTTCCCTGAAAATTGCCTGGAGTGAGTGAGTGAGTGAGTGAGTGAGTGGAGAGGTGCTGCTGGTGGA
Organism: Hepsetus odoe; assembly: GCA_017165825.1. Lineage (NCBI taxonomy): Eukaryota > Metazoa > Chordata > Actinopteri > Characiformes > Hepsetidae > Hepsetus > Hepsetus odoe. The sequence goes on from CM029383.1 coordinate 22,299,039, forward strand.
GGGCAGAGCCTATTATTTATTTATCTGTTGGTTTATTTCTTTATTTTCCAGTCAGAGGTCGAATGAGCAAATGAATTTGGAAGAGGTCGAACAGCGGCGCACTTCTAAGAACTGCGGCTCGATGCTAAAGAGGATCACGCAGGAAGTCGTGATGTTTCGTAGGGTTTTGTTTTTAGAACCTGGATGTTCAGGTTCTTTAAAGCCGCTGTTTCACTGATCCCAGGTCCTTTGTGCAGCGCCAGAGCTCGTCGCAAAAACACAGTTTGCACAAAACTCCTCTGAAAGTGGTTCCAAAACCTGTTTCGGACTTGCTTTCGGTGTCCTTTACGGTGCATCGGACACGCCTGCAGCAGCTCAGCTCAGTTACTCAACTGGATGATGAGAGTCGACTGTCCGCTAGGGATGTTTGTCTTCATGGTTTGAGGATTCTTTAGAGAACTAGCACAAAGAAAGTTTAGAGTTTTCTGGTGTAATCTTTTTCAAACTGCATTAACGAACAGTGCCGCCAGCTTTTTTGTTTCTTTTTGTGGCTTCTCATTTTCAGTCCAGTCTCTGTACCTGAGCAGTTCTCCAGATCTTCCTGAAGGACAGTGTTGTTGTCTCTCATTTTCAGTCCAGTCTCTGTACCTGAGCAGTTTGATAGTTCTGTGTTTTGTGAGTTACCAGGCCAGAGGAAAAGAGGAAGGCCAAAGAGGAGGTTTATGCATGTGGTGAGAGAGGACATGAAAGAGGAAGATGCAGAGGACAGGAAGAAATGGAGATGGAAAAGTCGTTGTGGTGACTCCTAAACGGGAGCAGCCAAAAGAAGAAGACTGGCCATGAAACAAGTTAAATGTGGATGTGAGCGGGGCAAGGCTGCTTAAATTTGATAGACTGTGATGAGCTAAGCCAGAGTTTAGGCTTCATGCTTTCTCTTGCTCGGTCACGCATGGTCTGGATCCAGCAGAGCTTCAAGAGCGCCCGGGCCCATCGACCGGCTCTCTGATTGACAGATATCAGCATTGATTGATGCGTCCCGTCGGTGCTCAGGAGCGCCTGCAGAACTCTCAGAGCATGAGACTAATTAACTCCCTTCCAACTTACTGATGACTGAACACACTGGAGCAAAGAGCAAAGGATCTGATTAGGGGCGAGAAGAGAGGCTTGGCTGTTTGGCCATTATGGTTCAGCTGGAATCACTATGATGTTTTAGGCTTGTGCAGTGCAGAAGAGGGAAAAAGACTTGGAAAAGTAGCTTGGTGCTGCCCCATAATGTAGGCGTTGAAACTTTAACAGTAGTGTGTGCATGTGTACACATCCCTACACCTGTGTGTGTGTGTGTGTGTGTGTGTGAGTGAATCATCTCAACCTTGGGAATTTAAAATGTGTGAAGCCCAAGGGGTCTGCTAAATAAGACATAACGCTCTAAATTATTGAACAAATGGGATGCACACCTGCAGCGGGACGGTGGCAACGAGAGCAAAGAAGAGAAGCGGCGAAACCTCCGCCATCCCTGTGGTGCCGTTTCTGATGTAACTTATACACAGATAAGCCACAACATTAGAACCACCGCTGAGGGACGTGCAGGACATCCATTATCCTGTTGCAGTGAGACTTCTCAATGTGGGAGGAATATTTTAGGCTAGAGGGAACTTTAGTAAAGGGGAGCAAAATGGCGAGCCCTTTTGAAGGAGTCTGATCGTCATAGCTAGATAACTGGGTGTGGACAGGTCTGGTGGAGAGTAGTTAAAGGCAGAAGGACTGTTTAGGCAGCATCTTGCACGATATTTAGCAGGTGGTTTTAATGTTATGGCTGAGTTCACACATATAAGCACAAGGTTTCCCAGTATATCACTGCCCAGAAGCACACCGCTCCCCATGATGGATTCTGGTTCTACCTCTTTCCCAGGTTTGCACACACTCTCTGCAGTAGACATGATGTAACAGAACTTAATTCATCAGACCAGAACTTCTGTTGCACCATGGGTGATTTTAGATGTTCGGGCCTTTAATCAAAAAGGGGGTCAGCATGGGCACTCTGACCAGTCCGCAGCTATGCAGTCCAAGTTTCCTGACAGCTTTCTATCGGAGGCAGTTTACTTCTCTGGGAATCGGATCAGACGGGCTAGCTTTCGCCTTTCTGTGAGCCTCGGGGCCTCCATGCCCCTGTTGCTGCTTCACTGTTTGTCATTCTGAACTGACTCTGTAACATTTTGCGGCACACCATCACTAGGACTTCATATTGTAAAAAAAAAACCCAAAAGAAACATTCATGGCTTTAAAAAAATCAGATTGCCCTTCTCTAAAATCTGCTTTAAAGGCTTGGGTGAATAATCAAGCGAGCAAGCTAATGAATTTCTGCATGATGTAAAATCATTCACTTTAGGGCTGAGCTTTGTTCTCTTGGCCTAATGCCACTAATCTCACAAAAAGGCCTAATCACACAATTGGAGCAGTTTTTTAAACATGTTCAGTGCCTAGGGTTGCGGCTGAATGATAATGACCTTGCTGAAAACCTTGCGGAAAAGACACGTCTGAGTGCACAGCTCTGTCTGTAGACCCAGTCAGCTGTTGTTTACCACAATGCCTCTTAACCCTTTAAGGTTGTTTTGGGTCTGTGGGAGCCATTTCTAATGAGTGTTAAAAGAAAAATGACACAATTACTTTTTTTAAAACCTCAGTGTGATTGGTTTTGGCTCATTTTCAGTGAGGACACAGAATTCACCCTCAAACACTTTTTATATTACATACAGGATGTTTGGGTCCACAGGACCCGAGGGTACTGTGGGCTCCACCTTACCCTACCTTCGTTGCTGTTTTCTGCAAACGGTCCCATCACTGGTCCCATCACTGGTCCCATCACTGGTCCCATCACTGGTCCCATCCCCGGTCCCATCCCCGGTCCCATCCCCAAATTTCAGGAATCTGTCTATTTCCAAATTCCTGCACACTTGACCCTCTGGCTCACTGCAATCATGTGATCTACAGTGTTAAATGTCTTTATTAACGATCTATCATGTCTTCATTGCTTGTAATCGATAAACATCTGTTAAATGTTCTCACGTAAATTGTTCTCACTGTATTGATTCAGCATCCTGAAAGTGAAAGTGACTATTTGTCTTCGTGAAGCAGAGCACCGCAACTAAATGCACCCTCTGCATTAAACACGCCATCCAGCAGGGGGCAGGCATATCCAGCATCCGGAGAGCAGTGTTGGAGACAGTACCTTGCTCAAGGGTTCCTCAGGGCAACCTGCTGGTCCAGGATTCCAAGCCACAACCTTCTGATCCTGGGACCTCTTCCTAAACACTACTCCACTGCTGCCATAAACAAAAAAACACACAAATTATGGTTCGCACTTTTGTCTAGTATAGGTTTCCATACCGTGTGTCCTACAGACATCTGTACCACTGAGCCCAACAAGGTGACAAACAGAAGCTGTGTTGATCCTGGGCATGAAAGTCTGCCTCAAAAGGCAAGAGGATTAATTGAATGTAGAAGCTCTCAACTTTCCCTGCTGCTGTGCTCCAATCTGTACTTCAAACAACTGAACACAGCCATAATACAGCATCACTGGAGACGTCCGAGTCCCTCAAATGAGGCGTAAAAGAAGATACAAAATGCTGTTTCTTACTTAAAGGTAGAAATGCAAGTGATGAATGACTCCAGTGATTGTTGTCTTCTGGGTTCATGCTGAAGTGTGGCCCATATGCGGGTGATTTGACTGGTGCATCCCACTATATTTGCAGCACCAGTCAAAACACACCTACTCATGATTTTGAATTCATACCGAAGACAGTAAACCTCTAAAAAAATACAGAATGGAAAGTTCAAAGCTCTTCCTCAGTTCTCTACCTCTCCTAGAATGCAGGGATGGTCCATACCCGCAAATCGATTTTTGCAGCACGCGATTGTAGGATTCGGGCCTCTGAGAGCAGAAGGTGTCCAACACCGAATTTGTTCAGGAGACTGCCAGACACGTTACAGCATTTGCATAAAGTCCTGGACACAATACATGGCTTTCAGAGTGGTCAGATGGCCGTTCTGTTCACACTACACAAGTTGTCGTCCTGTCAGGAGTGTTGAAGTTGAGTCTGTCGTATGGCGCGTTTGAACAATACACACATGCTGCAGGGCTCCGGGCCCGGGATTTTTCTCAGCCATTTCCAAAAACTGTTGGCGAGTGTAAAATAAGGCCCCACCCAGTGTCCCCATTGCTCCATGAAACTGAGTTATAAGGTGTAAGAGTCGAAATCTTCCTCTACAAAATGGGACAACCTTTCAAGAACCCAATATGTCATCAGCTGCATGCCTGTCTGCACTTACAGCATATTAGAGGCGCTGTAAAGTTCAACTGCCTCACTTCTGGATACGGGGCAATATGGCATTGTGGTGGGTGGGGGTATGGGGGGAATGGGGGGGGGGCTATTCAGGACCATCCTGTACAGGTCAGCAATATCGATGTAATGCTAGCTTTCTATCCTCTGTGGCATCAGAAATTCCACCTGTGTATCATAACAGCACTATAAGCAATCTGAATGATTATGAAGAATATGTATATGCGATATTTTATATATATTTATATACAGCACTGTGCAAAAGTTCTAGGCAGGTGTGAAAAAATGCTGTAAACAGAACGCTTTTAGAAATATAAATAATGATTGTTTATTTTGATCAATTGACAAAATGCAAAGTGACCGAACAAAAGAAAAATCTAAATCAGATCAATATTTGATGCTACTACCTTTTGCCTTCAGAGCAGCATCAGTTCTTCTGGCCCCACAGAGCCCTGATCTCCACATCATCCAGTGTGTCTGGATCACATGAAGAGACAGAAGGATGTGAGGAAGCTACATCCACAGAAGATCTGTGCTCAGTTCTCCAAGATGTTTGGAACGACCTACCGGCCGAGTTCCTTCAAAAACCGTGTGCGAGTGTACCTAGAAGAACTGATGCTGTTTTGAAGGCAAAGGGTGGTCACACCAAATATTGATCTGATTTAGATTCTCTTTTGTTCATTCACTGCATTTTGTTGATTGATGAAAATAAATGATGAACACTTCCATTTCTGAAAGCGTTCTTTGTTTACAGCATTTTTTCACACCTGCCTAAAACTTTTGCACAGAACACGACTGCTTGATTTCTTTATTTGTGTTATTGCTTTATTTGTGTTATTTGGTGAATCTAACAGTAGCACTTTGTTTGGCTTGTCAACTTAAATGCTCATCTTATCTCTAACTAGGGTTAATCTTTAGAGATATTCGGTCGAACTTCAAATGGAATATAAACCATTCTAGTTAACGTAATTCTAAATCCAACTTAACGTTAACCTTGATAGAAAACATAATTCTAATCCTAATCCAAACCCGGCTGCTTTGAATAATCCACTGAGTTTAGCGATTAAAGTGTCTGTAGGTAATCTAGAAGGGCCCATTCATATAAAGTATACACAGAAAATCCTGTTTTCCAGTTGATCTGTGACAGACTGGCACCAGCAAGAGTGGAAGGAAAAGGTGTGCAAGACGGTAGAGAAACCAGCTACATTATACGGGTTGGAGATGGTGTCGGAAAGAAAGGAGGTGGAGCTGGAGGTGTCGGAGTTAAAGATGCTGAGATTTTCGTTGGGTGTGACGAGGACGGACAGGATTAGAAATGAGTATATAAGAGGGACAGATCAGGTTGGACGTTTGGAGACGTTGGTTTGGACGTGTCCAGAGGAGAGACGAGGATTATATCGGGAGGAGGATGTTGAAGATGGAGCTGCCAGGAAAGAGAAGAGGAAGACCAAAGAGGAGGCTTATGGACGTGGTGAGAGAGGACAGGCAGGTGGTCGGTGTGAAAGAGGAAGATGTGGATGACCGGAAGAAATGGAGACGGATGATCCGCTGTGGCTAATCACTCAGCTAGCTGGAGATGCTAACTAGCTAATTAGTTTTGCTAATTAGTTTATGGTGATTTTATTCCACTTTAATGTAATGATTTGCAGACTGCATGCGCAAACACTGGACGAAGAGGCACAAACGGATTCTTAGTGGAATCTGTAGGTACAGAGACGGAGTTTATACGGGACGCTAACATTATGAAACATTAAAATGATTACATTATGATGATTTTTGACACTTCTGGGAGACTGCAGCTGCGGCGGGTTGGAGTTTAAGTCAGTCTGTTAGATCTTGACTTTACTGTTTGGAGGACAGAATAGAAACAGTGTGTAGTCTGGAAAGTGTCATAGTACAAGTCTGAAAATACTCCACACAGCCTGCCTTTCCTTTCAGATGTTGATCTGCAGCACTAAGTGACATTAGTGATGTTAAAGACTATCTGTGTTTTCTGCACTTACAGGTTTAGCGCACATATCCAACGAGCACTTTGTCAGTAAAGGATTATCTTGCAAAAAAATCGAGTGATCAAGAGCGACACGAACAGAAAACCCAGTCAACTGAGACATCAATCTTTCTTTTTAAATTTTTTTTCTCCGGGAGGTTGAGTTTTTTCACCCCTGAAAGTAGGACAATCTCTCGAAGATGCAAAGACGGAGCTGAAGACGGCGCGGCGTCGTACTCAACACACAAGGATGCGCACACTGGCACCAACACACACACCTCACACACTGCAGTCTTTCCACAGTCATCTTTCAATCATCTTTAGTACAATATATATATATATATACACAAGCCCTGCATGTTGTCAGGTTGGGCCTCAATGGATCAACATCTGGGGAAGCCGGAGGCCATGTTCCTCAAACCGTTCCTGAAGTGCGGCAGCATTGTCCTGCTGGACAAAACCCAAGTGCTGGTGTTTCTAATAAAGTGGCCAGAAAGTTGGAGCCTGTGGTGGGTTTTTCTGATAAAGTGGCCAGAGAGTGGAAGCCTGCGGCGGGTGTTTTTGATAAAGTGGCCAGAGAGTAGAAACCCAAGGTGGGTGTTTCTTATAAAGTGGCCAGAAAGTTGGAGCCTGTGGTGGGTGTTTCTAATAAAGTGGCCAGAGAGTGGATTTGCAAGCTTGGTGTTTCCGGTTGCAGGCTTTTCTTTATCTAATTTGTATCGTTGTTGTTATGAATCATGGCTGAATCTTTTGGGCTGTTCTCTCTAGTGTATTTGAAGTTGATTTTGAGTGCGTCGTTATGGGCAACTGTGTTGTCTAGACTTTGCCAATTAAGAAATAAACTTGTGCACTGTAGCTGAGCAATGTTCTGCCTGCCTGGCAGGAAGCTGTAGTTGCTGGGTCTTAGCTGGAGACTTTGGGCTGGGGGCGAGGACAGACAGCGCAAAGGACGGGATGTAACCACATAAATAAATGAATATATAAAAAAAAGAAGGGATGGAGAGATTTAAGGTTGGGTGCTGATGCGGGTGATCTAATGAAACAAGTACAGAATGGCTCTGGAGCTGGAGCTCTGGCCCTGCAATTGACAAGCTGTCCACATTGGAATGTAATTTAGGGACCTTCCCCCGAGAGAGCCTGGCTGAGTTATAACCCCTCTCTCTCTCTCTCTCTCTCTCTCCCTCTCCTCATTGCAGTTGTACCCCCATCCCTCGTCCCTTGCTTTCCGATATGTCAGTCTTCCCTCTCGTTCCTGCTGGTTCTCCCCCTTCTTCCATCTTCAAATCTGTCCCATCTGCTTTCCTCCCATTTCCGCTTTCCATCCCTCCCTCCACTTGCTTTATCTTTTTTCCACCTTTTTTTCCCCCCTTGTCCTGCCTGCACTTCTCCATCCACACCTTTTTTCACCTCGCGTCACCTCCTCACTCACCTCTTGCTCCTTCATTTGTCTCTGACACTCCACCTTCCCCTTCAGCTGCCTCTCCGCCTTTCTTTTTCTCTCTGTATAAATTGCAGATTAGTTTCAAAGAATTTGTACAAGTCACTGAATAATAAGATTAATAACAGAATAATAAGCCTTCCGCTTAAACGGTTAGCCTCCCTCTTTCCGAGTGAAGAGAAGAGCGACAGCATGCCTCTCTGGACCGAATTCATGCAGTAGTGAATTATACGCCGGCCTCACGAGTTAACAGCATTACGGCAGCCGAGATTTAATGCCGTGATTTATTAAATGTGGATTGAAATGAGCGACCCTCGGACCTGCCCTGAGCGTTATACACGGCGACAGAACGGAGCTCAGCTCAGATCAGCTCAACTCCGCTCTTTATATAATGCCGGTTGTACCTCAAAAGCCTTGGATAAGCAGCTCAGGTAATGCAGAAATCCTTAAAAGTTATTGTTTGCATAATTGAATTAATCTTTTTAAAAGATTGCAACCTCATCCTTAGTTACATGCATAACAAGACCAGTCCTATTTCTTGCTTTTACCCCATCCTTTGTTTTTTGAGTGTCCCTTTGTCTCTAGGAATTACAAGGGGTGGTGTCTGAAAATTACCCTGCAGCGTTAGAGAAGCCGACATGTCATCGGTAGCCTTTAGTGGCTTTTATGTAAATTTTGAGATGTTTTCAATCTTCAGCTTCGCTCACAAACAACACCAAATAAAGAACGGCTTCTAGGAGACTAGAAGTGCTCTGTAGGCCAATGTGCACTGATTCTAAAGGAGAAGTGAAGTTCAGCATCCTTAGCAGCATCATTTAGGACATCAAAGTGGGATGTTCTAGATTCTGTGAGACTCTCTGGCGCAAATCCATAATAATGGTGTTAGATAAGCTCTGAGACGTCAGTATTGACAAGGAGAAGGATGTTGAAGATGGAGCTTCCAGGTAACAGAAGAAGAGGAAGGACAAAAAGGAGGTTTATGGATGTTGTCAGAGAGGACATGAAGGTGGTTGGTGTAAAAGGAAGACGCAGAGGACAGAAAGACTTGGAAATGGACGATCTGCTGTGGAGACACGTAACAGGAGTAGCCCAGAGAAAATGAAGATCAAGGACGATAAAAAAGATTTGTGAATTTCTTTGATCGTTCAAGGACTTACAAGGCATTCTGGGAAAATGTTTCACTCTGGAGGGAGTTTCTGAAAAACGGGACAATGGCACCATGTTGTCCTACTCTTCTGTCCCAACAAGATTGGGAAATCCTACCTTTGTGGCATAAATGTGTGAAAAGAGGGATTAGGGCTAAGCGTTAGAGGTGAAATGGAATTGATATATAATAACTGTGTAGTAACAGTTGCTTATACAACACTGTAACTACGGGCAACGTATTGATACAGCTGTACTACAGATGTGTAGGGGATGTAATTAAATAAGTATCAACTTCATTTTATGTTAATTACACAGTGTTTAGGGATTTTGCCGCTTGATCCGAAGGTACCGGGTTCTAGTCCCAGGCCAGTATGTTAAATTGAAATATCCCTTAGCAAGGTACTGTTGCGCCTTTGCTGCATGGTGTGATGGGTAATGATAAGTAATGTCTTTCACTTTCACTTTACAAGTATATCCTAATATTATTACATGAGTAGAAACCAGAGATTAAATTAGCTCAACAAACCACGTCACCGTTGCATTAGTATATTTATGGACAATGTGTTATTACACAGTAATAACAAATAGTTAAAAGAAAATGGAGTAAAAAAACAAACAAACAAAAAAACCTAAACATCATATGTCCTCTAGCACTTTGTTACTGGATTACATCGCACTAAACTGTTATATTTACACTTTTATGTCTAAATTAATGTCAATATAAAGGTGTAAATGTCACTATTTATTGCCCATGTGTTATTACACAGCAGTAACAGATTTAAAATAAAGTGGAACAAAACCCCCAAACTTCACAGCATTATTTTTATAATAGTGTAAATTAAATTTATTTACACTTTTATGTTCATATAATAATGTAAGTATAATTGTGTAAATTACACTATTATCAATGTGTTATTACACAGTAATAACAGATTTAGAATAAAGTGGAAAAAAACACAAACATCACAATAGTTCGTTTATATAATAGTGTAAAGATAATAGTGCAAATTACACTTATTTACACTTATGTTCATATAATAATGTAAGTATAATTGTGTAAATAAAATTATATATTGTCAATGTGTTATTACACAGTAATAACATAGATGTAAGACAAAGTGGAATGATTTAAGGTTAAGAAGAACAACCCCCCCCCCCCCCCCAAACATCACAGTATCTCCTCTACCTCCAGACCGACTTACATGTTTAGTTCCTGAACTTTCTACACAGTTCCTCTGTTTGTTTCCTGGAAGTCAGTGAGAATCGCAATAGAGGGAATATGCTCTGCGGAGGGTGTAACTCATCGGCTGCCTCCACACCGGCCGGTCGGACACAATCTTGCTGAGAGCCTTAAGACTTCATTACCTTTTGTTTCCACTCACTTAAATCCACCTCTTTTTAATAAATAAAAAAGTCCACAACTGCACAAACAGCTGAATGAATGGCGGAGCTGCTCTCTAATAGCTTGTAAATCTTGCAAAGCTTGTAATTAGCTTGCATTCTCTCTCTCTCTCTCTCTCTCTCTCTCTCTCTCTCTCTCTCTCATTCGTTCCTAGAGCCGGGCACTCTTGCCACTGATGCGGCTCCGTCAAATAGCCCATGGAGGGACGTTGGGGAAATCTGTTTGTTTATTCATTTGTTTGTTTGGGTAGGGAGGTGGTCGAGTTAATCCGTTTAGACCTAATGCAGTTTTTTCTTTTTTTTTTTTTTTTTCCCTTTTCATATCTCCCGTAAATAGTTTGCTCATTCCCTTCCTGGCTCATTACGCACCCCTGGGTCGAGGTAATGGAACCTTTCTGCCTAATTTCATGAGCACACACGGGGAGTTTTAAGGGAAGAGCGAAGTTTCGGGTGTGTGTGTGTGTGTGTGAGTGTGTGTTTGTTTTCATGCTTTTGTCCGACAACAGCACGTCCCATCACTGTGAGCGTCTGGCCCTGACTGAGATTAAGGTGTTAATTTGGCGAAGATTTACGTAAATGTACCCGCATGTAGTAAATCAGCCCAGATCGTTTTTCTTCTTTAGTGTTAAGATGGTGTCTTTTCAGGAAAACAAACAAAATAAAAACTGTCCCCTGAAGGATGTGCTTTCAGTGCCTTAACTCAGGACAGGTATATATTATTAATGTGGACCGACTCCATTCACCTCCTCCTGACTCCAGGCTGGATCTCCTTTAAAACATTTCTCCTTGGAAACAAACATATTTAAGGTACGAAATGAAAAAACTGAAGGAACATTTACGCGGTTCTAGACAGAATTTTGACTCTAAAGTTTCCTGTTTCCTCTACAAAAGTTCAGGCAGTAGAAAGGCAGCTACAGCTGATTAATTCATCAAAACTGAAGCCTTTCTCCATATGAACTTTAATAAAAATGTGTCATAAACCACATGCCCAAGTTTATTAACCCTGCTAAAAATAATATCTTCATATTAAACATCTTAATAGAATTCAGTGCAATATATCTCATCCTGAGCCCGCCATCAGAATATGCTTGGAACAAAATGCCTCTAATCTTGCCTGAAAGAGTGGAAACCCAACAACAGTGTACATTGTATCCACAGCAGTGGAAAAGTGAAAAAATGCTGTAAACAGAACGCTTTCAGAAATGGAAGTGTTGATCATTTATTTTCAACAAAATGCAGTGAATGAACAAAAGAGAATCTAAATCAGATCAATATTTGGAGTGACCACCCTTTGCCTTCAAAACAGCATCAGTTCTTCTAGGTACACTTGCACAGTTTTTGAAGGAACTCGGCCGGTAGGTCGTTCCAAACATCTTGGAGAACTGAGCACAGATCTTCTGTGGATGTAGCTTCCTCACATCCTTCTGTCTCTTCATGTGATCCAGACACACTGGATGATGTGGAGATCAGGGCTCTGTGGGGGCAGAAGAACTGATGCTGGTCTGAAGGAAAAAGGTAGAAACACCAGATATTGATCTGATTTAGATTTTTCTTTTGTTCGCTCACTTTGCATTTTGTAAATTGATACAAATAAACAATCATTATTGATATTTCTGAAAGCGTTCTTTGTTTACAGCATTTTTTCACTCCTGCCTAGAACTTTTGCACAGTGCTGTATATATAGACAGGTACCAGCTAGAGTAAAAGGGAAGGTGTACAGGACAGTAGTGAGACCAGCTATGTTGTACGGGTTGGAGACGGTGGCACTGATGAAAAGACAGGAGGCGGAGCTGGAGGTGTCGGAGTTAAAGATGCTGAGATGTTCGTTGGGTGTGACGAGGATGGACAGGATTAGAAATGAGTATATTAGAGGGACAGCTCAGGTTGGACGTTTTGGAGACAAAGTGAGAGAAGCAAGATTGCGTTGGTTTGGACGTGTCCAGAGGAGAGACGAGGATTATATCAGGAGGAGGATGTAGAAGATGGAGCTGCCAGGAAAGAGGAGAAGAGGAAGACCAAAGAGGAGGTTTATGGATGTGGTGAGAGAATACATGCAGGTGGTGGGTTTGAAGGAAAAAGATGCAGAAGACAGGAAGAAATGGAAACAGATGAAGAAAAAAGAAAAAAGAATATATATATATATATACAGCACTGTGCAAAAGTTTTAGGAAGGTGTGAAAAAATGCTGTAAACAAAGAACGCTTTCAGAAATATAAATAATGATGTTTATTTTTATCAGTTTACAAAATGCAAAATGAGCGAACGAAAGAAAAATCTAAATCAGATCAATATTTGGTGTTTCTACCTTTTGCCTTCAAACCAGCATCAGTTCTTCTAGGAACACTTGCACAAAGTCAGGGATTTTGTAGGATTATAGTCGGTGTATGATCAACCAATTTTACCAAACAGGTGCTGATGATCATCAATCGCAGTTCCATACATTAAATTAGGAGAAGATTCAGCGGGGCAGCGGTGGGTTTCAGTCAGTAGGTTGGCTTGAGGTACCCTTAAGCAAGGTACCGTCCCCATCACTGCTCCCTGGGTGCTGGAAATGGCTGCCCACTGCTGTAAGGAGAGGTTGTGTTTCACTGTGTGCTGTGTTTTCATGGTGACAGTCACTTGCACTTTCACTTACATGGTCTCAGTCAGGATGTTCTGAAGGTTTCAGGCTGGTGTTCGCGTGGAAGAACGAAAAGCAGCAGTGGGTGTGTGGCTGCTTGTCTGTTTGACTGCATTTGAGGGAAAGAGTTGTAGTTTTTTGCTCACATGAGCACTTCCTGAAGAGCGAAGGCAGAGGCTCAGGGTGTCAGGACTGGGTCACAAGCGGGCTGGAGCTAAACTCAGGTTTGTGGGAAGAGAGAGAGCTCTTGAGAAGCACTCTTCATGTAAATGCTATGGCTTCGTCCCCACCCACAGCAATGAAAGTTAGACCTACTTGTACATGGCCAATAAGCTATTAACCAAACCGAATCGGTCACCAGGCAACAAGGAATGCAAATCTCTCTCTCTCTCTCTTTCTCTCTCTCTCTCTTTCTTTCTCTCTCTACATCTTTTTTTGCCCTCCTCCTCTTGTCCATAATCTTCGGATCAGTATTACACAGATAAGAACCCTCGAGTGTCCCTATTTCTCGCTCGGCCATGTTTTATGCCTCTCCTTGAAGCGTGATGGAGAGCTTGTCAGGGGCTAAAGCTCAGGGCTAAGGGTTGAGATAGCAAAGGCACTGGATGAGAGAGAGAGAGAGAGAGAGAAACAGAGAGAGTGTGTTGGAGGGAGGAGGCCCAGATCTATAAAGGTGGACTGTGGTGTCAACTCAGCTGTTGTTAATCACCTGGAAGAGGAAAGTGTGTGTTAAACATGTTACATGTGTTAACATGTGCTTTCAAAGAGGCGTTTGGCTTCTTGGTTCAAGCATTTCCATATTATTCCCAACACCTATTAATAACATAAATTAGCCTTGAAGTAATTAATCACTAATAATTACTTCTCCAAACAGGAGGAGAGTTATGACCCAGGCTATGTGTGATCTTAAATCTTTGCAAATTCAACAGAAGGTTTGTACTTGTACATTTTTAATGGCGGTCCCTCTCAAGGTTCAAACTCATTTAGGCTTTCGATGAAAAAGGCTTGTAGGCCGTCCCGCTCGGCGTATTAAAGGGAAAGGCTTGCTTCAGAACAGCTTCTTCTTCTGGAACTAGTTTTCAGATCCGTTGGGAAGGGAGTTAGTGCCCAGACTTGGAGCAGAGTCTTTGATTATTCCTCGTCTGTTGGATGAAACTGGAGCTTAACCTCGGCTCAAGCCTGTGACCCGTGTTTTGTGGTGTAATCTGAAAACGTGAGGCTTTCGGAGAAGGTTTTTCTCGTTTCCCGGAGGCTGCCGATTTTCCTTTTACTCTTGAACGCTAAGCTAACAAGGCCAGAATCTAGAGATTAGGGATCCCTGTTGATTGTGCTTTGTCTTCGTGTTTTATTTGCGATTCGTTCTCAGCGTCTTACAGAGCCATAGAGGTGGAATGTGTCTGAAATCAGGCCATGTGGTATGCTAATCACCTTGTTTTACTTGGCAGGGGTAGGACACAAGGAGACTGTGTAGTAAACGCAAGACACAATTGTATTTTATGTTGTCCCTGCTTGGCAGATTGAGAGCTTTGATCAAGCAGTCTTGTTACTGCAAAATTGCTCCTGAATCACATGTGTGGGTACATCATGTGTAGTAGTGCTAAAGGCTCTTTGTCAGTAGAGCCTGTTAGCGCTCTTGTAATTTTTTCTCATTAAATATTACAAAGGATTTACCTGTCAGTCTTTATCTAAGAGATACTGAGTTGATTAAATGGCAGAAATGGGAACAAATGTTTTAGCGCTCCAGGCTGCAGAGTGACTAAAGAAGGTTCTAGATAAAGGGTTTCCACTCAGCATTCAGCATCAGCAGTAAACAAATCACCTGATCATCTGGAATCATCTGCTCCTGGTTCTTCACTGCTTCATGTCTTAAGTTAGATGCTTTGTTCTGCTTGAAGGTTCAGACGTAGATCACTGTGTGGATTAACCAACACAAAACTATCAGACTGCTCAGGTACAGAGGCTGGACTGAAAATGAGAGACAACAACACTGTCCTTCAGGAAGATCTGGAGAACTGCTCAGGTACAGAGACTGGACTGAAAATGAGAGACAACAACACTGTCCTTCAGGAAGATCTGGAGAACTGCTCAGATACAGAGACTGGACTGAAAATGAGAGACAATGCTGTGCTTCAGGAAGGTGGAGAACTGTCCCTCAACAAGACATTTAAAATACAAGAAAGTCTTTAGAAGCCGTTTATGAAGATAGGGCTTAAGACTTTTGCACTGAGGTTTTGAATCCCAGACCAGTAGGTTGCCCCAAGGTACCCTTCAGCAAGGTACCATCTCCATCACTGCTCCCCGGTCGTTTTAAACAGCTGCCTCCTGCTGCACGGTGTGTGTGAGTTTCCTAGTGACAAATAGTCACTTTCCCTTTACGTGGGTTATGGCCATAATTATACAGATAATGGAATGGGGTCAATCTCATGTTATGTAATATTGGGCAACCACACATGCCCAGACAGAAACATAGCCTCTGATTGGTCAACTCAAGGCACATTGTGATTGGCAATGGTGGCTACCAACTGTGTTAACAACAGCTATTGAAATGTATCATTAATAACAGGTACCTAATCTTGATCTTAAGTCTCCAGAAAGACTTGTGAAACCGATTTGATCACACCAGAGCTCCACAGAACAGCAGCATGCTTCTTGGTTAGACGTGTCATGTAGCATTAACAGGATAATTGCTGTATACACTTGCTTTGATGCATCATTAACCTGGGAAGGTTAAGTCAAAAGGTTATGTTCTTCAAATTCATCATCTGGCTCTCAGTGTGGGATTTTTCTAGACTGATCCAGCTCCTTCAGCAGTATACCAAACCTTCCTTGAACTGGCTGAGGTGTGTTGAGGCAGAGCAGACACTGAACTGCATAGTGGCCTGGACCTCATGAGAAATGGCCCTAATAAAAGTGCAAATATCCAAGTTACCCTTAAAGGTGCATGCAGGAGTACTTCGATTTAATTAACGTCAGAGAAGCAGGTGTATCCTAATTTAATTATTGGAATAAAAGTAGGAGAAGTAGGAGAACCTTACCAGAGAAGTGTAGGATGGTCTCCCTATAGTGTAATTATGGGTACCGCAATTAAAATAGCTTATTTAAGCAACACTGATGAAGGTACCATAATAGAAAAAACAATATACTTGATGCGGTGTCCTTTTAGAAAAAGGAGGAGTCTCATAAATAAGTAAAAGTATGTAGTTTATTGTGAAAACTGCAGTAGAAGTGCCCTCTTTAAATCATTACAGAAGTAGGAGTTCCTAAAAGAAGTAGAAGCACCCTACTTAAAGTGCTCTAACAGAGAAAGTCTAAAGGAAATAGAAGTCCATCAATCCATCCAATCATTTGAGCTAATTATCCTAATCAAGGGTCATTAACGACCCCGGAACGCTCCGGGCGAAAGGTAGAGAGGCACCCAGGACAGGTTGGCAGTTAATCACAGGACAGGCACAAAAATGAACTAGGGGACATCTCCAGTCGAGCACCATGGCTTTAGACTGTGGGACAACCATCCAGTTACTGGAAGACCATGCAAAGTCCACAGGAACTGAACACGACACCTAATATAAGAGTACCCTAATTTTTAGGACCCCTGTATGTGTCCTACCTAGATCCATGGTCCTCAGCCAGATCCTCAGGGCCTCCCTGACCATCCGCTTTTTATTCTAAGCAGGGTGTGTAGGGATGAGCAACACGAGACCATTAGGGCACCCGGAGGAGTTTTTTGAGAGCTAATTGAACAAGCAATGCCCTTTTTGTCCTTGAAGAAACAGGAGCATCACTGGTGCTATGTTTCTGTGCTCTGTTGAGAAGGGGATGTACCCTGGTGTAAGAAGGATGTGCAGTGGCACCCTGGGTACCCTGGAGATTGAAGGGTTGGCAAATATGTGCAACCTATTTTATTCTTGGTGGGCCGGGTAGACTAGGTCACCCCAGCGGTAGGCCAGATGTTAATTAAGAGCAGAGAGAGTGTATCTCAGGGCTGCTGGGTCTTCCAGGACTGCACAATCCAGAAACCCGAGCCCCAGACTAATTTAAATTTGGCCACGAAGAGAACAAGCTGCGCAAAGAGCCTTACTTGGCTTTCAGTGGAGCGTAACGTCGAGGCAACTCAAGTCAACTTGTGCGCAGTGTTGTAATTATTTATCGAGGATTTGATCGGAGTCCTGTCTGGCCCGACCTCGCGGCACCGGGATGTTAGGGGTCCACTTGCTCTCTCTGCTCTTGGTGAATTCTGTGCACTTTCTTTTGCTCATCAGTGCCTGGGGCTGAAATACCGGGATCCTACAGGGAGTGGATTACGCGGAAAGAGACTTCCACTTTTCTTTTCTGCACTTTTTTACCCTTGAAGGTCTCTCTGTTCTCTAATCTCCGTCCCTGGAAAAATTATGATCCCTGGAAAATGGCTGTTTTCCTTCCTCTCTGTTACTATCAGAGCCAGAAAGCTAATTGTTTTTCGCTCTTCTCTTCAAGCGTGCTTAGGAAATCAAGCAGCGAGAGTGTGGTCCTCTTTTTCAATTTTCACTCTAATAAATCCCTCCTGCCTACATGCTTTTTTTTTTCTCCAGGCTTTTCTCAGTGCCCTGGAAAATTATTATTCGTCCAGCTCTGGGGTGTGGGTTAAGCTCCTGGGCACGGCTCTTTTCAGGTGCTTGCTGGAGGTCACAGTGAAAGTATGGGAGGAGAAGAGGTCTGGCTGTCTCAGATCATGTAAAGTGAAAGAGAGAATCGGAGGGAGAGCAACAGCCGTTTCAGAATGGTTTCGCTGGGTTCGAGTAATGGCAGGAGGCATCATTACAGTAGACGAGCAGGCGTCTTGCTTTCCTGGACTCTCATTGAGTCATCTCACATTAGCTCAGACACAAGAACCTGATGAAGAACTAGTGCCAGCTAGGACGCATGTCTGATGATCCTGATGGTTGACACACATTCGACATTCGGGGAGCAGAGATGTGGACGGTACCTTGCTCAACGGTATCTCAAGGCAACCTTCTTGTCCTAGATTTGGATCCATAACTTTCCAGTCCTGGAGTCTAGTCCCTAATAAATAAATAAATAAAATAAATAAATAATAATAAAAAAAATAATTTTTATATATATATATATATATATATATATATATATATATATATATATATATATATAATATATATATATATATATATATGTGTATATATATATATTAGGCATGTATATATATATTTGTCCCAAACGGGTCGCTGAGTGCTGGTGTCCAATCCAGCGCACAATAGCAGACAGGACGCACTCTGACAGGTCAGCCAGCTTCCATTTCCAGGGAAAACTATATATCATTTCATATATATATATATATATAATTTATCATTATTCTTCTTCCAAAACTGTTTATTTTTCTCAATTAAATATTTTAGAATGAAATATTCAAATATTGAATATTGCTCTTAAAAACTTTCAATCATATAGAAAATATATGATTGAAAATGACACTGATATATTTAAGTTTTTACCCATGTAACTCATAACATTATACATGTAATTCAGTTAAACGTGACTAATGTCCATTTAATTACATAAGTTAATAACCATGCATTTATATACGCTCCAATAGAAAAATAACAACGAATGACCAGTAATTACATTGTTATTACATGCTTACTACACATTTGTTACAGGTTATTAGTATAAAAGGGACTGATATTGGCTGACATGCTGTTTTTTGAGAGCGAACTCATTAAGTTATAGTATAAATGAGCACTTTTTTCAAAAATAATAGTATAAATAAGAGGTCAGTGAAGGGTGAACGTTATCCTTTGTGGCTTTCGTCTTGGATGCTTATATTTCATGCTGCTGCAAGGCCCAACAACCACTTTATCTCTGATTGCTTGCTTTTAAAGTCTCATAGACATGTGAATGGCTTGCCTGATGGAGCAGGAGTGATAAAATACCGAACAAATCTCTTTCGTTTGCCACTTAAATGCAAATACCCTGGAAATATAGTCCTTGTTGTTCTGTGTAATACTTGCACTGCTTTCCTCTCCTGGTTAGTGGGGTGAACACGTGGTGATGCTAAAAGAGGTGAGATTGCAGGGCTGTCAAACTTCTTCCGTTATTTTTTTTGATTTCCTCAAACCCCAAGTGAGACTGCAGCAGATGTCTTTTGCGCCTTTTGCGGAGACAGCCGAAAAAAGCGGCCGGGAAAAGGGTTCTCGAAGTTGTTTTCCAACAGCGAACATCTGAGATTGTGACCTCTTTGCGAGATGTTTTGCCTGCTTCGCTTACTGTGTAGGAGGCAAGAGACGCAGTGAAGTCTGCAAGGCTGTAATTTTCAAAATTCAACCGAACCGTTAGCCAGCTTCCTCCAGCTCGGCGGAGAGGCGGTTAGCAAAAGAGCGTAAACGATTGAGGAACCCTCTGGGAAGAGACAATTGCTGTGGTGAACTTCACGCCACTTCCAGATTTGCAAGCTGGAAGAACGGCGCCGTCTCCGCACAGGCCTCGGAGAGCTAACGGGAAGACATGTGCCATTCTGCATCTTAAAGGAGTGGGGCGGACAAAGAGACTCCATCTGTCTCCATCAGACCTTCTTTTTTAAGTCTGTGCACAGGTCAAGTGAGCCGTAAATGCATCCAGGTATAAGAAGTAATTCCGCCCTCTTTTATTCTGTGTCCTGTGTGAGACAGGGCGGTGAAAAATAGCCCTTTTCTGTTGAGAAGACAGCCGGTTAAAACACACATCACACACAGGACACGGGAGACCTAGATCTGCAGAGGAGATGAGAGAAGTCAATCTGTAGTAGTTCACAGCAGCACTGCGGTGGAAGTTGGAGAATTGGGAGGGGCTGTTTCCTGCTCAGTCCTTCAGTGAGGAGCGTTAAACTTTCTGTCGTCGTCTTTTGTGTTGGGCTTTCTTCCCTCTGTTTACAATTAAAATGTGGTCCCCTCGCAGTGGGACGGTTCTGGGTTCGACTCCGGGTTGTAACTGTGTAAAATGATGGCAAAGCACCAGGTGAACCACAATGAAACGCATTCTCTGCGTTTAACCTGCACACTGCAGCGGGGGGCAGCCATATCCAGCACCCAGGCAGCAGTGATGGGGATGGTACCCTGCTCAAGGGAACCACAGGGCAACCTATGGGTCTGGGTTTCAAACCCACCTTTTAATACCCGGGGACTCGTCCTTCAGCACTAGGCCACCTCTGTGTGTGTTTGGATCTATGCAATGGATTGAAGGCCTGTTCAGAGTGTTTTCCTTCAGGTGCTGGGATTGACTCCTGCACCCTGAGTAGGAACCAGCTGAGATAACATTGGACTGATATATTTGGGACAGATTATTTGTCCATCAAGTTATCAGAAAGGTGGTTTTCCTGGGAACCATCTCAAATGTGTCCTGAGATTCTGGGACTTTTATTTTTCCAACCTGAAGATTAAAGTGCTAAAGATCTGGACAAAGGGAAAATACGGAGTGTCCAAAGCAGGTCTAGAACTTACCTTTATTCCTTTTCATTTATCTGACATTTATATATTCTGACTTTGTCTCCAGACCATCCAACCTGAGCTGTTCTTCTAGTCTTAAAAATATGCATTTACATTGACATCCACTTCCTAATGTCTATCAGGTTAAGGGCTCAAATCATACATATGATGAACCTACATCTTCTCAGACCACATAGGAGTGTCCTAATCCTCGGCTACCTCTGCATTATAAAATACAGGCAGTGTGAACGTCCTTTTTCTCCGGAAAAATTGCATTTCTCATTGTAGCAGGAACCCACTGGACACAGTCTCAGGTCTATATTTTTGAAATTGCTAATTGCTAATTGCTAATACTGGATTTGAAAGCCGGGTTTTCGGGGCGGTGGTCTAGTGGTTACATTTACATTCACAGCATTTCGCGGCCGCTCTTATCCAGAGCGTCCTAATTACAGGGACAGTCCCCCTGGAGACACTCAGCGTTGAGGGTCTTGCTCAGGGACCCAGTGGGGGAAGTGCTGGAGGTGGGATTCAAACCTGGGACCTCTAGGCAAGTACCCCACCACTAGACCACCACCACCCCGCGAAGTATAGGCCATTTTTGTCCTTTTTCTCCAGAAATTAGAGAGTCGTGGGTTCGGTTCCCTCACCAGCAGGTTGTCCTGAGGTACCCTTGAGCAAGGTACCATCCCTGTCACTGCT
>CM029383.1:22325096-22353286 GCA_017165825.1 Hepsetus odoe
CCTGAACCGCACCTTGTTGCTTCCAAAAACTATAAATATCGGTTCTTCTTCAGCTCCTGGTACAGAATCTCACCGAGAAGCGATCTGAGCTGATGAGACGGCCTTACGGATCGAAAGATGGACCCTCCTGGCCAGAGTTAGCCGGGCCAAATTAGGCCTGGCTTTTCCTCCTGATGCTAAACTCTCATCCCGCTGTTAGTGTCTCCTCCTTGTGCGTATAAGAGGAGCTTTAGCGTCAGCCTGGTGTTGCAGATTACTCGCCGACGTCTCAGAATAAGCATCCAATTATTTCCTTTGCTGCCTCTTCCTCTGCTGCTGCGTCTCACCAGAAATTGAGTCCGAGGTGGACGCCGCTAATACGGTGACCTTTTAAGCCGGCTGCCGTTTAAATGGATTGCGTGCAGATCTCATTTTAAAAAAGCAGCCGGGGCACGAAAACTTCAAAATATCCATCTTTCATGTTAATTTACAGTCTTTTTTTGTGATTTTTTTTTATTTTTTTACTTTTGTGGACATTGCAAAACCGTTACAGTGTTCTTACCTGAGTGGTTCCAATAGATGGATGGATTCTGTTATAAACATCACAGGTAGAATTGTAAATTAGCACTGCTTTTAGTACTAAAAGCTCTTGCAGTGCCTGCCAAAAAAGGTTTGTTAAATCTTTGGCTTCTTTTAGAAATTCAAATTCGATTAAGAAACATCGCTGCAAAAGCTCTCCGAATGGGATTCTGAGATTCCTGACCCTCAAACGTTCCCAAATGGACACTTAGGCGGTGGCCTAGTGTTTCGGGAGTCGGCCACAGGATCGGATGATTGTGGGTTCAAACCCCTCACCAGTAGGTTGCCCTGAGGTACCCTTGACCAAGGTATCGTCCCCGTCACTGCTCCCTGGGCGCTTTCATAGCTGCCCCCTGCTGCACGGTGTGTGTTTGTGCGCATTGGTTAAACACGGAGGCCCAGTTTCGCTGTGGTCTTCTCACAATGACAAGAGTAGTCACTTTCACTTTTTCACTTTCAAGAAGTGCAGAATCTCACTGATGTCTGATCTTCACTGATGTCTGATCTTCACTGATGTCTGAGAGATGAATTCCAAACGATCGCGGTTGTAGAATTCAGACCCAGAGGAGATTCCACGAACGGATTCTAAGAGTCGAAAAGATTCTGAATCAGAACGATTCCGACTCCAAAAGAATCAGTTGAACTTTCTAAAAGGAATCAGTTTGCTTCTAATTCTGATTCTGATACTCAAGGTATGTGTAGTGTGTGCGCGTGTGTGTGTGTGTGTGTGTGTGTGTGTGTGTGTGTGTGTACACTACAGCACGACTCTCCACATTAGCAGAATTGCCTAAAGGGCATTGACAGAGGAGTTTTAATGAATTAAAGTGGACAGAGCTGACTCAGAACGATCGATTGCTTGTCCCCTGTGGAGCTCAGTAGCTCGGTGTGTGTGTGTGTGTGTGTGTGTGTGTGTGTGTGGAGGGGGGGTATAAAGGGGTCCATTACAGTGAGATTTTTTGACAAACACTCCCTTCCACACGGCAGCTCGCTCTCTGAGAGCGAAGGAAGAGAGGGATAGAGAGAGATGGAGGGAGGTTATTATTCTTTCGGAGCTTTAAAGGAATATAAAGTGTTTGTCCCTGGTGGAGTCGGGGAGGGAGTTCATATTAGAAGAGAATCAGTTCAGCAGGACGACAGGAAGACGACGGAGGATCACAGCGTGCTGCACTTTCTCTCTTCCTCAAGTTCTACACCCCTCACTCCCCTCTTCCATCCCTCTTTCTTTCTCTCCCTCGCTTTCTTCTCTGCATATACCGTTCCCTCTCGTCTGTTTCCTCCCCTCGTGTCCATCCGCTTTCTTAATATCGGTCTCCTTCTCTCCATGATTCCTCCCATTTCATCTTTTTTCTCACTCCCTCTCTGTTTTTCGTTTATCCTTGCTGAATTTCTCTCTCTCTCTCTTACTATCACTACCTCTGTCATCCTGTCCTTCCCGTTTTCCTCTCTTACCTTTTATCTTCCTCATTCATCTCTCTTCTTTCCCTCTCTCTCTCTTCCTCTCATCTAATCTTTCCTTTCATCTTCTAGTTTCTTTCTCTTTCCACTTCTCTCGCACACCTTTTTTGATTCACTCTTTCTTCTTCTCTCCCCCGTCTTTATACCTGTCTCTCTCTATCTGTTTTCTCTATCTGTCCATTCTCTATTATTCTCCCTTTCTCTCTCACTCCCTCTCTTTCTTGTCTCTGCCTTTCACCTATTTCTTTCTTCATATTTCATTCTCTCTCTCTCTCTCTCTCTCTCTCTCACCACTTGCTCTATACCTATCTACCCTGTCCTCAGCCTATCTGTTTTTCTTTTTTTTTATCTTGCTGTATTTCTTTTCTCTGTCACTATCACCATCTCTCTCTCTCTCTCCCTCTCTCTCCCTCTCTCTCTCTCTCTCTCTCCCTCTCTCTCTCTCTCTCTCTCATTTTGCCTCAGCCTCTGACCCCTTCTTTTGGTTTCATTCTTCTCCCCCTCAATCTGTTTTTCTTTATTTTTGTCTGCAATGCATTTTGTTTATTCCTTTCTTCCTGTCGTAATCTGTCTCTCTCTCTCTCTCTCTCTCTCTCTCTCTCTCTCTCTCTCTCTCTCTCTCTCTCTCTCTCTCTCTTTTTCTCTCTCTATATATATCTCATTCTTTCTCTCTGCCCCCCCCGCCCCCCTCTCCGCCTCTGCGGCTGTGGCTACTGTCATGTTGCGCTTTTGTCTCAGCAGGAGATGGATGAAGTACACACACTGTTTCTGTTGCTTTTAACACACACACACACACACACACACACACACACACACACACACACACACACACACTCCAGTGCCCTGACTGCTATTCCCTCCTGTCCTGAAGCTGCTCTGTTTTAAACATACCTGTGTTTCTATCTGTTAGTAGCTGTCAGGGGTTTAACCCCCTTCCCCCTTTCCCCCGTTTACTTCCTGTCAGCTCAGCCCCTCTTCCCTCCTTTACCTCTCTTTCTCCCCTCCTTCCTCAAACAGGCGGCGGAAGTTGAGCAACAGGTTACCAATTATAATCTGTCATTTCAACTCCGTGAATTAAAACCGACGAGGTACCTGAGGTACCCTTGAGCAAGGTACCGCCCCCATCACTGCTCCCTGGGCGCTTTCAATAGCAGCCCCCTGCTGCACGGTGTGTGTGGGTGAACAGCAGAGGTTGAATTTTTAGTTTTACAATGATGACAAAGTAGTCACTTTCACTTTTCTGTTATTGATGAAGTTTCTTTGGACCAGATTTTGGAAGAATATTAGCCGGTTTATCATTGTTGTGCAGATGACACTCACATCTGTCCACCTGGCCAAAAATCATGGATAGGTTTAAGTTTAAAGCTGTGTCTAAATCCACATTCTGGCATCAAAATAACATCAGCAGCGTTTGGAGTTCTTCCAGTCAGACCTAAAATCTCCAAGTTCGTCTCTCAGTGTTCCGGCTCGAAACATGTCTCTGAAATGTTGGATTATCGGCCTGGTGTGTCTCTTCGAGTCCTTTTTTTCTCTGATTCTTATTATAATGTATTATTTTATTGGTTATTTATTATCAATCAACATTTCATTCTGGTTGCTTATTGATTTTATGACATTTTATTGATACAGTTGATGTTTTTATCTCTTTAAATCTCATTGAATGGCCTCTGTGTGTAAAAATCAATAAATGAACTGTCCTAATAATTTTGCTTTGTGCAGGGGCAGAAAGCACATCAGTGAGTCGAGACTAAGATGATTCAGGCCAGCAGGTAGCACCATGATCAGGACTTACGTGCATGTTAGTTACATTAACCTCTTAACTCCAGCGTGAAGCTGAATATGCAAGCCTTCCACACCAGTACGTCCTGCATTTGGGGTAAATGGTGATTTTACTGTGAAATTAAACTTTCATTTTAATGCTCCTGTATTCAGAGATGGATGGAGAGATGATGCGGTCTAAGGTTTCTGTCTCTCTCTCATTCTATTTTCAATTACCAGACCAATCAGGCTGACAGCTCTGCATTGACAGTCTGATACAGTTATCCTAAAAGGCTGAGTGTGTGCGCAAGTGTATATGTTTGTGTGTGTTTGTGTGTGTGTGTGTGTGTGTGTGTGTGTGTTAGAGGAGAGCCCTTGGTAATGGGGGCTTGATTGATTGACAGATCCATTCTCTGGTGCTCTTGAGCGACAGCGGCGGTCACCACGGGCCGGGAAATGAGAGTAGAATTACAATACAGCCTGTCAGCTCCTCGAGGGGACAGAGAGAGTAAACACAATCAGGCACTTTACCTACACAACAGCACACACACACACACACACACACACACACACACTTTTCATACCCTTTTTAATACCTTGTCAAGATGAAGGTTTAAACATACCTGTTATGTGTCAAAACTGTCTGTCTGTCTTTCTGTCTGTGTGCCTGTCTATCTGTCTGCCTGTCTTTCTGTCTGTATGTCTATCTGTTTGACTATCTATCTATCTGTCTGTCAGCCTGTCTATCTGTCTGTCTATTTATCAGTTTGACCATATATCTTTCCATTTATCTATCCATCTATCTGTCTCTGTCTATCTGTATGAATTTGACAAAATTAAATGTAATTATCTTTCTCTCTCTCTCTGTGACTATCTGTCTATCTCTCTGTGACTATCTGTCTATCTCTCTCTCTCTCTCTCTCGCTCTCTCTCTGTGTGTGACTCTCTCTCTCTCTCTCTCTCTCTCTCTCTCTCTCTCTCTCTGTGTGTGTGTGTGTGTGTGTGTGTGTGTGTGTGTGTGTGTGTGTGTGTGTGTGTGTGTGTGTGACTATCTGTCTATCTCTCTCTCTCTCTCTGTGTGTGTGTGTGTGTGTGACTATCTGTCTATCTCTCTCTCTCTCTCTGTGTGTGTGTGTGTGTGTGTGTGTGTGTGTGACTATCTGTCTATCTATGTTACCTTTGCCTTTTACTTTTTCGAATATTTTCGTGATGAATTGACCAATAGAAATGGACCAAATCTTTTTTTATTCACTTCATAATAATGTATTTTTGTTTCTGCTAAAAAGTCACTCATTAGGAAATACAAGGTTTTGAACTCAGCGAACAAGGTTTTGAAAAAAAAGCAGATCAAAGAGAGTTCAGGCTGTGCTCAAGAACAACGGTGATCGAACCAAACAGGGACTCAGAAAGCTGGTTAGATTAAACTCTCTGTGTTATCAGACTGGATTTACATGCATTTTGCAATAAATCGCTGCACATTTTGTCTCATTTTCCAACAAATTACAGCCAGTGCTGTTTAAAAAAGGGGCTTGCTGTGTACATACATCGCATTTGGAAATCCTAAACCTAATTCTAATCTGATTCTCAGCAACCACAAAGAAAAGATCTTCTTTTTATAGTTTAAACACCAAAAGCCTCGTCTGTCCTCTCCGGTTTTCAAAGCCAGGACATGTTTTGTCCTGGTAAACAAACAGGAACACTGATCCTTACGTCCTAAATGCTCCCAGCTGACTTGTCTTCCTCTATAACTGCACCCTTGACTCTCCTGGCCTTTAATCTGTCATCTAACAAACACACACCCCATAAAACCTCTAATAGAAAAGGAGCCCGGGCTGCTCAGGCTCTGCTCTTTAAACCGCAGCACAAAGCGTTTAGCATGCAGCTCTTCACGAAGCCGCGCGTTACAGATATAGTGCGCTGTTTGTCGGCGCATAAGAGAGAACATCCCTCGCCTTCGTAAACCCAAATGCATGCACGTAAATCGGGTTTATATTGTTTGTGGCAGGGTCTGTGACAGAAACGAACATATGCACGATTCCTTTGAAGATGTCTCTGCTGCGCCTGGACTTTTGTTCTTGTGTGTTTGCGTGTTTGCGTCCTCTCGGTTCGCTCCATTGATTAGTGAAAAGGTGAAAGTGACTATGTGTTTTTTTTCACCCACACACACTGTGTAGCGGGGAGCAGCTATTGAAAGCGCCCGGGGAGCAGCTATTGAAAGTGCCCGGGGAGCAGTGATGGGGATGGTACCTTGCTCCAAGGGTACTTCAGGGCAACCTACCGGTCTGGGATTCAAACCCACAGCTTTCTGTTCCTTGGGCCTCGTCCCAAACCACTAGACCACCGCTGCCCCGGAGTGTAATCTGACCTACAAGGTCTTTGCCTGCAGGGTTCCAGCAGTAACAGCGGCTACTCGTTGCCAGAAGTCCACCGTCATTCGCAGGGATTCTGCTGAAGCGTTAAACACGCTGCACCATCAGCAGCCTTTTTCATTAGTCCAGCCTTGGTCCAACTCCAGCTTGGGCCACAAAGGGTAGCTTTCTCAGGATTAGGTCTAGTCTTGGCACCAGAGGTGTTTCACCGTTAAAAATCCAAGGCTGCTGCTTTCCTTCTTTGCTCCTGAAGGAAAAGCAGGAGGAACCTGGAGGTTCGTCCTGCTCCTGAGCTCAGCAGCTCCTCCCTGAGAAGAAGGAAGGTATTAGAACGATGCAGGATCAGGAGGGTCCACGCTTTGGCCCCAGTTGTGGCATTTCAGTGGGTGCAGGTGGGTTACAGTGGTTGCACCCATTTGCTTTTAACGAAGTGCAATCCATCCATCCAGCTATCCATCCACTTTTCTACTCACATGGGCATCCATATCCTGTTCTACACATGGCCGATTCTGATCCCACTAGCTTACGTTTGATTGTTTTCCCAGCGCTGAGGTGTCAGTAAGTGGACGAGTAGGTTCAGATATGTTGGGACAAATGTTCAGTAAAGAGTGATCAATGGAAAACAGAGCAGTCAGATAAGTAGCAGCTTTACTAGAAATGGGGAACATGACCAGACACAAATTCTGTATCGCAAATCATCACCGGAATCGATCGCATCTACTGGTGGTGCTGGTCTAGTGGTAGGATAGCATCTACTGGTGGTGCTTGGTCCTGTGGACCAAGAGGACTCAGGATCAAATCCCATCTCCAGGACTACCAACATCGGGCTCCTCAGCAAAACCCTTAACCCCTAGTAACTCCAGGGGGACTGTCCCTGTAATCAGGAACTGGAAGTAATCACTGATAACTAATCACAACCAGATATTGTTGGTATCTAATGTCAGGATCTTGGACGAGTTATTTCTTAATAGCATGTTCACAGATGCTCCACTTCGTTACGTCCGTCTACTCGTCTAAACCCGGTGTCCACTTTTGCCCCAAGTGACCATGTAGGCAAACTCAACGAGTTAAACTTTCAGACTGTAAACTCCCTCTGCCCTCCTAACCCTCCTTACTCTGCTTGTTTGGATAAGTGAAAGTGAAAGTGACTACCCTCGTCATCGTGAAACGCAGCACGGCACAACACAACGAAATTCAACCTCTGCGTTTTGCCCATACACATGTGCAGCAGGGGGGAGCTATTGAAAGCGCCCAGGGAGCAGTGACCGGGACGGTACCTTGCTCAAGGGTACCTCAGGGCAACCTACTGGTGAGGGAATCGAACCCACGATCTTCCGATCCGGGGCAACGAGTCCGACACCCACTGGTTAGGCTGCAGCTCGTGTTCACAGTCAGCGGCATTTCTAGTTTCAAATTTTGGAAATCCAAACATGATTGATTGTCACTCACATGGTAGGACTTCAGTCCAGCTTCTGGAGGCCTAACCAATGGGAGAGCTCACACAGTTATATTTGTCTAAATACCAAGAGGAGGAAAGAAAAATTGAGAATTTTTGGTTGTGCACTGAAAAAAATGTAACCCTGTTCTTTCTAACCAAATCCTGCAGGAATTAGCAGAGCATAAATACAAACATGATTTAAAAAAACAAAAAAAAAAATCTACAAATAATGAAAACCAAATGATTTGACTTTATTAGACTCTGAAGATGACCCCGAGGGCTCCCCTCTGGTTAAAGTCTCTTTGAAATTAACAATTAATTAATTAAATGAAGGTAAAGCTTAAAATTGGTGCACTGATGCACAGCTCACCCAGAAAATAAAAAATGCTCTTTTTTATGCATTTTAATAACTTGATATATTCCGTGTTTAATTAATTGATTAAAATAAAAATAGGAAAAATAATTAGAAAAAATAATAAACAACAGCGTTGCAAAGACTTACTCACCTAACATTAAAAATACAATTTAACATTACTTTTATATTTAATTTTTATTTACAAGAGCATTTCATTTAAATGCTATTTAATTTTACTATTTATAAGCCACAAATAATCCAAAATTGAATGTTAATTGCAAAACTTGTGTGTGTTTTGGGTTACTACCTTTGAGGCGGGTGATAAAAAAAATAAAAAGACATATTTAAGGTTGTTTTAACGGTGCGCCCATGTTCTTTAGTCCTTCAGACCTAAAAAGACGGCATAAACTCTCCTTCATGCTCCTTTTTTTTCCTACTTTTTTATGGCCGCCGGCTCTTGTGTGGGTGTTTACGAGCACGTATGAAGAAGTGGTTGCATCACCTGCCACTTTTCGACTATTTGAACGCTCCCCCAGCGCACACGGGTGTTTAACGTTGTTAAAGTCCTTTAAGAGCCCCTCTGCTCCAGCGCTTTTACACGCTGCAATAACCCCTAACTGCAAATTCATTTCCTGTGTCGTTACGGGGGGTGTCATCAGGCTCGAACCTCAGCGGTGTCTCCCGTCAGGCCGAGGAAGTGCTTAACGCCTTGGGGGTCTGTTTAAGGGCGAAGATTTAGTTACCGTTTCATTGCCGCGTTTTCTCCGAGAAGCTGCAGCCACCTGGAAGTTCGGTGCAGGTCTCCTAAGGATGACGAGCGGAATGAAAAAGGATGGGTTTCCTCTGATCTCTGATCAATCTCCTCTCCAAAGAGAGTCTCCTTAGAAGTCCTAGGCATTGCCCAATATCAGAAGCATGCTGTAATGTAATATGAATTATTTCTCATCCGTTGCAAGAAGTGGAGAAATTCAGCAAAAAGTGTCGATTTTTGAGCCTTCTGTGGCAGTGTTTCAGTTTTTCCTCACTTTTTTAGGAATTAAAGTGTCTGCCGAATGATTAAATGTAAATATAAGTACAGTGGTTTGCAAAAGTTTGCTTAAAAAACCTGCTCATGAAGATGAACTGATCACCAAAAGTCATAAAGATGACACTTTTTTTTTTTGTGCAACAATAGTGTATTGTGATTTGAACAGTTCTACTATGAAAAAAAAGAAAGGCTGCAGTGCAAATTAGATGGCACCCCATGATATTTGAGGTCTCTGATTACTTTTAACAAGGTCTCAGACCTTAATTAGCTCATCAGGACTGTGGCTTGTGCGCTGTCTTCATTAGGAACCTCCAGGTGATGCAAATGTCAAAGCTGTAGAAATTCTCTGATTCCTCAAGCCTTGTGCCAACAATCAGCAGCCATGGGTTTCTCTAAGCAGCTGTGTATTCTCATATGGCAGGAGAAGCTACAAGAGCAATGGCAACTCGTTTTCAGACGGCGGTTTCCTGATTTCATGATGCAATTAAAACATGGAAGTTAACGGGAGCTGTGGAGGTCAAGAAAACATTCAGAAGGAACTGTTGGTTGGAGCCATTATGACCTTCATGGTGGACGCAGCAGAAACTGCATCCCAGCTTCAAAATCTAGAGCCTGAAGTTGATAAACATCTAAACAAGGCTGGTGCACTTTGGAAACAAGTCTAGAACTTTTTGGCCCCAGTGTGCAAAGGAATTATTGGAGAGAAATGTTTGCCAAATTCTAGGAAAAACCTCTCCAGCTATTGGACATGGAGGCGGATCGATCGTGCTTTGGGCTTGTGTTGCAGCCAGTGGCACCAGACAACATATCATTAGGAGAGGAAAGAATGGATTCGAGTTAAAAACCGCTAATTCTGAAAGCAAACATCACACCATCTGTAAGAAAATTTGAAATGAAAGAGGATGGGTCCTACAAGAAAATAATGATCTGAAAGAAATGAAAATCTATGGAATGGAATACTCACGCTGATGTTTTGCCATGGCCCTCACAGTCTCTCGTCCTAAACATCGATGAAGAGCTGGGGAAAGATCTCAAAAGAGAAGTGAATGCAAGACAGTCCCAAAACTTTGCAGTTAGAAGCTTTTGGACAGATGAATGGATGAAGATACCACAAGTTAGAGCAGACTTACAAGATGTATGACTGGGATTTTGTACCTGTGATGGAAATAATAATGCAATCTTGCTTAAAATATTAGTCATCTTAAATTGTGGTGATCGTTTCATCTCCTGCTCACTTTCTCACCAAATCAGATCTTTCAGGCAGTGGTGCTCAAGGGTGCCCATGTTCAGAGTTATCGGTCTTATTTTGCTGGTGTGAGGTACATAGGAAGCACTGCGTACACAAGGAAATGCTCCAGAGCAGTTGCACATCAAGCTGAAGTCAACAGGCTCAATGCCAAACACCAACTAGAGAGGAAAAATCCTTCCTCCAGTTTTCGGTGGATTTGCTTTTGATGGGGCTACATCCAGCTGGTACCTTTCCTGACCTTATTGACCCTTTCCAGGCTGAATGCAATCAAATCTTGACGGCAAAGTTCCAGTGCCATCATATTAGAGGCTGTTGCTGCAGCAGTGGAAGAAAATGTCGCTATGAACACCTTGTTGATTCAAAATCAATCACGCTGTGTTCACAAACTTTTGGACATCCCGAAGTTATTTAAGGTTAAAATTCACATCATGGTGGTGCAACTAGATTAGCATTAAAAAGGAATCAGTATGAAAAAGCCCGCGGCAGGAGGCCGAATCCTGGCGATTGGCCGAGGTGAGCAGGAGTCAGTGGTCAGGCGTTTTAACTAGGCAGGTGTTTGGAGGTGCAGGGCAGGGGAGGGAGGCAGCGGGGAGCCAGAAGCTTGTGTGTCCAAGGTTAAACATGGCATCAGCTGCCACTTTAGAAGCCCTCTTTAAAATCTGGTGGAGGCCAGGCGTCTAGACGGCTTCAAGTGGACGGAAGGGCAGCGTGGAAGTCAATGGGAGTTGAGCTAAATGTGATTTTGAACCACCCATCGCCTCACAAAGCCGAAACCAGAGCTTTGGCCCAGGGTGCTGGTCTTGAATAGCTTCATAAAAGTGTTGAATTGCTGCATGTGCTATACTAGGTATGCATCTGCTTTGCATCATCTGCTACACTTCTGAACAGTGATGTAGTCTGTTTGTTTGGAACCCATGATATTTGAGGTCTCTGATTACTTTTAACAAGGTCTCAGACCTTAATTAGCTCATCAGGACTGTGGCTTGTGTGCAGTCGTCGTTAGGAACCTCCAGGTGATGCAAATGTCAAAGCTGTAGAAATTCTCTGATCCCTCAAGCCTTGTGCCAACAATCAGCTGCCATGGGTTTCTCTAAGCAGCTGTGTATTCTGAAAGATGAAATAATTGGTGCTCACATGGCAGGAGAAGCTACAAGAGCAATGGCAACACATTTCCAGACAGCTGTTTCCTGATTTCATGAAAGTTTGTGCATCCAAGGTCATACATGGCATCGGCTGCAGGTAAAGGACGCATCGTGTTTGGTGGCTACATTTGCACAGCACTGTAGGTAAGGATCTGCTGCTCAAGCATCTGCTAAGCATCATCTTCTGCGCTTCTAAACCGTGATATAGTCTTTTTCTTTTCTACTCCTGGTAGTCCTGGTCCTAGACTGCGGTTTTTGTGGGTGATTTTGTGGCTTCCTTCCAGAAAAAGTTGTAAGGGTCGGTCGTGAACATGAATAATCATTAAGCAGGCGCCACGAGCACAAGAAAACTTACATTTTGTTGCATTGTGATTAAAAAGCCCATCATTTTTCCAATAATTTATATAATCGCAATCTTTGGTGCATTTAAGTGCTGTTAAATAAATGTTCTAAACTTTACAGATTAATTATATCTAAATTAATATAAACGAATATTTGAATCTTTTATATTAATTTATATTCTATTCAGATGATCAGAAAGGGCTGAAAACAACACCGCGGTCATGCATCTTATTTATTCATTCTAAATTTGACAATGATAAGCATAGTTTAATCAGGTTCGTCTAAACAATGGATAAAGCGGTAAATGAAAAATTAATGGTCTGAGTGTAATTCAGAATCCAGAATCAACCAAATCCATTCATTATCTCCAATATCTGAACTTTCCTAATCAGTTAAGAGCTGGAATCTGTCCTGGACATCACGGGGTGAACGTTAGGAGAGCCAGTCCGTTAAAGGTCCAACAAACACACAGTCAGTTGGTTTCTCGGTTGGATGCTGTAGAAGTTCAGCATCTTCAGCTACAAAACTCTCCAGCATTTTGACCAAATAATCCGGGGGGAAAAAGTGGAGGGCAGTGAAAGACTTGTTTTGCCCTCCAGGTGGGCGGTCCCTAAACAGAAAAGCGGTAAATGTTTAGGTTGATTAACTTAAACATAACCTCTAATTCTGTTGGGACTTTACTGATTAGTTTTGAAAGATAAGCATGGTATTTTTAACTTTCCTTCTTGAAGTAGCAGTGGATTAAGAAGGTGTGCCTCTCAGATGTGTGAAAAGGACAAAAGGACTTAAATCAGACACATCTGCCTTAGGTCCAGATGTTAGAATCCATAAAATCAAGCCATGAATTCACCTTAAGAACCTCGCTGCGAGGGAGAGCATGAAGACTGATGCTGATTATCACATCATGCCTCTTCCACTCTCTTCTTGTCCACAGCCCCCACGAGTCCCTATTAGCGTTAGTGTGTGCTGCACGGCGGCCATATTTCAAACTGCGCATCTTCTCACTGGCTAATGCACTTAGTATCAATGGCTAATTAAAACCGCGGGATCGTTTTGCCGAAAACATCTGTTCCGCTCTAAACAGCACCGGGTTGTCTCGGAACGATTTCGCTAAGTGTCATTAACTGCTGATCAAACGATGCTGCCCGCTCAATGCCTGGGAATGCAGCTGAATGCTACTACCATGGAGCAGATGTGAGGAAAATGAAAGAGAAGGAAAGAGAGAGAGGGATGATGTTCAGTCCAGAGAGAGAGATAGAGAGAGAGAAGGTGTATAGATCCAAAAGAGAGATGGTGTGTAGACCAGAAACAGAGAGAGATAGAGAGAGAGAGAGAGAGAGAGAAGTGGTGTGTAGCCAAGAATGAGAACAAGAGAGAGAGAGAATGGTGTGTATCACTCAGAGAGAGAGAGAGAGAGAGAGAGAGAGAGAGCATGGTGTGTATCACTCAGAGAGAGAGAGAGAGAGAGAGAGAATGGTGTGTATCACTCAGAGAGAGAGAGAGAGAGAGAGAGAGAGCATGGTGTGTATCACTCAGAGAGAGAGAGTGACAAAAAGAGGAAAAAGTGTAAATTGTTACAGAAAGAAAACAAAAAAGCTGAATTTTTAAGTGAAATGTTGCCTCAGTTTGAGAATAAATTATTCTTTTTGAACATATTTTTGCATGAATGTAAGTTCTATATATTCCACCACTCAACGTTCAGCATCAGCAGGAAACGAATCACCTGATCATCTGGAATCATCTGCACCTGTTTCTTCACTGCTTCATGTCTTAAGTTAGACGCTTTGTTCTGCTTGAAGGTTCAGACGTAGATCACTGTGTGGATTAACCAACACAGAACTATCAAACTGCTCAGGTACAGAGACTGGACTGAACATGAGAGACAACAACACTGTCCTTCAGGAAGATCTGGAGAACTGTTCCTCAACGAGGCTTTAAACGTCTGGTTCTTTGGAAGCAAATTATGAAAAAATGAGGGCTGGAGGTTTTGCTCAGTTCTTTTAAGGACCACATCCAGACAAGCTGTTGGGTCGAGACTTGACTGATTGACATGAAAAGTTTGAACAGAAAGAAAAGACGGTGATGGTACCGTCAGCTTATTAACAGTATTTCTAAACTTTTCCTTGTCCATCTTGCACATCTTCTCACTATAAGGTCTGGTTTCTTTTGAGAGCTTGTAGAAGAAAAGGTGATGTCTTTTCTTTCGTTGTGTCTTCTTTATGCCGTCAGCAGCCTCCCTCCACTCCAGACGCTGTGATAAAGTGCTCGGATTAGGCACTTTAGCGGCTGGGATTCATCAGCACGTGCTTTCCGTGCTGATCTGGGCCAGTCATTTACATAGAAGGTGGAGGAAAAGATGGAACAAAAGACAAATGGAAGTGATTTCAGTCGAGGAGTAAAGTGAAGGAGAAAGAATCTCAATCTCAAGAGAGAAAGAGAGAGGAGGATGAATATAGCTCACCGTTTTGGAGCCAAGGTTGGTTTGGTGGGAGGAACTCTAACTAGGACAGAAAAAAGTACAAGGACCTGACCCACCTTTCAAAGGGTCGCCTTGTTAAACTCGGAAAAGAAGATCGTCGTGAAGCATCATGAGGACCTGCTCAATCCTGTCTGAGGCATTTATCTGAATATGGATGAAACCACTTTTCATTGATGTCTCAAGGACAGGAGAGCTTTGTTATAGAAGCAGTAGAAAAAGAACAGCTCTGAACATCCTGTCCATCGTTTTTGAATGCTGCTACTGTGGTGCAGAGATGGGGAAAAGGAGAGTGAGGGATGGTGTGAGGACTATATATATATACAGAGAGTGAGAGAGAGAGAGAGATGGTGTGTGGACTATAGAGAGAGAAAGAGCGAGAGAGAGAGAGCGAGAGAGAGAGAGAGAGAGAGAGAGAGAGAGATGGTGTGTGGACTATAGAGAGAGAAAGAGAGAGAGAGAGTGTATGAGAGGGAGAGAGAGATGGTGTGTGGACTATGGAGAGAGAGAGAGAGAGAGAGAGAGAGAGAGAGAGAGAGAGAGAGATGGTGAGTGAACTATAGAGAAAGAGAAGATTAGAGCAAGTTGAACTTTCATAATAACAAAAAAGCATGTATAACATCTGTCTATCCATCCATCCATCCATCCATCCATCCATCCATCGCTCTATCTCGCTCGATCTCTATCTATCAAACATAATATATAGTAATTTGACAAAACACAGTTCAGCCATTGTCAAATCATCATCATTATCATCCTCCTCCTCCTCCTCCTCCTCCAAACGTGCTGCAATAAAATCACAAGGCAAGAACTTTGCCCCATCATGCAGCTGTAATTGCCAGTTCAATCCCCAGATCAGTCAGGAAATGGGCGGGGAAGCACTACATCCATAACACAACTTTATTTAAAAGCACTCCAGGTGCAGATTCTCTTATTATGTGTCTAAGACGTTAGTAACGCTCAGTTATGACTCCCTTCATCTTGGCTGGACATGATGTAGGAGCAGCCGTTTACAGGAGACACCTCAAGGCTAAGTGAAGGGAGCCTCGAAGGAGCCGAGGCTGTTGCCGTGACACTGTCACCAGGGGCGAGAAGCAGGCGTTCAGAAACAAGTGTGTGGATGTCACTCACCACTGCATGGTCCCCTCTGCAGGAACACACACTTCTTAGATGGACCTGAGGCAGTTTTCCCGCCACACCCGCGCTCAAGTCACTCGGTTCCCCGGAGAGCAGAGCATCTTCTGAGGTCTGGTGGAGCAGAGCAGTGACACAGGATCCTTCACTCTCCCTCAGCCACGACCGAGCTTGACTTCTGAGGCCGCCTGCCACTTCGGCTCCTTCACCCTGGAGCTTCAGATGCTGTGGCAGATGGAAAAAAAGAAACCCTTCTGATGGTCTTTTGTACCTTCCTCCCACACTTCCACCCCCAAGCCTCCAGGCAGGCAGACAGGCCAGAGATAGGTTTGAACTCTGCAGGGGTCGCCCACCCTCAAATGTGTGGCTCTATCTCCGGCTGCCGGTGGTCTCCTGCTGCGGATTAAAGTCAAAGGATGCAGCTAATGGTGCAGATTTGATTTGATGAGCTTTCGATTTCAAACAGGAACGGCGTCCTCAAAGTCAGTTGTAGCATTTTTGACTGGGAATTACATTAAAGGTCTTTCTGTTGCTGCGCAGTTGGGTGATGATATAGATTCTGTGTTGGGACACTTCGTCATCATAGCAAGATTTTACACATTCTCAGAACAAAATCTTCAAAGAAAGATTCTCGAGGTTCAGTTTTGCAGCCTAAGTGTGTTTTTCCCGGGGTAAAGAGGCAGATTTGTACCTTTTCTTGACGTAAGTTGTTTTAGATAGAATGATAAAACTGACTGGTGAAAAAACAAAAAGATAAATAAACTTCTAATCATAAACTGCTGCTCCTAAAATGAATCAACCTGATTAAATGTCAAAAAATATGTCCTTTTTATTACCATTCTTTTTTGGGCCTGGGGTCCCCCAATTCCTGGGTCTTGGAAAATTGGTAGGTTGACAATGTGAACCTGAGATTAATCATGGAACGTAAATAACGCAGTCCAAAACCCTCAATCTCTTAAAAAAATGATCAAATAAAGACACTCTCGAGACTCTCTCACTCCCACTAGCACCCTCCAAACCTGCAGCCGACCCCTGATGCTCGTCAGACATGCATACAGTGTAATATAAGCAGATCGGAGTGTTTATTTCCTCAAATTCTTGTAATCAAGAGCGACAAAGAGTCCATTTACGTCACTGAATTAATTTAATCACAGTCTGACAGTCGAAACTTTTAATTGTCTGCGGCGCTCAGGCTGTTCTCCAAGGGTTACATTGCCAAACCCCAGAAATAAAGCTCTTTAAACATGTCGAATATCACTCCAACAAAGCCACAGCCCTGAATTCAGACCTGGGTTTGCCGTTAATCATCAAGGCAGCCCTGAATGTAGGCCGCGGAGATATGAATCAGGTAGAAATCCCATATTAGGTCTCTCTTTGTTCCCTGTTTTGATGGAGTCACTGGTTTCCAATTAGCATTGCTTCGAAATATCAGGCATTGCGAATGCATGCAGCCTGGTGTATTTCCAACTGTTCTGGGATTATTTCAGACGCCGCATTGCGCCGGGGTAGATATTACACTTACACCCACACACAGCACGCATCGTCAGAATAGGGCAAGCGCCGTGACATTCAGAGAAGCAGCCTCCGAGTACCCGCCTCATCCCGATACGAGTCAGATTTCCAGCTGCCAGGTTTGGGTTCAAGTGTAAATGTCAGCCTAAATCTCGCAGAGGCGCCGCTTCCTCTCATTCTTCCGCAAAGCGTGTTCGAGACGGGGTTTCTGAGATCGTCCTCTTTCTGTCTTGGCCTGTTTACTGAAAAGCCATGGCAATTTGTTTGCCGTGAAGCCTGCGCTGCTCAGTGTCTGTTTAACTCAGCGATCCTCCTTTTACCTTTTTTTTTTCTCTCCATTTTGCAAGTGTGGAGGCTGGAGAGGGAATATTGCAAAAGGGATACATTACAGACGACAAAGCCATGTCACAGTGACGGTAGTGCAACTAGAGACGAGCCCCGTGTCTTATTTTGTGCACTTTATATCTGTAGTGTAGGAATCACTTTAGGCTATAATTTAAGTGAAAGTGACTATGTGTCATCGTGAAATGCAGCACACAGTATGACGAAATGCATCCTCTGCATTTAACCCACACACTTTGCAGCCACATCCAGCACCTGGGGGGCAGTGATGGGGACAGTGTCTTGCTCAGGGTTACCTCAGGACAACCCACTGGTCTGGGATTCGAACCGATGTCCTTCCGATCTTGGGGCCTAGTCCCTAAACACTAGAAGTGAAAGTGACAACCCTTGTCATTGCGAGGTCACAGCACAGCAAAGCACAACAAAATTGGACCTCTGCATTTAATCCATGCACTCAAACATCGTGCAGCAGGGGGCAGCTATTGAAAGCGCCCGAGGAGCAGTGATGGGGACGGTACCGTGCTCTAGGGTACCTTAGGGAAACCTACTGATGGGGAATCGAACCCACAATCTTCTGATCCTGTGACCAACTCCCTAAGCACTAGACCACCACTGCCCACTATGCCGTTAATAATAAATATATATATATAAATATTATTATTATTATTATTAAAAAACTTAAGAGACCATTGTCCATTTTACTGACTTATTTATTTGTTGTTTGTGTGAATAATTATATTTTAGTCAGATCTTCACCACAGTTTTAGGGGCTTAGGCTTAGTTTTAGGGACTAGGGCCCAGGATCTGAAGGTCTTTGTACCCCAAACCTGTAGGTTACCCTGAGATACCCTTGAGCAAGCTACTGTTCCCATCACTGCTCCCCATGTACTGGGTATGGCTGCCCCCTGCTGGACGCTGTGTGGGTTAAAGCAGAGGCTGCATGTTGTGGTTCACTGTGTGCTGTGTTCACAATCACAATTAGTCACTTTCACATTGTTTTCAGTTCATTTTTGGATGAACAGTTGGGTTGTGTCTCAAACCACTTTTCTAAACTTCAAACACTACGTTACTGAATCCAGTGGCTGTTTATTATTTTTACACTCAGTTAAGTTTGCTCGTGTGCCGAGTGAGAGGCAGCCAGGCAGCGGTGATCTAACGAGAGCTGAAGGCTTTGTTTTCTACTTAAACGAGTTTAATTTTTAGCTAATTATCACTGTGAACAATGAACAGCTTCTCGTCCTTCGTCTCCCTTCGTCCTTCGGCAGTGTTATTGACTCATCCACACTGAGACACACACAGCTGTCTGTCCTGTAAACTTTCACCCTGATGGCAGCGTAAAGGGAGGGATTCTTCACAAGATACATGCAGATGTTGTCCAAATGGAGCTCTGGCAGAGACTTCACTGCTTCTAGAGACGGAAATCCGTTGTCCACTGCTTGATGGATCGAAAGTCCCCAAAATGCACAGTTTATTCTCAGAGCGTTGTTGTTATTCAGTGTATCGGTGGGCTAAATATTAGTTTGGAACGGAGGAAAAATGTACCCGCCTGAGCTGAAGTCCTATATTTATTGCCTTCCTGTGTTGATCACATGACTGAAACTGAAAACCCTGAATCATCAGACCACCAAAACCAAAAGTTCCTTAAAGGCTTCAATAAAAGCAGTAGTTACTCAACAGTGTCTCAACAAAAGCACCTGAGTGCATGTTTTTAGATGGTTCTGAAAAATACTTGTATGTGGTTTTTCAGCAGCTTCTGAAATACTTTTATATAACGTCCCTTCGTTATTAAGGTTGAGGGTCCGGCACTGAGGTTTATTTTAAAGTTTGAACACATTTCCTGCTCTAAAAAGCATTAAAACATGATTGAAGTGCTTCATCGGAGATCATGTAAGGTTAAGTGGAGATAGGTGCCTACGTTTTTTGTGTGTGGTGCGTGTAAACCGATTAGAGATGCTCCACTCAGCTCTGAACTGAAATCTTACTGTACGGTCACCTCTGTCGGCCGCAGAGCCTTTCCTCTGATCGTCCTGCTCTGCTGAAGTCCCGTGTTAATTATTGACTGAGAAGTGCCTTGTCTGTCACTTTTCCCACTGAACGTGTGTCTTCCTTCAGTTTTGTGTGTGTGCGAGACCAGGAGTGTGTGTGTGTGTGTGTAAGCCCAGGATTGTGTGTGTGTGTGTGTGTGTGTGTGTGTGTGTGGTCACCTCAGCCCTCCTGTTATTTGTATTCTGTGTACCGTTGCTTTGGCCTTGTGACATTGGAGAGAAGACTCTGTGAGCTGGAGTTGCTGAACTGAAGGCTTTAAGGGCATCGTGTTTAGAGAAGCTATTGGACCTGCGAACACTTTCAGCCTGACCTTCTCAGAGAGGAAATTGCTGAAATGTGCAGTGAAGCTCAGCTAAACTTATCTCTGGGGAAAAGAAAACAGAAAAGATGGTCAGTACTGATGTTATTAAATCAATCATTATCTCCCATTACAGCTGATGGACAGGATTACAAGTGAGTATATTAGAGGGACAGATCAGGTTGGACGAGTCTTGACGAGAAGCAAGGTTGGTTTGGACGTGTCCAGAGGAGAGACGAGGATTATATCGGGAGGAGGATGTTGAAGAGGGAGCTGCCAGGAAAGAGGAGAAGAGGAAGACCAAATAGGAGGTTTATGGACGTGGTGAGAGAGGACATGCAGGTGGTTGGTTTGAAGGAGGAAGATGCAGAGGACCGGAAGAAATGGAGACTGTTGATTCGCTGTGGCCCCTAAACGAGTGCGGCTCAGAAAAAGGCAGCTGTTTTGCATGAAATGTGATGCAGTGTGATGTATTCATTGTGTCTGATACCGTAAGAAATTCACAGAGAATCAGGAGCTCCTCCAGCAAGCCAAGCCTCGCTCCCAGAAGTGAAAGTGAAAGTGACTGTCCTTTTGAAACACAGCATCCAGTGTATCACCGTGAAATGCATCCTCTGCATTTAACCCACACACACCGTCCAGCAGGGGACAGCTATGTCGAGTGCCCAGGTGACGGGGACGGTACCTTGCTCAAGGGAACTTCAAGGCTGCCTACTGATGTTAACTCCTGTTGATAAACCTCCTGCTGGAAAGCCGTCAGAGCAACCAAAGCAATGTTCACATCGTATGATTTTTTTTTTTTGATGTTTGGTTGGTG
Source organism: Hepsetus odoe (assembly GCA_017165825.1). NCBI lineage: Eukaryota > Metazoa > Chordata > Actinopteri > Characiformes > Hepsetidae > Hepsetus > Hepsetus odoe. The sequence continues at coordinate 22,345,415 of CM029383.1, forward strand.
GATGAAGTGAGAGGACAGTTGGTTTAATGGAGGAAGATGCAGAGAACCGCAAGAAATGGAGACAGATGTTGCTATGGTGAGCAGCTATTGAGCAGCCGTGGAGGCAAGAAGAAGGAGCTTTTTTGATGTTTGTTAAAGCAGTAGGTTTTTTACATCTGATGCGAGGAAGAAAATGAATGCACTGGAACATCAGCCTTCAGTCGCCTCTTGCTGGGAAGAGATTTGTTAATGATTTGATTCGTGGTCTGAAAGTTTGCCCATGCTTGTTAGAACCTGCTGGGCCAACTGTGTTAAGTGGTACAGCAGTGTTTCCCAGTAACGGCTCCCTGCGTTACGTGGTTTAGTGCTGGCCTTACTCGAACACACCGGGTCCAGATCATGTAGAGCTCATTAATTAGCTGATTAGTTGAGTCTGATGTATTGGAAGTGGGAAATCATTAAACTGTGGATTTTCCACTGGCAAACACCGTCTTAAAGGGGTGCTTTAGAAAAACATGCTGAACGAAATCCCCTCGGGGTCAGTTAGCGAGACACGAGCTGGATCACTGCTGAAACTTTGTCTTGCTGTGGGAGTAAATACAAATAATAGATCATTCCGGGCCTGGAGAACCAGTGCCCAGCAAAGTTTGGTGACTGAGCGGGTAATTACCAAGTTTAATAGGTGTGTTTGAGCAGGGAAATGTGCTGGACACTGGCCCTCGGGGGCCGAAATTGAATACCGCTGTCAAAGACGGATGGAAAATGTAGTTTATTGCAGGTTAATAGGCCAGAGGTGCACACCAGGCAAATAGAGCCTGATTTAAGGTGGCACGAGTCTTTCTATGGTTGTAACAAAGGGGCTGGTTTTAAGGCAGGCTTAAGGTGGTGGTCATGATTTTATGTGAATAAAAAAATTACAAATATTAAGTCAACTGCTCTTTGTAAATAAAACATTTATGATTTACTGGAATGTTTTAGGCAGCGGTGTCCTAGTGGTTAGGGTGTCTGCCATGTGATCGGAGGATTGGGGGTTCGAACCCCTTCCCAATGGGTTGCCCTGAGGTGCCCTTGAGCAAGGTGCCGTCCCCGTCCCGCTCCTCCCTGCAATGGGCTGGCGACCTGTCCAGGGTGTGTCCCCCGTCCTCGCCCTGTGTGCGCTGGGTTGGACACTAATAATGGATGGAATGTTTTATCACAAAATAAATAATAATAATAATAATAATAATCCATCCATCCATCCATTTTCTGCTGCTTGTCCCAAACGGGGTCACGGGGGAGTGCTGGTGTCCAAGTGCTGTGACGGGGGACGCACCTTGGACAGGTCGCCAGCCCATCGCAGGGAGGAGCGTGACGGGGACGGCACCTTGTTCGAACCCCCGATCCTCTGACCATGGCCAACGCCCGAACCACTAGGCCACCGCTGCCCCATGATGATGATGATAATAATAATAATAATAATAATAATAATAACAACAACAACAACAACAACAACAACAACAATAATAATACTAATAATAATAATAATAATTGTTATTATTATTATTATTATTATTAGAAGTAATAATAATAGTAATACTACTACTACTACTAATGATAACACCATCCATCCATCCATTTTCTGCCGCTTGTCCCAAACAGGGAGTGCTGGAGTCCAACCCAGTGGACGGGGGAGACACCCTGGACAGGTTGCCAGCCCATCGCAGATGATAACACCAATAATAATAATAATAATAATAATAATGGCGTTGCTGTTATTATTGTTATTATTATTATTATTATTATTATTATTATTATTATTGTTGTTGTTGTTATTGTTGTTATTATTATTATTATAAGTAGTAGTAGCAGTAGTAGTAACAGTAATAATATAATACCACTACTACTACTACTGCTACTAATGATAACACTCTTAATAATAATAATAACAATACCAATAACAATAATAATAATGACAATACTAACAATAATAAAAAATATAATATTATTATTAATTTATTATTTACATTTAATATTTAAATTAAAATTCGAATAAATCCCAAAATCCTCTTTAATTACGATGGTCTGAAACTCAAGGCTACATCGATTCTCTTTCTCCTGAATGGTGAATGAGGCTATCAATAGATATGGAATTACAATGGAGCAGACATCCTGAGTCTAAATAACTTGAACGCTAAGTATTGAACCGTATGTTAGCTGTTCTGCTCTGTTCTGTTTTGCACCTGGGGATTATGGGTATTGAGTTTTCATAGATGAAAGGGATGAGAATGATCCTAATTAATGAGACCGGGATGGTGTGAGGGTAGATGAATAGAGCGAATCCAGTCCAGAGAACCTCACGTGTGTTTTTGCCTCAAGATACCAGAAAATGTTCATTCAGAGGTGAAACAAAAAGGAAATTCCAGCATTTTTGCTTTTTGACAAATGCATCCGGTACCAAAAAAAAACTCCCACCTTTGAAGGAAGTCTAATAAAGGGACTTGCATCAATTAGGTTAATTAACGAGTTATTGAAATGCTAATTAATTGCAGAAAAGCATATCAACATGATGGTAACATAACGGCAGACGGGGTAACAACGTCTACGATGCAAATATATCATTTCTCTTCACCCTGTCCAGAACCTGCATGTTTATATGAAAGCAGAGACACTTTTTCTGTTTTTTTCTTCTTTTTTTTATTAAAGCAATGCAATTTCCAGTCCTCCATTAGCAGCAAAAGTAAGAGTGTTTGCATCCCTTTTATCACACTGGGGCTGAATCACAAATTGCTCTGCTCTGTGTTGGAATTAATGTACTGGCTCCTGCAAACAAGTAGTGCATAATATGTCCTACAAACAGACGTTTCAACTACTCGTGAATGTTTTCTTCTCTCGGGAAAGAAAAGCCCGGAATATACGACGCAAGTTACGGGGTCCACTGTGTTGGAGATTAGGAGTCATGCAAGGTTCACTCTCCGTTTAAAACGTTTCAGTTACATATTTTTCACTTATGTTGCAGGAAATCATACTTAAATTCTCAAAGATTATTAACGGACGAGCCTTTTAACCTGTTAGCGCAGGGGCGGCAGTGATCTAGTGTTGAGGAACAAGGTCTCAAAATCAAAAGGTTGTGGATTCGAGTCCCTGACCGGTATCTCTTCGGTTCTCTGCATCTTCCACCTTCAAACCAACCGTCCTCTCTCTCCACACCTACAAACCAAACATCTTAGCTTCCCACTGCTGGACAGGGTGTGCGGGTTAAATATAGAGATTGCATTTGGTTGTGTTTCGCTGTGTGCTGTGCTTCATGATGGAAAAGTCACTTTCCCTTTCACTTCTTTAGCTTGTCAGCCAGCTGATCAGCCTTGTTCTGACTAAGGCAATAAATGCAGCCCTTCACTTTCAAGGTTCATCTATCCATCATTGCTGGACCAACAGTCAAGGATTATTCTGTTCACAGGACGATTATTTAAGTGTCTTGACACGTTAACGCAGCGCGGTGGATGTGACGTGCATGCACCAAGGCTGCACTGCTAATTTGAGGATGTCTAAAAATCTCAGTTTTTAGAACCCTAGCTTACATTTTATAAAGTGATATAGTATTATTTCGCTTCCCACAGATGCATTTTAGGGCCATCTTTATCAATTCCAGGTAGTGTAGCTAAATCAGTTTGCCCTGCATTAGTCCCACTCATTGGGAATTGAAATTTCATTGGCCGATTCCTCATGTTTTATCAGGTAGCTGATTAATTTGACATGTCGGGACTTCAGCCCAGCACCTGAAGGCCTAACCAATGGCGAAGCTTGCTCAGATATATCTTCTTTTTCCTCTTTGTCTTCTGGCTGCTCCTGATAGGGGTCTCCGCAGTGACCGTTCATCCCTTTCACACCTTCATGTCCTCTCACCACGTCCATAAACCCTCTCGTTGTCCTTCTTCTTCTCCTCTTGCCTGACAGCTTCATCCTCAGCATCTTCTCTTGATGTCACTCCTCTGGACATGTCCAAACCAACACAGTCTCGCTCCTCGGACTGTGTATCTACCTGGGCAACACAGAAGAACAACAAAAAAGACTGGATAAATTTGTTGGCTGTTCTAATTAGCTCCAAATATAATTTCACTGGAGTAAAATGAACTAAAATGTGGCCTTCTCTGAAGTCTCAGGAAGGACCAGAGGGTTCCCATCTGATGAAACGCACACCTTGACACCTGTATCCTGAGAAACGCTTCGCTCTGAGAACAGATATTAACATACTTCGTCTGATACGTATCGGCAGCGTACAGCTGAGCTGTTGTTGAATCTTTGGCTTAGGCTGAATTGTAAATTAGCTCAACGCTAAAAGTCGGACATAAATATTTATATCCCGCATGTATTTGGAACTGGCATCGTCTTCAGCATTTGTTATTGTACGCCATGCCTATGTGTGCGCATCGAGCAGTGTGTACGTGAGTGTCTATTGCCAGACATTTCCTCCATTGTTTTCTCCATCCACTTATTAAAAAAGTATCGACTGCTCACCGGAGCACAAGGACACACTCCATTATGCCACCGCGTGCCAACACCGGCCTCATATACGTTGTTACCTTTGCTCAAGTAATCTTTTAATCCATAAATAAATGCCTGGATTTGAATTTCATCAGCGTTTTCCCCTCCCGGGGGAGCTCTCAGGGCATGCTGCACGCTTTGTTTCGGAGTATCATCATCCTGGCACCTGGGTTGCAGTCGGCTACATCATTCGCCCGCACCGCGGGGATACTGGGAGGAAAATTGAACAGCGAGAAGTCGACGAGATACTGAAGCTCCTGCCTTATCTGATTCAGATACAGGTCTGTTTGAATAATACTTTGTCATGTGCCAAAGAGAACGCTGCCTAGCGGAGACCGCTGACGTCTTTTTCAGTTGGCTCGTAAAGTTGTGTGCAAGTTGGACCCAGCAGGTGGGAGGAATCAGCCCTGCAGAGAAGTGTTGCGCAACATCTCAAATAGTGACGCGCCAGAAGTGACCCTATTAGACTGATCAAGTGAAAGTGACTACTTGTTTTTGTGAAACAGCACGCAGCGAAACACAACCAAATGCATCTTCTGTGTTTAGCCCACACACACCGTGCAGCAGGAGGCAGCCACTTCCAGTGCCCAGGGAGCAGTGATGGGGACGGTACCTTGCTCGTGGGAACCTCCGGGCACCCTATTGGTTTGGGATTCAACCTCACAACCTTCCAATCATGGGGCCTCATCCCTAAACACTAGACCACTAAGTGTTGATCAGATATTTAATAATGATCATGCAAATTAAACTTTCAGTTAATAATAATAATAAAATAAATGCCTGATAAAATCTAAACGCTGGTTTATGAAACGGTAGCGAATGAAAAATTGCAACGTTTTCCACCATTTTAAGTACACGCTGCATGATATTCAGAAAGCTGAGGCAAAGAGGGAAAAATTGAAATATATAAAGTGGTGTATCACTATATAGCACTAAAAATATTTCAGATTTTCAGGTTTATTTACAACATTTGTGTTTGCTCCACCAAAAACGCAATAGAACGTTTGATGTTTCTTTCCACAGATTTCCACCATTTATCCTTCATTGCCTCATAAAACTGAAAACTCGTTTCTTTTCCTGAGCCTTGAAGAGTAATAGATGTAAAGGACCTCAGTTCTGATTGGCCGGATGGCAGTAACGCCTCTCTACCGTCACACCACGTGCTCTACAGTAAAAACAGTGTTGGTAACCCTGGTAACCGAATGCGTTATTAGTTTTCCGTGTTTCAATCATTGCCATCTCATTTAAAAAAATAACTTATATAGATATTAATGTGAGCATTTCACTCCCTTCGAAAGCTGAGCTTCTGTCTCTTACGAGTTTACGAGAACCACTTCAGTTCATTTTGTATATTTTTGTTTTTGTTTGTGTGTTATGAAGGAAAACCTTGTACTCTGCTCGGATGAAAAGCTTGTTTGATTGCTGGGATAAAACCTTGACCTTAGAGATGTTTAGTGCCTGAGCTGTTTGAATGACTTCGGTTATGATCATCATTGATGTTGCAAAAACCTCCTATCTCCAAAGATGTATCTTGACAGGGGAAGGATGAAACATTGCTTTCTGTTTTTCCATTTGTCATGAACATTTGGCACAGTGTTCAGTTGATGTTTTTCCTTCGGCAAAAAAAAAAAAAAAGATGATGAAAAACGGACACACACGGTTTTGTTTTTAACAGAGACGGAGCTCTGGTTCACCTCGTTCATGATGTTCCTTCACTTTTCTCCTCTTCGTAAGAAAAAATAGGTCACAGAACTGGGATTCAGCTGGTTTAGAACTAACAATCAGAAATGCTGTTTTGGCCACAAGCAGAAACACACATTTCCGTCTTATTATGAAAGAACAGAAACCCTGATGTGAAGTCAAGTCAGGCTTTCAAGATTTCAGATTTCAGGCAAAGTTTCAGCTGTTGGTGTAACAAAGTCTTATTTAAAGGGAAGTAAATCCATTCGTGAATTTGTTTGTTAATAACAACAACAACAGCAGCAATAATAATAATAATAATAATAATAATAATAATAATAATAATCTGTGATGGGTTGGCGACCTGTCCAGGGTGTGTTCCCCGTCCTTCGCCCTGTGTGAGCTGGGATGGACTCCAGCACTCCCCGCAACCCTAATTAGGACAAGCGGCCCAGAAAATGACTGACTGACTGACTGATAATAATAATAATAATAATAATAATAATAATAATCTGTGATGGGTTGGCGACCTGTCCAGGGTGTGTCCCCCGTCCTTCGCCCTGTGTGAGCTGGGATGGACTCCAGCACTCCCCGCAACCCTAATTAGGACAAGCGGCCCAGAAAATGACTGACTGACTGACTGATAATAATAATAATAATAATAATGGTACTACTACTACTACTACTACTACTACTACTACTAATAATAATAATAATAATATCAGCAGCGATTATAATAATAATAAGAAGAATAAGAATAAAAACAAAAATAATAATAATAATAATGATAATAATAACAGCAATAATAATACTCTGCAAAAAAGCTAATCATACAAAAGTAAATTACAGCATAAATGCATACATACATACATAAATTAAATAAATATGTAACAAAACAAAGATAATTAAGTTATTTTCTAAAAAAAAATCTGTTGTTTGTAATACAAAAATACAAAAATAACAAAAGGAAGCATTACAGTAATGACTCTTTTATTTCTGGTGTTTAAAATATTAAATGTTTAAAATATTATGCTGTTTATATTATATTCTTCTTATTATTGCATCAATCCCAGAATTGAACACGGAGTAAACGGGCCCTGAACACGAATAAATAACGCTGAAGATTCCTGGTGGATACATAAGACACCATCATAATTCTTCTTCTTCCATGGTTAGAAGTGTTTTAGTGTCTGGGTTCAGAGCCGCTCTTCCGTGGTCAGTGGGTGACGCAGGTTTATTGATGAGCGGTGATTTGGTTTTAGTGAGAAGCTCCGGACGTCGTGCTCTTGAAGCTTGAATGTTTTTATCGGAGCTTTAAAGTAACATCAAATAAACAAGTTACCGGTCCTATTTCTCCTTTGTTCTTCTTGTTGTTTTCTCCTTTTCGGAGCGCAGTATTGTGTTCAAGGTTGCGCGGCGGTGAATGTAACAGTAAGAGTAATCACTCAGGTGTTATTCTGTTTCCGTGGCCTTGTTTCTGTGTTTGAAACGCACGTCCTTCAGTCGACTGTATGCTAATGAAGTTAATTTTGCACATCAACCTGCAGGCTTTGAAGCTTTTCCTTCGTCCTGTGAGTTTGTTTGTTCCTCTTTGTTTTTCCCTGAAATGTTTCCTGAAGCTGTGTTTGCTCTCTCTCTCTCTCTCTCTCTCTCTCTCTCTCTCTCTCTTTCTCTCCCCCTCTCCCCCCCTCT
>CM029383.1:22363273-22440773 GCA_017165825.1 Hepsetus odoe
TGTGTGTGTGTGTGTGTGTGTGTGTGTGTGTGTGTGTGTGTGTGTGTGTGTNGGAATGTGTGTGTGTGTGTGTGTGTGTGTGTGTGTGTGTGTGTGTGTGTGTGTGTGTGTGTGTATGTGTGTGTGTGTGTTGGGGGGATGTTGGAGAAGTTGAACAGGATGCGCGAATGAAGAGTCATTTTAAACGTTTATATTCAGTCACGCTGGTTTATGTTGTTTATTCCACACATTTGAAAGGCGGTATATATTTAAACAAGAGAAGGGAATGGTGTGTTTAATGCATACATCAAGAGAGCTGTGTGTGTGTGTGTTCACGTGTGTGTGTGTGTGTGTGTGTGTGTGTAATGAGAGAGTGAGGGTGTACACTGCGTCGGCAGTAATGACTTAATTTGAGCGCTCCCACGCAAGGCCAGATGACAGCACAGGTGCGGAGTGTTTCTTCCGCTGTCAGCCACTGCAGACAGATACACACACACACACACACACACACACACACACACACACATACCTACACACTCAATCAGGTTCAGCTGCATTTTCTGCTTTAGTTCAGGCCTCCATGAACTGTGTTTGTGTTGCTGCCTCACTGCCTCACTGCCTCGCTGCCTCACGCCAACGTCCGAAAGCTGGTCAGCACCGGTCGAACCTCAGGCTCATGAAGAAGAAACAGGATTTAATCCCTTAGTTCACAGTTTTATTGCGTTATTAGTCTGAAATGCTTAGTGCCAGGTATTTATTGTGTAGCTAATTAGATAAACTGCAGTGGATTATATAGAATAATGTGGATTATGCAGTAAATTCGTTGGAATTAATCTGATTAATCCACAATACTGTTCAAACTACTGTCTGTTCTCCTTGTGAAGACTACCGTGAGTTATTGCAGACTAGCCCTGAGATTTTTACAATTTAATAACCGCTGTTAGTTAAAGCCTTAATATTCTCCTTAAGATTTTTCCTTATTACTTTGAATAATTCCGAAACTATGATTGATTATTCAATAATAGTACTAATAATCACTCATTAATCCCTATGAATTATTCCATAATTACTTTGAATGATCAGGATTATTCTGCCATTACTATAAATGACTCCATTAACGGATTACTCCATAATTATGTAACTGTGATTATTGGCATATCTGTGATTATTGGCCTACTGCTATGGATTATTCCATAATTGCAATACATATTTAACTAGTATTGGTTATTAAGCAGTTATTATTAACAACTGTGAATTATCCAATAATTGATACAAATAATTTCATAACTGCTGTTTGTGATTCAGTAATTACCTTTTTTTTCTAATCTGTAATATTCTGTAATTACCACTAATTGAGGTTATTTGTTTTCTCTTAAAGATTATTCTGTGAATTCTATCATTTAACTACTATGGATTATTAAGTAATTACTGTGATTAGATCAATAACTAATATGGATTTTTCTGTCATTAATAAGAATAATTCAATAATCATAAAAATCAAAACAGAATTAATATTACATTCGTTTATATTCCATTCATATTTACTCGTTTAGCAGATGCTTTTATCCAACATGACTTACAAGCATTCAGCCTAAAGTGCAATCAGAGCTTTCCATGAGCATTAAATGCCAATTAAAGTGAAACAGCCCCGATTTAATGAAGATTAAAACAATAAAATGTTTCGAAAGCGCAGCGTAGAAGTAGAACAGTATAACTGGTGCTTAAGAAGTGACCAGTTTGAGTTCCGAGTGTTAAACTGTTCGAGGTGTGAGGAAAGGAGATGTTCTTGGAGATGATTCTTCAAGAGCTTCTTGAAGGTAGAGTGGGACTCCCTGCCCTGAGAGTATTCACTCCTTCCACCATGAAAACAATGTTTACTGAGATTGCTTTGTGTGGCAGTTCTGGGTGATGCTCCTAAGAAGAACGTATGGAAGGAGTTTGTATGAGCTTAAACCGCTGGAAGCCGTTCCAGATGTGGCGACACGGTGGTCCTGTGGGTAGTGCTGTCACCTCACAGTGAGATGGTCCTGGGTTTGATTCCCTGGTGGAACAGTCTGGGATTCTGTGGAGTGGACATGTTCTCCGCCCATCCTTATCTCCTGGAGATCCTCCAACCATCTAAAGGCAGTTGGATTGGAGATGCTAAATTGTCCTCTATCTTTGAGTGAGTGAGTTTGTCTACCCTGCGATGAACTAGCGACCTGTCCATCCCCTCCTTTTGCCCTGAGAGCTGGGACAGTCTCTGGCACCGCCCGTGGCTCTAATCAGAACAAGCGGCTCAGAAAATGAGTACGTGACGAGAGACCCGTGGGTTTTAGAGATCCAGAAATAATTCATGACAACGTGCTTTTGTTCCTGCTGGTGCCAAAGTCCTCGTCTGAGGTGGAGATTAGCAAACCGGTTTCGTCTAATGGCTTTCTGCAGCTTCACCTTCCTGTGAACCCTCCACACAAAGCCCAGCGTTGCTGACGACCAGCTCCAAACCCCACAGCGCCGCTGCTTTTGAACTTCCCGACGAAGGTCCTCCAGATCCGAAGGCCAGCGCCGTTTCGCACAGATTCCTTAAACTAGGAGAAGCAGCTCTTCTCAGCGTTTTTTTTTTTTTTTTTTTTCTGTTTTCCACCTCCATCGGCGGTTGTTTGCTTCCACAAAAGCCAATACGTGATGACTTAGTTCCATTTCAATTCATTCGATTCCACTTCGGCTCATGCGGTTCAGTCAATGAGCTGAAATCCAGCTTGCGACTGATGTTGGCTCATGAAATTCTGAAGCACATTGAGCGGAGAATTGCTTTAATTTACTTACTGAACTGAATTTATCTCCTGAATGCATTCTGAACTTTGGGACTTGACTGCAGCCCAGATGTCGCTGCATATGCCAGACTCCATTCAAAGCCAAAACAACTCCTTTAAAACACACACACACACTGAAACACACACACTGGAACACACACTCAAGCTCAAGGCTCTGGGACGTGGGGGCAGGAATCAGAAACAGAACAATGGTCAAGCTGAGTCCTTCTGCTCCGGTTTCTTTCTCAAAACTAAATGAAAAGTGTTTAAGTAATAAAAGCTTCCTCACACTTTCCAATTCGCTTTAGAATCAAACTGAAACGTTCTTTAGGGAACCGAATGGGACTGTTCTATTAAACCCTCACGCCGTTATTTTTATTTTATTTTTTTTTTACGGGGGAGTCGCACTCACAAGCCAGATTTCAGACAATAGCAGCTTTCAGACGCTCTAATCCAGAGTGACGAAGAGAACTAAAGATCGAGACTTGAAATGAGCGAAAAATGACGCTCTTCTTCCGCATCACCGAAAGAAAACAAGACCTTCCTTAAACTGTACTGATATTTTTTGCGTTTTTTTTTTTTTATTCTGAATATTGTAACTTTTTGGTGGGAAAAAGTCTTAATTCTAAAGTAAAGATGGGCTAGAAAGATTGTTTTTCTAATATTAAAACTTTCATTAAACATTAAAGAGATTTTATTAACTAGCAGTATTATAACAATAAATACATTTAAATAAAATGATTTATTATAATTATATTATTATAAAAAGCAGAATAAATTTCAGTGTAGGATTGACCAATGGCAGGGCTTTTATGAGCGATGGTTAGAGGGGAGCGAGTGGCCTGAACAGGTTTAAATTTTAATTCATCAATAAATAGAATTTTATTCTCTGTTCCTCGAAGCAGTTTGGAAAACCCAGTTCCTGCACTGCTGGCAAGAGTTGGAACATTTGGATGATTAAATGGATTTGGAGAGCGCCATGTCATGTTCCTCTAATCTCCCAGAGACAGGATTAGGCCTCTGCTGTGTCACTCTCCCTCTAATCTGTCCGGATGACGTCCCGGCGCGGTGTCCCCGCTGGCTGTGTCGTCCTCGTATTGTTCCCCGTGAGCTGAGACTGACCCACTGACGGGGCTAAAGCTCAGTGACCTGCTCACACACTCTTCCAGCTGGTCAGGGAGCGCACACACACACACACACACACACACACACACACACACACACACACACACACCTGCCTGATACTCTCAGATCATCACATCAGCCGCCTGCTGTACCTGCCGTTCTGCATTCATTACCAGTCACAGCACACACCTTTTTAACACACTCACACACTCACGCACAGACACATGCACACGCAAAAAGACAGGTAAACACACACACACACACACACGCGCCGTGTGCGGACACACACACGTGCACACACACACACTTTCAGCACCATGGACAGCTGTGAATTTCGGGATAGTTGATTTGCACACATACAGAGAAACATGTACACACACACACACACACACACACACACACACACATAGAGGTTCTCCAAACATTTAAACTTGATATTATATATTTAATAAAAATTGCAGTATAATTTTACTAATTCTGGGCTTTGATGAAATAAATAACAGGTGTATGATTGACCAATGACACACACACACACACACACACACACACACACACACACACACACACAGTATACACACACACTTTCAGCACCACGGACAGCTGCAACAATTCATTTTTCAGAACTGCTCATAAACACAAACACACATGCTGAAATAACCACCACACACGTACACACACACACCACACACACACACACACACACACACACAAACAAATTCAGCACCACGGACAGCCGCATGCATATGCAAATGGTGTCATAAACAAACACGACGAGAAACACACACACACATGCGCACTTTCAGCACCATGGACAGCTGTGAATTTCAGGATAGTTGATTTGCACACATGCAGAAAAACATATGTGCACACACACACACGCACACACACTTTCAGCACCATGGACAGCTGCAAAAATTCATTTTTCAGAACTGCTCATAAACACAAACGCACATGCTGAGATAACCACCACACACACGCACACACACACACTTAGCACCATGGACAGCTACAAACTCCTCAGCTTAAACTGGAGATTTTGAGATTAGGAAGGTTTCCATCTGAGGGATTTCACGTCAGGAGTTTTCTTCACAAGCCTGAGATGATTCCAGTAAAGTGTGATGTTGCTTTTTGTTCGTCGGCGACAAAAACAGTCCTAATTACCTCCTTTTTCCCCGAGACATCCCCTCTGCCTGCGATAGGTCCATGTATCTCATGGTTGCCAGGTTCATTCCGCAGAACAGGCCTCGAATGTCAATTGTATTAAAGAGTGAGTGTCCCTTCCTGCGGGTCTGATCTTTTTTTTTTTTTTTTTTTAGAGCTATAGGTCTTGGATGGTTTAATCATGTAGAAAAATGGACAAATGGAAAAATCCCTCCACTGCTGCACTGTCCTGCTGAATTCAGATCCTCTCCTGCTGTGGTTCAGCCACTTCGTCTCTCAGGCGAGGCATTGAAATATTAATTGACCAGCCCTGGGGGCGGCGAATCGCTGATTGAGATTCTGAGCCTGATTTTAGCTGAAGCCTCACGAGCCCGTGTGAAGGAGGTGAGCCGTTGAAAGATTGTGAAATTGTGCGCATGTGATTCCTGAAGCACGTCTCGGTGTGGATCCTGTGGGACAGAGATGATTCTCTCGTTTTAATTGGCTAAATGGTTATTATTGAAAGACAATAAAGCCATTAGGATGTGTTTTCTATTTTTCATTTTGGAAGCAAATAAATCCTGTTTCCCCAAACAGCCATGATTTTAAACACAATCCAGAACATCATGGTGTCTGCATGCTTCCTCCAGGAGCTCCGGTTTCCTCCCGCCATCTAAAGACCCTAACGTGGATTGGAGATGCTAAATTGTCCCCTCGGTGTGAGTGTTTGCCCTGCGATGGACTGGTAGCCTGTCCAGGGTGTCCCCTGTGAGAGCTGGGACGGACTCCAGCACCCTAATCAGGACAAGGAGCTCAGAAAATGAAGAATGAGAAAATACAGTCCAACGTTATTGATTTTTGGACATTTGAAATCCGGGGGGCCGCCACACCAGTCCCCAGGGAGCAGTGATGGGGACGGTACCTTCCTCAACACTCCAGTGTATGAAAAGGTGAAAGAAAAGTTCAATCTCAGACATGGTGGACAGCCGTGCAGTGAGACAGAGTGTCCAAGGACTGAATTCCCACGTCCAATTTGCAAGACTGGACTTTACTGTGTCCCTCGATGACTGTGGAGCGAGAGTCACTGCTGGGGCAGATATTGACTTTCTATTTCTCTATTTTCTTTTGCTTTTTCTTTCTCCCTCTCTGTCTTTTCCATCACTCTCTCTACTCTTTCTTTCTTGCACTCCACTGCCTCTTTTCCCCTTGCTCTTTCCTTCTCATGATCTCTCTTTCTCTTTTCTCTGTCTTTTTTGCCCTTGCTAACCCTTGACTCCCCCACTCTTATGCTTTCTTTCTTCATTTCTCTCCATTTCTCTTTCTGCCCTCTTTCCCATTTTTATCTTATACCTGTTTCTTTCTCTCTTTCTTTCTCTCTCTCTCTCTCTCTCTCTCTCTCTCTCTCCCTCTTCCCACTTGCTTTTTTCCACTTATTCTCTTATTTCTCTATTTCTCTTGCCACTTCATCTCTTTTTTCGTCCTTGCATTTTCCCTCACATACTCTTTTTCCCTATTTTTTTCTCTTTCTTTCCCATTGCACCTATTTCTTTTTTATTCTCTCTCTCGTCTAACAGAATATGTGAATAAACCCCCTCTCTCTCTCTCTCTCTCTCTCTCTCTCTCTCTCCATCCCCTCCCTTCTCTTTCCTTGCATCATCTTGACATAATATTTTTATTGGCTTGCTCTCCTCTAGTGCCCTCCACCAGCACTCTAGAAACACCAGATGCTCATTCTATAAGTGTCAAGGAGATTTCTCTCCTCCTTTCTCTCTTTTTTCTCCCCTGTCCTATCCCTTCTTTCCCGCGCCGCTGATGGGTGCCATGTCAAACGCCGGAGTGCTGGTATCCCATTAACACAGGCTGCTGCGAACTCACACCACGCTTTGAAAAGCGAAAGCTGAGAAACAGTCCTTGCTGAGTAAACAGCGCCGGTTGGCCGACTGAGCCGGTGCAGGGCCACGTCCAGCGCTCACATTAAAACCCACTGTGGCCCAGTGATCGCTGCCCAGTCCGTTTTTACAGCTGTAAGTCCACAGCAGGAAAAAAACTTAATCTAAGCAACACTCCCAGCAGATGGTCAGAAGTAAAGAGAGCATTTCTGAGCTTTAAGCCCACATTCACTCCGCATAAAACATCCAATAAAAGGTGATTCCTGTTGGCTAAAGCTGCAAAGACGTAATGGGAGCTTTGCGCTAATTGTAGCTGCAATTAGTCCTCTCTAGTAGACTTGCTCTTCTATCCTCCCTGAGAGTTGATGACACTGTTATCTACAAACATAGATAAAAGAGCACATGGATAAAAAACAGGTGCTGCAGTTTGCATGGAAATAACACCTACAAACTCTCACTCTAACTCTCATATTCCTTCATTTCCTTATATTTTGCAGGGAATCACCACGTTGGATTCCCTAACTTATAATTATCATATTGAGTAAATTAAATGAAAGAAATTGGAACTAATTTAGCTCTCCAGGCTGCAAAAGTGCCTACAGAAGGTTCTAGATAAAGAGGTTCCAACCACTCAGCATTCAGCATCAGAAGTAAATGAATCCCCTGATAATCTGGAATCATCTGCACCTGTTTCTTCACTGCTTCATGTCTTAAGTTAGACGCTTTGTTCTGCTTGAAGGTTCAGACGTAGATCACTGTGTGGATTAACCAACACAGAACTATCAAACTGCTCAGGTACAGAGACTGGACTGAACATGAGAGACAACAACACTGTCCTTCAGGAAGATCTGGAGAACTGCTCAGGTACAGAGACTGGACTGAACATGAGAGACAACAACACTGTCCTTCAGGAAGATCTGTCCTCAATGAAAATGAGAAATAACAAATTCCAGCAAGTAGTAATGCAGAAACGGCCACGGTAACATGATTCTTCTAAAGGTTAAGAAGAAAAAACACTTTTATTCACCTCTTTTTTTTATTCACAACTGAGTGAAAGAAAGATACCACATAATGCTCTGGACATGATCGTAATTCTTTTTCAGCTGACCACACACCGTATCAGGCCCTGCTCTTGCTGGATGAGGTGGTGCAGAAATCTTTTCAATAATCAGGCAGATGAAAGCCTGTGTCTTCATTAGTGTAAGATTAGCTGTGTGCCACCAATGAAGTACAGGCCTCGTTTTTTTGCTAAGAGCGTCGTTATTAAGAAAGGGAGAATGGGAGTTGCGGTGGGGTGAATGCCCATGTGGTGGATCTAGGCCTGGATTAAATTGCAGAACTAATGGAGATTCTCTATTAGATTAATTTTTTCCTACGTGAAGGCAGTGCTTAGAGCTGTTCACTCACAACGAGAAGGTTCTGGGTTCAAGTTCCAGGCAGCCTGGGTGTGGTGTGGTGGGTGAAGTGTATCTCACCATGTCTGAGATGGTTTCCTCCCACAGTCCAAAGACAAGCTTGTCAGGTGGGGGGTGCTAAATTGCTCTCTAGGTGTGACTGTCTGCTTTGGGATGAACTGGCAACCTGCCCATAGTGTTTCTCTGCCTTTTGCCCTGCGAGGGCTGGGAAAGACTCCAGCACCCCCACAGCCCTGGTTAGGATGAGTGATTAAGATTATGGATGGATGGATGGATGGATGGATAGAATGATTCATAGGTCCATGCTTTACTTTCATGTAACAGTGGGCGAGGCATTTGTGATCAACACTAATTACTATGAAGTGATTTTAATCCAGTATGATTCTGGGTCGATTCTGCAGTCTGAAAGTGATAATTGGAGATTATAATCTAGAGTGGGATTTTAATCCAGTATGAATCTGTGTCGATTCTGCAGTCTGAAAGTAATAATTGGAGTTCTAAATAATTGGAATCTAAAGTGATGTCTTGTGTGTAGTTTTCACAGCCTGACAGTCATGATCGTGGAGTGTTTGTAATCCAGTATGAATCTCCAATGCATTGATGTTACAATCTGAGAGTAACAACTGTGTGTAGAGGGATTCAGTTTGGAATCTCACTCCTTTTCTGAGCCACTTGTTCTTATTAGGGTCACGGGTGGAGTCTAGAGCAGCTCTCACGGGGTGAAAGGCGGGGACACTCTGGATGATTGCCAATCCATCACAGGGCAAACACACACAGTCACACCTAGGGGACATATTCAGCATCTCCAGTCCAAAACCAGACCATCCTGCCTGGGAATCGAACAAAGGACCATCTCGCCATGAGGTGACAGCACTACCCCACCGTGCCCTGCAATAACAGAGTGATTTTAATCAAGTATGAAGGTCCTGTGTGTCGTTTTTAAAGCCTGACAGTAAAAACTATAGATTCAATTGACTGGACCTGGAGCCGCCTCACTAATAGCACTCCTATTTCCAATCCCCTCCATGCTAATGGAATAATAAAACCTGCTAATGGACACAGCCATGCGTTGTGTTTTTATTGTTATCGAGTGTGTCCAGTTACATAACGCTAACTTGAGCATCCCTCCAAACCAAGACCTAGTCCATCTGTGGGAAATGAACAGATCATTGACCCCCACACGGAACAGCCAATCAAATTCTGTTCATTATTTTAGATTGTGCTTTTCGACTGGTCATCTGGGAAGGGTTGAGACTGGGTGGTGGAAACGATGTTGCAGAATCCATTCACAAAATCGCATCTGATGCTGGGTGATTAGATCTGGATCATAAACTACGCCGCGGTTCCTCCCAAATGTATTTGCTTTAAACGTCCAGAGGGTTTGATGCCATTGCTCCTCGTCCCGTAAATGAAATCGTAGCGTTGCATTAAGGGTCTCTGTCCCCATTCAGAAGCCCGCGTTGGGCGATAAACTCATATTAAGGATATTTGGGCTAAATTTTATAACTTGAGACGCTTGTGAAAGTTCTTTGGGCCGTCATTCTGTGGTCCATGGCCACAGTCATTATTCACAAGGTGCACACCTCATTACTTTCAGCCCCATGACAAAAAGCAATGCAACACCTACCGCCTCCCACGCCGCTCAGAATCAGCGCCACTTTTTGCGGGGGTGTTTATTAAGAAAACGGCCACATCCTGCCCCAAGTGCTCATGCTGTGCTGCCCTGCTTTAGATGGTCTCAGTTGGTACTGTCTTAATGGGGTGATTCAGGAGCTATTTATACGTTCAGAATGTCTGTCTCTGTCTGCAAGGTTCTTGAAGGACAAAAGGTGTCCAAAAGCTACATTTATCCCAGGAGAAAGCCTGAAAGCATGACAGGATAGACGGAAATTGTGGATTAGTTGTTGGAAGAGCCGAAAGGTGACCACGCTGCCCAAAGATTATTACACCTGCTCCAGTCTCACAGTTACTCCAGAGCAGAAATGTGATGTATTCAGTCATCAGGATCCTCATCTGCTTTAATGAATGTGGGATTTATTTAAGTTTCAAATCTACATCTAAAGGAAGAAAAGAGTTGAAAAAGATGAAGTATTTTAACTTTTCATTTAAGTCATCAGCCCAGCTACTGTAGCTTTCTTCTGCTAAACTCTGCTCTAATCAATCCAATGTGGCCTAAAAACGTTGGTGAGAGTTTTGGTTCCTCTTAGTGGTTCTTCCTTTTGATCTAAGAGAGTTTCTCTTGATAAATATTGGTTCCTCTCAGTGGTTCTTCATCTTCAGTTTGCTTTCTCCTTCAGAGTGCTGTTTCTCTCAGTGGTTCTTCCCAACGATCGTAGAGAGCATCTTCTTATGAGTCTTGGTTCCTCTCAATAGTTCTTCCTCGTGTTCAAAGAGGATTTTTTGGTGCCTTGGTTCCTCTCAGTGGTTCTTCCCCTTGAGGAACAGGACTTTCTCCTGTTGACCCTAGGTACCATTTAGTTTTTCTTCTAAGCTTCTCCTTTGGTTCCTCTCGGTTTTTCTTCCTTATGGTCATATAGAGCCTCATATTTTGCTTGTTGGTTCCTCTCAGTTGTTCTTCTTCTTGACCTTAGAGTTTCTTCATTAGTGTTCAATGCTTCCTCATGTTCATAGAAATGTTTTTCTTGATTCATCTCAGCAGTTCATCTTCTACTTCCCCCCTTTGAGCTGCCTCCCGCTGTGACTTTGGGACAACGACATAAATGTAATCCTATATGAGGGAAAAAGAGGTTTGATTGGTTGTGGACATTCAGGCAGTATTAGAGAAATATTAAGTTAAAGAAATGAGCAGTCCCTAACACTTCCGCAGAACATCAGCAAAATGTGTCTCCTTGTTAAGGATGACCTGAACTTAATGGCAAGGAGGGTTCACACTTTTAGAGGTGACAGAAGAGTCGAATAAGAGTAAAGTGCCATAATGAGATCATCCCTGATGCACGTGGCCTGAGAGAGGAAGACGTAGTCCATCAGCGGTCAACTATTGATGTTCCACTTAATGCAAAATGCAACCAATCATGGCCTGCGGGGGAAAAAGTGAGCTAAAGCGATTAGTCCTGAGTGAATAAGAGGACTGGGGTGGGTATTAGAATATCTCCAGAATTTCTCCACTCTTTGCATTTATGGAGTTGAGAAGACCTGACACAGACAGTCGCACAGATGCCACACGGACAGATAATAAAGATGCTTGGTCTCCAGAGCTACCAGGCTCTTTAAATACCAGCAGAGGCTCCAGGTCTGGTCCTCATGCTCCTTCTCTGCTTCATAATATGTCACATGTCGCATCATGTCACACGTCCCTGCAGTGATACAGCGGTTTTTTGCCGTTTCCCGTTTTGCACAATTGTTTGCCTTTATTTTTGTATTTGTACAATATTTTTGTAAAGTATTTGTTGTTTCTATAGTTTAGTGAACTTCAAGTTTATAATCTCTTTCTACTGGTGCTTAAATTTCCCCTGGGATCAATAAAATATCTATCTATCTATCCATCCATCCATCCATCCATCTTATCTATCTATCTATCTATCCATCTTATCTATCTATCTATCTATCTATCTATCTATCTATCTATCTATCTATCTATCTATCTATCTATCCATCCATCCATCTCTCCATCCATCCATCTTATCTATCTATCTATCCATCTATCCATCCATCCATCCATCTTATCTATCTATCTATCCATCTTATCTATCTATCTATCTATCTATCTATCTATCTATCTATCTATCCATCCATCCATCCATCCATCTTATCTATCTCTCCATCCATCCATCTTATCTATCTATCTATCCATCTATCCATCCATCCATCCATCTTATCTATCTATCCATCCATCCATCCATCCATCTTATCTATCTATCTATCTATCTATCTATCTATCTATCTATCTATCTATCTATCTATCTATCTATATATCTATGTGTATGAATATATATATATATATATACATATGTCTGTCTAACCATCCATCATCTTTCTATCTATCTATCTGTCTTTCTGTCTGTCTTTCTGCCTGTCTGTCTCTCTGTCTGTCTATCCATCATCTAACTAAGGATTGTTGATCTTGTTGGTCCTGAGGTTGAGGTTGTGCTTGGAGTTAGTGGAGATTTAACACCACAGATAGAGAAGCTCATGCGCTCCAACAGAATAGAAGTTATTGTAGCTCTTATTGTAGAAGTAAAGCCCTAAACAGCTTGGAAGGTTTGTTCTTTGCCGCGCTGTATCCTGGGCCTCAGCGCCGCCCTGCTCTGTACATTTCTGTGTTTTCCCAACAAATTTGACTCTACCAGCTCCTCCTTTCCTTTGGTGAAGGTTAGAGCAGCAAAGCACTAAGTGTGAAGAGGGAGCTCCAAGGCCAGAGAAACAAGAACTCCGAGAACTCATACTCAAAGAGATTGGCTTGGTTCCTCTTAATGGTTCTTTCTTTTGATCTAAGTTTCTCCTTGTTCTTGTTCCTCTCAGTGTTTCTTCATTATGATCTTAGATGATCTTTGGGAAGTCAAATGGTTTTGAAGAACCTTTTTAAAGTCTAAAGAACACCCACACTGTCTTTAAGTTCTAGACCAAACGTTAGGGGATCTTTTGTGGTTTTGTTTTCAGAAATCAAACTTTTAATTGATGCCATGTAAAGGAACCAACATGGTTCCTCTAAAACAATGGTAAAAGAACCCTCGTTGAGAGTTTTATTCAAACAGCACACACTCCAACACACAGCAGTGTGTGGATGAGCAGTGGTAGAGACTCAGGGTCAGAAATCTTTTCAACACAGTAACATGGACACAAGAAAAGTAGCACAAACTGTGATTCCATGAAATAAAATACAGTTTTAAGCTCATGCATATTATGCAAAGTTCCACCTAAAGACTTCCTATGGGCTACTGTTTCTTTCCCCTCACACTCTCCCACCAGTCCATGTTCTCGACTAAGCATGCATAAATGCAGCAAGCATTCAAGTGTCCCCCAGTGTACAGCTGAAGCGCCTCGCTGTAGCATCTATTTCTCCATTTTCATGAAATATGTACATTTTTCTGAGCAGCGTTGTGGATGGCTGGGTCTGAAGGCCTCGGCCGTCTGTGTGTCTGGTATATGATGCCATTCCTCATGGAGTGTGGAGCCCGTTCATTGGTGAAGGGTGTTTAAACCCAACTTGAAATGGAGTCTGTTTACTGGGTCAATGTTTGGCTGCTTCTTCTGCCTTTGGTGCAAAAGATCAGGTGGACATTAGCAGCACTTTAGCAGTGATATTGGCACTCAGACCACCTTTGGGCCAAAATAATGGAATTTAGAGAAGAAAACTCTGTAATCATTATTTCAATCCTGCTTTTCTAAGACAAACAATTTAACAAGAAAAGTAGAGCAAAGAAACTCAGCTTCCAAAAAACTTGGAGCATGGTGGCTTTACATTACATTTGGAGTTTCATTTTGTATTTTTTTTTTTCTGAAAATGTATGCATTAAATGTTGTATCAGGATCTTCAAATCCAAGGTTTCTATCAGAAAATTGAACATTTTCAAATAAAGGATCCTCTTTGGATAGAAATTTAAGGATTAACATGATTTATATCTCTCTATCTATCTGTATATATATCTCTCTATCTATCTGTCTGTCTTTCTGTCTGTCTATCTATCTATGATAGGCGGATAGGCTCATTAAATTGAACTTTCTAATAGAATGGAGTTTACTGAACATTGACTTAATGTCTTTGCATTGGTGTGTGTGTGTGTGTGTGTGTGTGTGTGTGTGTGTGTGTGTGTGTGTGTGTGTGTGTGTGTGTGTGTGTGTGTGTGCATTTTTCTCTCACGCTACACATCTCCCATCGCTGGGATCCGACTGTACCAACATTATGTGCAGAACACACCTATCAGCAGTCCTGGGTCCGGCAGCCGGGCTGGGTCGTGACCCAGAGCCAGGACTGACTGCTCTGCTGTCCCACTGCAGCGTCTCGGTCTGTGGGAAGCGGTTCATTTGCAGGCCTGTGGATGTCGTGTAGCTGCTGATGTGAGGTCAGAGGGTCGCGAGCCTCGCTGTTCGAGTTTTCATTTCCATCGCTGCCACTGTTGCTCTCGTCCACGCGGGCGTCGGGACGCAGTAACCAGGGGACAGCTGCTGCGCTCGTTTCCTGTCAGCCCGTATTTTCTGCCACATCAGTACAGATACGCCTACGCTCAGCTACACACGGGCCACGGCTCTTCGCTCCGGCGTCACGGCTCCCCGCTTTATTTGTGTAGTTGATGAATAGATTCGTTTATTAACCCCGAGCTGCAGTGCATGTGAAAAATGCAAAGGGAACTGCATAGTTAGCTGCAGCCCTAATAAGACTGCACCTCGTTGACAGTTGTTCAATTATAATCGGGTAACTATTATCCCTTCTATTAATGGACTAATTTAACTATCATGCCTTTGGTGTTTCTCTCATGGTCAGTGTCAGCAGTCCTGGGATTTGAGCAAAACGTAGAAGTATTTGTGCTGAGCTTTGAAATATTTAGTTTACTAAACCCCAGTAAAAATCCTTGAATCAATAAATGTGTTCTAATTATCCACATTAATATTCCCCATCGTTTACACTGGTGTTTTCTGAAAGGATTTCATAGTTAATGGGCCATTTTGCATTGCCCGGTCATCTGCTTTCTCCAAGTCCACAACTCCTTCTGACCTTCTCTGTACTCCTCCATCAACACCCTCAGAGCAAACGGTGCATCTGTGGAGCTCTTTCTCAGCATGAAACCACACTGCTGTTCACTAATCATCACCTCTTTTCTTAACCTGCTTCCACGACTCTTTCCCAGAACTTCATGCTGTGGCTGATCAACTTTATCCCTCTAGAGTTCCTACAGCTCTGTGCGTCACCCTTATTCTTGAAGATCGGATCAGTACACTTTTTCTCCACTCCTCAGGCTCCTCTCACTTTCCAAGATTCTGTTAAACAATCTGGTCAGAAACTCCACTGCCATCTCTCTTAAACATCTCCAAGCCTCCACCGGTATGTCATCCATTCTTCATCGCTGCCCTTACTGCCATCTTGCTAATATGCTGCACTTCCTGGTTCACTGTCCTCACCTCATCCAATCTTCTGTCTCTCTCTCAGTGATTTTAAAATGTAAAATATTCGTTAGAAATCAGGAGTCTATTAATGGGAGTGTCCTCAAATGCAAACTGGGATACGTTTCAGCCTTGGCTCTGGTTCTTCATGACGCTCTAAACCAAGAAGGAGCTCCATCGCCCTCTGTGTTTCCTGGAATGTATTGCAGTCTGTCGGAAGGACTGTGTAATGAACATTACCGAGCATTAGTTCTTAAAAATAAACAGCGCATCTGCGTTAAAATCCCCTTTTAATCATCGAAGGCCTATCCCACGCTTCAGCTGTCTGTAGTACATCTGGATCAGGCATTCTGTCGCTGTCCACCCCCTCATCACTTCTACCCAAAACCCTCCTCTTCCTCTGGAACATCTGTAACAGTCATTCTCTCCATCCACCCACCTCACACTCTTCTTTCCCTCTCACTCTCTCGCTCATGTTCTCTGCTTGGCTCTTTCATTCATCCAATCACATCTGTCTCAGTATCTCTCTCTCTCTCTCTCTCTCTCTCTCTCTCTCTCTCCTGCTCTCTCAGCCAAAAGATATGCTACACGAAAGAGATTAGTCCCTAACAGACATATTATTTTACGCTTCCGAGCCCACGCGAAGGAGGGGCTGACATCATGGAGGCTTCCACTAGCGTCAGGAGTGAAGCGGTGATTTTGTTTTATATAAAGGTAAGTTACATCCACGTGACATCGGAACCAGAAGGTTGCCATGAAAGGTGATTCCAACGGTGGAAGAAAAGACAGAGAGTATAAAGAGAGTGCAGTCAGGGCAGAGAGATGAATAGTTTGTGGAGAGGTTTTTTCTTTTTTTTTTTTTTTAACTCAGTTATCTCCGAAAGTGCCGACTTTGGGTTGCAGCATTCAGTCGTCATGGGCACAGGCTGCCATTGCTATGGAAACTGGCAGCGATGGAAGGAGAAGGCATCTCTGAGAGCACCTGAGATGCATGGAAGACTGCACGGCCAGGACGGGGGACGCAAAGTGTCTGAGAGGCCTCCAGCTTGAGAGCCTTGCGATTACGTAACTGGATGTGGGCGTTCCAGCTCTGCACGCCTTTCAGAACGAGCTTGGATCAGTCAAACCATAAACCGTGATGGGTCTGTTTGAGCAACACCAATAGCCTGTCTCGCTGTTGGGATGCTTTTACTAAATCATCACCAGTAAACTAGTCTCACAGGGCCAGATCTTTTAATAAGGCTTCTCGTTTGGGGACTGGAGCTAGATTGCAGCAATTTGCTGCTCTCTGTGGGACGTCCCTTCTAAAATCTTGTCCAGCTGCGAGAGAGAGAGCGTCTGTGCAGCTACAGGTGAATAATAATCAGGCCTACTATCCAGTTGGTGATGATCCACTGCAGACAGTTCAGCTTTCCACCATATTTACTGGTTTTTACATCATTTTTGTGGGTGTAATTTTTCCAGTTATGGTTTTGGGACACCTCACAGAGGCACTACATTTTAAAAACACTGCTCTGCCATGACTGGACCTTTGCTTTTAACCATACAGAGCTTTTGTTTGGGTTGTGCCCCCAAATGTCTTTAGCCTGTCCTCGTTTAACATCCAGTTTCTCTCAATAATTCATCCAAAATGAGGCATCATTGACTAATGGAGCTGTTTCTTACTTGCCAAAGGTAATGTTTACTATATGCGACGTACTCTCTGGAGATGTGACACAAATAAACATGCTGAAGTGGACTTTTGCAGGACTTCTCAGCCATGCAAACTTATTCTACACCCATTTCCAAATGTTTGCACACTCAGTTCGTTCAACCCAAAATTTCTCATTGTGGTCCCCAGATGTTCTCATTATAAGATCACATCTGGCCTCCCGAGACTAGTTACAACCATTCAGTCGTGCTAATTGGGAGACTTTCATAGTAAGCGGAGTTTTATTCCACAGGCCGCTGATGAATCATGGAAAATGTGCTTCTTCCTGAATACAGATTTGCATCATGATGCCACACTGTCCCCCTCGTGTCTTTCTGGGTCCCACATTAGCAGGTTTAGAAGGCCGGTATGACTGTGCCAGCTCAGAGCCAGTGGAAATGCGCAAAACAGAGATCAGGCTCTGGCACCTTGTCAGAGGAAAAAGAGCTACGGAGATGGAGAATGACACTGCCCGCAGGCTCCCAGCTCTCTGCCAAGGGAGATCTATGGCACAACGGTTAGAGCGTTTGGTGACGGGACATCATCTCACACCACAGAAATGTGCTTTTTGCACATACAAAGAAAATCAGTGCTATTAATAGCAGCTTGGACCCTCTGACCCATTGCCAAATCCCTTCTGTTGCCTGGCTGCAAGTCAAGCATGAGAGATGCTGGTGTTGTGACACCCGCCAGGCTGTGATCGTATTTCTGTTGACTCAACAGAGCAGCCGAGAGTGTTTAACAAATGAAGGTAACCTCTTCCAGCTCGACTGTGGAAACGTATCCATGCCATTACATCGCTATGACAGCAAAAAAGACCACGTTTCCCATGTTTCTCCAGCAGCCCAGAAGTTCAGAGTCAGAGCTTTAGTGAGCATTACTATCACAATGGAGCATTAAAGGACACGATCTGCATTTTCCGGTGTAATTGCATTTCCCAGTGCTCGAGTTTCAACTGTGCTTTATTAAACAGCGTTCTGCCCTGTTGGCCTTGGCAAGCAGCCGTGCTGGGGTGCAGAGAAGGGGAGGGAGGCAGATAGAAAGAGAGAAAGCTTCTGATTAGGCCAGTGCCCTGAGTCAGAGCAAAAATTAAACTGATCAGAGCCGAGGCCTTGAGAAAGCGTCCCGAAAAAAGCCACTCAATTATGGGCCAATCAGCCGCAGCCCAACCCCCCCCCCCCCCCCCCCGGCTTAATAACACTGATTTGCGCCCTTCACCAAGCTTTTGACTAGCTTGCAGGGGAGCGGAGGCCGTGAAGGCTTCAGAGCCTGCTTCCTGGTTCTGCTGGCATGTTTATGAAGGAGGGTCATTGAGATTCTGTGGAGGTTTGAGAAACTTTAACAGAGAGAGAGAGAGAGAGAGAGAGAGAGAGAGAGCAGAAAAAATGCCTCTAAAAAGATAATCACAAATCTATTTCAAAGTACAGTATCATCACCAGGCCACCTATCACAGTGACACATCCATCAGCCATAAACCATCCATCCCTCCCTCGAGAAATCTCTCGGCAAAAGCGGGCTCTGTGCAAATCCCGCTCCCTAAACCTGCCATCTGTAATGTGATGCAATGTCTGGCCGGGCCTAATCCGGGCCCCATCTCCCTGTTTACTTATCCCCTTCCCTCGCCCACAGCAGCCCCGGTCACCAGGGGATTTGATGTGACAGGACGGCGAGGGGGGGAGGGGGGTCTGGCGCTGAAAACACAAACAGCACCGTAGCTTCGGAGTGAAAAAGCAAGGACGACAAGGGAGGAGAGCAGGCCTTCAGGTTCAGATACAGACGTGTGATTACTCACAGGATGAAGCCAAACCCATCACGGCGTCCATACCGTGTGTTTTTCCTGGATTATTCTGTTAACAGCAGTTATTAAAAGGGTCACCAGAAGGTCTTTCTTTCCTGCGTCCTCATCTGCGTCCCCAAAAATGTGTACTCGGCGATTATAAACTGAATTATATGGAAAGTTCATCCTATTCGGTAACACTTTCTTTTGCAGCTGTTTAGGTTCTAGGTATTAAAGTGAAATGAAAGTGACTTATTTCGAAATACAACAAAATGCAACCGCTGCTTTTCACCCATGCACAGGAACTTGCAACATATCCATATCCAGCACCCGGGGAGCAGTGAGGGGGACGGTACCTTACTCAAGGGTACCTCTGGGCAACCCACTGATCCGGAAGTTGAACCCACGACCTTCTGATCCAAGGGCCTACTCCCTAAACACTCCCTAAACATAGGAAAAGGTCCCACAGAGTCAATGAAACTGGAATTATCGGCCTAAAATGGTTTGCAATATTACTCAAAAGAATTACACAGTAATTTAGAGCTTTTCCATCATGTGTGGTGTTAATTTGTGACTTACTTTCCTGCTTAAAGACGTGAAATTTAGTGTTTGTATGCAATAACCATCTTCTTTATTGGGTTATTATCTAGAAATTACGGTTTAATTTAGAGTTTGTAGCTCATATTTACTTATTTATATATTTATATATTACATATTTCACTTTTTTTTTTCTTTTTTCTTAATAAAATAGAAAGGATGCCACCACACAGACTGTAAATTCAATGCAAATGCAGCTCATTAGATGGCTGACCGTGATTATGTAATCACGTGTAACTGTGTCGACAGAAATAAGTCCGAGGGTTGAGATGCCGACCCAAAATCCGTGGATTTTGTGTGGATCTGACAATTAAGTCAGCAAGGAAATCTGACAGTGCCGGGGCCAGTGGGAGGACAAATGGGCCGCTATCAGTGGCGCTTATTAGTGCTTGATTAGGGAGTTGTGATGATCAGGGTTTCGAGGTTGGCTCTCCGTGAGCTTAAAAGCTTGAGCAGGGGGCCGACGGGGTCTTCAGTGATTAGGGTAATTGCTGCTCTGACGGTTACTCACCCTTCAGTTCGGCTGGCACTGCTGCGGGACCCCCCGCCGCGCACGGACGTCACCGCTCGGAGAAGCATGGAGACAAATTAATACAAAAAAGAAGCGAGGGCCACATGGGGGCCGAGGGCCGACGGCCATGGAGGATGACTGTCTGTGGAGGAACTTGTGTGGAACGTGTTATGGGCTAAAAGAGCGCCTCCGCTGCCACCGTGACGTTAGCCGGGATTTCCGACAGGGTCGAAATCATTATGCATAATGGAACAGACGGCAAGTGCGAGTTCTAATAGCACCAAACAGAAAATGGAGGAAGTTCTGACAAGGCCTTATCAGCAACTTTAAAGTAGCCTATTACTTCATAATAGGATGTTCAGAGCATCTTTTCATAGTCACTCAGCTGAAAAAATAATGGCTTTTGATTGCCACTCAAGTGGATAGAACCAGTTTCCAGCGTGTTTTAGGTCTAGATGACAGTAAGGCCTCCAGCACGGCGTGTAGGGAGAGTATGTGAAACTCTTAAGAGGTTCACTTTGGTGCTTTGAATGTGTCCAGGCTATTTCTGCCTTTAACACTTTTCAGCAAAATGTCTCATAATGGACGATGCAGTAACAGGCATTCACTGTATCGCTTATGTAAATAGTGAAAGCATAAACAGCACTGATTCTGTCCCTTTTTTGTTTTTTTGGGGGTTTTTTTGTCGAGCTGGCTCTACAGCAGGCAGCTCTTACTGGCCTGTCATTTATCACCTGTGTCACGCCTCCAAAGCAATCTGCCCAGACGGGGATGGGATAGGAAACTATTTTTGTTTCCTCGGTGAGAAAGTGAGCAGCTCAGCACCCTGGCCCAAAATGACTTCATATTGAAGGGATGGACGTGGAAATACCT
Source organism: Hepsetus odoe (assembly GCA_017165825.1). NCBI lineage: Eukaryota > Metazoa > Chordata > Actinopteri > Characiformes > Hepsetidae > Hepsetus > Hepsetus odoe. Next base: position 22,384,118 of record CM029383.1, read on the forward strand.
TCCTAACCCGACTCAGATTTGTGTCTCGCTGTCTCTCCTACCTGGATAGTTAGTGCTGTGTATCAAGCGAGCGCTGGCTGATGTACAGCGAAGACTCAAGATTTGTCTGGATCAAATCGTAACACATGTTGAGATTTGTTTGTCTGTAGTGAAACAGGACTCGAGATTTGTCATATTGACTGGACTCGAGATTTGTCCTTATTGACGTGGGACTCGAGATTTGTCTGTACTGACTTGGGACTCGAGATTTGTCTGTATTGACGTGGGACTCGAGATTTGTCTGTATTGACTGGGACTCGAGATTTGTCCTTATTGACTTGGGACTGGGTGTCTGTATTGACCGGACCTCGAGATTTGTCTGTAGTGACTTGGGACTCGAGATTTGTCCTTATTGACTTGGGACTCGAGATTTGTCCTTATTGACGTGGGACTCGAGATTTGTCTGTACTGACTTGGGACTCGAGATTTGTCTGTATTGACGTGGGACTCGTGATTTGTCTGTATTGACGTGGGACTCGAGATTTGTCCTTATTGGCTTAGGACTCGAGATTTGTCTGTGTACTGGCGTGGGACTCAGATTTGTCTGTACTGACTTAGGACTCGAGATTTGTCTGTCAATGACTTAGGACTCGCGATTTGTCTGTATTGACGTGGGACACGAGATTTGTCCTTATTGACTTGGGACTCGAGATTTGTCTGTAGTGACTTGGGTCTCGATATTTGTCTGTATTGACGTGGGACTCGAGATTTGTCCTTATTGACTTGGGACTCGAGATTTGTCTGTAGTGACTTGGGACTGAGATTTGTCCTTGTGTCTTGGGACTGGTTGTCCTTATTGACTTAGGACTCGAGATTTGCCTGTAGTGACTTGGGACCTCGAGATTTTCTGTATTGACTTGGGACTCGAGATTTGCTGTACTGACTTGGGACTGCGAGATTTTCCTTGTGGCAATGACTTAGGACTCAAGATTTTGCCTGTACTGACTTGGGACTCTTTGTCTGTATTGACTTGGACTCGAGATTTGTCATATTGACCCAGGACTCGGGGTGTCTGTATTGGCAGTGGGACTCAAGATGTGCCTTTATTGACTTGGGACTTGAGATTTGTCCTTATGGACTTGGGACTCGAGATATGCCTGTACTGACTTGGGACTCGAGATATGCCTGTACTGGCAGGACTCGAGATTTGTCTGTAGTGACGTGGGACTCGGTTGTCATATTGACTTGGGACTCGAGATATGCCTGTACTGACTTGGGACTCGGTTGTCCTGTAGTGACAGGTCTCGAGATTTGTGTAATATTGGCGTGGGACTCGAGATTTGTCCTTATTGACTTGGGACTCGAGATTTGTCTGTAGTGACTTGGACTTCGAATTTTCCTTATTGACAGGACTCGAGATTTGCCTGTACTGACTTGGGACACGAGATTTGTCTGTAGTGACTTGGGACTCGAGATTTGTCCTTATTGACTTGGGACTCGAGATTTGCCTGTACTGACTTGGGACACGAGATTTGTCTGTAGTGACTTGGGACTCGAGATTTGTCACTTATTGACTTAGGACTTGTGATTTGTCTGTATTGACGTGGGACTCGAGATTTGTCACTTATGGCTTAGGACTCGAGATTTGTCTGTAGTGACGTGGGACCTGAGATTTGTCCGCTATTGACTTGGGACTCGAGATATGCCTGTACTGACTTGGGACCACGAGATTTGTCACTTATTGACTTAGGACTCGAGAGTTGTCTGTAGTGACTTAGGACTCGAGATTTTCTGTATTGACTTGGGACTACGAGATTTGCCTGTACCTGACTTAGGACTCTGAGATTTGTCATATTGACTTAGGACTCGAGATTTTTCTGTATTGACTTGGGACTCGAGATTTGCCTGTACTGACTTGGGACTCGAGATTTGTCCTTATTGACTTGGGACTTGTGATCTGCCTGTACTGACTTTGCCCAGGACTGAGATTTGTCTGTATGACTTGGGACTCGAGATTTGTCCTTATTGACTTGGGACTCGAGATTTGTCTGTATTGACGTGGGACTCGAGATTTGTCTGTAGTGACTTGGGACTCGAGATTTCTCCTTATTGACTTGGGACTCGAGATTTTTCTGTATTGACATGGGACTCGAGATATGCCTGTACTGACTTGGGATTCGAGATTTTTCCTGTATTGACTTGGGACTCGAGATTTGTCCTTATTGACTTGGGACTCGAGATTTTTCTGTATTGACTTGGGACTCGAGATATGCCTGTACTGACTTGGGACTCGAGATGTGCAACGTGACAGGACTCGAGATTTGTCCTTATTGACTTGAGACTTGTGATCACCTGTACTGACTTGGGACTGGTTTGTCTGTACTGACTTGGGACTCGAGATTTGTCTGCGTCTGACTTGGGTTCGAGATTTGCCTGTACCTGACTTGGGACGCTCAGATTTGTCCTTATTGACTTGGGACTTGTGATCTGCCTCTACAGCTTAGGACTGAGATTTGTCTGTAGTGACTTGGACTCGAGATTTGTCACTTATTGACTTGGGACTGAGATTTGTCTGTGATGACGTGGGACTGAGATTTGTCTGTAGTGACTTGGGACTTCCGAGATTTTCCTTATTGACAGGACTGAGATTTGTCTGTAAATGACCCAGGACTAGAGATTTTCTGTATTGACTTGGGACTCGAGATTTGCCTGTACTGACTTGCAGGACTCAGATTTTCCTTATTGACAGGACTGAATTTGCCTGTACTGACTTGGGACCACGGTTGTCTGTGAAGAAGTGACTTGGGACTGAGTTGTCATATTGACTTGGTTCAAGTTTGTCCGTATTGACTTGGTTCGAGATTTGTCTGTAGTGACTTGGGACTCGAGATTTTGTCCTTATTGACTTGGGACTGAGATTTGTCCCTTATTGGCGTGGGACTCGAGATTTGTCTGTGACTTGGGACTCAAGATTTGTCTGTATTGACGTGGGACTCGTGATTTGTCTGTATTGACGTGGGACTCGAGATTTGTCCTTATTGGCTTGGGACTCGAGATTTGTCTGTACTGGCCAGTGGGACTGGTTGTCTGTATGACTTAGGACTCGAGATTTGTCTGTATTGACTTGGGATTTCGCGATTTGTCTGTATTGACGTGGGACTAGATTTGTCACTTATTGACTTAGGACTCGAGATTTGTCTGCTTAGTGACTTAGGTCTCGATATTTGTCTGTGATGACGTGGGACGAGATTTGTCCTTATTGACTTAGGACTCGAGATTTGTCTGTAGTGACTTGGGACTCGAGATTTGTCCTTATTGTCTTGGGACTCGAGATTTGTCCTTATTGACTTAGGACTCGAGATTTGCCTGTGTGACTTAGGACTCGAGATTTTCTGTATTGACAGGACTCGAGATTTACCTGTACTGACTTAGGACTGAGATTTTCCTTATTGACTTGGGACTCAAAAAGTTGCCTGTACTGACTTGGGACTCGAGATTTGTCTGTATTGACTTGGGACTCGAGATTTGTCCTTATTGACTTAGGACTCGAGATTTGTATCTGTATTGGCGTGGGACTCAAGATGTGCCTTTATTGACTTGGGACTTGAGATTTGTCCTTATGGACTTGGGACTCGAGATATGCCTGTACTGACTTGGGACTCGAGATATGCCTGTACTGACTTGGGACTCGAGATTTGTCTGTAGTGGCAGTGGACTGAATTTGTCACTTATTGACTTAGGACTCGAAGATATACCTGTACTGACTTAGGACACGAGATTTGTATATTGACTTAGGACTCGAGATTTGTCTGTAGTGACTTGGGTCTCGAGATTTGTGTGTATTGACGTGGGACTCGAGATTTGTCCTTATTGACTTGGGACTCGAGATTTGTCTGTAGTGACTTGGGACTCGAGATTTGTCCTTATTGACTTGGGACTCGAGATTTTGCCTGTACTGACTTGGGACGAGATTTGTCTGTAGTGACTTGGGACTGAATTTGTATTGACTTGGGACTCGAGATTTTTCTGTATTGACTTGGGACTCGAGATTTGCCTGTGACTGGGACTGAGTTGTCCTTATTGACTTGGGACTTGTGATTTGTCTGTATTGGCGTAGGACTCGAATTTGTCCTTATTGGCTTGGGACTCTGAGATTTGTACCAGCAGTGGCGTGGGACTCGAGATTTGTCCTTATTGACTTGGGTTTCGAGATATGCCTGTATGACTTGGGACCACAGTTGTCCTTATTGACTTGGGAGTTCGAGATTTGTCTGTAGTGACTTAGGACTGAGATTTTCTGTATTGACTTGGGACTCAGATTTACCTGTGGCTTGGTTCGAGATTTGTCCTTATTGACTTAGGACTCGAGATTTTCTGTATTGACTTGGGACTCGAGATTTGCCTGTACTGACTTGGGACTCGAGATTTGTCCTTGTTGACTTGGACTTGTGATCTGCCTGTACTGACTTAGGACTGAGATTTGTCTGTACGGCAGGACCCCGAGATTTGTCCTTATTGACTTAGGACTGAGATTTGTCTGTATTGGCGTGGGACTCGAGTTTGTCTGTAGTGACTTGGGACTCAGTTTCTCCTTATTGACTTAGGACTGAGATTTTCTGTATTGACATGGGACTCGAGATATGCCTGTACTGACTTGGGACTCGAGATTTTCATATTGACTTGGGATAAAGTTGTCATGTGGCTTCAGGACTACGATGTTTTACTGTAGTGACTTGGGACTCGAGAGATATGTACTGACTTGGGACTCGAGATGTGCCTTTATTGACTTGGGACTCGAGGGTTGTCCTTGTGTTAGACTTGAATCTGCCTGTACTGACTTGGGACTCGAGATTTGTCTGTACTGACTTGGGACTCGAGATTTGTCTGTATTGACTTGGGACTCGAGATTTGCCTGTACTGACTTGGGACTCGAGATTGTCATATTGACTTAGGACTTGTGATCTGCCTGTACTGACTTTAGGACTCGAGATTTTGTCTGTGTGACTTAGGTTTCAGAGATTTGTCCTGTCTGACTTGGGATTTCGAGATTTGTCTGTAATGGCGGACTTCGAGATTTGTCTGTAGTGACTTAGGACTGAGATTTTCCTTATTGACTTGGGACCGAGGTTGTCTCTTAGTGACTTGGGACTCGAGATTTTCTGTATTGACTTGGGATTCGAGATTTGCCTGTACTGACTTAGGGACTGAGAGATTTTCCTTATTGACACGGGACTGGGAGTTTGCCTGTACTTTGACTTAGGACGAGATTTGTCTGTAGTGACTTGGGACCTGAGTTTGTCCTTATTGACTTAGGACTCGAGATTTGTCTGTGATGACGTGGGACTCAAGATGTACCTTTATTGACTTAGGACTCGAAGAGATTTGTCCTTATTGACTTAGGACCAGTTTTCCTGTAATGACTTGGGACTGAGATTTGCCTGTGCTGACTTGGGACTCAGTTGTCCTTATTGACTTGGGACTTGTGATCTACCTGTACTGACTTGGGACTCAGATTTGTCTGTAGCTGACTTGGGACTAAAGTTTGTCCCATAGTGAGCTTGAGACTGAGATTTGTCATATTGACTTGGGCTGAGATTTTTTCTGTATTGACTTGGGACTCAGGATATGCCTGTACTGACTTGGGACCTAAAGATTTTCCTTATTGACTTGGGACTCGAGATTTGTCACTTATTGACTTAGGACTGAGATTTTTCTGTATTGACTTAGGTTCGAATATGCCTGTACTGACTTGGGACTCGGATGTGCCTTGTGACTTGGGACCTGAGATTTGTCCTTATTGACTTGGGACTTAACGATCTGCCTGTACTGACTTGGGACTCGAGATTTGTCTGTACTGACTTGGGACTCGAGATTGTCCTTATTGACTTGGGACTTGTGATCTGCCTGTACTGACTTGGGACTCGAGATTTGTCTGTATTGACTTGGGACTCGAGATTTGTCCTTATTGACTTGGGACTTGTAGTCTGCCTGTACTGACTTGGGACTTGAGATTTGCCTGTACTGACTTAGGATTGAAGAATTTGTCTGTACTGACTTGGGACTCGAGATTTGCCTATTGACTTGGGACTCGAGATATGCCTGTACTGACTTGGGACTCGAGATTTGTCCTTATTGACTTGGGACTCGAGATTTTTCTGTATTGACTTGGGACTCGAGATATGCCTGTACTGACTTGGGACTTGAGATTTTTCTTTATTGACTTGGGACTCGAGATTTGTCCTTATTGACTTGGGACTCGAGATATTTCTGTATTGACTTGGGACTCGAGATATGCCTGTACTGACTTGGGACTCGAGATGTGCCTTTATTGACTTGGGACTCGAGATTTGTCCTTATTGACTTGGGACTTGTGATCTGCCTGTACTGACTTGGGACCTCGAGATTTGTCTGTATTGACTTGGGACTCGAGATTTGTCCTTATTGACTTGGGACTCGAGATTTGTCTGTACTGACATGGGCCACGAGTTTGTCTTATTGACTTGGGACCTGAGTTTGTCTGTAGTGACTTGGGACTCGAGATTTGTCTGTACTGACTTGGGACTCGAGATTTGTCCTTATTGACTTGGGACTCGAGATTTGTCTGTAGTGACTTGGGACTCGAGATTTGTCCTTATTGACTTGGGACTTGAGATTTGTCCTTATTGACTTGGGACTCGAGATTTGCCTGTACTGACTTAGGACCTGAGATTTGTCTGTAGTGACTTAGGACTCGAGATATACCTGTACTGACTTAGGACTCGAGATTTGTCTGTAATGACTTAGGACTCTCAGATTTGTCATATTGACTTGGGACTCGAGAATTGTCTGTAGTGACTTGGGACTGAGATTTGTCTGTACTGACTTAGGACTGAATTTGTGCTATTGACCTGGGACTCGAGATTTGTCTGTGACTTGGGACTCGAGATTTGTATATTGACTTAGGACTACGAGATTTATGCCAATGACTTAGGACTCAAGATTTGCCTGTACTGACTTGGGACTCGAGATTTGTCTGTATTGACTTAGGACTCGAGATTTGTCCTTATTGACTTAGGACTCTGGTACCTGTACTGACATGGGACCACGAGATTTATCCTTAATGACTTAGGACCCTGAGTTGTCTAGTGACAGGACTGAATTTGTCTATTACTGACTTGGGACTGAGATTGTCCTTAATGACTTAGGACTCGAGGAGTGTCTGCCAGTGACTTGGGACTGGTTATGTACTGACTTGGGACTCGAGATTTGTCCTTATTGACCTGGGACTCGAGATTTGTCTGTAGTGACTTGGGACTCGAGATTTGTCTGTAGTGACTTGGGACTCGAGTTGTCCTTATTGACTTGGGACTTAGGCTTTGTCCTTATTGACTTAGGACCGAGATTTACCTGTATACTGACTTGGTTCAGATTTATCTGTATTGACTTGGGACTCGAGATTTATCCTTATTGACTTAGGACTCGAGATTTGCCTGTACTGACCCAGGACCGCGAGATTTGTCATAAATGACTTAGGATTTCGAGATTTGTCTGTAGTGACTTAGGTCTGGTTGTCTGCTCTTACTTAGGACTCGAGATTTATCCTTATTGACTTAGGACTCGAGATTTATCCTTATTGACTTAGGACTAAAGTTGCCTGTACTGACTTAGGTTCGAGATTTTCTGTATTGACTTAGGACTGAGATTTGTCAGCAATGACTTGGGACTCGAGATTTGTCTGTAGTGACTTGGGACTCGAGATTTGTCCTTATTGACTTAGGACTCGAGATTTACCTGTAATAGGACTGAGATTTGTCTGTATTGACTTGGGACTCGATATTTGTCCTTGTGGCAGGACTGAGATTTGCCTGTACTGACTTAGGACACGAGATTTGTCATATTGACTTAGGACTGAGATTTATCTGCTTAGTGACAGGTCTCGAGATTTGTCTCTGTATTGGCGTGGGACTCGAATTTGTCCTTATTGACTTAGGACTCGGTTATCTGTAGTGACTTGGACTCGAGATTTGTCATATTGTCTTAGGACTCCGAGATTTGTCATATTGACAGGACTGGGTTGTCTGTAGTGACTTAGGACTCGAGATTTGTCATATTGACTTAGGACTGAATTTGTGCTTATTGACTTAGGACTCGAGATTTGCCTGTACTGAGCTTGGGACTGGGATTGTCTGTATTGACTTGGGACTGAGATTTGTCACTTATTGACTTGGGACTGAGATTTGCCTGCATGCTGACTTGGGACCACGAGATTTGTCCTTATTGACTTGGGACTCGAGATTTGTCTGTAGTGACTTAAGGACTCAGTTTTTGCCTCTGTACTGACTTAGGACTCGAGGTGTCACTTATTGACTTGGGACTCGGGAATTTGTCTGCTTAGTGACGGACTACGAGGGTGTCATATTGACTTTGGACTCGAGATTTGTCCTTATTGACTTAGGGCTCGAGATTGCCTGCTTACTGACTTAGGACTCGAGATTTGTCTGTATTGACTTGGGACTCAGTTGTCGCCTTATTGACTTGGGACTCGAGATTTGCCTGTACTGACTTGGGACCGCGGATTTTGTCCTTATTGACTTCAGGACTGAGATTTGGCTGTAGTGGCAGGTCTCGAGATTTGTCTGTATTCACGTGGGTTCGAGATTTGTCATATTGACTTGGGACTGAGGATTTGTCTGTAGTGACTTAGGACTCGAGATTGTCATATTGTCTTGGGACTCGGATTTGTCCTTATTGACTTGAGTTCAGGAATTTGCCTGTACTGACTTAGGACTGAGATTTTCTGTATTAACCAGGACTCGGGTTTATCTGTAGTGACTTGGGACTCGAAGATTTGTCATATTGACTTAGGGACTGGTTGTCGCCCATTGACTTAGGACTGAGGTGCCTGTACTGACTTGGGTTGAATTTGTCACTTATTGACTTAGAACAGAGATTTGTCTATAGTCGACCTTGGGTCGAGATTTGTCTGTATTGACATGGGACTCGAGATTTATCCCTATTAACTAGGACTCAGATTTCTCCTATTGACTTGGGACTGAGATTTGTCACTGTGTCTTAGGACTCGAGATTTGTCATATTGACTTGGGACTCGAGATTTGCCTGTACTGACTTGGGACTCGAGATTTTCTGTATTGACTTGGGACTCGAGATTTGCCTGTACTGACTTGGGACTCGAGATTTTTCCTTATTGAATTGGGACTCGAGATTTGTCTGTAGTGACTTGGGACTCGAGATTTGTCCTTATTGACTTGGGACTCGAGATTTGTCTGTATTGACGTGGGACTCAAGATGTGCCTTTATTGACTTGGGACTCGAGATTTGTCCTAATGACTTGGGACTCGAGATATGCCTGTACTGACTTAGGACTCGAAGATTTGTCCTTATTGACTTGGACTCGAGATTTTTCTATGATGACTTAGGATTTCGAGATATACCTGTACTGACTTAGGACTTGAGATTTTCTTTATTGACTTAGGACTGAGTTTGTCATATTGACTTGGGACTCGAGATATTTCTGTATTGACTTAGGACTCGAGATATGCACCTGTACTGACTTGGGACTCGAGATGTGCCTTTATTGACTTGGGACTCAAGATTTGTCCTTATTGACTTGGGACTTGTGATCTGCCTGTACTGACTTGGGACTCGAGATTTGTCTGTACTGACTTAGGACTCGAGATTGTCTATATTTGACTTGGGACTCGAGATTTGTCCTTATTGTCTTGGGACTTGTGATCTGCCTGTACTGACTTGGGACTCGAGATTTGTCTGTACTGACTTGGGGCTCGAGATTTGTCTGTATTGACTTGGGACTCGAGATTTGTCTGTTTTGACCTGGGACTCGAGATTTGTCTGTATTGACTTGGGACTCGAGATATGCCTGTACTGACTTGGGACTCGAGATTTGTCTGTAGTAAATTGGGACTCGAGATTTGTCTGTATTGACATGGGACTTGGGACTCGAGATATGCCTGTACTGACTTGGGACTCGAGATTTGTCCTTATTGACTTGGGACTCAAGATTTGTCTGTATTTACTTGGGACTCAAGATTTGTCTGTATTGACATGGGACTCGAGATTTGTCTGTATTGACATGGGACTCGAGATTTGTCTGTATTGACTTGGGACTCGAGATTTGTCCTTATTGACTTGGGACTCGAGATTTGTCTGTATTTACGTGGGACTCGAGATTTGTCCTTATTGACTTGGGACTCAAGATATGCCTGTCCTGACTTGGGACTCGAGATTTGTCCTCATTGACTTGGGATTTGAGATTTTTCTGTATTGACTTGGGACTCTCCCTGCGATGGGCTGGCGATCTGTCCAGGGTGCGTCCCCCGTGCGTGCGCTGGGTTGGACACCAGCACTCCCCCGCGACCCCGTTTGGGACAAGCGGCAGATAATGGATGGATAGACTTGGGACTAGAGATTTTTCCTTATTTACTTGGGACTTGAGATTTGTCCTTCTTGACTTGGGACTCGAGATATGCCTGTACTGACTTGGGACTTGAGATTTGTCCTTATTGACTTGGGACTCAAGATTTGTCTGTATTGACATGGGACTCGAGATTTGTCTGTACTGACTTGGGACTCGAGATTTGTCTGTACTGACTTGGGACTCGAGATTTGTCTGTACTGACTTGGGACTCGAGATTTGTCTGTATTGACATGGGACTCATGATCTGCCTGTACTGACTTGGGACTCAAGATTTGTCTGTATTGACTTGGGACTCGAGATTTGTCCTTACTGATTTGGGACTCGAGATTTGTCTGTAGTGACTTGGGACTCGAGATTTGTCCTTATTGACTGGGGACTCAAGATTTGTCTGTACTGACTTGGGACTCGAGATTGGCCTGCACAAACTTTTGAGTCCAGAGTCAATACAGGCAAGTCTCAAGTTAAATCAAGATTTGGCTGTAGTGACTTGGGACTGGAGATTTGCCTGTATTGAATTATATCTTTGCTTGAGACTTGCTTGCATTGACTCTGTCTTAACGCAGATGGTCAGGGATATGACGATATAACCTCTGTGTTGAGAACTTTGTCTGGACCACCTACTGCATTATACCTGGAGATATGAAAGGACCTTCAACAAAAAAGACAAATTAAACAGCTTGTGTCTGAAAACAAATCCTGGGAGTGCCAGCTTAGCTATACGCCTCCTTTTCAACTAGCGATCAGATCACCTGAGATGTGTGTGAATGGTGTCTCTTCTTCCAAATGACTTCAATTGTTAGCTAGTGGCTATATGTAGCAATTAGTAGCTATGGGTTACAAGGGTCCTGTTCTTCATTTCCCTCGGGAGGTCAAACTGCTATGGTTACTCATGGTTACTCATCTGTATTATGATCTAATTTGTAGAACGACTCTTACAATGGCTGAAGCGTGAAGAATGCTTCAGATGCTTTACAGCGAGTGTATTTTAGGTACGGTTTTATGCAACTTTTTTGAAAAATTATTCACAGCTATGCACTCACTTCACCCAACATTTCTATGAACTGGGGTACCATGATGGCAAAGTGGAAATCACCATCTCCTCACAGCAAATAGGATCTTTTATAGGTCAATTCCCAGCTGGGACAACACGGTTCCTTCTGTGGTTTTCTCCATGAGCTCCGGTTTCCTTCCAAACTTCAAAAATTGACTTGTGTGATGTTTCCTACCTTTCGCTCTGAGAAGTCTCCAGCACCGTATCCCAGCAGGGCAGTTGTGGCTTAGTAGTTTGGGACGTGATCATTGTGGGCTCTGTGCTGTTGTGTGTTCTCACTGATAAAATAGACACTCAAAAACACCGTCACTTTCATCCTCCGTGATCCTGTTCGGGATAAGTGGTTGATGGTGGATGGATGGATGGATGAACTGCTGGTTTGAATCAGTTGTTTGAAACAGCTTCACTGGTGAGAAACCTGATCAAATGACAGCGATCAGTCCAGACAGAGGAAAACAAATCTCTCGTTTAGCCCTCCTACTTGTAAATTCTTCATGAACATGGCAACTGTCAGATCCAGGGAGCTTGACTAGCGTGCAGGTGCATAGGAAGTGCGTGGAGAACCCCTAGACCTCCAGTCTTATCTTTTCCTCTGCACCGTATAGCAGATCAAAGCGACACAGGCTAGGCTTTGATAAGAAGCTTGTGTAGAGAAGCTCGGGCTGCATGCAGGGTCTGTGTTAATGCTATCGATCTGCGCCTTCTCTCCGCCTGCCTGCTGCTAGCTTCCCCAGAACCGCCAGCCTAAACAAATCAACCTTAGAAGCCCAGCATCAGTGAACGAGGATGGGGGAGGGAAGACCCGGGTAGCGACTTCCTTTTCGATCCTTATATCGCCGGCCTGATGTAGGAATACGAAGCAGCGCCGGCTTTTTAAATGTGATTAATTTTTTTGATGCATGTTTTCTATTTCAGAAACATGAGCGCATTCATTTTCTAGGTTTTCTGGTCAAGGCTTCCTTGTGAACTCTTCAATTCGGTTAAAAAGAAAAAAAAACCTCACATTTCAAAGTGTTTGCATGCAATGCCCACACTGTACAGAACGTTTTTGGGAGCACCGTGCTAAAAAGGAATCTTCAAATGATGTAGAACCCATACATCATCTGTGAGTTTTTTAAATCTTCTTTTAAAATGGGGTTCTTTTAATGTTTTATGGTTTGTTTCTTTGCTAAAAAAATAAATAAATACATAGCGTAAGGTTCTTTTAGGATCAAAAGTATTCCCAGTTTAATATAAAGGGTATTCTAACCCTGTGAATTGATGCAGTACTTTTACGGTATCTACTGTTTGAGCATGGTTCCTTTGATGAGCAGATTTAAAGTAGCACCATATAAAGTACATGTAGAAGGAATTGCTAAATTGGCATAGAACCTTGAAAGTTCTCAAAACTTTAAAAGATCTCTTTTCCAAAAGAGCTTCTTTAGAGAGTCATAAGTTTAAAAACCTCTGCATGAGGTAAAGGCTTTCATCAAGGTCTCTTAAAGTGGTGTAGGACCTTTAGATGTAAAGGTTCTTTAAAAGGTTCTTTACATTCGCAGGCCGACGTTTGAAAGTTGAGAGTTGAAAGAACTTCTTTCTAATGTAACGGTTCCAAGAAGTACCTTTTAAGTAGGTCCTTTGGATTATATGAACCTTCTTTAAACCTCGGGAAGGTTCTTCACTCTCAAAGATCTCTCACTCAAGTTCTTCAAGCTCTTATCTGTTCTGTGCCTTTGAGTTTGTTTTTTGTTTAAGATTTAATGAAAAGTTTTATCATGAGGTTGCTCTTCATTAACCTCACAGCTCCATATTCTTCAAAGTGTCTTCCTTGGATTGGAGAGAAGATTCCAAGAAAGAATAATTGCTGTATTTTGAAGGGATGAAGACAGAAGGGTTTTCTGTCCAGAAAAATAAATAATTGCATTTGACCGAGAAAAGGTTTTCTTGTGTTGGTCTAGTGTTCAGAGACTAGCCCCAGAATCAGAAGGTCAAGAGTTTGAGTCCCAGACCAGTACGTTGCTCTGAAGTTTCCTTGAGCAAGGTACCGTCCCCATCACTGCTTCACTGTGTGCTGTGAAGGTTGCGTTCCAGCCTGTTTTTATTTCAACAATGCGTCGTCTGCATCAAGCCCCCTTTTTTATCTGTTAGAAAACATTTCTGTTCATTCTTTGACTGACACGAACGCCACAAAACAGAAGCGTCATAATTGTGGCTTTGGGTAACTAAGCAACTGATTATAGTCATGTCCACAAATGTATGGGACGTCCTGCAAGAGACATGATCATAGGTGCAGTAGGTATAGCTCATCCAGCCATCTAACGTGCTGTCTCTCTAATATATGTGTTTCTAATCCTTTCCCTCCCGACACAAATCTCAGCATCTTCTCTGACACCTCCAGCTCCACAAACTTCAAGCCGTATAACATATATGGTCTCACTACCGTTCTGTGAACGCTCAAATGAACCTAAATTTAAACCCGCTAACGCCTAGAACCGAAAGGACTGTAAAATATTGTTATTTAGAAACTAGGAAACTAGGAAAAGACCCTCAGTCACCCCACTCGTGACCGTGCAAGGCATGCGGTGTCGACCCTTTTATTTTTTATTCTTCCTTTTCTTCCTCTTGCTTGATTAATTCTGCAGATGAAAACATACGCCCCCTCATTAATTTTGCAGAACACAATCCATCATAATTACTTTCAAATAAGTTGTTGTTATCACTTTAATTTAGATTGGTTGTCGAGGCGCTCGCTCAAGAGAGCACTCCGCGAGGACACGTTCTCCACTAATACACCAGTACTTAATGTGTGCACACTCATCCACACACACACACACACACACACACACACACACACACTGTTAACAAACCCAACATTACAGCAAGCTCTAAAACACAGCTTTTTTCTCATGCCATCACCGACACACACACACACACACACACACACACACACACACACACACACACACACACACACACACACACACACACGGCAGGGTGAGCAAGAGGGCGACGCAAAAATATAATTGCACACCAGCACTCACCCACTTTTCTGCTTTCACAGCGCCATAATTCATAAATGAAAGCAACCCGATTCAGAACTGTGTTGTGTGTGTGTGTGTGTGTGTGTGTGTGTTTGTGTGTGCATGATGGAAACATGTTTGCAGAATGATATGTTGTGTTTTGCCTCTCAAGCCTGTTACCTTGGCAGTCACACTTTTCAGCTTGTTTTTTTTTTTTTTTTTTTCCCAGGCACATACACATTTCATGAAATGGCGGCCTTGCTCCAAAGCACCCTGACACGTTTCACAAAACTCCTACACACACACACACACACACACACACACACACACACACACTTGCACACATTCAAGCCCATGCAGCATAAACTGCAAAACCTGACATATTTACCAGACTGAATTAATAATAAGAGAAAGTGTGTGTATAATAATGTGTGTATGTATAGATAGATAGATAGATAGATGAAAGTGAAAAAAATAGATATGAGACGTTATGATTACATATAGATGCTTAGATGCTTTCTGTCCTACTTTTGTCCTTTAAGTGTGTATATATATATATATATATGCAAATGGGACATTATGAAGTGAAAGTGACAACCCTTGTCATTGCGAGGTCAAAGCACAGCAGACAATGAACCACAACGAAATTGGACCTCTGCATTTAACCCATGCACACTTCAAACACCATGCAGCAGTGGGCAGCTATTGAAAGCACCCGGGGAGCAGTGATGGGGGCGGCACCTTGCTCAAGGAGACCTCAGGGCAACCTATTGGGAAGGGGCTCGAACCCCCGATCCTCCGATCATGTGGCCAACGCCCGAACCACTAGGACACCGCTGCCCCTTTTGATCCACATACATATTGATCTGTGACAGACAGCAAGGAAAGGGTTTACAGGACAGTAGTGAGACCACCTAAATTATAGATGGTGATGAAGATGATTGATGGTTGGAGATGGTGATGAAACAACAGGAGGCAGAGCTGGAGGTTACAGAGTTAAAGATGCTGAGATTTTCATCGGGAGTGACGAGCATGGACAGGACGATTTGTAGTTAAAGTAATAGAAGGAAGGTTGCATCATTATGGACGTGTCCGGAAGAGAGACGAGGATTATATGATGAGATGGAGCTGCCAGGAAAGAGGAGAAGAGGAAGGACAGAGAGGAGGTTTTTGGACATGGTGAGAGGCGGTCTGTGTGAAAGAGGAAGATGCAGAGGACAGGAAGAAACGGAAACCGATGATCTGCTGTGGCAGCTCCTAACTGGAGCAGCTGAAAGAAGGAGAAGAAGAAGAAGAAGAAGAAGAAGAAGATTATTTTTCAGTTCATGAGACTGAATATATAAACTTATTAATTCTGTAATTGTGCAGAAGTTGCGCTGAAGGGTCACATTATTATTCTATACTTTTTCACCCTTTCTGCAGCATTTTCACCGACTGTTACTTAAGGACACTTCCTATTGATGAGGCTATTGTTATATTGTGTTCCCATAGCAACTGACCAAGCAGAGGGAGGACCTCTAAAAGAGAAACTGAAAGTGGCTTATTGTCATTGTGAATACATGCAGTGAAACAAAATAACCTCTGCTTTTCACCCACACACACCGTGCAGCAGGGGGGCAACCATATCCAGCACCTGGAGAGCAGTGATGGGGACGGTACCCTGCTCAAGGATACATACAGGGCCTACTGGTCCTAGTGGTTAAGGATTAGGACTCAGGATCAGAAGCTTGTGGATTTGAATCCCAGACCAGACGATTGCACCGAAGTTCCCTTCAGCAAGGTATCGTCCCCATCACTGCTCCCCGGGCACTGCAAATGGAAGAGATGGAAGGTTATAAAGCACAAATACTTCATGTGTCAGCTATCTGCACTTCACTGTGGTATTTATGTTCTTTTCACACAATTACGTATAGTTTCTACTCCTTACGATTTGTGAACATTTCCTTTTTTTATCTTCGTGGAACACATCTTCTCAACATCAGCACCGATTTCAACCTAAAACACCAAGATGATCCATTTCTGCAGATCACGCACAGAGACGTACCAAGACGTAACTGATATGAAAGATGCTGATACAGAAGAAACCCTAAGGAAACTCCACAGAGGAGAAAAGAGAAATGAAAGGCTAGAAATGCCTTTCACAATAAATTCCTTATTTTATGCATTCCTGTACTTTTTCACTTCAACTGAGTGAAGTCGTCGATTAAGTAGCTTTATTCTTGCGAGCCTCATTTTTCTACTACACTCAAGAATGTGTACTTTTTTCCACCTCCGTCTTTTGGTCACTGAAATTGACATTAGAGAGAAGTTTTCAACCATGCAACTGATCAGAACCAGTCAAGAAAAGAGAAAAATAACAAGTCTTCCCCTGCGCGGGAGGTGGGAGTGTAGGATCGATCGCTTTCAAATGGAATCATCTTTAGGCTGTTCTTTTCCAGTTAAAACGTCTGGTTTGAGATGGCCTGCCTCTCTGTGGCCAAATCAAATTGGAGAGCTGTAGAGCGAGAGAGTGGAGGAGGCGGAGATGAAAAGAGGTAGACGTGTTGTGACCCACACAAACGCCTGGCCTCGCTCCAGCTCTCACGGCCGTGTCTGATTAGAGCTCGTCTTTAAAAGTCAGGTTCACACACTGCCTCCCAATATTCTTAATTGAAGTTGGGCAGAGGGGGCTCATACTGAGCCAAAAACCCTTTTTACATTTTGGACACATTTGTTTCTGGGATGCCATGAAAAAGTGGAGAAACGCAGATGGATGAGTTCTCGGGCTCTGGGAGAAAATCAGGGTCATGGCACAAGAAGACCAGCCAGGACCGTCCCCACACATTAGTCTGATTTTGGATCACGGATAAATGTATGTCGCTAAGAAAATTGAAAATGAAAATCATTTCATTTGTAATTCATATGTAGTTACATAGTTATTAAGCGTTACTAACATTGTAAAATAATTATTCAATTGCTTTAGCGTCTGACTTTTACTTTCCAACCAACATGGAAACCAGCTCCAGATAGCAGTGGTCTAAGGTTTAAGGTCTAGGCCCAGGATTGGAAGGTCATGGGTTCAAATCCCAGACCAGTAGGTTGGATATGATTCTTTGTATGACGCCCAAAAAAAAAAAATCTTTTTTAGAACCTAGACCTTTGTGATTGTGAACATTAGGTTGACAGACTCACACCATAAAACGACCATCAATTTGGTCATGAAACATACCCCGACGTACCTTTACGTGAAAGTGAAAGTGAAAGTGACTACGTCCCATCGTGAAACACAGCGCACGGTGAACCATAACGAAATGCAGCCTGTGTAATTAACCCACAGACTCTGTCCAGCGGGGGGCAGTCATATCCAGTGCCTGGGGAGCAGTGATTGAGACGGTACCTTGCTCAAGGATACCTCAGGGCAGCCTACTGGACTGGGATTCAAACCCACGACCTTTTGATCCACAGACCTAGTCCCTGAAACCCAAGCAGGTTCCATGAACACAGATCGATATTTTTCTTTAACATCGTGCATCATGGAGATGGTACTGAGGGACCAAAACAGCAAACCAATAACAAGACTGACCAATCAGATGACAGCGACGCAAACACTCCAGCTCATGTACGGTCTGCTTCCTTTCCAGGGAACAAACGTCTCTTCGCAGAGCGGCTCAGGAAGGGCTCAGTTCGGGGAGTCCGCCAAAAAAAGCCCCATAAGATGTCTCTACTGTGTCATCACTCGAAGAATCTTTTACGCCGACTTATGTAACACGAGCGTAGCGTTAGGTCTACTGGCATTTTTGCCCTTTAAAGTCAGTCTCCGGACCCTCAGCCCCCAGCAGCTACTCCCTGCTTCTTCTGTCCTCCCTCCTGCTGCTTTTTGGGTTTGCTGCCGCTTGCCTGAGCTCGCCCTCAGACATGTGTTTTGCTCGGTTGAAAACGTGTCTGGTGGCTTCACTGTCACACAGGCCCCCAGTGCAACATCTGTGTCATCTTCCTCGCACGCGCCAGCACCACATTAAATTTTCACACACTCCAACGCATACACACACACACACACACACACACACACACACTCAGA
Organism: Hepsetus odoe; assembly: GCA_017165825.1. Lineage (NCBI taxonomy): Eukaryota > Metazoa > Chordata > Actinopteri > Characiformes > Hepsetidae > Hepsetus > Hepsetus odoe. Next base: position 22,402,639 of record CM029383.1, read on the forward strand.
CATTCTTAAGCCCTTCCAGAGAACGACTTAACTGCTTTCGGCAGCAACGGAAATATCTGCCAAATTGTGATGAATACGAGTCATATTTGCCCTGAAATAGCCCCTCTCCTCCCCTCACGGCCGACGGTAAGCAGATTTTTATATTTCTTTGAAGAACTTCTCATCAAACGCAAGTTGATTTACAAACACGTCGCATGCAAATTGCATCGATTCGACTTTGTGACACCCCGAAACATGTTGCCGCGCATTATCTTATTGCTTTTTGCAGCCGCGTGCTCTTAAATGACAGGAATTGACTCATTGGCCCGTGAAAGTGAACGGTTCCTAACAAACGCGCCAAGCCCTCCTCCCTCCCTCCCTGACTGCACATGTCGCAGCAAAACAACCGCCACCTCAGCCTCATGCATAAATGCATTTGTGCTTTAGTGCAGGACGGGCCGTCGCCGGGCGGAGGGCTGCATTAGACACAACCCTGCTTCTCCTTTTAGGAAGCGAAGAACACGGGGCGCCCGACGCCGTGTGGCTGCAGCCGAAGCCGAACTTATGAGGAATAATTAACGCTCGTGTCCGAATCTGTAGCCCTCTAGGTTGCATCACAAAAGCGCTTAGCCGTATCAAAAAGATCAAAAAGGTAAAACAGATCAAAGCATCAAAGCGGCTACAGTACATTCTACATTTTTCTCACATTTGATCCATTCCCTTGAAGTCCACATTCACAGGCCTTCCCAAAGCCTACATAAAGCATAAAAGCATCTTTTTGACCGTTTCCAGCCTGTGTTAAGAACAAAACAGACTGTTTCTCCCACTGTGCCTGACTCATTACATGGCCAGAAGTATTTGGATCCTTTTTATCAGAGAAATGTCCACATCCATTCCTAAAAAGTGGACAGACACCATGCACTCTTCATAGACAATCCCAGAGCTCAAATTGGGAAGTTTGTGAACTTTCTGCCCTGCTTTCACACATTTTATTGAGCATTTGGTTATAGTGCGTTTTTTTTTTTTTTTCTTTTTCATCATGGAAAGCAGTAGTGCGTGCACGCTGGGTCGAGCTTAATCAAAGCTACAGAAAGATGACAGCTGATTGTAGCATTGAGGAGGTTTTTGAGCATCAGGACCACCCTGGAAGTCTCACAGACTGCCAGATTTCACCAAACAAACGAGTTTCAAGCTTTAGCATCATCCTCCGCAGAGAGTGCTAGTGCTCAGATTAGCATCGCTGCACTTAAACATTTGAGAAGTTCCAAACCAGCTGGGCCTTCGTACCAACCGTTACTGTAAACTGACTGCAGAGCATTCAGTCTGGTCTGCCTCATTTGTCTTTATGAAGTGAAAGTGACTATTTGTGATCATGAGCACACAGTTTATAGTGAACCACAACGAAACACAACCTCTGCCTCCATATCCAGCACCCAGGGAGCAGCGATGGGGACGGTAGCTTGCTCAAGGGTACCTCGGGACAACCTACTGGTCCGGGAATCGAAAGTGAAAGTAAAATTGAAAGTGATTATGCTTTTCATTGTGAGACATGGCACAGCACACAGTGAACCGCAACGAAATTCAGCCTCGGCTTTTCAACGACACACCGTACAGCAGGGGGCAGCTATTGGAGGTGCCCAGGGAGCAGTGATGGGACAGTACCTTGTTCAAGGCAACCTTATGGTCTGGGATTTGAACCCACAATCTTCCGGTCCTGGGCCACTGTCTTATTTGTCATCCACATGATCATCTCTGCTCTTTTAGCTCTAAGGATCAGTAGCACAGTTTCAGTTTCTTTAATGACGGATGACAAAACCTGCTATAACTTATAGATGTTTTACATTTTCCACACATTAACAATCACTGTCCTTTTCAAAGGTCTTTGCTGATGAAATGTGATGAAATTTATGGCTGTAATTTAGCACAGACTAAATATAGACTGGAATACCAACATGATGAACAAATACTGTTCAATTTATTCTGTCCAGCCCTAAAGTCATGATTAATAAATTAAAGTGGTGCAGCCTTGTTTCCATATATATGGTCTGAATGGCCTACTTTTGGAAACTTGATCAAAGTTTGCAAATCCCAAAAAGCAATGAAGACAGTGTTTCAGGTTAAAATCCCTTTAATATTGTTCTAGATCCGGTTGCAGGGGAAAAAATGACACACTTGGAGAACAGAGGTTTTGAATACAAATACTTTATTAATGTACTTAAGTAGAGTTTTCAGACCTCTGTGCTTTAATATTTACTCTCATGCCACTTTTTTATACTTTTGCAGTACGAAAACATGTTTGTTTATCCAGTAACCCATTTTTTAAACTTCAATATCAGTCTTAAAGGACACAAACATAGAAGAGACGTCCCTCTGTGTGTCCATCAGAGCAGGACAGAGTGAAGGAGAGTGAGAGCGAGGACAGGGAGAGTGGACGGTGGAGTTCAGGGTGTGTTGAGTGTGTGTCCGTGATGGAGAACTAGTAGAGACGTGGATGAAAGTGAAGCGGTGAAGTTAATGCTGATTATTTTCAGTAGATTGTTTTTATTGGAGTTAAATAGAATTAAAACATCAATTCTATTAATATGGAGTGAGATTCAGTTCACTTTCAGCACAGACAGACGCTCCAGACGTCCTTCAGAGGAGACACGTCTCACTTTACACTCTAATTTGGTACTTTTTCACTCGGGGCAGTGGGCAGCCATATACGGCGCCCGGGGAGCAGCGATGGGGATGGTACCTTTCTCAAGCGTAACCAAGGGCAACCTGCTGCTGTGGGACTCTAACCTACAATCTTCTGATCCTGGTCCCTAAACACTAGGCCACCGCTGCGTCTTTTTTATAAAAAACATTGTTTTATTAATTTAACTCGCTCAAATAACAAAGCCGCCCAATCCAGTCGCTTCCAATCAGCCGCTGCGGTCTCTTTCAGGCATGATGGACACAAAGCTGGTGGCTGGGTAATGGAGCAAGAGACAGTGAGTCAAGGGGAACACACCATGTAGCTCTCCAGATTACAGCACCTGCAGCCGGAGGAGTGTGTAGTGACAAATAAAGTGAAAGCTTCAGTCTGTTCTTGTTCCCACACGGCGCCCTCGCGCTCTTCGATTGGGCCACTGAGCCACGCCACCTGTTCTAGGCGATACTTGAGGATACACACGTTTATCTGCATACCCCCAACACACACACACACACACACACACACCGTGGCAAGTGTATTAACAATCAACGTGGATTCTCTCCACAAGAATGAAAAGAACAATGTAAGCCAATTAAGCCACTTCATCGCACTCAGTGTGTCAGTGTGAGACTAACAGCTAATTCCATTACCACTGACTTCTTAGCGCTCACAGTTCACTGGAGAAATGCTGAGCTAGTGTGTGTGTGTGTGTGTGTGTGTGTGTATCGGGAGTTGCAGCTCGTCCATGCTGACAGATGCCCAGCACCTACCACACACACACACACCCTTGTTTTTATGGCATGCCCGTACATTTATGTCAAGTGCATGAGTTTGGGCATCCTGAATAGTAACTTTCCTTTTTCTTTTTCTTCTTGTTATTATTATTATTATTATTATTATTATTTTATAATCTGGAGAATAAAAGAATGCGTTCTGAGCAATAGGTATGGCACTTTTTTTTCCAAAATGTTAATTTAATGGATTAATACATTGGACTAAGTATAGAGCTAAATTAAGAGAATTATTATTATTATTATTATTTTAAGATTTTTTTTTTATTTAGTCATCGGTGCAGACAGGTGTGTATATATATATATATAAATGGTAATTTCATCTAAACCCCAACCCGTGAACCTCAGGAGTCAAAGAGATGTTTGGCTCTTTCAGTGAAAAAAAGGAAAGAAAAGAAAAACAGACTTTAAGAGCAGAAGCTTCTTGCTGCCGCTGAAGGTCAGCACTGTTTCTGTGCCGCTTTTGTCCTGGAAATGTAGAAAAACGAACACACTCTGCCACATTTCTCCCTTCCTGAATCTCCTGCTCTCTCAGCCCTGTAAATACACTCTCTCATGCTCGCACACACAGACATGTGCACACACAGATAAACACACTCACACACTCCGTCTTGTCTTATCTCCCTCTGCCTCGCATAAACACACGCAAGCAGAGGGCAGATTTATACGGAATGCAGTGAAAAGGTTTGGGGTTTATACTCAATAATGAATCCGCCACCTGACGAGTGTGTGTGTGTGTGTGTGTGTGTGTTTGAGGACTAATCCACTGAGTGCCCATAATGTAATGAGTAAACTTTTTTTAAAGGAGTCCTTTAAAAAAAAGTATCACATTTATTAACCCCTTAAATCCAAGAGCAGCCTTGAAACAATAATAATAATAATAATAATAATTAAAATAATAATAATAATAATGATAATAATAACAACAACATTATTATTATTATTATTTTGTTGTTGTTGTTATATTATAGTAATAATAATAATAATAATAATAACAATAATGATAACAATAACAACATCAACAACAACAACAATAAGAAGAAGAAGAATTGTTTTTGTTATTATTATAGAAATAATACTACTAATAATAATAACAACAATAATAATAATGTTGTTTATGTTGTTGTTATTGATTTTGTTATTAAATTCCACAGACAATGATTAGATTTTTCTGGGTGAAAATAAAGGATAAAAATAAAATAAAATAAATTAAATAATAAAAAAAAAACATACATAATAAATGCGGTGGGGAAGTGGTGGCCTAGTGGTTCGGGCGTTGGCCGGAGGATCGGGGGTTCAAACCCCTTCCCAATAGGTTGCCCTGAGGTACCCTTGAGCAAGGTGCCGTCCCCGTCCCGCTCCTCCCTGCAATGGGCTGGCGACCTGTCCAGGGTGCGTCCCCCGTCCTCGCCCTGTGTGCGCTGGGTTGGACACCAGCACTCCCCCGCGACCCCGTTTGGGACAAGCGACAGAAAATGAATGGATGGATAATAAATGCGTTTAACTGTTCTTTTTGTTTCCAAGCTTTCCATCACTTACAAGCTGAAATGATTGTTAAACTATTATTTAGATGAATGTTATATTTTCAGAATTGTTTCTAAAGTCCTCGCTGAAGCACTGATTTGAAATACAGTTTCAGTCGCAGTTTGTGTGGCTGCTTGGGCCTTTTAAACAACACTGTAGACACAGCACACAATAAAAACGACACAATAGATCATACAATGTCCAGGACCACACTCTCCAAGAGGTCCAGCTCTCCAGGAGGACCATTAAAATGGGGCAGCAATTCCACACATGCATTCCTACATCCATACCGCCCACCTCCACACACCGTACTCCTCCCCTGCCTCTGTGATCTCCACATGCCTCGTGTTTGGTAACTGTGACCCCTCACCCTGTGGGCTTGCTCTGGCTCACGCTCATATCTGAAGAGTCCTCCAGCGGTGGACGGGGTCTGACCTCTGATACTGAAACAGGACATCCATGCCAAAGCTGTCACGAGCAGGACAGTGTGAGCAGATGAAGTGGAATCCTCTGCCAGTAAACGCTGCCCAGCACAAGTCAGCGTGTTAACATACCCCATCTGCTCTGGACATGGTGTGTGGTGCCCCCCCATCGACCCCACACTGATTTTAGACTTTGCTTATGATGATCTGAGAATGTAACACACATGTACATCTACGGAAATGGTCAGTGCAGAGAATGTCCCGTCGTCTAGAAGGTATCAAGCAATGGATCTTTTCCACTGGCACCAGGAACCGAGCTGAGCCAGGCATGAACCTGCGTGAAGTCTCCGCCCACTTTCAGCCTGTTTCCACCACTGTCATCTAACTGGTCATAAAAGTCCCGGCAGAAACACATTACATTGATTTGTGTGTGAGTGTGTGTGTGTGTGTTCTAACTGGCCACGCACAGACTTCACTGATGATACAATCTTTAGTCGGTCAGTTTTCTAGCAGAATGATTGACGGTGGTTTAAAACAAACCAATTATCCCGAAAAGAAGGATTTTATTCCGCATCTTCCACAACAGCTCTTTCTTCCTGCTGAAAACTGTTACCATGAGGGCTCAAAATGATCTGCAACAGTGTTTAGGCGTCAAAGTAACATCCACAGAGAAGCACCTAAGGTTCTCCAGCCTCCAGGGCATCACTCTGCCTCTGTCAGCTTGGCTTCTTCCCATAATGCACGTCTAACCGTCCTGGTGATGTGGAAAAGGGGATCGTCACCAGTCCATGCTCCATGTTCCAGTTCTGATGTCCATTGTAGCTGTTGATGTTCACCTGAAGACCTGCCACATTGAAGATGTGGAGATGGAGATGGGAAGCGTCGGCCTAGTGTTTAGGGAATCGGAAGATTGTGGGTTCGAATCCCTTAGCAGTAGGTTGCTCTGAGATATCCTTGAGCAAGGTACCATCCCCATCACTGCTCCCCGGGTGCTTTCAGTAGCTGCCCCCTGCTGCATGTGTTTGTGGGCGGGTTAAAGGCATGTGTTAAATGCTGTGCCGTGTTTCACAATGACAAGAAGGGTCAGTTTCGCTTCATGTCATCTGGCCATCACAGTTTACTCCAAAAGGCCAAGAAGGTCCTCGCACTCGTCCATTTGTCCTCCTTTCAGAACCTCAGCCTCAAGGAGTGACTCGTATTGAGATATCTGTATCACTGACATGATCTCTCGTCACTTTTAAGGCTGTGGCTGATTGTGAGAAATAGTTTTTGTGGCTTCTTGTTGGAGTTTGTGTGCTTTTTTACTGATTTGCTTCAGGAGCTCCTCTCAGTCCCATTTCAGTCGACGGTATTGAGCTCCTCGGTCCTTTTCAGACAGTTTATCTCACCCTGTTGTGTTGGTTCAGCTCATGGACAGCTTTGCTGTTGCTCACACCTCTCACATTATAGATTTACCATTTTATTTTAGACCAAAAGGATCCAAAAAGAGAAGAGCAGGGCCTAACACACTTCACCGCCTATGCTGATAGATGCCAGATGTAGTGAGAAGTTCCGCTGCAGTTTTTTTCTGAGATACTTTTCCAATTTGTATTTTGTTTTTTGTTACTTTTAATCATTCTTTCACCGAAGCAATAACTTTTTTGCTGGGCTTGGGCTGGTCTTATTATCTCTGAGAACTTCTGTTATGATAAAGCAGGGATTAGACTAAGATCTGTGTTCCTCCAGTGGGTTTGAACCATTTCTCTGCAGTCTAAGATATATTTGCAGACCCATCAAGCCCAGATCCCACCATAGCAACCTGTAGGGGGCACTGGTATGATCTGATGTTGCTTCAGTAGTTCAGGTCATGGTTCAGCAACGTTAAGTGCCCCAAAAATGGGGTCAGCCGATTCCTTTAATTTATTGAATGACCAGGTTTTTCCATCAATTACATTTTTTTCCTTTCATGACTGCACAGCATATTCTAAGATGATATTGTCAGGATTCATTGAGCTCAGATTGAGAAAGAGTGGTTCAGAGAGAGGCAGAGACATAATTTTCACACATGGATTGGCCACCACGGAGTCCAAAGACCTCATTGAGAACATTTGGGATGGGGTTGAAAGTGAAAGTGACTATTTGCCATTGTGAAACAGCACGCGGTGAACCGCAACGGAATCCATCTTCAGCATTTCACCCACATACAGCGGCAGGGGGCAGCCATACTCAGCACCCAGGGATCAATGATGGGGATGGTACCTTTCTCAAGGGCAACTCAGGACAACCTACCGGTCCAGGATTCAAACCGTGACCCTCCAATCCTGAGGCCTAGCTCCCAAACATTTAAAACGTTTATGCAAATGAATGCAAATTTGCATGGAAATAAATCTTGTGATAGCAAAAGCTAAAGGAGCAGCAGAAGCCTAGTGGTTAGGTAAAGCCCCATAATGGAAAGTTCAAGGTTTCACGCCCCAGACCAGTTGGTCGCCGCGGGCAACCCTTGAGTAAGGTACCTTCCCCAACACTGTCCAGGGCACTGGAGGTATAGCTGCTCATGGTGTGTATGGGTTCAATTCAGAGAATGCACTTTGTTGCAGTTTACTGTGTGCTGTGCTGTGACAAATAGTCACTTTCACTTGCCTTTTACTAACGGTGCTCCAACAGCAGTTTCTATTGGTCCATTTCTCATGAGATGTTTAAATGATTTAAAGAGCACCAAGTGCTTTAAATAGTCTAAACATTTGTCAAAAGAGTGAGGAGGTTTTAACACTTGCACGTGAGTATGGATTTTAAACTACCCCACACATCTGAGGGGGCAAGTTCCTGCCACGACCTGCACTTGCCCCCCGTGTTTTTGGTGCACAGTCTCTCTGTATGATGCCACCGCAGCCGGTTTTGTAACCCCGTCTCGTTATTTTCCTCCAGAGTCGCTGTGCAATCGTTGTTCTCGGTTGTTTTGTTTATGTTTCTCTGTCAGGAGCGTCTTTGTAAGATCCCGCCGTCTGTCATGCCGACACACTCTTTCATCCCCGGTACTTGCTTAATTTGCCGTGACTGCCGTCACGCTCGCATCACCGGCTGCTCATTTTCAACCTCTGGTAATTGGCTGCTTTTTACACCAATACGCTGCAGGGGGTTCTGGGAAAACACTTCGAGTTATGCCACCAGCGCTCCGTTACAAGTTTGTTTGCCGATGTGTGAGTGAGTCTATGAGTGTGTGTGTGTGTGTGTGTGTGTGTGTGTGTGTGTGTGTGTGTGTTTGTGTGTGTGTGTGTGTGTGTGTGTGTGTGTGCGTGTTGGATGGGAGGAGTGTTTGGAGCCTGTGAGGGGTAAAACATCAGAACTGACATGGTGTGTATCAGTGTGTGTTTGTGTGAGTGTGTTAGACGGAGGGAGTGTTTGGCATTTGGAGTCTGTGAGGGGTGAAACATTAGAGGTGACAGTGTGTGTGTGTGTGTGTGTGTGTGTGTGTGTGTGTGTGTGTAGCAGATGTGATGTCTCCTGGTGATTCTAGTGGCTTTACAGCTCAAAGAGGAGACATGAGACAGTCTGTGCCAAATTCCACAGGAAAAAAATGTGACAATGGACAGAGAGACAGATAGATAGACAGACAGACAGACATATATATATATATATATATATATATATATATATATATATATAGATAGATAGATAGATAGATAGATGAATAGATGGATATTCAAATGGATAGACAGATAGATAGATAGACAGATATACAGACAGACAGATAGATAGATAGATAGATGAACAGATGGATAGATAGACAGATATACAGACAGACAAACAGACAGACATATATATATATATATATATATAGATAGATAGATAGATAGATGGATATTCAAATGGATAGACAGATAGATAGATAGACAGATATACAGACAGACAAACAGACAGATTGATAGATTGATAGATAGATAGACAGATATACAGACAGACAAACAGACAGATTGATAGATAGATAGACAGATATACAGACAGATAGATAGACGAGTAGATGGATATTCAGATAGATAGACAAATAGATAGACAGACAGACAGACAGATCGATAGATAGACGGATATATAGACAGATAGATAGACGAATAGATGGATATTCAGATAGATAGACAGACAGACAGACAGACAGATGTGCACTGTGTAGAGTGGACTCTGGCTGTACTGTGGCTCTAAACTCAGCGCGAGTGACACTTCGGTTCAGAGCTGCTGGTTGGAAAGGAGATGAAACCTGGCTGGAGGGAAGACTTTGAGAGGATGAGTGTGATGGAGATCTTTGATCTTGCTTAGATGATGCTTAGGATGCGTTCCCTCGTTCCAGCTGTCAGAGAAGAGATTCACAGCTGTTCTCTTTTCCGCAACGCAGTTAACGAGTGTCCACAAAGGCCAATCTGATATCTGAACCTGCACTTTGCTTCCAAAACTGAGGGTCGTTACGCTTCAACACTGTCAGAAAAAAGGTTCATTTTTGCTTCATCGTTGTACAGACCATTTAAAATGTCCCCTCGAAGCACAGCCATGACCTGGAGGTCCAGTTCTGCACATTAAATATCCTTGTCCCACAAGAAAAGAGCAGATTTGGACCAAATGCTTTACAGTAAGACAATACAATCAATGAGACGGAGTGTAGAGAGTCTGTCGGTCTGTCTGTCTGTCTGTCTGTCTGTCTGTCTATCTATCTGAATGGATAGACAGATTCTTTTATGAGAATTGCATTTAGTGTCCATTGCTGTTACACTTCATTTATTGAATTTTATTTCACTTTTATTTTATTTCTGGTATTCCTGTCCTCTATTTTATTTGTATCTAGGATTGATTTTTAATCATGGAGCAAATTAGGGATATATTTAACTGCAAGTTGTACTTTTATAACTTTGCATATGCCAAAAAAAACTTGTTCATCTTGAAGAAAAGTGATTTTTGGGGGGGACAAAACGTTTTTCATAAAAGCCTCATTTAGATGAACCTTGTTTTTAAGAAAGTTAAATGGAAGAATGGCTTATCTGTTATATTTTTAACAGTCTGCCCCTCTTTCTCTCAACCCTCCATGTCCAGGTCCCCCATCAGATGAGCGCTCTGACCTTCTACCGCTACGAGCAGCCTGTGGTGGATTACTGCCAGGCTCACCAGCCTCTGCGCCTCAACATGAGCTACGAGGGTCCGCCGCCGGGCCTGGAGGGGCTGGATGAGTTAGCACCTCGCGAGAGAAGCACCATCCAGACGGTGGCGCTGCCCGCGGTACCCCCATCAGGCTCGGGCACCCTGGGGCCATGCTCACCGCCGACCCTCCGAGCTCCAGGAGAGGGACCCAGCATCCCCTATCCCAGCACAGAACGCTCCATAAGCTACCCAACCACCGAGCGCCCCACGAGCACCCTGACGTTCGGACGCTAACTCTACGTGGTGGGTCGCTTCTTGGGTTCCTGCAGGTCCTACTGTATTTAACCCTGAGAGGGGCTGAAACTGTGTGAGCACCAAGAGGGTTGTTCTTCTCATCTCACTGGTGAACGGACGCTTCTGCAAAGGCGCTGGAGGCAGGAGATCCTGCTTAACCCCACGATGACTCGAAGAGTCAGGAGGATTTTTCTTCTTCATCATCTTCTGAGCCATTTTTGTTTCTAACGGCAAGAGACTGAGTGGGGGGGGGGGGGGGTTGAGGGAAAGGATCCAGAAAAAAAAACGAGAGATTCATACACGCGATTCTGGCGGGTTCGCTGTACAGGGAGATGGGATTTAATTTCGTTTGTGTTTTTCCATTCTCCTTTTTCTTTATCAAGCTCTTCTTTTTTTTTCCTGGACGCGGACACTGCTCTTTCTGCGTCCCACTCGATGGAAAATTGAAAGCCGATGCAACATGCATGGAGCGTTAAACATCGCTTTGGTTTCCCCGGTCTGCCTCCTCTTCTTCGCACCAGCCCAACAGGACGTCTGCTCAGAGGAGCTGATAATGGCGATTCGCTCACGCTGCGAGAGGAATGAAAAGGAATGTGCAATAAACAAGTTTTTTTTTTTCTTTTTCTTTCTGTGGCAGGAGATGGGGGGCAGGAAGACAAAACAGAGTGAAGGGAACGGGCGGCATGAGTGAGAGAGAGTGAAACAAATTAATGTTTGCCAGAGCTCGGAGACCTCTCGCTGTTATTCTCATTTAAGTTAGCAGCCAGCGGTCATCAATGGTGCCATTATTTGATTAGAAAGATGTCTGTCCGGTCATGAGCCTTTCACACGGAGGGGCCCTTCTGTGTTGACACGGCGGAAAAGTTTTCATTTGAAAGCCTGGAAGGCCTGCTCTCCTGCGATTGTGTACCAAAGATCGAGTGTTCTTGCAGAAAGCTTAAAGTGCGAATTTCCTTTTCATTGCTACCCTGACCTTAAAAACAAACCCACAAAGCCCCAAGACCTGCCGAGTTGACCCTGAGCAGGCAGGAAAATGAAAAAAAGCAACAAAAAAACAGGCAGAAATGACAAATTTATAGTTTGCTAGGATTTCCTTCACTAAATATAACTAGACTGTGTGTATGTTCATGTGTGTGTGTGTGTGTGTGTGTGTGTGTGTGTGTGTGTGTGTGATCTGGGTTCTAAAACCTTCTGAGCCCTCTTCAAAGCCCCCTGCCCAATTACCTGCTGACACTCACCGTAACAAGGCAGAAATCTTTAACGAGGGCGGAACAGAAGCCGAACGGAAGCTTCAGCAGGACATAAGGTGAACAAACTGGGCAATAGTTGCATATTTTCATTAAACAGAGCATTAAGGGCTCATCCTGACTCAGCCCAGAAAAGGAGCTCAAAGCGTGAAGGAAGCAAGGAAAGGCTCAGTTAAAGAGGCGAGCTCGGGCGTAAGCGGAGAGACGGGGGGTCGAGGACGGGTACGGGGAGCGATCAGGGAAAGGGAAGCCGGTCTGAGACGTGGTCGCTAATGGGATTGGTGGGAATGAGAACTTACTGAAATGGGACTGAGTATTTGAAGGCTTCCTGCAGGTGGAGCTCAGGTAGGTTTCTGAAAAGTTCGGAAAGTTAATATTACCCGCTTCAAAATAAACAGCTTTATTATTAATAGTTCTTTGGTAGCCAGCTCGTTCTTCTGCTCAACGTCAACCTTGTGGTCGAATCTGTGTGTACGGGACACACAGAGCACCGAGAAGACGTTGACCTCGGTGTTGACATGATATTTAAACCAGCAAGGGTCTAGAAAGGACCAGATTGAAAGAATTTGAGAAAGAAATGAGCATAAATCGGGTAGAAATAAACTGGGGGTTGGCTGGAACGAAATAAAATGAGGAAAAGCTGTAAGGATCAACTCCAGCGCACAGACTAGAAGACCTCGGGGTGGATTTTAGAGGACGTGTGTTTAAAAATGGCAGATTTGGCCCTCAAACCGTTCCCAGATATGATCACGTCTGTCCTTGCGAGACTAAGGGAAGTAATAAGCCTGGACCGGGATTTCCCAGATCAGAATTTGCCCCACGTCAACAAACAGAAGCCCCGTTCGTAGTTTAGCTTGATATTCAGAAGAAGCCCCTGAACTTTCTGCCTGTGAACATCAAGCTGCTCAGCAGAGCCCCTTCCCAGTTTTTGCGCCCCCGAACGATGTCGATCTTCTCTCGCTGCCGAGGCCCGTAAAGTTTCGCGCTGAAATGAAACACGACTTGTGTTACGGATTCATTAAAGCTATGAGAGTCTCCCGAGCGGCGGAAGCAGCACGTTTGCCACTAGAAGCCATGTTCCAGTCTACAGGAAGCCAGTTCTCCATGCCTGATGGACTGCATTCGTTTCTGTGTTCTGTTTTTTACAACTTGTACATGGACCTCCTGAAATAAGGAAAAGAAAATCTGGATTATTGCCTGTAAACACGGATCTCTTTTGGGATTGGTTTTTTTTCGTTCTGTTTCTTTCTGTCACCCTGTGTGCCTGTGTGTTCGGACTCAACACAATGAATGTGGATTCTCGTACCTCACTAACGGCTAGTGCGGCTTCTCCGGATTTCTTTTTTCATTCTTTCAATTCAAACACTCCCAGATCTTTAGGATTTGTTCCTGCATCGTGGGAATTCTCGCAGACAGAGTGGATTTTACTCTCAAACTGGAAGGAGTTGCTGTAAAATGGGGGGAAAAAAAGAAAAAAAAAAAAGAAAATGTCACTTTGGATGCGACCGAAGACCACAGGAGGTGTCTTGAAGTTTGCAGACGCTAATTAATGAACCGGACATGTTTATCTTGTAAATAGAGAGAAAAAAGTATCAGTATGTCGTTTGCTTCTTCTGATACACACATGCACAGGAACACACACACACACACACACACACACACACACACACACACACGATCTCAGATGTCTGTTGTGTCAGGACGAGAGGTTGCTCTGCAGAGAGACATCTTCAGTAATATACGTTTTAAAAAATCGATATTTTTCTATATCTGCTCTCTCATCACCTTTACATCTCATCGTGCCCATCGCTTTTTCCGAGCCCCATCTGGACGTTTGACCGTGTGAAGATTTATCGGAATATTTTACCGTTTTAATGTCGTTTCCGCGTCTGTGTCCATGCCTGGGTTGCTGTTTTTTTCCCTGCGATTGGTCCAAACATCAGCAGCATCATGGTTTCACTGGTTATTCACCTTCCCCCCGCCATCGCCTACTGTGTTTTTGCAGTTTTGACAAGTCCTGCCAATTTTTCAGAAAAAGGTTCTCTCTTTGTACATTAAGAGTGGCTTGTGTTGTGTTCCAAAGCTTCATGTATGATATATGAGCTGTTGGTTTGATATTATTGTTAACGGCTGTAAAAAAAACCCATGTCGACACCATACGACCCTTCTGTCATGCTTCACGCCGCAAAGAATCCCAACGTCAGCTGGGCGTCAGTGCTCCGAGAGGTTCTATGGCATCGTGGCTGCAGACGACAAGCCTTGGCGTTAACCGGCATACATGCATAAAGGCTTTATAAAGGAAACCGTCAGCTCTGAAAATGAAATCTGTCGCCTATAAATGTTTCAGAAGCTTCATCTCCAGGAGATCATGAAGCCTGGCATTCAGTGAAGTGAAGGCTTACATTTTAAGTTTCTGCAGAAAGTGTCGGTGTTGAGAACGATAACGAGATCACATGATCAGCCGGGCTTTAAGGTCCTTCCACACCCAATGTCTGCGATAAGAGAAAGTTCAGAAAAAAGCAAAACAGTGTCACTTTTGAAGGGTGCGGCCCTTTAGCAAGCTCAGAAGGTCATGGGTTCGAGTCCCAGAGCAGTAGGTCACAATGAAGTACTCTTGAGCAAGGTACCGTCCCCATCATTGCTCCCCAGGTGGCTGCCCAGTGCTGGACGGCGTGTGTGGGTTAAATACAGAGGTCGCATTTTGTTGTGGTTCACTGTGTGCCGTGTTGTACATGGCGGATAGTCACTTTCACTTATATCATTTGTAGCTTGAACTGGCCGAACGAGACCGCATCAGTTCAGTGCGTTTGAATAAATTTGCTCCTGCCTACATAACTCAGACAAAGAAAGGCACCGGTGATCGCTCATGGCCAAATAAACTGTTAGAAAAGGTCAAACAAAATCAGTTCATTCTCAGGTGCCTTTCTCTGGGGACCTTGTGAACCTTCCGCCCATAGCCATGATATAAGAGAGTTTCTGTTTGAGAAAAGAGAATTTTTCTTTTTCATTCAACTCTGCTGCTTCATTAGATACACGGTACACATTAACGCATACTACCGCGATTTTTATCTTCAGCATCGGAGTGTCTGGGTGTTTATTACTGACCACTGTTTGTGGAAAAACCTTTAACAGCAAATATTGTGACAGAGGCTGAATTCAAAATAATCCAAAATGATGGCCTGGATAATGTGATATGTGATTATTATTATTAGTAGTAGTATTATTATTGTTATTAATGGGGATAGAGCTCAAGGGTGCCTCAGGGTAACCAGCTGGACCAGGACTCAAAACCACAATCTTTTAATTATGGGGTCAATAACCTAACCATTAGGCCTCCTATAACAACAACAACAACAATAATAATAATAATAATAATCATCGATATCAATATTTATTTTGTTATATTATTTAGAATATCAATATCAATGCTGATATTTATAATTCTAATATAACAAAGATAACAATAGTAGTAATAATAATAATAATAATAGCAACAACAACAATAAAATAATAATAATGATAATAATTATTATTATCATCATCATCATCGTCATTATTTTTAATATTATTATTATTGCTGTTGTTGTTGCTGCTGTTATTATTATTGTCATCATTATTATTATTATTATTAATAATAATAATATTGTTATTATTACAATCTGTTGAATTCGAATTTATTTAGTTTGTTTTTGTTGAATCAGGTTTGGAATGTTACATCGCTGGCATTAAAAGAAAAAAGATAAAAACTCTTTAATACACATTAAACAACCACGGTGTTCACCTCTGTTCAAGATGCATGATGTTCTGTCTGTTCATTTGCTAAAAAAAAAAAAAAAAGAAAGGAAAAGGACATTTTTATTTGGTCTAAAAACCAGACCGATCGTTCGGAGGTTGTCTTCTGACCATGAGTTGTTTATTAAATTTTGCCTCGAAAATTTCATAGGCAGATGTTTCCCCCTTCGCTCCATCACCGCAGGCCGGCCCAGTCAGGCGTGGAGAGCGTGACAGGCCGTATCACATCAGCTATCTGAATAACCCGACTCCCCCGGCAGCATCCAGCCCGCAAACAACCTCCGTTTCAATAGATTTGTTTGATCAGCTTGTTAGTGTAGAACATTACAAACAGTGATTCAGTTTTTGGATCCAAACCTGACGTGACGTGTATCATTTCAGTCGAGAACCACGTGGATGCGAGTGGATAACTTACTCCTGAAAGGCCCGAATGAGCCCAGACACGACAGAACTCGAAGGAATCATCGGGGTCACGCATTAATGTGGTCAATTCAACATCCCTCATCATTTAAAATGTTATCACGCCAGAGGATCACGGCAGCTTAAATTCACTTTAGCTGTATGTGTGTCTGAGATATGTTAAATAAGATACTATAGAAGTGGACAGTGAGACCATTTGCATCCATTTCCAGTGTCAAATCAGAATCGTGTGGCCTTCATTTTGGCTCATTAATGTCAAAACTTGAGAAACTAATTGAGCTCTGATGGTGATTTCTGCTAGCCACCCTAAAAGTGATTTAATATCTAATAATAATAATTAGACCTAGTGGTGAGAGAGTTGCCCCGCATCGGAAGATTGTGGGTTCGATCCCCTCACAAGTAGGTTGCCCTGAGGTACCCCTGAGCAAGGTACCGTCCCCGTCACTGCTCCCCGGGCGCTTTCAATAGCTGCCCACTGCTGCACGGTGTTTGTGTGCATGGGTTAAAAGCAGAGGTCCAATTTCGTTGTGGTTCATGGTGTGCAGTGCTGTGACCTCGCAATGACAAGGGTTGTCACTTTCACTTTCACATTAACATCGTTGTCCATCTGAAGCTTGTAAAGATCTGATATTTCCAATTCAACCAACTTTTAATACATTTATACTAGTTTTACAATATCAGAGTCCCGACAGAAACCTGACCACGCTTTGGTTCTACAATCAGTGATGTATCTAGAACCTGCAGAACAGCTAGAAAGATGATTTTCTCATTAAATTAGTAAGTCAATGTAAGTCAAAGTAAATATGTTTAATGCGATGTCGGGAAGAGGATGTGGAAGATGGAGCTGCCGGGAAAGAGGAGGTTCATGGACGTGATGAGAGAGGACATGCAGGTGGTCAGTTTGAAGAAGGAAGATGCAGAGGAACGGAAGAAATGGATGATCCTCTGTAGCGGCCCCTAAACGGGAGCAGCCGAAAGAAAGAAAAGAAGAAGACAATGTCAAAACCTCCCGTGTTGATTTCTGCTGTGAATTAATATCAGTTTAATATTATGTTGGATTTTTAGCTCCTGGTGGTGAACGATTTTGGCTGTTCTGCATTTGTTCAAACATCTCATATTTCTTATTTGGCCAACTTTGATACCCTGAGCTCTGACAGAAACCCACAACAAAGCACCTAACGATGATGTTCTCACTAAACTGGCCCACGTCTCTGGTTTTGGGTGTCCTAAATACATAGGATGTCACTTTAATGCCAAACGCCTTCAGTGGGTCTCCTGTAATTGGATTGGCTGTAATAGGTAATGAACAAATGAATATAATATGCCAATGGAATTTCTTCAAACTGAGGTTCTGTTCAGACGACAGACACGTTCGCTCGAAAACATTGCAGTTCTTGGCCTGAGGAGATGTTCTTGCGAAGGGAAATGTCATTCGAGGTGAGGTGAGTGTGGAGCGCTCCGTTCGCTCATGTTTCACGGGCCATTTTTCTTCTGCAGTTGTCTCTTTACCTTGCTTTAGAGCCAAGAACCTCCATCTCATGTCTATACATTTGCTTTGATCTAAACTTTGGATACATTTCTTACAGTCAGTCTGTAACAGTCACACTTGAACCTGGTGGGTCTCAAAATTTCCTCCTGCATCATGACATCGTCCCCTTCAGTGGACTTCCATCACCATGTTGGTGCTCTACTGCTCTATCAGTTTGAGTGTCTTACTGAGGAGGCTTTCAATCCAAGCTATAAAGCTGCCCTTTTATTTCAAGCATGATACCTGCTAATCTGGATAGAGATTATGAACTTTTATTTTGAAAAAACACGAGGGCTTCCACCCAAGCCTGGGGTTTAAAATCATCAGTAGGCAGCAGGATATTGATCTGAACCCTGTTTTATAAATGAAAAGACCACAACTGGCAGTAGATGCAAACGGCACATCTGGAATCAAACGTTTGCTGTTAGTTAGTTCTGGATCTTGAATTATCGATTCCATAATTCCCAGATGGCGGATCGCTGAGCAGCCAATTGACCATCGGCTTAAAGGGAATTTCAGCTTCAAGGATTAAGATGTAAACGGTGCAGTTTAGAGAGTGGGATGCAATATAATGAACTTTACAATCAATAAGTAATTATACAAAGCGGCCTCGTCTACATGACAAACGCAGGCGTTTCATTTCAGATCCAGACCTGCCGTCGAACCCACAGACCTTCTTCTTTTACATTTTTAACGTCTTTTACAAGACTTCAGCTCCTCGATGAAAAGATTTAAGTGGACTTTTTTCAGAAAGCAGCTTTACAGAATCTGGAAACATGGCTAAAAAGATGTCTAATATTAAAAGACAAGCATAACCTCGTATGTCCAGTGCAGTCTGAGCTCCATTAGCGTGTGTAGTTAAGAATGGAAACGATGTCATTTTATAACTTATTTAAAGGGAGCTTTAAGAAAAGACATCTTCCACTGTGAAAGGTCCTTACCTGGAAAGTTTATTAATGTAATTCTGTGGAAATTTGGGAAAAGAAAGAAACAAAACAGTGGCATTATCCCTTTGATGTTCCTGAATTGGGAGTCTGTGCATAAAAAGGCCTGTGATTCATATTTAGTTATAAATATCAGTAAATTAAAGCTGACATTTTGTACTTTAGCCAGACTTTTCTGGCACTTCAGTGCTTCAGCACAGAGCCAGAACGTCAAAAAGTGCCATCACTGTCCAATTACGTACACTGTAGGTGTGTGCATGGAGGAGAAGATTGGCGGTTTAGTCTAATTAAGGCCCGAGCACTGGGCTTCTTTAAATTCACTAACTGTTGTGTTACCTGCTGCACAAAAGAATCTTCTCTGGCATTTTACAGGCTTCTGTATTTGTCGTGCTGTCTCCTGCATGTGCACTTCCCAGGGCGAGGTGGTGAATATTCACCAAGACTGAACTTCTGCTACGAAAGCGGAAGCCGAGAGACGCCGGCAGGCGTTTTATTTCTCCCTGAGACTCTGTTTATCTTTCGGGTTGGGGTTTGTTCACTTTTCCCCTGCGTTTCAGATCCAGTCCCTACTGAGAACATGTTTCTTGCTCACGGGGGAGAATTAACAGGCTGCAGAAGACTTTCATATGTGTGTGTGTGTGTGTGTGTGTGTGTGTGTGTGTGTGTGTGTGTGTGTGTGTGTGTTGATGCTCTAAGGAGTGGCTAAATCTCCAGAGTGGCTCTAGGCAGCGGAGGAATAAAAAAGCAAAATGAGGGCCAAATGCATTTCCTGGCAAAAAGCCTTAAACTACAGGGTAAAGCATTGACAAAACACACCACACACACACACACACACACACACACACACACACCTGCCCATCTATATGAAGGAAAACACACAGGAACAGGGCACGTTCTTATCTGCAGGCTTGCACATGGCAGAGCGGTATTGGTGCCGTCACTGCAGCCAGTTCAGCTCCAGCCTGAGGGATGAACAGCTGCGGCTGCTCTGTGAAGCTGCTGTTTCTTCCCAGGTCTAAACTCACAGGATGCTCAAAATCTGCAGATAATTAGATGCGCTTCGGCTGTCCGTGCTCCACCCAGGAGGTGATCGTTCTTATCCGCTGTTGAAAACTAGCCATTAAAAACATATCGTGCTGCAAAAAGCCGCAGTTCTTTAAAACACATCGGTGCTGGCCTGGAGTCGATCTTAAAGACCGATCGAGAAGCGGCGCCAGTCTGGTACCGGAGCTCTTAATGCTGGTAGTGCTGAAGGTTTGGTCCATAGGTGAATATTCACCACCACTAATTATTTACTTTGTATTTTATATGGTTTTTGACCTTTTTTTGCACCGCTTCAGCTGGAAAAAATATATAGAAGTGTTTTATATATCTAAATACACAAGCTTGCCCACCCTAGCAACGGTTGCTATGTGATAGAACAAAGCAAATGTGGGTTGCACACGAGATAAAATGATAGAAATAGACTTATTGGTAAGTCTGCTTTATGAAAAGCCCCCAGAATAATAATATCAATCAACTATATCTCCCACTTAATGAGTCATAACAGTTCCCTATATTAAATATCCCCATAATAAATAACCACCACTGACCCTGGACCAGCACAACACGGCCATGCTGAATGATTAATGATCCAACACTGCGCTTCATTCATACTGTGGGTGATGGCTGTCCATGTGTCTTCAGTTTGCTGTATTTAGCCAGGAGGCGAGTCAGATCAACCCATCCGCAAGTTTTTTCAAACTATTTCTGGCTTTTTTCCACTTTGCATCATCTCATGGCTATCTGAACGCTGATGGACTTTGCAAGTTGCTGTTTGATCCCTGCGAAGAGTCATTCTTCCCACGCCAGAAAAAAAAAAACCAAAATAAAAGCCTCAGGAAGGCACGGAGATGATTGAAGTTGTGAGAGCTCTAAAGCAGCCTCAAACATCGACGACTGAGCTGTTCCTCGTAACCCGACCTGTAAACAAACACCGCCGATGTCTTGTGTTGTCTTGGTGAATCAGCATGATGTGCGAAACTGTGCGGAGCTAATTAATGATTGGTGTAAATTTGGCTTTCTTTTTCCCCACTCAATCAAAGTTAAGGACGTCGGGATGAAATACAATGAAAAGCAATACTCCCCCCTTTTTTCTCATCCATCCCATCCAGGAAGGTTTCTTTCCATTCTTGTGGGAACCAGGCCCTTCAAGCCCCCCGAGTCCCACCCGGGCTGTTTGGGTTCCCCATTGAATGGACCGAAACGTCCCGGGCCATCCTCCCTCGCTCGTCGATCTCAGTGGAAATCTACTTTCTCTGGTTTTGTCTGGTCTGAGGTTGTGTGTATTTTTTTTCTTCTGCAGGATGTAAATATGCACTACATCATCTCAAATCCTTCTGTTGTTTTTAGTCGTCTTTTCTTTGTCCGTTTGCAGACTTTTAATTTTGTTTTATTTCCTTTTTGTGAACACCTGCTCCAAATGCAAAACTATGGCTCTTCTTTGAGTATATTATTGTCAGAAAAAAACATGTTTTGTAAAGATTTTGATGATGAAATCAGAAATAAAGTAATTTAAAGATCTAATGTATGAAATGGAAGTGTGCGTTTCAGTTTATTATTTAGGGGCAATATCTATATATATAAATCTATCTATCTATCTATCTATCTATCTATCTATCTATCTTTCTGTCTATCTTTATATCTATCTATCTATCTATCTATCTATCTATCTATCTATCTATCTATCTATCTTTATATCTATCTATCTATCTATCTGTCTATCTTTATATATATCTATCTATCTATCTGTCTATGTCTATCTTTATATCTATCTATCTATATCTATCTATCTATCTATCTATCTATCTATCTATCTATCTATCTATCTATCTATCTATCTATCTGTCTATCTTTATATCTATCTATCTTCATCTATCTATCTATCTATCTATCTATCCATCTATCTATCTTTCTATCTATCTATCTATCTATCTATCTATCTATCTATCTATCTATCTATCTATCTATCTATTTCAGCCTAAATTTACAAAAGCACACTCTTTAGTGTGTCCATCGCTGCAGGACAGAGTGAGGGAGTGAGAGAGAGGACAGGGAGAGTGGACGGTGGAGTTCAGGGTGTGTTGAGTGTGTGTCCGTGATGGAGAACCAGTAGAGATGGTGATGAAAGTGAAGCGGTGAAGTTCATGTGGATTATTTCAGTAGATTGTTTTTGTTGGACTTGTCTGGAGTTAGTTTTACACTCTCACTAATTAAAGCGGTTGAGTCAGTACTTCTACTTAAATACAGAATGTGGACTTTTGCCACCTCTTCTTCGTCGGAATCACGGCACCACAGGACTCTTTATTCATTCATTTTGGAGAATTAACTTTAATTGAAAAACAACCACACATTTCAGGAACTGATTTAATCTCTCAGATCAGGTGAATCAGTTCTGTTAGGAATGCCGGGCACATTTCACACATGAGCTCCTTCACATTTCTGACAATATTTGTTTTCTACCCTGTTGTGAGCATGCTGATGGAGCGACATGCACACACACACACACACACACACACACACACACGCCTGTTCATCAGCTAAGTAAATTAGTTTTTTGATTTATGTTAATCCCATGATGTTTCTTCCTTTATTTTTCCTTTTTTTAAATTTTAATAATCAATAACGACTGAATCTTAATTCTTAATGCCTTAAAAACCCCAAAATCAGTTTTTTAATAAGTAATGCTTTTCTTTCCTCAAAGATAATACACAATCTAAACATTTTAAAACCTCTTCATTTTATTAAAAGTATGTTTCTCAGGGACATTTGACGGGTTTCTGCAGAATGCCACAAATGTTCCTCAAGTTCTTCAACTTCCTTGATCAAAAAAGCAGAATGAAACTAACTGACATCATATATCTTCCTCTTCTTCTATCATCTGCTCCTGTTAGCGGTTGCCACAGTGGTTCATGTCTCCATGTCTACCTGTCCTCATCTTTACACTAACTGTCCTCTCTCACCACGTCCATAAACCTCCTCTTTGGTTTTCCTCTTCTCCTCTTTCTTGGCAGCTCCATCTTCAACACCCTCCTCTGGATGTCCAAACCAACGCAACCTTGCTTCTCCAACTTTGTCTCCAAACTGTCTGAGCTGTCCCACTAATATACTCATTCTTAATCTGCCCATCTTTCTCCCTCCTGATGAAAATCTCATCATCGTTAACTCTGACACCTCAGGCTCCACTGCCTGTCTTTTCATCACCGTCTCCAACCCATATAACACAGCTGGTCTCACTACCGTCCTGTGCTGGTACCCATCGGTCGCAGATCACCTCTCTTCCACAAGTATTTAATCTCCTCCATCTTCTCCGCCTCTGCTCCCTGCAATGTACTGTCCTCCCGTTCGTTCTCACTCGTGTATTCTGTCTTTCAGTTAAAGACGGAGCACGCTGGCCGATAGGGAAACCAGCAGTACGTCACACATTTTATCCATTTGTCAGGTCAGTGGAGTCATTCTCTTCACCAACCTCTACAGAGTTGACTGCAGACATTACTAATGGATGCTGATGTCTGGATCAGGCAAGTCAGACAGACACTGGGAGCTATAAAACAGGAGTTACGTGTTGTGACCTGGTTGAAAGAGGCACATAATCACAACACTCACTTGTTCATATCGTTTCACGGGTGACCTTTACCACACACAGCGTGCTGGTTCTATTCTGTCTCTGCATCCACTTCCTCTCTCTCTCTCTCTCTCTCCCTCTCTCTTTTAGAACTGAAGGATCGGAGGTGTTTGGGAGCTTTCCCAGCTCTGAGATGCTGCAGTGCGAGAAAAGCTTAGAGACGATTACACTGTAATAGCTGAACATTTGCTGCGATTGCTCCGTTTAGAGGACAGACACTGCTGGGAAAGCTCTGGAAAGGGGTAAGTGGCATCATTTCATCTTAAAGCATAAAAGAACTTTGCTTTAAGATCACCAAGAAACCTTTTGAATCTAACGTACTTCGTGAGAGGTACACTAATTGAGCTTTTTATTTTAAAGTCCAGTCAAGGGAATGTACAGACCTATGTAAATGTCTTGAGCCACACCGATTTCTTCAGATTTTGCTTCCAAAGATCCAGACGTTCTTGTATTTTGAATTTTTTCTTGAGGAGCAGTGTTGTTGTCTCTCATTTTCAGTCCAGTCTCTGTACCTGAGACGTTCTCCAGATCTTCCTGAAGGACAGCGTTGTTGTCTCTCATTTTCAGTCCAGTCTCTGTACCTGAGCAGTTCTCCAGATCTTCCTGAAGGACAGTGTTGTTGTCTCTCATGTTCAGTCCAGTCTCTGTACCTGAGCAGTTTGATAGTTCTGTGTTGGTTAATCCACACAGTGATCTACATCTGAACCTTCAAGCAGAACAAAGCGTCTAACTTAAGACATGAAGCAGAGAAGAACCAGCAGCAGATGATTTCAGATGATCAGGTGTTGCATTTACTGCTGATGCTGAATGTTGAGTGGTTGGAACCTCTTTATCTAGAACATTGAATCATTGAACATTTTGCAGCCTGAAGCTCTTAAACATGCGTTGCCATTTCTTTCATTTAATCAACTCAATATCTAAAAAAGACACCCTGCCCCACAAACTGATTGGGAACTATTTAGGGAACATGATGACGGTCTACAGCTTCAGTCACAGGACCACCTCACAACTTTTAAGAGCAGCTAATATCTTGGCACCACATGCCCCTTTAAGTGGTCCACGCCTGGATGAGTTTAGGGACCAACAGTGTTGGGGCAGATGGGTAAAAGGATGGTTTTAATAATATGTTAAAGACTTTACTCATGTTTAGTTATAGCTGTAGCAATTACTTTATATTTTTAGCCATTGGAAGGATGTACTTTCATTCTGTTCTATTCAACATATGTTCTATTTTATCATTTATTTTAGACCCTAAGAACCCAACGAAAAAAGGCGAGAGCAGGACCCAGCACACTTGTAGATGCTGAGAATCTGTTCAGCACAAAGGAGTATTATAGCTTTTGCAGAGACATTAGATTTTTAGACAAACCTTCTCAACTCTCACACCCCAAGTGTGTTTTTTTAAAGATATGGTGGACCACCATGGTATTTTAGAATAAAGAAAAAGACAAGAGTAATGACTTTAGCATGCCAGGTCTAACCTTTCAGGGGCTCCTTCTTTGAATGCTCTGTGCTTGCCTGCAGATGCTCAGGGGCTGGCAGCACTACTGATAGGTCACCAGCCTCATAGTTATTCCGAGGGCTTCATCGTTGGCCTTTATAGCAGAGTGGTGGCCGGGCTCCTTTACAAGCACAGGTTTGGCGAGGGGGTGTCTGACATTCAGAATGAGCGAGGAAGATGTTTTCCTAACAGGACATGTTCTTAATGCTTAAAGACATTGTAGACCTGAGTGTTAGTTTGTCTGCAGATGATTAATAAACTTACTGGAGAAACCAATGATCATCAAGACATTTGCATTTACAGCATTTAGCTGACACTCTCATCCAGAGCAGCTCCCGTTACCTAGCTACAGGGACGGTCCCCCTGGAGCAACTCAAGGTTCAGGGTTTTGCTCAGGAACCCAATGGTGGTAGTGCTGGAGGTGGGATGTGAACCTGTGATCCATTGGTCTGTAGATGAGTATCCTAACACTAGACCACCACCACCCCCAGAGTTGCAGCTCGGCAGAAGAAATCAAGCTCGAAAAGATATCCTTTGTTCCTGTAAAGCAGGCAAAATTTGACACTTGGTAGAGTGCTTGCCAATTTACAAAAGGAGAAGATGGAGTTTTATTGCCTCTGTAGGAGTGTTTTTATAGCCTGGATATCCATGGCTGTGCTCTCAGAGATGCAGCTCTGCAAGAACAAACAAATCCTTTTGATGTTTGTCAAAAATTCTAGGTTCTGGCTTTATCATCAAAAATAGAAAAAGTCTTGTTTCTGGGACATAACTGTCATTTTCTATGCTGCTATGCCAACATCTGGAATTACAGTGATGAGTAAAATGAGTTCTTGCTTTCTGGGAGCGACCACCAGTATCAAACAAAAGGGAGAATAAAGTCTGTTTAGAGTGGAAAATATCAGTTATGCACATCTGTCTATTCATACATCATAACCTCCAGGGTTGCAGGGGATGCTGGACCAGAGGAAGACTGGAACGTGGACCATGAATCAGATGGTAAGGAATCCATGGTTCAGATTCATTTATGAATATTCTTTGCGTAAGAGTTTTAAGACGTGGGGTTAAATTTAGTGTTGAGATTAAGGTTTGACCACACTCTTGGAATTCTTGCAAAGAATCCCCAGTGATGTTGGGGTCGTGCAGGGTCCAAAAGTCTGTAAAAATCACCTGATTAAGTATGTCTTCCGAAAAGAAGTGTTTCAAAAGGACAGTGTGTCTTCCCTTTACTGTAGGAACAGTTTCTGCTTCTCTGGGAAGGCTAGGTGTTTGATTAGCATTGAGGATTTGATTGCATTCAGTCACAAGAGTATTAGAGAGGTCAGGCACTGGCCTTAAATGATTAGTCATGTCTGTCATATTGATTTGGTGCTCACTGCTACAAACCAGCTTTGCAGAATCAGGGTCTGAGCCCCTGGTGAGCAAGCCAAACGTAGTAGTAGAGTAAAGACTCACTAAAGTTACAAATGTTACAGTCAGTACAGTACAGGAGTGGGCTAGTTTTTGGGGACTAAGCCCCATAACTGGAAGATTGTGGGCTTGAAGTACCCTTTAGCAAGGTACCATCCTCAACACTGCTCCCTGGGTTCTGGGTATGGCTGCTCCCTGCTGCATGGGTTAAATGTTCATTGTGGTTCATTATAAGTTTTCCTGTGTGTTTACAATGAGAAATAGTCACTTTCGCTTTCATTTCAGCCTGTAGTTAGCAGCAGTGGGTCAGTTAGAGACTGTTGTTAAGCAATGCAGCCTCTTTGTGAGTTTTATATCAAGGTAGCTTTGCTGGGAGAGGTGCAGCACATACAGGTGATCCATCAGCTATATCTTACTGTCCTGCATCTAGATATTCACCGATGTTCAGCACTGACATTGTGAGCTCGTAGAAAAAAGTTCCTTTGTCCTGGCAAACCTTTCTATTCCAGAAATCATCCAAAAGTGAAAGCGAAAGTGACACCCCTCGTCATTGTGAAACAGAGCACAGCACATCAAAATTCAACCTCTGCACACACATGCAGCAGGGGGCAGTATTGAAAGCGCCCAGGGAGCAGTGACGGTACCTTGCTCAAGGGTACCTCAGGACAACTTACTGGTGAGGGAATCAAACCCACAATCTTCCAATCCAGGGCAACTCCCTAACCTCTAGGCCACCGCTGCCCACACATGAAGGATGGTTTGCACCTGCAAAATGTCAATTAAAACACAAGAAAGTGATTTTTTTGAGCCCGGATCATTAACTTTAAAGGTTGGGCACTGTGGGCACCCTCTCGCTGTGAGGTCTGTATGTGTTCTATTGTTTCAAAAAGCAAAAACGGTTTTCTCCAGGTTCTTCAGAAGGATTTCAAAGCATGTAATCCGCATAAACACCCAATCCCTTAGAAACTCTCAGAGCTTTGTGAAACTTCTGAAAAAGAAAACAGGAAAACATTAAGAATTACAAAACAAACACCGCTGGCTTCACGCTGATCCCAGTGGGGCTGACGGGCAATCAGAGCCGAGGCTGCTGCCAGCAGCAGATGTGGAAGGCGTGAATGAGTTGGAAACAAGTTAACACCATCAACCTACAGACGCTTTAGCTTCGAGAGAGACATGCATGCCAATAAGTACCTTGGCATAGAAGCTAGTGGTTAGCAGAAGCCACAGAAGTGTGAAATATTGCTCTGATAGTGGTTGGGACAACAAATGTTTTTCGGAAGCATCTTAATAAAGCGAGAAAGTTAAGTTTGGTGGTGCTGTGAGCCAAGGAGTTGGATACTCATGTGCAGACCAAGAGGTTGTGGGTTTGATCCTGGCTCTGTTCTATCTCCAGCAAGGCCTTTAACTCCAAGGCTCCAGGGAGAATTCCCCATCATTAAGAAATAGATCAGAGCATTTGATAAATCCTAGAAATGTAAGCTTGGTTGCTTGACCAAACTGAGAACTGGTCGATTGCTGAGAACCTCTCTTCCCTGAAATGCTGGAAATAGAGAATGTGCAGAACTTCAAGGTAGTCTTCAATCAAATAGGTAGAATTTCTTCAAGTTCCCAAAGAAATCCTTTACGTCTCAAAAAATTGACAAACTATTTGGTGGGGTACTATTTTTCATGAGAGGGAAAGGAACTAAAAACTCAATTTCTTTAACTACTCAAAGTTTTGTGGCAAAGTGCTGTTGCCTCACTTCAAGGAGGTTCTTGGTGTGGTTCCTAGACGGGGTCCTTTGTGGAGTGTGAATGTTCTTCAAAGAGTGCCAAGTCAGGCACTCACACTTTCGGCCTAAACCAGGATACAAGTGTAAGATCTGGAGTAGAAGCTTTTATGGGACTGTTAATGACCATATGAAGATCTTATCCAGGGTCCTTTCTTTGTGAAACGTGCATGTTCTTCCCATGAGGCTTGTTCCAGCACCAACACTCTGGTTATGATAAGCAGCTCAGTAGCCAATGGATGGAAGGATATTGATGGTGAATCAGAGCAGGACTGGTTCCCCTTCTGAGTTTTGGTTCCTCCTAAAGTTCCAGCTTAAGGGAGGTTTGCCTCTGACAACCTCGACTTGCTCACTAGATCATCAGACTCAGGTTCTGTAAAGTTCTTCACTCGTTTATAGTTTTTATACGGCCTTACTTGGCGTTTATTAACTTTATATAATCTCTTTAGACTTTTATTGACAGGGCAGCAGTGGACTAGTGGTTAGGGACTGGGCTCTAGGATTAGAAGGTTGTGGGTGCAAATCCCTGACCAGTAGTTTTCCCAGAGGTTCCCTTGAGCAAGATACTGTCCCCATCAATGCTGCCCGGGTGCTGGATATGGCTGGCCCCTGCTGTACACTGTGGGTTAAAAGGAGATGTTGTATTTCTGTGTGGTTACTGTGTGCTGTGCTGTCTTTCACAATGGCATAGTCACTTTCACTTCACTTTTAAGAATGACTCATAGTTTGCATTAAGATTTTTATAATTACTGAACAAAAGCTGCAGAGAAGGTTCAGACTGGGTTCTTGTTTTTGTGAAGGCACTTATTTCTGGAGCTGTACACTGCATGCTTGTTTTTTTTTTTCTGCTTGGAGCAAATAAAACTGTCGTGAGCAGTTTTTGCTTTGCGCTGACCAATCAGACCAAAGGTAGGCTGGATACTTTTCTTTTCTTGCAAGTCTTCGCAGCAATGGTTTGACAGCCTACGTCTCATTAATGTCTCCAGAGGGAATAATGGACTGTGGTCAATCACGAACAGAAATCAAGCACAAGCAAAAGACAGAACAGTTTTAGTTCAACGTTTTTTTTGTTTTTCGTTTGTTTTTTTTTTGTGCCGTTTTTGTCCATAATTTTAGCCAGCCAGTAAGGTTTGGCTTTGCTGTTGCTTAGCAACAGGGAGACATGCAGACAAAAGCCCTCAAAGGCTGCAGCAGTGTGGATCACCCTCAATCCCAGGATGTAATAAGTCAGGCATTCGCATCTCCTTCGGCCTAAACGAGGATCCAAGCGTCAGATCCAGAGTAGAAACAGTTGGGGGACAGTTAATGAACGGCAGGACTTCTGGAGCAGTGTCAAATAAAGATATAAATAAGTAATCTGTCCAGGGTATACAGTGTGCCCATTCCGAATTGGGACGACCTTCGTCTTTATCTAAAATGCTGCGATGGTGCTCGAGACCGCACTTCTTCCACCGCACGCCCTCGCAAGATGCTCACGTCAGATGAAAATCTATTAATTATTGAACCTTTTAGCAAGGGGCACTTCTTATTTCTCTCGCCCTTTGATTTGCTCGATCAGAAGTAAATGACACTTAATAACTTAACAGGCTGTTATTTAATTATTTAACTCTCTTAAGCGCTAAAGGAATGTGAGGGCAATATTCTAGAGTGGCAATGAGGCTCGGTAGAAAAATCAGATCGCAGTGAAAGAGGAGAATTGCTCTGAACTTTACTTGAAAGGCTCCTCGTTTGCTCTCCGTTATCATGTGCGGGGCAAAATAACAAGAAAAGGATTTCATACGCCTGTGACGCTCAGGATTTAACTCAGGATCTTGCAGGCTGTAGATCACTTCTCTTCGATGTAAAGATTTCTTAAAGATCCTTTTAATAGATGCTTTCTTGGGGATGTGGGGGAATCTTTTTTAAACTTTAAGGGGCCTCCGTGTGAGGCTTTATACCAATTTAATAAAACCATACCTCATTTAAAAACCTTTAAAATAACTGAAGAAAATATACTACCATTTTGCCATAGTTTCTGTTTTCTTTTTTCTCCAGGTAAGTCGGGGTAATCTTTATAAAACAAGCAGATGATTTAGTCTGGAGAGGGTAACATGATGACGTTTTACCAGTGTTGTGAGACACAATGCGCTCTAAGGATGTTCGAAGCTCAGTGTCGAAAGTGAAAGTGAAAGTGGCGCCATGCACGTGACAGTGAACCACAACGCAATTCAACCTCTACACACCGTGCAGCAGGGGGCAGCCATTCAAAGCGCCCGGGGAGCAGTGATGGGGAAGGTACCACAGAGCAACATAGTGTTCTGGGATTCAAACCCACGACCCTCTGATCCTGGGACGCTTCATTACAGAGCTCCTTAACTGGATTTGCTGCACATTAATAAAAGTCTGGATGCCAAAAAAGGGATTGAATCACCAAAAAGAAAAGAAAATTAATCACGGAGAAAGTGATTCTTTTTAATCAAAGCACTGCTGCTTCTTTATGTTTGCACCGAGAGAGAAACTGTCAAGATCTCATTTTGTAATATTATATTGGTAGTTTATTA
Source organism: Hepsetus odoe (assembly GCA_017165825.1). Classification (NCBI taxonomy): domain Eukaryota; kingdom Metazoa; phylum Chordata; class Actinopteri; order Characiformes; family Hepsetidae; genus Hepsetus; species Hepsetus odoe. The sequence continues at coordinate 22,433,234 of CM029383.1, forward strand.
TATTATCAATAAATTAAGTGTTAATGATGAGTATATCTTTTCTCCCTATCAAACTAATAAATAAATGAATAATGTTGCATTGTGCCAAAATTATTTGGACCATTTTGTTTTCTTTTGTAAATTTCCCAGTTTGATCATTTGTTTTTTTTCCCCCAAACCGATCCATGTCTAAGACTGGCTTAGAAAAGGGAGTAATGCACTTGTGTGATGTGTTACTACTCATGTCATCTGATCTTGTAAATAACTGAGAAGAATAGAATAGAATAGAATCCTTTATTTATAATCCCACGAATGGGAAATTCGCTCTCTGCATTTCACCCATACACACATGTGCAGCAGTGGGCTGCTATTGAAAGCGCCCGGGGAGCAGTGATGGGGACGGCACCTTGCTCAAGGGTACCTCAGGGCAACCTACTGGGAAGGGGTTCGAACCCCCGATCCTCCGATCATGTGGTTGACGCCCTAACCACTAGGCCACCGCTGCCCTAAGAACCATGTAGATGTCACAGCTCGTGCATTCGGAAGGTTCTGTGAACAGAACTCATGGAGAACTATATTTCTGGAAACTGGAAGCTACAGTGTATTTTACTTTGCTCTAAGCAAGATAATATTTCATGATGTTTTTATGTTTAATATTCTGATCCTCACACAAGAAGTTGCAGTTCTGACTTCTGCTCGGTTCTCCAGCAACCTCTGAGCCCCTGAACAAGAACCTTAACTCCAAGGACCTCCAGGGAGCGTTACATGTTACATTAGGTCAGAGCGGTCGCCTCACAGCAAGAAGGTCCTGGGTTTGATGCCCATGGGGCAGCGGTGGTCTAGTGCTTAGGGAGTTGCCCCGCATCGGAAGATTGTGGGTTTGATTCCCTCACAAGTAGGTTGCCCTTAGGTACCCTTGAGCAAGGTACCATCCCTGTCACTGCTCCCTGGGTGCTTTCAATAGCTGCCCACTGCTGCACGGTGTTTGTGTGCATGGGTTAAATGCAGAGGTCCAATTTCGTCGTGGTTCATGTGTGCTGTGCTGTGCGGTGATGAGGGTTGTCACTTTCACTTTTTCACTTTCATTCTGGGTCCTTGTGTAGTGGACATGTCGTCCCCGTGTCTGTACGGTTCCAAGCTCTCCGGTTTCTTCCCACTGTCCAGTGCCCAGCAGGACAGGTGGACTGGAGATGCTAGGTGTGTTGGTCCATGTGTCTGTCCTGTGATGGATTGGTGGCTTGTCCGGGGTGTGTCCCCACCTTTCAGCCTGAGAGAGCGATATGTGGTGGTTCGGATGGATCAGCTGCATCAGCTGACCTGTCGAACTGTAAAGAGCCAGAACTCAACTCACATTAAAAACCTGTCTATAACCGTCCGCACAGAAACAGCGGCAACTCAAGCCACTCGCAGCGTCTCAGCAACACTCCTTTTTTGTCAAAGAGGACATTTTTCACTGACTGAAGCACAGATAGAAAATGCTGTGGGTAGATGATAACTCTGATGGGGCGACAGCAGAAAAAAAAAGGAACAAAAGCTCAGTGCTCGTCTCATATCCTCTCCGGGACGAGAACACTTGACCTTGCTCGTGGAAATGCAAGTCGGAATAATGTTGCTGCAGACAGAGGTGAAGCGGACGAGGACATTGATACACACTGCTGGGGATCTCCAGAGGAGGTCTCAGAGATGGTCAATGCTGAGAGGAGGACAGAGAAATGTCCCCACTGGAAATGTACACATTTTACTGTTCACTGTAGAGCTGCTTTTTGAAACTTAAATAAAAAAAGAAAGAACAAACAAAGCCTTTTGTAATCACTGAATTTAACACTGAATGAGAAAAAATGATTTATTCATCCACCAGCTTTGTTATATGGGTTAGAGATGGTGGTGAGACCAGCTATGTCATAGTTAAAGATGCTGAGATTTGCATCAGGAAGACAAGGATGGACAGCACAAGGGATGAGTTTATTAGAGGGATAGCTCAGGTTGGACGCTTTTGAAGTCAGAAAAGTGAGACTGTGTTGGTTTGACATGTCCAGAGGAGCAGCGAGGACTAAATCGGGAGAAGGATGCTGAGGATGGAGCTGCCAGGAAAGAGGAGAAAAAGGACAAAGAGGAGGTTTTTGGATGTGATGAGAGAGGACATGGAGGGGGTCAGTGTGAAAGAGGAAGAGTGGACAGGAAGATATGGAGACAGATGGTCTGCTGTATGAACCTCTAGGACTGGTGGCTGATGAGAAGCTAAATATTAAAATCAGGTATCTTCAGTCAGTGGGACGACGGTCAGGTGTCAAGTGACCTTCAAAGTTGGATCAGACATGTTTGTGGAAGTGAATCGATTAAAACATATTTCTAAAGAGCAGTTGAACAGAAGCTGAATTTGAACTTCTTCTTCTTTTTCCTTTCCTCTCAGCCACACCCATTAGGGGTCACTACAGCAGCTCCATTTCTTCCTGTCCTCTGCATCGTCCTCCTTCAAACCGAGATGGAATATGTGACTAAACCAACTATAAAGATCTTGAACTCCAGCAATCCACAATCAGACTGTGCTCAAGTGGAGGAAAGATAGGTAAGAACTTAAAGAAACTCAGAGTGAACCACTAAAGGCCTCATACGCTGGTTAATGTTCACTCTCCTGGGTGAGACGGGAGAAGAAAGCACACGCAGGACTGCATCCGCGATAAGAACCATCCCATCTGTGAAACATGCTGGTGGTAGTTATGGTTTAAGTCTGTTTTGAAGCATCTGGACCAGGAAGGCCTGCAAAGGGACACAAAAAAGTCTGAATTTTACCAGAAGATTTTAAGGTTTTAAAACCTTTTTTTAAAATAGTGTTAAAATATTATTATTATTATTATTATTATTATTATTATTATTATTATTATTATTATCATTTTGTTGTTATTATTAATGTTGACATTAATATTATTGTTATTGTTATTATTATTATTGTTGTTGTTGTATTATTTTCATTATTGTTTGTAACGGTCTGGCGCCAGTAGAGGGCGCCCTGCTCTGATTGTGCACACCTGGGCTTGGGTGCCAGGTGTGTCTCATCGGGGGCTGGCGTTCTAATCCTCGGTGAATCGGAGCAGGGCGCTGGTCATTCTGTGTGCGCACTGCGATTACTCGGGTTCTGTTTTACATTTGTTATTTTGGTTAATATGTTTAGTCCTGTTCACGTTATCCGTCATTAAAGTCCAGTACGAAGCTCTCGACTCTGCGTTGGCGTCCAGCCCTCAACACCACACCGTGACATTGTTATTATCATTGTCATTATTATTATTATTATTATTATTATTATTCAAACCCAGTCTTTGGATTCTTGCATTTAACACACCAAAAGACAAAAAATATATAAAACTGTGTCCCATCCAATACTTTTACCACTTCATTCAATGTATAATTTTAAAAACAAATCGAAACTCTACATTAAAAAAAAATTGTAGATAAACATAGTGTTTTCACTCAGAAAACAAAGTGTGTTCTTACTTTTATGACTATATATCATCTCTTGAAGGATGAATAAATAAAAAGGTCCGGAGTGGTTTTGAATCAAATCTTACATTAACATACATTAATGTCGAGCTTCTCCAGCCCTGTAGGAGGGACAGAAGAGGACCTCTTTGCTGCAGGGTGTTTCCAGCAATGAATCCATTGTTACAAGTTTGTAGCTTCTCTTCCTTTAAAGTTTCTGTTCACAGCATTGCTACGGCAACTGCTACCAGTGTTAAAAGAGTCATCCTCATTGTGCTTTACTTTCCAATGCAAATGAAAAGTGCATAATTCTAGTGCTCAACAAAATGAGCTCGTCATCTTTTTGTCTCTCTAATCTCTAATCTAATCTAATCTAATCTAAATCTTGTATCAACACAATAGGAGCGATGGCTTGTCCCAGCTGTTGATCTAGGGCAGTTGGGCCTTTCTTCTTCTTTTTCTTTTGACTGCTCCCGTTTAGGGGTCGCCACAGCGGATCATCAGTTTCCATTTCTTCCTGTCCTCTGCATCTTCCTCCTTCAAACCGGCCGCCTGCATGTCCTCTCTCACCACGTCCATAAACCTCCTCTTTGTTCTTCCTCTTCTCTTTCCTGGCAACTCCATCTTCTACATCCTCCTCCCGATATAATCCTCGTCTCTCCTCTGGACACGTCCAAACCAACGCAACCTTGCTTCTCTAACTTTGTCTCCAAACTGTCCAACCTGATCTGTCCCTCTAATATACTCATTTCTAATCCTGTCCATCCTCGTCACACCCAATGAACATCTCAGCATCTTCAACTCTGAAACCTCCAGCTCCGCCTCCTGTCTTTTCATCAGTGCCACTGTCTCCAACCCGTACAACATAGCTGGTCTCACTACTGTCCTGTAAACTTTCCCTTTAACTCTCGCTGGTACCCGTCTGTTACAGATCACTCCAGCCACTCTTCTCCACCCATTCCATCCTACTCTCACATACTGCTCTGTAACACCAGACTTCCTCATACAAAACCATTTATCACCTTACTATAATTATCATTACGTTTCCATGATTTTTTCAATAGCTCTAATTATTATTTATTCCCCAAAAAAGTAAAAAAAAAAAAAACATATTTAAAAAAAATTAAAAATGTAATTATATATATATTCAATACATAATGTGCTAAATAAAATACAATATATGTGTATAAGCACCACAAAATCACAATGTAAATGCAAATTTTATTTATATTTTACTAAGTATATGTGTTGAGCTTCATTTATATCGGCTTCTTTAACAAATCTACCACCATTTTCTCATTGGCTGACCAGATAGAAATAACCGAAGTGAGGGATTACACAGATTAAGGAAGGTTATTTTCAAAACGCTCCAAAAAGCAAGAGTGAAAGTGAGAAGAAAGGCATGCCGTCCATCCTTTGTCAAGAGATAATAGAATAATCCAATCATTAAGTTCTTATAAATGATGTATGTGTTAGCAACAACTGCGTCAACGTGAACTTCTTCTGCTTTTGGATGAAAACAAGTCTTGACTTGAGTTTATATTGAGACATTTTTCGAGAGACATGTTGTTGTTTGACCTACAAACAAGGCTGGAGTATCTTCTCTTCTAATGCGAATGCTCACGACCGCCATCAGCGTCCATACGAGACGTCGAGCGTTTGAAACAAATCCACTTTACCTAAAACTAGAAATCAGGACTTAAATTAATCTTAATATAACATATCAATGAATTCAATTTAAGATCTGGCAGCATTATGTTCTGTTGCCTCTCTCGAGAATCCCCAAGTGGTCCATATTTAATCTGTTTGCTGACACTGGAGAAGAATTTAAGGATTCTCTCTCTTTCCCTTTCTTATCTCCCCCATCCCTCCATTCTTCTGTTTCCTGAGTGTTTACCACATGCAAACGCTTTCTTGTGCGTGCCTTGGAGAATTTGCGGTGGTTAATAATACAGGATTACATTATGCTTACCAGTATGAGCTCTTATAGCGGTGCATAATGGATTACGCCGTCGCTGTCAGGCCAACACAATAGAAGCCGAGGTGGAACCGGTCCCATTCCTGATAACCACAAGCAGACGTTTGCCTCTTGTACTCCGCTCAATTGAGGATAATCTGAGCTCCTTATTTGTAAATGTTGAAAATTATAGAAAAAGGCCAACTGGTAAAGTGGTGAAATCCTCCGTTGAATAATGTGCTATAATATCATATGAATACCGATATCTTCATCTGAAAAGCTTTCATAGCTTATGATTTACTTCCAAATACAGCCCGATTTGAACCGTTCTAAATAAAAGTGTTGATGACTGAAGCCCACTCATTTTCTAAGCGACTCGTCCTGATTAAGCCGGTGCTGGAGCCTATCCCAGTTCACACTGGGCGAAAAATAAAGCGGGGATGCTCTGGACAGGCCGCCAGTCCGTCACAGGACAAACACACACTCACCCCTAGGGGGCAATTTAGCATCTCCAGTCCACCAGCAGGTCTTTAGATGATGGGAAGAACTGGAGTACCCGCAGGAAACACACGCGGACGGGGAGGACGTGTCCACTCCACACGGAAAGAACCCGGAACGTCCCACCTGGGAGTCTAAGCCGGGACCTTCTCGATCTTAATGGGATAAAAACGATATAAAAATATGATTTACACAAGTTTAGTATCACATTAACACTGTGAGACTCACAGAGGATAATGAACGGAATTAATTTTTATGCTAATTTGTGCTAATGCCGTTTCCTTTTAGCCTAGATCTTAAAGTTTTATGTATCATTTTGTTAAATGATATTAAATTGCTGGAACACAATTAAAACTGGGGTCGTCACTGTTTGCTTTAGTTTTACATTTTATGATGTTTTGGCCACGTTTCGTTTTCCTCGATCTATAGAATCTGAAGTGATGGATTAGTAACTGGAAGTGAGGTACTTAGGAGAAAAGTAATCCATTACAAGTACTCAAATACTCCCAAGCTGACATGCTTCACTTTTAGGCAAAAAAGTAGCATTGTTTCAGTTCTGTGTTCCTCTCTGAAATTAAACACATGGGCAGCTGGAAACACAATATTTTATTACATGATTAGAAAAAAAAAAACTATTTAAGCCATATTTAAGCCTCGGTTCTTAACCCCGTCCCCAGAAAAGGACAGTTTTGTGATTAAAATGAACAGCCGGTTCTCCGTGAGACCGATGGAGCTGAACTTATTCAGCAGTTTATTCGTTTATATGTTCTATTTTTTCATTTTTGTTTCTAAATGAACATTCAGCGAGTTTCTTCAGCACAAATATTTGCATTCTTCATTCTCAAACGTGATTTCACACACTGGTTGTTTTAAAAACTTTCAGAAAAACTGCTTTTTTAAATGTATTTTTAATTTAAACATACATATTTTTCTTATTCACCCAAGTATGCCAAGGGTTTTGTTTTTTTTCCAAGAATAGACATAAAAAACAAACATAAATGGTATTATTTCAGTGCATGGCACGTAATTAAGATTTCCGTTTAAACATTTAGATTAATTAGAACCCAAAATGAAATGTTTTCACTGCTTTGTTAGAGGATAAAACTGTTGTTCATATTGTGCCATGTTAACCTATTACTCCTGACTTGTCCTTTTAATTAACACCGAAATAATAATTCCACACTCGGGGATTCAAGGGATTTTTTCCTTTTCTAAGAGCCCTCGAGTTCTCTGTTCTAGTTTACAGTCATGTGGAACTCGTGAATTCAATTTCCTCCATTTATTCAAACGTCATTTGGTATTTAGAGAGAACCCTGCCACCATGAAACTAAATCTGAGCAGGAAACATGAAATACATACTTAAGAGCAACAAAACGCTCCTTCCAGCAGAGCTCCGATTCCACTTTTTACCCAAATTAACACAGTTCTGCAAACATGCACCGGACCGCACTCCAGAAACAATTAGCACAGCCATCAAAAAAGAATTTACGAGCGGAGTGGTTTTGGAGAGGAGTACTGTATTCATGGTTTAAAAAAAGGGAATAAAAACAGGATTAAAAAGTGAAAGTGACTACCCTTGTCATTGCAAGCACAAGGGCACAGCACACATGAACCACAACGAAATTGGACCTC
>CM029383.1:22445773-22468273 GCA_017165825.1 Hepsetus odoe
GTTTGACCTTGAAGAATCAATGAAGCTTTTATAGAATTTCCACAAGGTTCTGGAAACCAGACACGGAGATACATGACGTGAATTGCCTTCAAACACAAATCCAGTTCTCTTATATGGGTTTTAAAGGAACCCTATTTTGGTTCTTCTGTTTTTGAAGGTGAACTTTAATTGTTGTCAAACAATATATCTATCTATCTCTCTTTCTATATATATATATATATGTGTGTGTATACACAGTTCTGTGCAAAAGTTTTAGGCAGGTGTGAAAAAATGCTGTAAACAGAACGCTTTCAGAAATGGAAGTGTTGATCATTTATTTTCATCAATCAACAAAATGCAGTGAATGAACAAAAGAGAATCTAAATCAGATCAATATTTGGTGTGACCACCTTTTGCCTTCAAAACAGCATCAGTTCTTCTAGGTACACTCGCACACGGTTTTTGAAGGAACTCGGCCGGTAGGTCGTTCCAAACATCTTGGAGAACTGACCCCAGATCTTCTGTGGACGTAGCTTCCTCACATCCTTCTGTCTCTTCATGTGATCCAGACACACTGGATGATGTGGAGATCAGGGCTCTGTGGGGCCAGAAGAACTGATGCTATATCTTTACTATCTTGCATTTATGAGAAGAGAAGCTTTTAAACAATACATACACTAATTAATACACACATAAATCAATAAAGCATAGTAACTGACTGATCTGAAGGATCATTAGTTCATTTCAGACCATCTTTTTTGCCATTACAAGGCAGCGACACTTAATAAAGTGGATGTTTTTAATGTACATGTCGCCACTTCCTCTGTCAAACTCTTCAGCGTGATCCTGATTTGGTCGATGGAGTCAAATGTCTGGATCTTGTTTTGCTCGTGGAGGACAACAGGCTGACATTAAAGTGGCGTAATGATGAGCACGGTGCCCCCAGTTTGAAGGGGCCCAGGGCCCGTGAAAGCTCCAGCCTTGGACTAATCTATCAGCATAATAGGGCAAATTTATCAAGGCACATTGGTCCTGGCAGGGCAAGACTTCACTGGCAGGGGTCTAATGACTGGGGGGGAGAAAATAATCACCATCGCAGCATGAGAACAGCCATGGGGAGGCTGTGGCCGCATGCACCATTGGTCATAGTCATCTGTGGGCAGTCTGGACTGGACTGTAGAGCACCTTGGGTCTCTTTCCTCTCTGATGCATGAAAGGAAAAGCACAGAGGAATCAATGTGAAAGGTGGATGAAAGGGCTTAACGCTAAGCTGGTTTTGCATAAGCTGTTATATATTACGATGCTCTTTGTTTTAGTTAATGATGAAAATGTCTCTGCACTGTGTAGAATACAATGTTTCAGTCTTAGAGCCACGTAGCAACCAAACCAGGCACAACATTTATATCACTTCAACGAAATGATATAAATTAATAAGGCAGCGGTGGCCTAGTGGTTAGGGAGTTTCTCTAGGTACCCTTGAGCAAGGTTCCGTCCCCGTCACTGCTCCCTGGGCGCTTTCGATAGCTGCCCCCTGCTGCACGTGTGGGTATGGGTGAAACTCAGAGGTTGAATTTCATTGTGCTGTGCTGCGTTTCACAATGACAAGAATAGTCACTTTCACTTTTTCCTTCATTGTTCTCACTGTAGTATCCAGCATTATGCAAATACTTCGAACAGCCACTGGGAATCCCTGCGGTGTCAACCAGCCCCGACTGATAGACTATTAACTAATAATAGTCCAAGAAAGCCAACCAAGACAGCGCTAGTGTAACTCTAGATTTTTCTAGATTTTTGAGTAATTACCATTCGCTTCACTATAACCTACAGATCCTGGATTCATCTACGGTCACTGCACTTGCGTTTACATTTACGGCATTTAGCAGACGTTCTTCTCCAGTGACTTCCCATTCCTAACCGCAGGGACAGACCCCCTGGAGCAACTCAGGGTTAAAGATCTTGCTCAAGAACCCAAAGGTGGAAGTGCTGGAGGTAGGATTCGAACCTTCGACCTCTTGGCCCGTAGGCGAGTCCTACCACTACCACTAGATCAGCATCACCCCCTACTTGGCCCCTGCTTGGAATCGGATATGCCGACACGGGAAGCATTAGCTTTCTGACTCCCCCATGCATTCACCAGCTAAATAAAGTTTTCTCTTAATTTTAAGATTTTTAGAGGGCTGTTTCGTTGGGATTAGTGTCCCCATGGTTCTCCTCTAGGAGGAGAACTCACATGGACACTCTTTAGAGAGTAGCTTTGCCATATAGACCCTCAGTGATGAGATTCTTCATGGACTCTGGCTTTTTAACCAGGTGAGCAGTTTGCAGTTCACTTTTAAAATGTCAAGTGTTTTCGGGACGAGATGAGGTGAGATATCTTTCATGTAACCACAAGAATACGATATGATTTGGAACAAATCTTTAGATGTCTTGAGATAAAATAAAAAGAAATGAGTGTACTAACGTACAAAAGTGTTGAAAGTTGGCAAATTTAAGTGGTTCAAGTTGCAGAGGTGGCCTTCAACGCTGCTAAACAAACAGCCTGTCAAAGAATTCTTAAAAAACGATACTGTACTTCTTTGGATGGAGCCTCATCCAAGCCTCGTCCTTTGTCGTTTTGTGGTTCCTAAGGGTCGTAAACTCAGCTCTGTCTCTTATCCAGGGTCAACACCTGGCTTTAAAAGACATTTGTAATAAAACTATTGATTCACTTGACATTTGGTTCCTCTACAACTGCGATGATTCACAGTTAAAAATCCGGGAATTTCCGAGGACAGCTCCAGCCATTCAGACGGGGGCTTTTTACCCAGCAGGGCGGTGCTGCGCCGATCCTTTCAGAAACTTTGTGATCCACCTCTTCTTGGAGACTAGAAAAGAAACCCATGATGATAATCCCAGTAGTGCATGTTTTCAGAGACCATTGAACCGTTCTAAACACGTGTTGTTGCTCGTATGGTTGTTAGCCACCACTCGCAGTTGCGTTGTGTCTGTCGACCAATCAGATGCTCTGTTTCTGACTTTCTGGCAGCTTTGATTTCAAACACATTGCACTGGAAGATGAGAAGGATCTGTAGGTCAGCCTGTTAGAGCGGCATCCCAAACGAAAGATGGAGTGCAAAAGAAATGTGAGACTTCACAACAGCGAGAATAAAAAGTGAGGGTTGATTACTGAGTAGTATTTATAGAATAACACCGGCACAAATATAACAAACGACAACCCCAACAACACCGACTACAGTCATGCAATCACACAAAGGCCTTTTCAAGCCCAGTGCAGTGGAGACTTACTTTCCAGTCCTTTACACCTGACCTAACACACACCCACAGTTGGCTAGCACCACTTTCTTTTGACAGCCGAGAAAAACTAAGCCATCTTTTCCATCCCACTCTGAGCTGCACCACTCAGGAGCCCAACTCCTTTTTCTCTAATGAAAATAAATCGCTGTTACCAGCCATCCGCAGGTCGCCGTCTAGAACAAGGGGAAAAACTTCCTGCGTAATTATCAGGAAACTTCAAGGAGTTTGGAGCCGGCGTTCTGCACTTCTTCTATTTTATTTTCAATTCCTGGTACTGCAAAATGCCTGGAAGACATTCACACCGAGAACCAGCTTTCAATTTAGTTAAAAAAAAAAATACATATATATATACATACACATATATATATATGTATATATATATACATATAAAATAAAAATCAAAAGCGGAGATGGGACAGGTTTTCATGCCGCAACGGTGAAAAAGTGGGATATCCGTTTAAGAGGGGAGGATGAGAGGAATACTGCCGCTCCCATTCAGATAAAAGAAAAGAGGCAGAAAACGAGAAAACAATCTTCAGAGCACATCGCTTAAATAAAAGAGGAGGTGAGGCGATGTCGTGTTTTACCTTCACCCTCTGAATTTTTTAGCTTTTTTCCCCTTTGCATCTTGCCCTCACTGTGTACCTTCTCACTTCAAGGATCTTCACGGCTTTTAAAAGTGATTCGCTGAGACAATAGGACATCAACTGCATCTCCGCTTCCAATCTTTCCCTCTCTGAGCTCCAAATCGGCCCAAAATGTGGTTGAACGGAAATAAGACGAGACGAGAAAACCCTTTTGATCTGTTCTGCCCTGGATGCTAAGTTAGCTCGTATCGTTATGCACATTTATATTGTTATATCAGTTTAATGATTCGTGCATGAAGCTTGACTATAAAGTGCAACAGAAACAACAAAAGCCAAAGCAGTTTGTTCCTGAAAGGAAAGATCCATGAAGGCCCTCTTTAGACTAACATTTCTGCCTATTCGTTCCCCCATTTCTCCCCATGTTCAGATACAGATGGTCAAATGTTTCCACACTCTTGATTGAACGTTTGTTTTTATGCACTTTCATTTTTGTCCACCGTTTTTTGAACCAAATGCAGTCAAAGTTCATTCTACTGGACGAAATTACAACATCTCGTTATTCCAGGATGCCGATGCTAAATGAGCTCGGTTCTGATTGAATGACCTGTGTTGCATCTCATTCAAAGAGCAGTTTATATATTTTAAACAACCCACCTGGTATTTCTCAAAGTGTTATTTTACAGTGAGTTTCATGGATGAATGAAAATGTTGAATTGTAGCGGTTTAATGCGCAGTGTTCAGGTTGCGGTCGACCCTGGAGGCGTGAGTTCGAATCCCATTTCTGACATGCTTTTCTAGTGTGAGGCAGCGGTGCTCTAGCGTTTAAGGACTAGTCCCCAGGATCAGAAGGTCGTGGGTTAGAAACCCAGACCAGTATCAGCCCTGAGATACCCTCAGCAAGCTACCGTCCCCACCACTGCTTCCTGGGTGCTGGATATGGCTGCCCCCTGCTGGACGGTGTGTGGGGGTTAAAGGCAGAGGTTTCACTGTGTTTCACCGTGTGCTGTGTTTTATTTCAGGATGACAAATAGTCACTTTCACTTTACAAGCCAAGTTGTTTACCACTATGATGCATCACTGGATCATTTTCCCATAAAACGCAGCCAAAAGTAAGAAAACTAAAAAAAAAAAACTGTGCTGAATCATTTTACCACTACATTTTATTCCCTGCAGGGCTCCGGTGACTCCATTCTGACTTTAGCCTTCACTCCTTGTATCTGCCCTCTTCCTTCACCTCCTTTTAATTCCCTCTCCCTGTTCCATCGTCAGGCAGGAGGCAGGGGCGTAATTAGGCCTGTGCCTTCCCTCCTAATGAATGCAGATTAGCTTGTGTTGGAAATGCCAGAGCCACTCCCCTCAGATTAATCATCCTGTTTACTGCAGAGAGGGAGCACAAGGGCCCAGGTAACCGTTCCTGCTTCAGAGAGATCTCACTGCAGTGCCTCTGCATCTCAGAGATCCTTCAGTAACAGAGGAGACCATGTTCTCACACTGCACACTTTTTCATGTGTTATAACATCAGCAGGTCATAATGTTAAAATGATACTAATCCAAAGGCTTCTGTGTTGATTTCTCTTCATATCTTTCTATTTTGGATCCAGACTTTCTTGTATGTTTAACATCATGTTTAAGAGCAGTTCTCCAGATCTTCCTGAAGGACAGTGTTGTTGTCTCTCATGTTCAGTCCAGTCTCTGTACCTGAGCAGTTCTCCAGATCTTCCTGAAGGACAGTGTTGTTGTCTCTCATTTTCAGTCCAGTCTCTGTACCTGAGCAGTTCTCCAGATCTTCCTGAAGGACAGTGCTGTTATCTTTCATTTTCAGTCCAGTCTCAGTACAGATATGAAGCAGTGAAGAAACAGGTTAAGATGATTCCAGGTGATCAGGTGATTCGTTTACTGCTGAACGCTGAGCAGTTGGAAAGTTTAACAGGCACAAAATAGTGTTTTTGCAACAACAAGGTGTTTCCACAGCAACATGTACAGAAATGAGGGGTGGCTCAAAATGTGTGCAGTACTGTATAAGTGAAAGTGAAGTGAAAGTGACTACTCACCGCTGTGTATATTATCTGCATTTCACCCACACACACCTTGCAGCAGGGGACAACCATGCATCCAACATCCGGTTAGCAGTGATGGGAACAGTACCTTGCTCAAAGGTACCTCAGGACACCCTGCTGGTACAGGATTCGAACACAAGGCCAAATCTGATTTGCTAGGCTTTCGTAAATGGGGAGCAACAAATGCAGGTGAGCCATGATGGTGTTACCTGTAGTACAAGTGAGAAAGAGACCTAGAGACCAGTAAACCTAGACGCTGTCTGTCTGGAATGCAGGAAACCCTGAAGATGGTTGATCTTGCTGAGCGGGGAGACAGAAAAATAGATGAGCTACCCTACAGATGGCCAGTCATCCATCTCGGAAAAATAGAAAAAGAAAGTTTGGTTTGAACTCACAGGCGGACAGAACTCTAAAAAAGAAAAGAGCCGAGGGCTTTTCAGACAAGAGAGCATCCCGGGATGCTACCCATCATCTCCCACCCACCAAACACTCCGCCGTCAACAAACCGGAGTGATCAGGTGGTGAGACGACAGCACTAACTTCCCATTTTACTGCAATTCTCTTGTTTCTGGGAATCCCTAGATCTGCACTTCACTGGACAAACGAGCTCTTGAATGGTGTCCATGTTTTTGATACAATGCTCTGGTTTACTGTCATCATTTTTGGAACTTCAATCAATGCAGCCAAAAGTAATGCAGCTAAAAATATTTAACAGATATTTACTTTATATGCTATTAAAGCTATTAAAAAATTATATATAGTTAAAATTTGACATTCTTAGATCATATGGTTCCAGAAGGACAGCAACACTGAACGTTAATATCATAATACAAGCTTTAAAAAATGCTTCTTCTTCTTCTTCTTCTACTTCTTCGTCCACTTTTGGCTGCCCTTGTTTATGGGCCACCACAGCGGATCATCCATTTCAATTTCTTCCTGTCCTTTGCATCTTCCTCATTCTTAATAATAATAATAATCCTTTATTTATAATCCCACGAATGGGAAATTCACTCTCTGCATTTCACCCATACACACATGTGCAGCAGTGGGCTGCTATTGAAAGCGCCCGGGGAGCAGTGTTGGGGACGGCACCTTGCTCAAGGGTACCTCAGGGCAACCTACTGGGAAGGGGTTCGAACCCCCGCTCCTCCGATCATGTGGCTGACGCCCTAACCACTAGGCCACCGCTGCCCCACCGCTGCTTATTGGCTTGCATGTCCTCTCTCACCACGTCCATAAACCTCCTCTTTGCCGTTCCTCTTTTTCTCTTCCCTGCCAGCTCCATCCTCAACAACCCTCTCCTGATATACTCTTTTGTCCAAAACAACACAATCTTGCTTCTCTAACGTTGTCCGCATTATGATTTGCCAAAACCAAACCAATGCTTCTCTGAATGTTTCTCCTAACTGTCCAACCTGAGCTGTCCCTCGAATATATTCATGTATCATCCCGTCCAACCTGACCACTCGCAAATCTTAGCATCTTCAGACTCAGCGTCACCGTTTCCAACACGTATAACATAGCTGGTCTCTCAACCACCATGTAAACCTTCTCTTTCACTCTTGCTGGTTTGTCTGTCTCAGATCATAGAAGAAACGATGAACAATATCTTAAAAAATATTTGACAAAGACTGAATGACTATTCATTTTATAGATGCTTACAGATGTTTTGTTCTGCTCTGTTTCGATCTGAGCGGTAAAGACTGGCCGGTTTTTCTTATTAGCATTCCCCTCACAGCACGGCAGCTGGTGTGACTCTGAGGTCAGAGCAGTGACAAGCGTTTGGCTTTGAACTGCACGAAGACTAAAAGGGCCCTGACCCCTCTTTGTCAGGCCATTATGAATAAAACCCTTAGTCAAAGTAGCCAGATCAAACGCTAAACGCTCTTATTCAGGACATAGAAAGCCGGACAGATGTGTATACTGCGTCACAGTGCTCACCATGTGCACACAGAAGGTCAAGAGGCCGTTTGATTATGAAGAGTGTCCAGGTGAATCGCTCTCCAGGAGGTGAATCTATAAACGCTGGGCAGTTTATTGGCCCTGCAGGACCAGTCTGCTTGGATATACTGTGCCTTGAGCCACACATCATGTTTCCATTTTGCTTGGGAATCACTACTTCAAAAATCCTACTTTATGCAGGTCAGACTGCCTGATCTTTGGCTAAATGACAGAAATATGAACAAATGTTTTAGCGCTCCAGGCTGCAAAGTGTCTAACCACCACTCGGTGTTCAGCAGTAAATGAATCACCTGATCATCTGGAATCATCTGCTGCTGGTTCTTCACTGCTTCATGTCTTAAGTTAGATGCTTGGTTCTGCTTGAAGGTTCAGATGTAGATCACTGTGTGGATTAACCAACACAGAACTATCAAACTGCTCAGGTACAGAGACTGGACTGAACATGAGAGACAACAACACTGTCCTTCAGGAAGATCTGGAGAACTGCTCAGGGACAGAGACTGGACTGAAAATGAGAGACAACAACACTGTCCTTCAGTCTGGCGAACTGCTCCTCAACAACACATGAAAATAAAAGCCAGGATCTTTGGAAGGAAAATATGAATAAATTGAAGATATTGATGTTAAAATACTGTAAGATGTTATTATCCAAGAGTGTTTAAAGTGCAGTGTAGTGTTTTCACTAATCTGATAATCCTCAGCTAATGAAGGGCCGTTAACCATTAGAAGTAGCTGTTTTGCTCAGTGATGGCAACATTATGATATGAGTTTTTCTCTCTTGTACTCATTTTACTCCTTAGCATTTTAGCGTTTGTAATATTGGATGATTCACCAAAGCTAGACAAAGTGAAGCATTTACAAATGTATGAAAGGCACTTATTCATCTGTGATTTATGATTTATACAGACAGCTTCTCCTAAAACAACAATGAAACAGAATTAAAAAGAAAAGATGGCCAAATGTAATGGAAAAGATACTTTGTGAGAGGAGGGGCATGAAATATGATTATATGAATGGATGAACATGAAGCTGATGGGTGGCCTGGTGGTTAGGGAGTTGGCCCCAGGATCAGAAGGTTGTGGGTTCAAATCCCAGACCCGTAGGTTGCCCTGAGGTACTCCTGAGCAAGGTACCATCTCCATCACTGCTCCCTGGGTTAAATAGCTTCCTCCTGCTGTATGGAGCATATGGGTAAAATGCAGAGGTTGAATTTCGCTGGACAAAAAGCTACAATTTTTAAGAAGACTCAAGAAGATCCTTCACACACATAGTTTAGTGCATCGCCATTGGTTTAAAGATTGTCCACAGGGGTCCCTCATGCGCATTTGCAACAGCCACTCATAGTCGTGCCCGAGGCCAAGAATCTCACAATACCTCCAAAAAGTCACCTGTCACCTCGTCATGCATGCCAGCCTCAGCACTTAACATGTCCGAGAACCGCCTACGACTGCAGGAAAAGGGAATGTGACTGACATGAGAAAGCCAACAGCAGCCAGAGGTACAGATGGAGGCTTGAAACAAAGCCTCCTCATGAAGGATGCAGGAGCGAGTAGAAAAACAGAACTTTATTCTTCATTAACTAAAAAGAAACTTAAACCAGCGGATGATAAATACACAAAGAAGTGTGAAATAATTACAATCAGAAACAAGCAATGACAAGAATGACAGGATGAACGAAAAGAACCAGCCATAATTTAAAGAACGACAACATGAACAACGACAGCACCGGGGCAGTGGTGGTCTAGTGGTGAGGGAGTTGCCCCTGCATCGGAAGATTGTGGGTATGATTCCTTCACCAGTAGGTTGCCCTGAGGTACCCCTGTGCAAGGTACCGTCCCTGTCACTGCTCCCTGGGCACGTTCAATCGCTGCCCACTGCTGCATGGTGTGTGCATGGGTTAAATGCTGAGGTCCAATTTCGTTGTGGTTCACTGTGTGCTGTGCTGTGACCTCGCAATGACAAGAATAGTCACTTTCACTTCATGAAGGACAAGAACCAGCAAAGACTTTAACAAATGCAGGGGTTTATGTAAGCGAACCAATCACACAACACCTGGGACGAGGGTGAAATGAAGTTGAATCAGGTGAGGAGGGGCAGGACAAGGGTGAGGACACACGGACATGGAAAACACAATCAAATTTTATCTATTAATTTTTATTATTAAAAGTGAAATTAACTATTTTTGTCATTGTGAAGCACATCACAGCACACAGTGAGACACATCCAAATTCAACCTCTGCATTTTACCCATGCACACCGTGCAGCAGGGGGCAGCTATTTAATCCCGGGAGAAATGATGGGGGCGAGACCTTGCTCAAGGGTAACTCAGGGCAACCTACTGGTCTGGGATTCGAACCCATGATCTTCTGATCCTGGGGCCAGACGATTATTTAGGGACTACAGCAAAACAACCATTATGACTTACTTAGTTGAAAGGGTTAACGAGTTCTAAAAAAGCAAAACTGAACATCGCAACAGCACGACTAGGAGCCGCCGCCCGGGTTTAATGCTCTAGTCTGATGATAATAGATCACATAGCTTGTCCTGTGAAAGCTGTGTTAGTTTGTTCGTGCAAGCGTTAGTGCACGTGTGAAATAAAGGGGGTCAACAAGTGCGGTGGACCTTGAGTGCACACCGCGTGATGCTTTATGGTGTGTGGAAGATGCGTCCTTGTCAGCGAACGACAGGTTTTTTTTCTCTTTCCAAGATGGGAACAACGATGACTCATCTCCTGATACAGCTGTCCATGTGCATATTCACAGCTCCAGGAGAGCCATGGCCTGGTCCAGTGAGCAGTGGACATCCTGAGAAAATGACTCACAACCAGGCAAGAAGGTTAGAAAATGAAACACTTTTTATTTTTATGAAATATAATGCAGAGCAAATGCTACAGATGTCTTCAATCATTCCTGGGCAAATAAATTAGAAACCCCTCGTATGTCAGTCTCACTTATTTACTGGCCTCCTAAATAATAAGCAAGCGTTTACAAAGGCTGCGTGGAAACCAAGCAAGCCCATTGGTTAGGCCTTCAGGAGCTGGACTGAAAGCTTTTCACGTTGAACTGCTAAAATAAGCAAGAAGGAACCCAATACAACCATGGGTGGGGACAATGAAGTGAGAAGAAACATCACTCTAGGCACTCGGGAAGTTCTAGATCCATCACTGACTATAAAGCGAGTAAAGGTTGCAGTCAGTTGTGAGAAACAGAAAATGGCAGAATTCTCCACTGAAAAAATGTCATTTTTCTGGGACCACATCGCGGTGGGAGCTGGCTGAGAAGGACAACCCAGACATTCTTTCTCTTGGCCGCTGCCACCGGCTTCTCCTGGGGGATCCCAAGGCAGTTCCATACCAGCCAAGATATATAATCCTTCCAGTGTGCCCTAGGTATACCCAGTGGTCTCCTTCCCAATTGGTCGTGCCTGGATTATAAACACAGGAGGCGCCCGGGAGGCATCCTGACGCTTGAACCACCTCAAATGCCTCCTATGACAGTTTCCATAAAGACAGAAGAAATTCCAAATTATTTGTGACCCAAATCAAACATCTAGCTTTAATGGTCTGCAAATAACATCTGATCACTATTGATTAACGAGGAGGAGTTGGGGGGGCTGAAAATCTTCACTCACAATCTGTGCCTTGGTGACTCTCCCCTGCCATGCTGATGGAATTTGATCAGTAATCAGTAATTTAATCAGTAATCTGCAACAAAATGTACTTTAAAGCTGCTTGTGTTCCAAAGTTCGGTTCTAAAGCTTAGAAAGGGTTTCCAATGTGCTGCAGAATTCTTAAATGAACCCAAACCTTGTGCATCTCAGAAACAGAAATTAGTACCGTGCTGGAAGTATGTGATACCTGCCTTCCTGTAATTGCAGGATCAGTGTGTTAATTGCCATTTGTAATCAAGCACTGAAATTACTCTTCTACCCACTCGTTACCTGAAGTGCTGGTGTCACAATAGAGCTCCTCCTTGGCAACAGTGACTGGAGGCAGCAGGATGAAGCTCGAGCCCCCGCTCTATCCGCCTGCACCAAACACCCACAGCGAGACGCACAGTTGGAGCTTTTCTGCTTTCAAACTGCCTCGCTGCTCAAATTGGTAATTCACCAAAAAGAAAAACTGCATTTCTAAAGAACGTATAATAGTGCACCGCGTCTTTCTAATATTTTAAATGAAATGAGATGGAAAAATATGGACGCAGGATAGAAGAGACAGTAGTGCGGTGGGTTGCCTCGCAGATTCGCCAATGGGGTACGTCTCGCAAAACAAATTCATCACTCCGAGGGTTGAAAAAAGCTGGGAACAGAGGAGCATGGTTCTTCTTGATTTGTGATTTTTTTTTTTGATAAATCTAGTTACGCTGGCTTGCAGAAAGAGGAATCCATACTTTGGCATATTTTAGAGGACACTTGTACCATTTATGCCATCAACCACAGGCCTGACATATATGTATAATATATGAACAAAAGAGTTATCTTGTATTTTAATGTCCTGTTGAGGAAGTTCTCCAGATCTTCCTGAATGAACTGGGTTCAGCCCAGTAAAGCAAAGCAACAAACCTGGGAATCTTTTGTGGAACCCTGATGGACGAGCCAAAAATGGAGGGTTAAGTTCATCAACCGTGTGACTAGTTGTGAAAACCAAACAATGCACTTCGGGATCATGGGCGTTGCCGTAGCAACCGTGTTGATAAACAAAGGCGAGAAAGTCGAGTGTGTGGGCAAAGCGTTCAAAAGGCTATGAATGTTTATTACTAAATCCTCCTCGGGCGCATCGGTGGGAACCGTGTGTGGTCTTTATTTTAGGCCTGCTTTAGGAGTACGGGCTGTGTGATGGAACAAATGGAGCAACCCACACACCTCTTTTGGTCTGGACCATTCAGTAATGCGAATTTGTGCTTGCGGTTGGCATGAACCCAAGAACGCCAGGCTCGAGCTTTTCAGAGAAGCCTGTTTGCTGCCATGGTGGCTCTCCTATGGACGAGGAGGAATGTGTGCAGAATGTCTCTCTCGCTGGCTCTGTGCTGATACCTGCCCTGAAACCTGGCTACGGACAGACCCGCGGACACTGAAGCTATTGTCATTCGGTCTCTCTCGCCATTCAGCCGTATGAAATTATGCCCGATGCAGGAGGCTTTGGCCAATGCTTGTTCGTTTTTTGACCAGCCAGTCGTCTGAACTCTGCCATTGTGTGATTAGTATGCCAGTAACGTTCTCCAGTATGTGCTTTTTTGCCAATTTTTCCCACAGTGGCGTTTCCGAGGCCTTTTCCTGAGGGTGTATTGACCCATTTCACTTTAGTAAGCAAATACTCCAGCTTGCAGTTTCACTGACTCTAGCCGGTGATTCAGCCATCCAGTCACGGAGAGACAGCAGGGGGTCGTCCACTGGGAACTGGACCACACACAAACACACAGTGAGACCCGATGCAGAAGTAGAAGATCAACATTTACTGTTACATTTCCAGCATTTAGCAGACGATCTTATACACTTGCGGTGAACTGCAAGCCTGAATTGCTCCTGAGAGAACAGTTAAAACATCTAGAAATAAAACTTCTTCCTCAGCCTCCTCCTTCTGATATAATCCTCGTCTCTCCTCTGGACACGTTCAAACCTACGCAACCTTGCTTCTCTGACTTTGTCTCCAAAACGTCCAACCTGAGATGTGCCTCTAATATATTCATTTCTAACCCTATCCTTAATCCCTATCCCTAATCCCTATCCTATCTTTGGGCGGCTGAAATTGCCACAACAAATTTTAGCCATATCAGATATTCTTAAAGGAGCCTTTAAACTAAAATTGGTTAAAATGAGCAAATTGTAACAGTTACTGTGAGCACTGATAGTTGTCCATGTTCATTTTACAGTCCTAAGTGTTTCAAGGCCATTATTGGATTATCAGCGCCCCCCCACCCCTGACTTTTCACTCTGCCAAGTCTAAACCCAGTTCTTCACTTTATTTTAGGTTCTGCTTTTTTTGACCCTTGCTCATTTTCTGATTATGGATTTATCTTGTGTGTTGCTGTTTGCTTGTGTTTTGACTCTTGTCTGTGTTGAGTATTGGATTGCCCCTTATAAACACCCCTATTTTCAGTTTCGCAGCTCCAAACAGTTTGACTGAACCTCTGTCCTCTTTCTGGTGTATATATATATATATATAGATATATATATAGATAGATAGAGCTGGTACTTCAAATTATACTGGATTCTTCATGGAGAGCTCCAACTCAATTTTGAAATCCACTAAAACTCTTCTTATTGTGTTGATTTGTATGCTTATAGGTTTGCGTTTATTAAAACGGATGTTTTATTCCACATAATAATACTTACTAACCAGTTTATAAGCTTTTTAAATCTATTTTTTCTGGTACCTTTAACTTTTGCACAAAAATACATCCTCTGTGTTTAAATCTGAAAACGTGGTGCAGTCTTTTTACTGTACCCTTCCTTTTGCAAATGAACTGAATCTCTTCAGAAGTCTCTGCTCTGTCCATTTTATAGGCAAATGCGAAATGCAGGCAGCTGAGGTGTGTGTGGGTAGCTGCTGGTGAGAATGTGTGTCTCTTTGAAGGGGGTGGAGCTGTGGGAGGAGCTTTTGTCAGGAGGATTTCAGGATGGAAGAGGGAAGGGGTGATTAGAGGCACAAATGAACAATTTAAATGCAGATATGTTTTAAGCTGAGCTATAATTTAAAAGATTATGTTAGAAGATGTTCTAAAGGCTGTTTTGACTGCAAATTAGCAAAATCTAAGGACGGTTTTTGCACAGTGCTATTCATGAGCGTAAAATAGGCCCAAATGTTTGCCTTCTACTTTCTATGCCCACATCCTTTTTGAGAAATTTGTGTACATGTATACACACCCACATAGCCCTTCTTCACGCCTGCTGTACTCCACCACTATAAGCAGCTATTCTGGTCGCTGCCGCTGTGAAACCCAGCAGCACTCCAGAGCTGTTGGATAGCAATGGAGGGAATGTGGCCTCTAAAAGAATGTTTTCCCGCCCATTCTGCTGGCCAATCAATTGCACCACTGGTGGGCAATGCACCCCTGCAGGGCTGCCGGGCGTGGCTTCTTCCAACCCTGCCTTTTCTACGGTGACAGCACCGTCGTCTTGAGCTCACAGCTGCTTTCCTGCGTTCGTGATCAGACCCGTGCAGCACAACCCCACTGAGAAGGTTAATTGTATTTTAACAGTAGCTTCGACGGAATCAAATGAATAATTAAGTTCTTAACTCGTGCCTGTGTAGGCCCTGAAGTTAAGCTGGAGATTACCCAAGGTGGACTTCCTAATTATGCCTTTGAAAGCCCTTGTCTGGCACTCAAAGACCCTTTTATTATGAAGTGATATATCTTCCGTACCTTTTAATTGACTGGTTTTGCATTTTGAATGTAATGGGGTGCCACGAGTCTTTGCCGGATGAAAATAGCAGCTGAAAGTGAAAGTGACTATCTGTCAATGTGAAACATGGCACGCAGTGAACCACAATAAAATACAACCACTGTTTTTAACTCACCATGCAACAGAGGGCAGTTAAGCCCAGTGTCCGGGGAGCAGTGATGGAGACGGTTTCTTGCTCAAGGGAGTCTCAGGGTAACCTAATGGTCTGGGATTCGAACCCATGACCTTATTTAGTCCCTAAACACTAGGCTACCGCTGCTGTTGGTTAAAACTTGGGTTTTCCAGCTCATTCTAAAATAATACTTTATGTTGTAAAAAGTAATTTAAGTACATTTAAAATGCAAGGCGAGTTATTTTACTTCAGTTCCAACTTCAAAAATGCTTCAAACTTCACTTTCCCAGTGTATTCCAGAGTGTTTTTCCATTATGAGGTTCATTCTTCTCAGTCTTTTCTGAGATTTTCTGAGAGCTTCGGATTCGGCTCGTTGCTTCTTCTTCTTCAGATTCGCTGGTTTCCCTCCAGACTCTCCTCTCGCTATTAGTTCCCTCAGATGCTCTTAAGAGAAGTTGCCCTTCAAAACTGTTCTCTAATAAAGGAAGTGCTCGGTTCTTCCCTATGAAGGAGCACCTGTTATATTTAGTTCTTGATCGTAACAAGACCTCCAGTAGGGATCTTACACATGTGAATCTCCATGGTTTCAAAAAACAAGTCCATATACGGAAGTTCTGAGGTTGCGTTATAAAGGTCAAGCCTTGAGATGGCACACTGAGCTTTGTTTGGTGCTCCTTAGCATAAGAGTGTGTGTTTGTGGGAGTGAGTGTGATACACACCTAATAATATGTAGTTAGTATGTACAATTTACATTAGGTCTGAACTTTTTATTTTTTTCAATAGTTTTTCAGAGGACTATAAAAAAACAACTGGAAAAAAGAAAAAGAAAATGGACGGTGGCGAGACCAGAATGGAGACGGTGATGAAAAGACAGGAGGCAGGAAGTGTCAAAGTTAAAGATGCTGAGATTTTGTTGGGTGTGATGAGGATGGACAGGATTAGAAATGAGTATACAGTGCCTTGCATAAGTATTCATCCCCCTTGGGTTTTTACCTATTTTGTTACATTCCAACCTGTAGTTTAAATGTTTCTTAATCTTATTTTATGTGATGGATCTGCACCAAATAGTCTAAGTTGGTGAAGTGAAATGAGGAAAATATATATAAAAAATAATAAAAAACTGAAAATTGGCATGTGCATATGTATTCATATATCGCCATGAAGCCCCTAAAAAGTCCTGGTGCAACCAATTACCTTCAAAAGTCACATAATTAGTGAAATGAAGTCCATCTGTGTGCAATCTAAGTGTCACATGATCTGTCAGTATAAACACACCTTTTCTGAAAGGGCCCAGAAGCTGCAGCACCACTAAACAAGAGGCGTCACACCATGAAGACCAAGGAGCTCCAGATAAGTCAGGGACAAAGTTGTTGAGAAGTACAAGTCAGAGTTGAGTTATAAAAAATATCCAAATCTTTGATGATCCCGGAGCACCATCAAATCCATCATCTTCAAATTGAAAGAACACGGTACCACAACAAACCTGCCAAGAGAGGGCCGCCCACCAAAACTCACAGGCCGGGCAAGGAGGGCGTTAATCAGAGAGGCAGCACAGAGACCGAAAGTAACCCACAAGGAGCTGCAGAGTTCCACCGCAGAGACTGGAGAATCTGTCCACAGGACCCCAATCAGCCGTACCCTCCAAAGAGCTGGGCTTTATGAAAGAATGACCAGAAAAAAGCCGTTACTTAACGTTAAAAATAAGAAGGCATGTTTAGAGTTTGCCAAAAGGCCTGTGGGTGACTCCCCAGATGTATGGAGGAAGGTGCTCTGGTCAGATTGAACTTTTCGGCCACCAAGGAAAATGCTGTCTGGTGCAAACCCAACACGTCCCATCTCCCAAAGAACACCATCGCCACAGTGAAACATGGTGGTGGCAGCATCATGCTGTGGAGATGTTTTTCAGCAGCAGGGACTGGGGAACTGGTCCGAGTGGAGGGAAAGATGGATGGTGCTAAATTCACGGATAATCTTGAGCAAAACCTGTCAGTCTGCCTGTGATTTGAGACTGGGACGGGGGTTCACCTTCCAGCAGGACAATGACCCGAAGCATCCTGCTAAAGCAACACTCCAGTGGTTTAAGGGGAAACATTTCAACATGTTGGAATGGCCCAGTCAAAGTCCAGACCTCAATCCAATTGAGAATCTGTGGTCAGACTTGAAGATTGCTGTTCACAAGCGAAAACCATCCAGTATGAAGGAGCTGGAGCAGTTGTGCTTTGAGGAACGGGCAAAAATCCCAGTGGAAGATGTGGCTCGCAGGGACTCATCCAAAGAGACTTGCAGCTGTTATTGCAGCAAAAGGTGGCTTTACAAAGTACTGACTTTGAATAGTTATGCAAGCTGAAGTTCTCTGTTATGTTGTCCTATTTGTTGTTAGCTTCAAAATAAAAAAAAAAATACTTCTTCAAAGTTGTAGGCGTGTTCTGTCAATGAAATGATGCAAACTCTCAAACAATCCATTTTAATTCCAGATTATGAGGCAACAAAACATGAAAAATGCCAAGGGGGGTGAATACTTTTGCAAGGCACTGTCTTAGAGGGACAGGTCAGGTTAGATGATTTGGAGACAAAGTTAGAGAAGCAAGGTTGCGTTGGTTTGGACATGTCCAGAGGAGAGGTGAGGAGTATATCAGGAGAGGTATGCTGAGGAAGGAGCGGCCAGGAAAGAGGAGAAGAGGAAGGACAAAGAGGAGGTTTATGGAGGTGATGAGAGAGGAGGTGTGAAAGAAGAAGATGCAGAGGAACGGAAGACATGGAGATGGGTGATCCGCTGTGGAGACCCCTAAGGGAAGCAGAAGAAAGATGAAGAAGAAGTTTGTCTGAGGGCAACTTTGTATATCAAGCGTTTAATGTCGAAATGCATTTTATTTCAGTTGTTTTCACATTTCTTTAGTCTCGTAATCAATAAAAATGTTGATCCAGCCGTTCTTTTGTCACCGCGCTTCAGAAAACAGAATCATTTTCTCACCAACAATCAGTCCGGACTAAACGGGAGGGTGGGATTCTTTCAGAATGGAAAGCTTCACAGTCAAAGACGAGTGGAAATCGGCCTTGTTCCCCGTGTGGGTCTAAATACGGGCTGTGATTGTTCCAAGAGCGGCAAACACATGAAGTCCTAGAGTCGTCGTCCCCATTACGTTTCTGAGGAACAATTGAGGAAATTGTCAGAGTCGGGTACGAGCTTTTAGTCCTGCTGTGATTATTAACCACTGATTGTACTAACTTAGGTGCTGCATGAACGGACGAAGAAAACACACTTTTATCTTAAACGAGAGCGCCATTATCTGCTTACAATAACCTCTTACTGACACACGGTATTCCCTCGCGTGCTCGCAATTTTCCCTGAACATCAAATCATAAACTGCACAATCTGCAATCCGTCTAAATATTTAGAGGGGGGACCATATGCTCAGACAACTCAGACGGCCCAGTTTCATAGTAATTACTAATCATATTCAATTAGAATGTCTGACAGATTTACAAACTCTGTCTGTGACGCTGTTATTTATTTATTTGCTTTTTCATGTATTTAATATCTGAGGGAAAGAAAAATGCTAATTTATTTTTACACGAGGAGAAACCAGAGCAGGAACCTGCCTCAGATTCTCATATCAATCCATCTGACTATCTATCTATCTATCTATCTATCTATCTATCTATCTATCTATCTATCTATCTATCTATCTATCTATCTATCTATCTGTCTATCTATCTGTTGATCTATCTATCTATCTATCTATCTATCTATCTATCTATCTATCTATCTATCTGTCTGTCTCTCTATCTATCTATGCATGTATCTATCAGTCTGTTTGTCCGTCCATCTGCTAGTTTATCTGTCTATCTATCTATCTAGATCTGTCTGTCCGTCCGTCCATCCATCCGTTCATCCATCCGTCCATCTATCTATCTATCTATCTATCTATCTATCTATCTATCTATCTAGATCTGTCTGTCCGTCCGTCCATCCATCTGTTCATCCATCCATCCATCTATCTATCTATCTATCTATCTATCTATCTATCTATCTATCTATCTATCTATCTATCTATCTATCTATCTATCAATCATCTTTCTTTATATGTATTTATAGCACACATGAGTTTTTTTCTTGTGCCATATGAACTCATGGCTTTCTTCATCACCGTCATCACAACAGAATTTCAAAGTCTTTATAAATCTGGCCACTTTAAATCTGAGCAAAATTGATTAAATTAAGTGGATTGAGTAGATTAGTGTTAAAAAACAAACTTTTTATTGTGCTTTGCTCTGTAGCTGTGAGTAATTATGAAAAATGTAATGATTCGCACAAGGCGGACATATTTCTATTGATTCTCTCTCCTCTTCGATCTACGCTGAATTCTAAACCTGACAGTCAGCCAGAGACTATTTTTGTTCAGAGCCCAGATGGTCTTAAAGTGCTTTACATTCATTTGTATTTTCTGTTTGACAGGAATATTTATTCTCCATTGTGATTAAAATTCAATATATCATCCATATATATACATATTCCAATTCATAATGCATATACAAAACATTCAAAAATATCATTCAGGATTTTTATTTACCTGTTTTCTGAGATCTGCATCTTATTGGACTGGAGAAATATCACCTAAATATTACTATAAAAGATCAAATCGAAAAAATGTCTTCTTTGATGAGCACCATATTTGCATCATCAAATATCAAGTTGAAATATCGGTAAATCTCAACATCTCTCTGAAATTTAAAGAATCTTTATATTATCAATATTATTTTCATCTTTTTATACTTTTTTTTGTTTCATCTGTGATGTGAACCATTCGACACGGTGGTGATTTAGTGTTAAGCACTAGGTTTCAGGCTCAGAAGGCCATGGGTTTGAATCCCAAAGAAGTAGGTTGCCCTGAGATACCCTTCAGCAAGGTACCGTCCCCCTCACTGCTCCCTAGGTGCTGGATATGACTGCCCCCTGCAGCACGGCATGTGTGGGTTAAATACAGAGGTTGTGTTTCACCGTGCACTGTGCTGTGTTTCCCAATGACAAATATGGTCACTTTCACTTTCTTTTTTTTCTCCATTTAGGCTGAAATGGGTCCTGATGTTGGGAGAGAGAAAGAATCTTCCAGTCCAGTAGAAGTTTAGAGTTTTGAATGATATATATATATATGAGTCTCCTGGAAGAGTGTTCTCCAGGATCTGACAGCACCCTAACAATTATGAAATTGTGATTCATGGTGACGGCGTGTCTGCTTTCTCTTTGCTGCTACAACAGCGGCAGTTTTCTATTTCAGCCTGCCACCGTTAAAGTAACCGCTCACTTGAGTAAACGCTGGGGACACAGCATGGAACGAACCCAGACACATCTCTACCTTAACCAATCATCCCCAGAAGGGGCTATTTATTGGGTGCATGACACAAACGTGCTCTTCCTGTGGGGCGGGAGAGACGGCTGAGTGGCCCCGGTTGCCAGGCGATGGATAATGGAGGGAAGATACGCAGCAATTTATGTAGAGTGACGATTATTAGATTTCAGAGACAATAACTGGAGTGGTGAGATAAACAACAAAGAGGCCGCGAAAAAAAGAGAGGGCAGACGTGTCAGTCATTTGCTGGAAGATTAAATGAGAGTGAGAGAGAGAGGAAGGATAAAAGAGAGAAAGGAGTGGAATGATTCCTGGTGAGAAACGGGGGAAGTTAGAGAGGAGGAAAGCCAAGGGAGGTTGCTCAGACTACCGCATAGCGTAGGAGGGAAAAAAGGTTGCATCAGAGAAAGAGAGAGAGAGAGAGAGAGAGAGAGAGAGAGAGAGAGAAGAAGAAGAACAAGAGAAATGAAACGAATGAGAGAGAAGACAAGAGAGATGAAAGGAAAAACGTAATAACGAATAGAGGGGGTAAAGAGGTTGAAAGGCAGGAGTAGAAGATGTATAAAAACCTAGACAAAGAGAGAGGAGAAAGAGAGATGGGGAAAGGAGAGTGGGACAGAAAAGAAAAGGTGAGTAAAGAGAAAATAATGAGAGTTGCAGAGAGAGAAAAAAAGCGAAAGAATAGAAAAGGGAGATGTGTAAAATGATAGTGGAAAATAAAGTGGAAAATGAGAAAAAAGAAGAGAGAGGGAAAGAATGAAAGAAAGAAAGAAAGAAAGAAAGATAAAAAGAATTGCTTATAAAGTTTTTTTTTTTTTTAATTAACAATCTTCAATTAAATTTGTCTTTCTAAATTTGAAACACTGAAACAAAGCTCTCTGTGTAATAAATTCAAGATGCAGGCAGGACCTCAAAAACTGCAGGAAGAAACGTATCGACCTTCCTAAAGATCCGGTCTCTTGCTGTCTGACCCCAGACTCTGATCTGACATTAAATCCAGAGAACGCTGCCTCCTGATTAGGAGAACCTGGCTGTCGCTGCACTCAGAAGTCAGTTTTACATTAATACCTTTTATCAGCTTTGTTTCTCAGAGAAAGGTTACCTTCAGAAGCACTGAAGAACCAACTTGAACTCGAGATTTGACCCAACTCAACCCAATCTGTCATCTCAGAGACTCAAGGTCCAACCCAAACCTTCATCTCAGAGACTCAAGATCCAACCCAAACCTTCATCTCAGAGACTCAAGGTCCAACCCAAATCTTCATCTCAGACACTCAAGATCCAACCCAAAACTCTTACCTCTAGACTTCAAGGTCCAACCTAAAATCTTCATCTCTAGAGATCAAGATCCAACCTGCATCTGTCATCTCAGAGACCTGGGCATCCAACCCAACCTCATCTCAGACACTAAGATCCAACTCAAAATCTTCATCTCAGAGACTCAAGATCCAACCTAAACCTTCATCTCAGACTCTGGTCCAACCTAAATCTTCATCTCAGACACTCAGATCCAACCTAAACCTTCATCTCAGAGACTCAAGATTCAACCTTAAATCTTTCATCTCAGAGACTCAAGATCCAACCCAAACCTTCATCTCAGAGACTCAAGATCCAACCCAAATCTTCATCTCAGACACTCAAGATCCAACCCAAACCTTCATCTCAGAGACTCCAAGATTCAAATTCCAAATCTTCATCTCAGAGACTCAAGATCCAACCCAATCTGTCATCTCAGAGACTAAGACTCAACTCCAAACCTT
>CM029383.1:22473273-22493273 GCA_017165825.1 Hepsetus odoe
GAAGCTTTAATCTGAATCAATGTCCGTCTGTTCTGTAGTTCTCACAGAAAAAAAACAGAACACAAAAAGCAGAATGTAGGATGTATTTTAATAACGCGGCTGTAAGATCAGAGCGGCGAGGGATCCACACACAAACACACTGCAGAGGTTTCTTCTCCAGTCAGCTAAATGATGACATAAGTCTCATTATTTTAAAACAGCGCGGCCCCCAAGGACAGATCAGACTTTTCTGCGCCCAGACGTAAAGCTGCCTCCAATCGGCTGCGGTATCACCGGCCTTTGTGGCTGAAAGTATCTCTCCACGCGGGGCAGAATAATGGTGTGCACTGAAGTGTTGTAGTGGTTTGGGGTCAAGCTAGAAGTGGAATAATAACTCCAAACAATTTATGTGCAAAAAGAAGATTTGCTTCAAATCCCTGGGAGAAAAAAAATAAATAAATGGAAAATAAAACCTCAAAACACGGCAGAAATATGTTTTGTGAGAAGATGGGGAGCTTTAGATTATTTATTTCTTTATTTATTTGAAATAAAACCTCGAAACAAGGCAGAAGTATATTTTGTGAGAAGCCAGGGAGCTTTGCATTATTTTCTTTTATTTGTTTTATTTTCTTTTCATTTATTTTATTTGATCGTTATTATTTTCATTCTATTTATTTAATTATTTTTAAATGAATTTGTTCATCGGGATTCGTTTCATTTTTTTACATCGATTTAAAATCCAAAACACAGCCGGCGTATGTCTCATTTGTTTGTATTTTGTTCTATTGTTTTAATGAATGGGTTAATTAACTAATTCGTTGATTTGTTCATTAATAAAGCATTACATTTTTATTTACATTTTTTTATTTGTATTTTTTGTATTTTTTTTTTTTTATTATGTTTTATATTTATATTATTTTATTTCCTTTCAATGTATTTCTTTTTTTTCATTAATTTTTTATTTTAATTGTTTCTTAAAATAAAAATGGATTATTTTTAAATGAAGGGATTTATTAACCAGTTAATTAATGACATATTTTATGTATTTTTTATTCGTTTAAAACCTCAAAACAGCAGTTTTGTGAGAAGATAGGGAGCTTTAGTTAATTTATTTGTTTGTTTGTTTGTTTGTTTCCCAGTTAAACCCCTGAAACCCCTTGTGTCGAACCAGGATGATGAGGATTGTTAGATTTTTTCGCCAGAAGTGAAAAATTGTCATTAAATAGTCAGCAAATAAAAACAAGGACGTTTCCCAGCAGCACCAGTTTAGGATTTAGTTCCGCTCATCAGTATTCAGGTCATTGGACCAAAGGAAGTACTGAGGATTGGTTAAAAGGTCCACCATTGATTTTTTTTCTTCCCTTATATCTCAAGTTATCCTCTTGAGTTACATCCTCTTTTTGTCCAAATAACTGAATCAACCTCAAGAATCAAAAGATGTTGTTAAGAGTTCCTCCAGGGCTCCAGGCCTTAGCACGGACTTGTAGGTCAGCTTCCCTTTAATACCTTCCTCAGCAAAACAAAGCCTGCGTTATCTTTAGCTGGGAAAGGCCAGGGACCAGTGTCTAAAGAGCTTAGTACACACACACACACACACACATGCACACACACACTCAGAGCTTGATTTTATACATCAGTGTGTTAAGTCAGCCGCCAACTTTTTAGGGACGAGGCCCCAGGACCAGAAGGTTGTGGGTTCTCAGACCAGTAGGTTGCATTGAGTTACCCTTGAGCAAGGCACCGTCCCCATCACTGCTCCCGGGGTGCTTTAAATAGCTGCCCCCTGCTGCTTGGGCGAAATACTTCATTTTATTGTGATTCACAATGATGCTTAGTCACTTTCACTTCGATTTTTCTCCTTCCTTTAGCTGCTCCCTTTTAGGGGTCATCCCAGTGGATCATCAGTTTCCATTTCTTCCTGTCCTCTGAATCTTCCTCCATCAAACCGACCACCTGCATGTCCCCTCTCACCACGTCCATGAAGCTCCACTTTGTCCTTCATGTTCTTCTCCTGCCTGGCAGCTCCTTCTTCACCATCCTTTTCTTGAAATGCTCCACGTTTCTGGGACATGTCCAAACCAACACAGCTTCCCTCCAAATCTTCTAACCTGATCTGTCCCTCTAATATACTCATTTCTCATCCTGTCCATCCTTGTCACACCCAACAAAAATCTCAGCATCTTTAACTCCGGGAACAGTGATGGGGTCGGTACCTTGCTCAAGGGGCAACCTACTGGTCTGGGATTTGAACCCACAACCTTCAGCAGATCCTGGGGCCTACTAGACCACCGCTGCCCCAAATGAATATACCTGCACTTTTTTTTTTTTTTTTTTTTTTTCTGAGAAGGGAATCCCAGTCGCAGTCCTCCATCCACTATGAGCCTTCCATTTTTCCAGACATGATCCTTATTGGTTGGATCATGTCTGGAAAAGAATCCAAATGCACAAATTATAAGAAATAGTTCTAGTGTGTTTAAATTATGAGGGTAAAAAAGTCTAAAAGTAGGGAGTAAAGAGGTTTGCCTCTGATGCTTTAAGGATTTAAGTACAGATGACAATGAAATCCCAGAAAAGCTACACTGAACGAGACAGCGCGGTGGCAGCCAGGGGCTAAAGTGAAGAGGTGGCATGGAAGACTGTCTGGAAAATACATAAATAAATAAAACGAGAGACATCCTATTTCAACAGCAGACAAGTTCCATCAGTTTAGCTTAATGCCCCGAATATATTACCCTCCACAGAGACTAAACTCTGTTAGAGATGCAGAAATGAAATAGGCTCTCCATCACACGTTCTCCTTCTGCTCTTCTATGAACAGGTTCTGGGCAGCAGCACAGACTTTAACCTCAGAGACTCTCTAAAACCTGCGGCTGAGACTGTTGGGAGATGAATTCTGATCACCAGTCGAGGCAGAGTTCAACATTAGATTATTCAAGTGGACTTCGAAGCTTCTGATTTTACGTTAATCTGGGCAGAAGACATCGTTCATAAATGCAGTAAACCCAGGACAGTGATGGTCTAGTGTTTCGGGACTAGAAGCCAGGATGAGAAGGTTGGGGGTTCAAATCCCAGAACGGTCGTTTGGCCTGAGTATCCTTCGAGCGAGACACCGTCCCCATCACTGCTCCTTGGGCGCTGGACATGGCGGCCCACTACCGGACGGTGTGTGGGTTTAAAACAGGGGGTGTATTCCATTGTAAGCCGTGTTCAAACAAAATTCATTGTCCAGTTTTTCGATTCTTTTCATTTTAAACATCTAGTCTGTAATGATCGTCCTGGTGTTGCTTCAAGTCGTTGAGGGTCTTTTCTCTTTTAATGAAACACCAACACAGTCTGATGGAAAAGCAGTCTGTCTGTGTTGTTGTTTCTGATAACAGCGGGTTTATTTCACCACTGCTGCATCATTAAACTCACTTCCGGTTGCTAAGTGATAAAAATAATCTAGTTTCCAGAGCCGCCAGAGCTATACTGGTAATCTTTACCCTTAACGTTAAAACTGTTGTATGGCAATAGCACGCGTGATGATACCTGCGATGACCTGTGATGTCACGTAATTTCTTCTCTTAAGATCAAACGGATCCTCAGTTCCTTTTCCATCAACAATCTACAGAAGCCTCCATGTGCAGCAGTGGGGGTGAGGTTCTGCAGCATGGCTGACAGCAGTGAGCATGTCAGAAAGTGTAAAGAGATGTTGTAACAAATCTCCCCTTAAATGCTCCAATTGCTGATAGCAAGTGTTTCGCTCAGAAAGGAAGCAGTGTGGTATCGTCATGTTCCTTCATGTCATGAAGGGAAATCCTCTCTTATGTGTCTTCTGAAAAGACTCTGTGTAGCTTGAAATACTTTGACGCTTGAGGAAATATGGGGGACATGTTTTACTTTCATGTCAACTTCAGTATGTCATCCTCCTGATGTGACGCATCTTCCTGATGTGTATGTAAAGAGCATGTATATATATATGTGTGTGTGTGTGTGTGTGTGTGTGTGTGTGTGTGTTTATGTGTAAAGTATAAGTACTTCATGAAATTATAATTTTGTTAACCTTCTCAACTTTTTCAAGATTTTTTCAAGAAAAAAAAAAATCACCATTTTTACCAAGGTTGCCATTAATTATTTAGGATGATATAGACATATAGAAATAAAAAGCTTCTTTTGGAACTAATTTATTTTAAAATTAACCCTGAAAATGACCTTCTTCTTCTTCTTCTTAATACCGCTTAATGACACCTGTGATGAACTGGCAACCTATCTAGTATCAGGATTAGGCTCTAAGACAGTGAATGAATGAATAATGATTCTATAATGTTCACTGGAATCTGATTGGTTCAAAGCCTTCTTGCTTTTGTTCGCCGCCCGTGAATGGATGTAGAGGTTCAGCAGAGGTTCTGAGGGGAACCCAGTCTCCCCTGCACTGTTGCTTTTGTTAGTTTGCTGCTCATTGATTTATCCCAGCAGCGCGCTCGTGTCAAAGGTGCCGAAGGTGTCGCTTTAACATGCATTCAAAACTTTGTTGGACTTATAGCCCAAAAATAATGGCTCTGGGCTGTGCTGACTAACGAATGACACACACCCACACATCAAAACGATATAAAATAATGATTCCTTTTTACAACAACAAAATTCACACCAAGAAAGACACGAGCCTTTACATGGAGCCACATTCACTCTCTTTCACCAGCTCAGTAATAATGCCAGATTTGCCAACTGGGGTCAGCAGGGCTTTAAATTTAATGAAACAGAGAGTCAGTAAGGCAACGGTTTAATGCCATTTTTGTACCGAACCCCATTAGCATCCTCTCCGCTGTGGGAGATTAGTTTCATCTGTTTGATTCATGTCGCAGAACGTGGTGGGAAAACAGGCGTTCATTTGTTGTACTCCTGTAGCACTATTTCACTAAAGGGAAAAACGTTTCTGTAATAAATGCAAAGTGAGACAGATGTTAACTCCCAAGGCTTTCGGTTTTTTTTTTTTTTTTCTGATCTGACAGTCTTGGCAATGTGTTTGATAATGGAACAAGCTTATTTCTAGTCTACTGGTCAAACATGTGGTTCTCTAAATGTGAAAAATGTCAGAACAGTCAAAAACCCACGATACCGTGTCTCGTAAAAGGTTTTAATGTGATTTAAAAATCATGGGGGAAAAAAAAGCATCCTACCGTCCTCTACCTGGCCTGAACGTGAAGCAGGATTAGTAGTTCACGACTCTGAAAGTGAAAGTGACTCATCGTCGTGAAACACAGCACAGCACCCAAAATTGCACCTCTGCATTTTACCCATACACACACTGCAGGGGCAGTTATTGAAAGCACCTGGGAGCAGTGATGGGGACGGTACCTTGCTCATTGGCACCTCAGAGCAACCTACTGGTCTAGGATTCAAACCCACACTCTTCCGATCCTGGGCCGACTCTGTAACCACGAGGCCGTGAGTATATTCGACGTTAATTGTATTTGTTGCTGAATTTTGTGTTAACGTGTAAGAATGACATGCAAGGCTCGTTGTTATGAGAGCATTAGAAATTACTATGATTAATTTTGTACATTTTTATATTTTTGACACATTTAGATATTTTAAATTCAATTCTTTACTCTCATTTTTTTTCAAACGCTACAAAAAAGTTTTAAATGTGCCTGTTGTTATAAACCTGACTGTAGGTCTTATTATCAACTTTATCAACGCAGTGCTTATTATCATTTTTTTTAATAAAAAAAAATAATCATCAAAATATCATAAATGAAAAACAAAAAGTATTGTATTTATTTTAGGAATGTAAAATTGATTATTATTATTATTATTATTATTATTATTATTATTATTAGTTTTTAAAGCACATTACAAGTATATAATCCAATCAGCAAAAGCTTCTCAGGGGTCTTCAGCTTCCTGGGGGGCCAATGTCCTGCACAGATGGACCTAAGTGACCTCTGGCTAAAGTAATGCAGCCTTGCCAAAATGCTCGGCCCCAGTAATGCTGCAAAGCTGCAGTCAGCTGGAATTCCGGCCTCTTCCCTGAACATCAAAGCCGGGTGTGGATCACTGTTAAGGTGCGCTTTCATTTCTCCCTTTTGAGCCTGCATCATCCGAAGGGCCCTCAAACGCTCCGAGAGGGAAGCGTGAAGTGGCGGCATAAAGCAGAAGCAGCTTCACCCAGCAGTGCACGGCACGGCAATCGAGCACAGCACCGCACAGTAATACAGCCCGGGACCAATTACACTCACAGACTGTCTCTACTGTCCCCGCCGACGACCACTGTGAGGTTCAGTGTGTTCACTCCACAGCCGAACACCGTGGAGGGAACTCACTCTCTGATAGTCACCCATTTGACATTTCATCTCCTCTCGTTTGTTCCCATGTAAGGTCATCGTTGGTCTCCATGTCTTTCTGTCCTCTGCATCTTCCTCTGTCACAAGACCCCCTGCATGTCCTCTCTCACCGCATCCATAAACCTCCTCTTTGTCCTTCCTCATCTCTTCTCACGTGACAGCTCCATCCTCAGCGTCCTTCTCCTGATATAATCCTCATCTCTGTCACATCCAAACCTATGCAGTCTCACTTCTCAGACTTCTCTCCAAATCGTCCAGCCTGAGCTGTCCCTCCAATATGGTCGTTCCTTGACTCGTATGTTGATTTGGCAAAAGTTTTACACCGGATGCCCTTCCTGACGTAACCCTCCCCATTTATCCGGGCTTGGGACGAAGAAATACACTGGCTTGTGCATCCCTAGTGGCCGGGAGAGAGAAAAAAGGAGAGAGAGAGAGAGAGAGAGAGAGAGAGAGGGAGAGACCACTGATGACATTTACCTTATGTGGCCTCAAAAACGAATTATAATTTGTGGAGTAATGCAGCTCCCGCTCTTAAATGAGAAGCTAAAGAAATGATGGATGGCGATAATCTGAGCAGCCAGCGGAGCACGTCGGCCGCCTGCTCACCCATGCAGCCATGTTTAAACACACAGAGAGAGGAAAATGGAGGCCCAAAATAACTCTAGACTAATGGTTTTAGAAAGAAATCAAAGAAAATGGTCTTTCTCTGCAGAAAAATAACTAATGAGAACGAACATTAATGAGAACATACGACATAAATCAGGAGAAGCGCTTACGAGGTGGAGGCCCACGTTTCTGTCTTTAGAGACGAGGGGTAAAGCAGCAGTTATGAACTCACTTTATTCCTCTTTCTTTATATTGGGGCGCGGTATTTTGTAAAGCGAACTACTTTTAATAGAGTAGAGGTCATTTGTTCAAACAATAAAACTAAATAATGACTAAGCATATTATACGCATCTAACAGCAGAGAGGGAAAAAGACCCAACGTAGATTATTAAAGAAGT
This sequence comes from Hepsetus odoe, assembly GCA_017165825.1. Lineage (NCBI taxonomy): Eukaryota > Metazoa > Chordata > Actinopteri > Characiformes > Hepsetidae > Hepsetus > Hepsetus odoe. Next base: position 22,480,580 of record CM029383.1, read on the forward strand.
AGAGACGGAATAATATTGATTATTGCTGCTGGTTTAGTGCTAGAATATCTACAGGTTCGGTTCCACCACAGGGGTCCTGAGCAAAACCTACAACCCCGAGTAGCTCCGGGGGAGACGGTCCCGGTAATTAGGAAAGTCTGCTGAATGCCATAAACGTACATTTAAATAAAGAAACGCATTAAAAAAGTACCTTGAAATCCTCCAGAAAGTAAAGGCGCACACATATTGAGGTAAAAAAATGAACACAATCAAAGAGAAAACATCAGATTGATTCAAAAATATACATATATATATCATGTCTGCAAAATGATTGAATAAATAGCAGAAAGCTCAAAGGAGACTTTCAAACATATAGATCAAATGTCAATAAGTTAATAAAGTGAAAGTGACTACTCTTGTCATTATGAAATTCGGCACAGCAGACAGTGAGACGCAACGAAATTCAACCTCTGCATGTCACCCACACACACCGTGCAGCAGGGGGCAGCTATTGAAAGTGCCCGTGAAGCAGTGATGGGGACGGTGCCTTGCTCAAGGGTACTTCAGGGCATGACCTTCCGATCCTGGAGCCTAAACACTAGACCGCTAGACCGCCGCTGCCCAGAATAAACAAATGAATAAATACGTAAACAATAAAAACAGGCAGTCAAAAGAATCAGATGATTATTAAAATACGCATTTATGATAAATAAACAAACAAACCAACAAATGAATAAATGCAAAGTTATGTTTTGAGACACAGAGCAGAATTTCTTTTTTTTTTTTTTTTAATGGCTTCTTCTGGAAAACGATGACCATATAACGTCTGCAGCATATTGCAGAAATTCTGCAAGAATTCTTTTCAAACCTCATGTTGATGAGAAGCTGCGGCATCACCATTATAAACTTTACGATGATTCACTTTAGTGGAAGTTCACCTGAAGAGAGCTTCATTTTTCACTTTGAGCTGCTTCTGTCACAGAATATGGGCTTGTATTTTATTTTATTTTTGAGCTTTGTCAGTGCTAAGCCTTGCATAAAGCCCTCCACCCTCTGACAGACAGCGCCGCCGGGATTAGGCGCTTTGCTCCACTCCTCCTAACTGATGAATGCAAATGGAGATTGAACTGTGGAAGGAGAAAATCCTTTTATCACAATTGTCAAAATTAAAATTAATCAATCCGATCGCCCCTGCGTAAATGGAATATTGTGCATTCATGAAAAGTACTCCACAACTGGTGCTGCACAACATATCACCTGTTTATCATCACCACGATATCGGTGTCGGCTAAACTGATACCAGCGTGCGAATATGCAAACCCATATGCAAATGAGTCTCTCACCAATCAAAAGTTGACCTTCGCAAGATAGATCACAGCTCTGTGTGTTTTTCTGGCTGTTTCGGTCTGTTTATCAACCGCAGTTTTTATTGTCATTGTGCCTTTAAATCTCATATATGCAAATGAACACTGTTCTGATTGGCTGTTGTGTTTTGCAGCTCATTTTGAAGCATGTCATTGCACTCAAGCATATTGATTATGAGGATCTTTCTATAATTTTCCTGTCTGAGTTGATCCAAACCCTAGAATCCTAGTAGGCAACACCTGGGGACCAGTGATGGGGACGGTACCTACTGGTCTGGGACTCAAAGCCACACATTGTGCAGCCCTAGTCTGGACAGAGCCCCGGAAACAGTGAAGGGTCATCCAAGGTAAAGCAGCGGTCGGACTGTGTATTATAAGCTTGCATGATACATTTAACATCCGATGTGTACCATCTGCTAAACTGCAATTGACCATAATTAACGCACATATTCCAGATGACACATGAACAGCAGCTGTAATGAGTGTAATTAAGAAGACGGAGCCCCTCAGACATGCATTTGGACAAAATCAAATGGGTGAGTCAAAACTAAAAATCCCATTCGTTCAAGGGCAAGTTTTAACCCACGATTTTCCTGATCGTTTTCTCTCTAACTGTGATCTGTGACAGACGGTACCGACACGAGTGAAAGGAAAGGTCTACAGGACGGTAGTGAAACCAGATATGCTATACAGTTTGGAGACAGTGCCGCTGACGTAAAATACAGGAGGTGCAGGTGTCGGTGTTAAAGATGCTGAGATGTTCGTTGGGCGTGACGAGGATGGACAGGATTAGAAATGAGTATATTAGAGGGACGGCTCAGGTTGGACGTTTTGGAGGAAAAGTTAGAGAATTAAGATTGGTTTGGACGTGTCCAGAGGAGAGACGAGGATTATATCGGAAGGAGGGTGTTGAAGATGGAGCTGCCAGGAAAGAGAAGAAGAGGAAGACCAAAGAGGAGGTTTATGGATGTGGTGAGAGAGGACATGCAGGTGGTCGGTTTGAAGGAGGAAGATGCAGAGGACCGGAAGAAATGGAAACGGATGATGCACTGTGGCGACCCCTAAAGAAGATATTATTATATTGATGGTTTGGAAATGATGAAAACTGGAACTATTTGTGGTCGATGGACTGAAAATGTATGGCAGCCTGCAGAAATGATGGAAATTTGACTTTGTTTTTTTGAAAAAGGAATCTTTAGAAAGCATGTTACATACGGCAAGTTACAACAGGGGTCTGAAAACTTCATGCATGAACTGAACAACAGCATTCGACCAAAAAAGTAAAACAGAGAAATCTCTGACAGGAAGAGTCCAGCTGTTTGTAAAAACCGGCGAGTTACAGTGTAATTACCATACAGTGAGTATAATGCAGTCAGCCTCGGTTGCTCCTTGTTTTTCTGTTCTGTTCTAAAGAAAAGCACATTGTTGTACAACACTGTTCCTTCCTCACTAGAAGAAAGTAATTAGCCTTCCGTGTCAAGGCCTTCATGAACCATGTGCAGTAAATTGTGCTGTATTTTAGAGAATGAGGGAAATTAAAGGTTGGCTATTTAAGGCTGCTTCGACCAAGGTGCCAAATTAAACTTAGAGAAGAAAGAGGTCAGGGGGAGGACTGCATGAAAAGACAAAAGTCCTGGGGGTGGTCTCTTCCTCAAAAGAAGAACAGCAGGTGGAGCCACCATCTCGGTATCAGTAGTAGATGTAGTAGACCTCTATCAGTAGTAGAAGTTCAGGGTAGATGCTTTAAACCTCAAAACATTGGAAAAAGTGCTTTGAATGTTGCTATTTTGGTCCTTTTTCAATACACACACATGCGGGGGGGGCAGCTACTGAAAGCGCCTAGGAGCAGTGTCGGGGGCGGTACCTTGCTCAAGGGAACTTCATGGCAACCTACTCGAACCAATAACCTTCCTATCCTGTGGCCAGGGTCCTAAACGCTAGACCACCGCTGCTGAGTAGAGCTGAACGGGGAAAGTTATTCTCCTAATAATTCCTTGAACATCATCTTCAGACGATGTTTAAAGACCACAAGCGTTTAAAGACTACGAGAGGAAGTTCATTCCACCAATGAGGAACCAGGACTGAGAAAAGTCTCAATGCATTTCTTCCTCTCTTGAGGACGAAGGTTCAAGGCAAGCAGCGCTTGATGTTCTGAGTGGACCAGAAGATTTCCAGATGTAACATCCTCATGCATGATGACCAGGTGTCCAAAACGAAGGTGTAGGAAACATCTTTTAAGGGCCGATGGCATTGAAATTCATGCTTCAGTGGATCGTTTCAGCCCTTTCTTGGCATTTTTGGAGGCCATCTGATAGTTGTAGCAGAAAAGTAAATTGGTCAAATCATCCATGATGTTCTATCATTAGAGATTATGAGAGGGAAAGCTTGTCGCCAAGCAAAGAAGGATATTTACAGTGGCTGCACTTAGTTCTTCCTTCTCTTTTCAGCATTACATAATTATAAGGCAACCGTGCTGCAAAATACCCACGAGACCTCGAATGGGAACACATTTCTTCTTATTACTGTTATTTAAGCGTTGTTAGCTTTTGTGTGTGATAGTGTTACTCATGGCCTGTAATGGCAGCAGAGCTTGCAGGGGTGGACCGTAGAAGCAATCTTCCAGAGATACGAAGCTCTCGACTCCAGGGGAATGCGAAGAAACCCATCTTACGATGCTTTTCACATCTTCTGTGGTATCCTGGCTCAAAAAACTACCGCTCCATATTCCTGCCAAACTATTTGGAGCAATGCCACTTTTAGTTCCTTGCTTTTTAGTGCTTCTTCATGACATTGCACGGAACCTTTTTGGGCGCCTCTGTGTTTGTAAGCAGCATCGCCTACCTTCATTAATTTGCCAAGACATTGGTGGATTGTGGGCAATTAAAGCAGAGCTTGAATATGACATTAAATAATTGTATTCACTGGACATTTAATCAGAAACACTCACCATATGTTCACTTTATAATTATAGACTGTGTCCAATCTGCACACTTTATTACCCCCTCTGTCCCTGATTGAAAAGGACCACCAAACGTTATTTCCTCTTTGGTCCAAACTATGCCGTCTGGAGTCTTAGGCGAAAGTGAATATTTGTCATTGTGAAATACGGTAAACAGTGAACAACATGAAATGCAACCTCTGCTTTTCACCCATACACACTGTGCAGCTATGGCCATCACCCGGGGAGCAATGACGGGGATGGTACCTCGCTCAAGGGTACCTCAGGGCTACCTACTCGTCTAGGATTCACTCACAACCTTCTGATCCTCTGCACTGTCCATGTTCTGTCACGTTCTATGTCATGTTGTCTTAGGTGAAGCATCATGTTCCTGGAGGAAAATAGCTTCACTGTGCACATGGTTAAATGACAGCAACGCATCATTAGACAATGGTTGCCTACTGGTTAGGGAGTTGGCCGCAGGATCAGAAGGTCATAGGTTGGAATCCCAGACCAGTAGGTTGCCCTGAGGTACCCTTGAGCAAGGCACCATCCCCATCACTTCTCCACTAGTGCTTTCAATAGCTGCACGGTGCGTGTGGGTAAAATGCAGAGATTGGAAGCAAAATGAGTGGTTGATCAAGACCTTTGCTCAGTATTATATTTGGAAGGTGTTTGTGATAAAGTGGCCGGTGAGCGTATTTCATGTTTCTTTGATTTTGTACTTTCAATACACTTTTTGTTAAACGTGTAGCCCATCTTACAAAGCTCCAAAAACAAAAGGAGGATAATTTGACTCCAAAAATAACCTCAAACAGATGCCAACTGCAAAAAAAAAACAAAAACGTGCAGGCTTGGGATTGAAAACCGCCATCCTCGACACTATCTGATAAAATGGGTGAATCTGATATTCCAGTCGCAGTAGGCAGTTTGGCAATAAGCGAGAAGAAACACAGGCTAAAATTAGCAGCGCTAAATGAACTCCCCCTCATTGAGGTTCCTCCTACAAAGTTAAATTTGATTCTCTTCTGCACTGGCAATTAACACTGGTGCGCTGAATTGTGGGCCAAGCTTTAGGCTGAATTTGCTCCAAAGTTTAAGACTCAGTGGCACAAAAGTTTGATAAACAAGGGTGCACAGAGGGCAGTGACTAAAGGCAAATTTCACTTAAATGGCAAATGAAGTCATACGCTTTTTGACATGCTTTCCGGAGGAGAAGAGTTTCTATAATAAAGAGACCTTTAAGGGTGATGCAGATGGAGCACAGCTGAGGGTAAAGGTAGCACAGCCCTCTGTATTAGTTAAAACTGCTGTTTAGTAGCAGACGTGCAAAGTGGATTTAAGCAAGAGAGAGAATGGTCAGTTGAATAAATCCTTCTTCTTGTCCTCCTCATTTCCTCTTCTTCACCAGAAGTCAGATCAGCACTTCAGTGCCATGTTGGAACATCTCATTTGAGCAGAAGTGGCCTTGTGTTTAGAGGTTAGGATGCAGTCCTCCCCCTGACCCCAAGAATGAAAGGTCAGGGGTTCGAATCCTGGGTTAGTAGGTTGCCCTGAGGTAACCTTGAGCAAGGTACCGTCCCTGGACACTGGATATGGCCCCTGCTGCACGGTGTGTGTGGGAAAAATACAGAGGTTGCTTCTGGATGTGGTTCACTGTGTGCTGTTTTTTTACAATCACAGATAGTCACTTTCACCTTCACTCTTCAATCACCAACTCAATTGAAAGTGCAGCTTCAGTACAAAGCCTTAATTCTAACGCCCTATGCTTGGTCATGATCGGCACAAGCTGCCAGCACACCACTCCCGCGGGATAAGGACGTAGAAGAGGTGCCCTTATGTCTCCAGCTCAGACGTTTTTGCTCTCATTTAAATGTCTTAACACAAGATACAAGAAAACACATAAAAAAAGAAAGAGACTGTTTGCTAGTTTTCATTATCATTATCACATGATCACTGGACAATGTGCAGATTAGGAGGCCACTTCTCACAGCAGGTGATTTTGCGTGTGTGCACTCACTCTTGCGGGAAAGCGGCGTGGCAGCGGTGCTCTAATGGTTAGGGAGTTGGCCCCCGGATCAGAAAATCACGGGAAGTACCCCTGAGCAAGGTACGTCCCTATCACTGTTCCCCGGGTGCATTCAATAGCTGCCTCTTCTGCACATGTGTGTTTGTGTGCATGGGTAAAGTGCAGAAATCGGGGCAGCGGCGGCCTAGTGGTTAGGGAGTTGGCCCCAGGACTGGAAGGTTGTGGGTTCTAATCCCTTGCCAGTAGGTTGCCCTGAATTACCCTTGAGCAAGGTACCGTCCCCATCACTGCTCCCCGGGCGCTTTCAATAGCTGCCCCCGGCTGCAGGTGTTGATGTGTGCGGGTTAAATGCAGAGGTGTAATTTCATTGTGTCTCTCTGTGTGCTGTGCTGTGTTTCACAATGACAAGAACAGTCACTTTCACTTTAAATACTACAAGTTGTTTTGTTAGGGTGTGGCACCTAGGCTGGACACTCCTAGACACTGTTCCTCGAGTGTGTCTAGTGAGTCCAGAAGCTCCAGAAAGTTCCAGAACCTTCTAGTCTCTCATGTTAGACATTTTCAAAACCTCTTCATGCTCTGATGCATGTTTAGATTTTCGCATTGGTTCAAATCACATCTGGCTCCTGTGGAGCACCAGCAAATGTTCAGGGGTCCAGAGCGCTTGTGTAAAAAGGGGATGGACGGCAAAGACAATAAACCGCAAGCATCCAGACAACGAAACGCAAAGGGTGGACAAATAGAGCTGTTTCACTGGGCAGGAAGAAAGACCCTCTTTAGGTCTTTGTTGATCCACTGTTAATTATTTTTCCTTGCACTTTGTGTTTTCCTGCTCCATTTTTTTTCTGCACAGATGCCCTGTCCCCACTTAGCAATGACGCTTGTCCTCTTTCGTCCCCACGCATTCTGTCCAACGGCATTTCAGGTATTGCGCTAAACAACGGCAATAACTGTTTCAGAGGATTTTATTACCTTTGCCGTGAGCTATTCTCCATCTGTGTCACCGTTACAGGTCTGTTTATTACAGGAACGCTTCATGTTGCCCGGGACATTTCAATACTCACATGGTAAACAAAGTAACTGTTCGTTCCATACTGTCACGAATCCTTCCGCCTCTCGCTGGTTTTCAGATCTCCCATTTAAGATTAAAATCATGGCTCTGGGCTCATGCTACATATACATACAAGGGACAACTTGGAGACAATGATTAATGGGACGGATTAATGATTAGCCACAAGCGTTAGACAATTAGGGCATGGCTGATTGCACTGCAATTAGCATACTATTTTTGACGTGCTGTTTAATACAGCTATACGGTTTTAGAGACACCCAAGACCAGAAACTGTACACAGATATACCGTCTGTGACAGATAAATGCAAACGAAGGGATTCAATGGTATGGATTTCACACTCTCTCATTTTCTGAGCCGCTTGTCCTGATTAGGGTCACGGGGATGCTGCAGCCTAGCCCAGCTCTCGCAGGGCAAAAGGCAGGGACACACCCAGGACAGGTCACCAGTCCATTGCAGGGCAGAAACACAGACAAACAAACTCAAGTCTAGGGGCAATTTAGCATCTCAGGTCCACCTGCAGGTCTTTGGAAAGGTGGGAGTAAATTGGAGCTCCAGGAGGAAACACACAGGCACAAGGGGAGAACATGTCCACCAGGACCGTCCCGCCTGGGAATTGAACCCAGAACCTTTTCACTGTGAAGCAACAGCAGATTTTAGTTTTTAGCAAGTCATTTAGCAAGCACTCTTGTCCAGAGGGACGTGCATCAGTGCTCCATATCCACATCTCTTCTTCATTCTAGTAACCTGGTCAGTTTATTTTTAGTAGAAAAGTATGAATGTAGAGCTAAGTAGTCCCCTAGGTATTCCTTGAACATGTGGGCCTTTCAAATGACTTGAAAACAGCAAGGGATTCAGGAGTTTTGACCACTAGGGGAAGTTCATTCCACCACTGAGGAGCCAGGACTGAGAAAAGTCCCGATGCATGTCTTCCTCGTCTCTGAGGAGCTGAGGTTCGAGTCGAGCAGTACTTGATGTTCTGAGTGGACGAGAAGAGACATGTTGTTTGATTATTGCCTTCAAATAAGACTATGTAACTATGCAATCCTTTTTTGTTGGGTTTTGTTTCTTTCCGTGACCACTGGGTTGGACACTAATCACTTTATCTGCATCCATCAGTCACATGTAGTCGTACTCGGCTTTAAAAAAGCAGTCTATCCATTATCAGCCAGGCACACCCCAACTTAGCAATTTTAAAAGTGCCGCATCCCTCTGAAAGACCATTTTTGACTTTTCAGAGTCAGTTCTGGTTTTTTTTTTGGCCCATTTTATCTGAAGAGAAGAAGCTGCCTAATAATTCTGCTCAGCTTGATATCGAGTGTTGATCTCCTGAGGCCACACCCCCTCGTTACACAAATACGCATCACGTGATCTGCTTAAATCCAATCAGCTTTCAAGTTTCTACAGCTTGGAGTTGGACTCTATGCAGAAGAATGGTGATATGGTCAGAAAAAACTCTCTGCTTAATAGTTTCTGTGGGAAGAAATATTACATGTCTTTTATTTTTTTATATTTAAAAAAAAAATATATATATAATCGCTTTACCACTTAAACTCTGAATGTATTGCAGAACAACATTTATTTCTGATTGGATCTCTTTAAATGGCTTTTTTCATTGGCACAGCCATGCAAGCTCTACCATTAGATAAACCTTCAGGAGATGAACTGAACACCTTAAATCAATGGTCACCAACTCTGGACTTGGAGATCTGCCTTCCCATGGAACCACAATCTGCTCCGGGTGATTAACGTCTTTAAGATAAATCTCAAGATTAGATGCATTAGGGATGGAGGATGGGCTTCAGGAGATTGAACAAGGCCAAACAGCAGTGGTCACCAACCCTGGTATTGGAGATCTACCTTCATGTGGAGTGTAGTTCCAACCCTAATCTGTCAAACCTGCTCCAGCTGATTAGCATCATGGACCTGGTCTGGCTAGATTAGATGTAGGGTTGGGCAAATGGAGAGGAGGAATCTATTTACAAAGGGTTGGATCAATTTTGCGAGTGAAAAACAAACGAGTTTGATGGAGACTGGCTCAGTTCAATATTCTAATTCAGTTTTCTGACCTGGAGGTGCAGCAGATCAGTGTTGTCACTTCTCTGCAAGAAGGTTCTGGGTTTGATTCCCAGGCTGGGTCCTTATGTCTGTGTGGGAGCTCTGGGTGTTCCAGTTCATTCTCATGGTCTGAAGACATCAGGTGAGCTTGAGTGCCCCCTAGGTGTGAGTGTGTGTACTGCCTGCAATGTACTGGCAACCAGACTGGGTTCTTTCTTTGGCCATTGAGTGATCCTGTTTAGGATTAGTGGCTCAGATAGTGGACGTATGAATGTCCCGAAGACATAAAACGTTAAAATCTTAAAGGGGAGAGGAGAAGTGAAGTGAAAGTGACTATGTGTCATTGTGAATACACAGCACAATAAAATGCTACTCTGAATTTAGCCCACACACCGTGCAGGGGGGCAGGTTTAGACTGGGGAGCAGTGATGGTGACAGTACCTTGCTCAAGGGAGCCTCAGGATAACCTACAGGGACTCAAATCCAAGACCTGATTCTGAGGCCTAGTCCTTCAACACTAGACCACCACTGTCCAAAAAAAACCCAGCAAAGTGGGTGTGTCTTTCAAAGCCAGGAAGTTGCTGACCACCCAGTCCACATGATGACAACATAGCTTCGTCCTGATTGGCTAGAAGCCCCATTAACTTCCATATAGACACAAACGGGCATGAATACAGCAAATAAAATCAGTGCCACTGAACTGCCACCCCCAGTTTCTCTTTCTTTCTCTCTTGTCTCTTTCTCCTCTGCGTCTTTGCAAATGTTCCTCCTCTCCCTGACAGCAAAAGCTCGTCGTCGGGATGAGCCGAAACCCCCCCGGTGTGTGTCAGTGGCACACCACCGCTGCTGCTGTTATTAGACGTCTCTTTCTGCCCGTCCTACACACCCCCCACCCACGGCCTCTTCTTCAAACCTGTGGGACACACAAGGGGAGGACGAGACGCATCAAAAATGGACACACACACACACACACACGCTCCACTGACCACATGCCTGCCAGGGATGACAAGGAGAAAGCAAGGTGTTGTCTGATGCTCCTTGGCAACAAACACACGGACACATTCCCCTGGTAACAGACACGCACACACAAACACATGTACACACACACCCACACCCACACACACACACACACACACACACACACCTCTTGCTCTCCTTTTCTGCACAAACATGTTTGTTTTAATACCTTGCTGTGGCATGGAGGCACCGATGCCCCTCAGGCATTGTAAATATATGTTAATATCTGTTTGTGCAAAAGTTTGGATACCCCTGTTCTAATGAAATCGTTTGCTTCAATACACAACTGCTATTTTAATACACATTAAACACACCTTAAAAAAAAAAAAAAATCAACCATCATTTCTTCACATTTTGCTTCCAAAGAGTCAGACTTTCTAGTGTTTTTGTAGCATCCCATTGAGGAACTGTTCTCCAGATCTTCCTGAAGCTTTTGTTTCTCATTTTCAGTGCAGTCCCTGAGCAGATTCAGAAGCTGTCTGGGATCATCTTCACAGAAAATAAATAAATAAAAATCTCTCTCTCTCTCTCTCTCTATATATATATATATATATATATATATATATATATATATATAGGTTAGCTCTGTTTCCTTCTGTTTGGCCTAAAGATGTATGAAAACAAACACACACACACACACACACACACACACTTGCTCTCAAGCTCAACCCAAATATCTCTCCCTGTAATATAACACCTCTGCAGTGATCTTCATGGGTTTAGGCATTTATTCATCAGTGGGGAAGATCGCATAATGCCAGCATGATAAAGAGCTGTATCCCGGGCAACCGCAGCAGCTGAACGTGAGGGTGAATGTTGCTTCCCCGCTGATAAAAGTGGATTACAAGCTGGTGAAGAGGAAGGTCAGGCTGATGTGTAACACCCCTCATGTGTCATACGTGAGTCTTCCTCAGTACTGGAGACAAATTGTGCACATCATCACATCCAGCCACAGGCACATGGGGCTTAACCCTTAAAGGGCCTTAAAGGGACACTGAAGATACTCTATTCTCTCCATAACACAAAAATACAGCACTGTGCAAAAGTTCCAGGTGTGGAAAAAATCCTGTAAACAAAGAACGCTTTCAGAAAATGGAAGTGTTCATCATTTGTTTCCATCAATCAACAAAATGCAGTGAATGAACCAAAGAGAATCTAAATCAGATCAATATTTGGTGTGACCACCCTTTGCCTTCAAAACAGCATCAGTTCTTCTAGGTACACTCGCACACAGTTCTTGAAGGAACTCGGCCGGTAGGTCGTTCCAAACATCTTGGAGAACTGACCACAGATCTTCTGTGGATGTAGCTTCCTCACATCCTTCTGTCTCTTCATGTGATCCAGACACACTGGATGATGTGGAGATCAGGGCTCTGTGGGGCCAGAAGAACTGATGCTGGTTTGAAGGCAAAAGGTAGAAACACCAGATATTGATCTGATTTAGATTTTTCTTTTGTTCGCTCACTTTGCGTTTTGTAAATTGATAAAAATAAACAATCATTATTTCTATTTCTGAAAGCGTTCTTTGTTTACACTGTCCGTGGCCCTAATCGGGACAAGCAGCTCAGAAATTGAACGAGTGATGATGTAAATATTTCTATTTATTGCTCTCACCTAACACTGGTGATGAAAAGTGAATTATGGAGTTTACTGTCCCTCACTCGTTTTCATAGCTGCTTGTCCTAATTAGTGTTGTCCTATTGTCCTATTAGAGAGAACTCAGGTATCCCAGGGATCTCAGAGTCCAGTCCATTGCAGGGCAAACACACACACACACACACACACACACATTCACACCTATGGCCAATTTAGCATCTCCAATCTACCTGACCTGCAGATCTTTGGATGGTGGGAGGAAACACACATAGACACGGGGACAACATGTCCACCCCAGAAAGGACCAGGACCGTCCTGCCTGGGAATCTAACCCAGGACCTTCTTCCTGTGAGGTGACAACATGAAGTTCATGGTATGTTATGTTATATAATTTATATATATATATATATATATATATATATATATATATATATATATATAATTAATGCACATAGTCAAATTGAGAAAACCTGATGCATTTATTTAATGGGGCTGGAAAATCTAAATGAAATAACCCTTAATGGCCGGACTATTATAATCACGCTCTTTATTTCCCCCCACCGTCCTGGAGTGAAGGTTTTCCAGCAGCACAGCCTCTGATTCACCGTTAATCCGCTATACAGTGATTATATGAGGGTCAGGT
>CM029383.1:22498315-22500815 GCA_017165825.1 Hepsetus odoe
TATTTTTTTTAACAAATAAATAAAAATATATATATTTGAGAAAAGAAAAAATACTTTTTTTGTGTAAATTATATATGCCATTTGTATTTATTTATTTTTTTTTTTTTTTTATTGCTGTCACATGCCCTTATTTTTTTTTTCATGGCTTCAAATACAGATATTTTTTAAGCTTTATGTCTGTGAAATGTATAGTTGTTAAAGTCAGTTTAAATCTTAGAAACACTGAATGAATCTCAAAGTGATTCCACTGATTTTTAACACATGTTCCCCAGAACTTACATGTTAACAGTTTTAATTTTTGGTAACTTTTTAGCATTTCTGCGCTGATCTGTATCAGGGGGTTAAAACATCCCAGAGGTTTCTCTTTAAAGTGTCTCACATGTTTGTTAAAATCTCTTGCTTGATGCAGCTTTACATGGTGTCCCAGTCAGAGCCTGGCGCTGTTTTCCATTTCTCAGCTGGTTACCATACAGCTCTACAGTCGGTGACTTATCTAGAACTTGCAGAAGTGGGTCCCCCAGTGATGAATGAAAAATCCCTACCAAGCTGGCTTCTGATTGGATGATATTTCATTGTATTCGTTTCTAACCAAAACCCCTAAGTACAGTAATAGAATACTCTACAGCGAGAACGTCCTGGGTTCAGTTGCCAGGAAGGACAGCCCAGGTCCTTTCTGTGTGGAGGGGACATGTTCTCCACATGTCTGTGTGTGTTTCTTCCAGGAGGACAAGCGGCTCAGAAAATGAGTGAGAGTAACATAAAAAACATGATTCTATTGAACAAAATCAAACAGTCATGAGATGTAGGTCTTAAAAAATTTTATTTACAAATGACAAGTCAGTCAGTCAGTCATTTTCTGCCGCTTGTCCCAATCGGGGTTGCTCTGGAGTCCATCCCAGCTCACACAGGGCGAGGACGGGGGACGCACCCTGGACAGGTCGCCAGCCCATCGCAGGGAGGAGCGTGACGGGGACGGCACCTTGCTCAAGGGTACCTCAGGGCAACCTATTGGGAAGGGGTTCGAACCCCCGATCATGTGGCCAACGCCCGAACCACCAGGCCACCGGCCTGAAGGTTGTAGCTGTGACTGTTGGCTGCAGTGTTTTCTTTCTGAAAGGTTCCACTCTGACTTGAGTTTTATCCGAAAAGATCAAGAGAAACGATGTTCTAACGTTGCCAATAAATGTGCAACCCGTCATACTTGCGGGACTGGAGATGCGACTTAATGAAGGCTTTTGCTGTTTGCATCCAAACTCCAGTCAATACCAAACAATCCCCTTCTTCTGACAGGTGATTTAATATTAAGCTCTAATTAACAAGATTTAACTTTAATTACGCAAACACAGCAGCATTCTCTGGTCTTAACCCACTTCTGTGATTTACAAAAGAATGGATATAAAATAATTCTCTTAGAAGTGGGGCAGCGGTGGCCTAGTGTTCAGGAGTCGCCCCAGATCAGAAGATTGTGGGTTCGATTCCCTCACTAGTAGGTCGCCCTGAGGTACTCTTGAGCGAGGCACCATCCCCGTCACTGCTCCCTGGGAGCGTTCAGTAGCTGCCCCCTGCTGCATGTGTGTGTTAAACGCAGAGGTTGTGCTGCGTTTCACAATGACAAGGATAGTCACTTTCACTTTTCACTAAAGCAATGGTAGCCTATAAAAGGTAGGTTTTGGGTTTGAGACCAGTAGGTTGTCCTGAGGTACCCTTGAGCAAGGTACTGTCCCCATCACTGCTCCACAGGTGCTGGAAATGGCTGCCCACTGCTGCACGGTGTGTGTGGGTTAAAAGCAGAGGGATGTCCTTGTGCGTCTCTGCATGCTGTCACTTTCACTTTCATTTCCAGCCATTCAAGCAGGTCTCTGTAGACGAACGCTGTAGGGATGCGAACTCCAGTGACCTCAGAGTTCAAAGCTCAGCCCAAAGCGAACGCCTTTAGTACGATCTGGAATTCCGATTGGCAGTCAGGCTTTGTCCAACATCAGTAGCTGAACTCAGGAATCCTCTTTGGACGAGATCGGGCTCAAATGATCAAAGATGCCGTCCAAAGCTGAACTCTTTTCTCAGGAGAATGGAGACTGTAATTGTCTCAGACTGCTGCTCCACATTAATGCTCATCATCTGAGAACTTATCTGTGTCCGTGTACTTTTGGCCACATAATGTGTTTCATCCCACATTCAACCGGTGTTTTGGAAGGTGAACCAGTTCGTATTGAACAGTAAAGATCACGAGTTCCAACCGAGTGTGAATGAAGTTGCTAACTTCAGCGCTGCTGTAGCAACCAGCGGGGACGGATTTAGCGCCGTACTTATTGCTGGCAAAGTGTCTCTTTTCAATGCAAATGAAAAGTCCCTGATTTTTGTTGTTTGAAAGTCTTTTAATCATTTTTTCTCTCCAGTTCAGACTCACTTGTGATGCTTTGAAAGATGAGGAGCGAGCATTCTCCCCAGCCGACGGTCAGGGTCTGTGATTTCATGCATTAACAGGACTTTTCTTCATACG
>CM029383.1:22510815-22734782 GCA_017165825.1 Hepsetus odoe
TGCTGATTTTAGACACAAAACCACAATCGTCTTCATTTTTATTTAATTTTCAGAGAAAAGCATCACATTTTCATAGCGTTCCTTGATAAATTATTGACTTTCTTCACCAACTGAAAGCAAACAAGGATGTCAATGATGATTGATTGGATTCATGCATGTTGCCAGTCTCTTTGTCAAGACACAGCAAGAATTTATTGCCTATTCGGACATGGTGGCCATTGCAGAAGATATTTCGTCTGATTTCGGGCATCAGGTTAAGCCATTCCTGCAAAGTTATGAGTTACACAGATCTTAGAATTGCATTAGCAGGTCAGCAGGTGATTGGCTTAGAGAGATTAATGACAAATTCATTTCTTGAGAGGATTTTTCATCTCGGTTTTTGATGTTCAATACACTCACACCCTAATCCATTCTTAATGATGCAATTATAGCGACGCTAAAGGTTCCTGCTGATGGCGACAAATAATCTGATGCTGTTTCCTGTAATGTGCTTATTTATCCAATAATTGTTTACAACAGCAGAATCTGACCTGCAGTGAGCCTGGACTTAATGTGAAGACATTCAGAACCATCTTTCAGGAAAGTCTATCAGCTATCAATATTTAATAACACATACAAACATGAGCGGAATACGCAGGAAATGCTTCACAGGACACACTCACACTCACACGCCTATAATAAAAATGAAATCCATCAGTGATCAGCCACAACAAAGATCTGAAATCCTCAGTGCAGAAACTCGTTTTATCCCCAATCCCACCTCTGAATAACTGGAGGGTTATTAGCAGCAGCGAGGATTTAAGTTAAACGCAGGCCTTTAAGGATGTATTATTCCACACCTCATAAAACCTATAAAACCTGTCCCTGCAGCGGAGACGCTTTAACTCTTTCACCACCTGGAACCGTGTCTCGTTCACTTTAACCCTACAGGAAGAAAAGTGAGAAGAGCCCCACAATCCACTTGTTTATATGTGTATTTATATCATGGTGGCATTATCACAGACGAAGAGAAAACCACATTGAATAGAAATAACAAAAAGAAAATCCCATACTTTATTAGAAGCACCTACTTTGTGCTATCCTAGACTGGCCACTTTAATAGAAACACCCACCCTGTGTGTCCACCCACTGGCCACTTTATTGGAAACACCCACCCTGTATGTTCACTAACTGGCTGTTTTATTGGAAACACCAACCCTGTGTGTCCACCCACTGGCCACTTTATTAGAAACGCCCACCCTGTACATCCACTAACTGGCCACTTTATTAGAAACACCCACCCTGTACATCCAGTAACTCGCCACTTTATTAGAAACACCCACCCTGTGTGTCCACCCACTTGCCACTTTATTGGAAACACCCTGTACATTCACTAACTGGCCACTTTATTAGAAACACCCACCCTGTACATCCACTAACTGGCCACTTTATTAGAAACGCCCACCCTGTACATCCACTAACTGGCCACTTTATTAGAAACACCCACCCTGCACATCCACTAACTGGACACTTTATTAGAAACACCCACCCTGTACATCCACTAACTGGCCACTTTATTAGAAACACCCACCCTGTACATCCACTAACTGGCCACTTTATTAGAAACACCCACCCTGTACATCCACTTTTCTCATAAATGCAGTTTGTTTCACCAACACATCTCAGCATCTCATCTCCATTACAGTGCACACACAAACACACACACACACAAACACACACACACACACACAAACACACACACACACATACACACGCGCGCACACACACATACACACTCACACACTGGAACTAAATGAGCACCCCCTGAAAATTAAATACAGGCTTGGCCACAGTCATGCAGCACAGTGCCAGTGCTGCCAAAAATCGCCTCCCAGAATGAAAGTGTGAGCCGTGGAGGGATGAGGGAGGCCGTGCAGAGAGCGGAAAAAGTTTTAAACGGAGACGGAACAGATATGAGGTCTCGCCTGATGGTTTGAGTACATATAAGGGAAATGCACCATCAGCTTAGAGACTGATACTTGGGGGTAGAGGTGGAGAACAGATGAAAGAAAGAGAGACAGTTACACTCCTTGGACAGTATAAGAGTGAGAAAAAAAAAATTGGAAAGAAAGGGAGTGAGAAATAGACAGCAGTGGGATTTTCCACCGTGAGCATCAATGTTATTCCTCTTTTTCACAACAGTGTTCTTCTCTCTTATAGTCTGTTTTATACACTCTTTATCTGCAGTATTATACACTCTTTATCTGCTGTATTTTACACTCTATCTGCTGTATTATACACTCTATCTGCAGTATTATACACTCTTTATTTGCAGTATTATACACTCTTTATCTGCTGTATTTTACACTCTATCTGCTGTATTATACACTCTATCTGCAGTATTAAACACTCTTTATCTGCTGTATTTTACACTCTATCTGCTGTATTATACACTCTTTATCTGCTATATTATACACTCTTTATCTGCTGCATTATACACTGCAGTATTATACACTCTATCTGCTGTATTATACACTCTATCTGCTGTATTATACACTCTTTATCTGCAGTATTATAGACTCTTTATCTGCTGCATTATACACTCTATCTGCAGGATTATACACTCTATCTGCAGTATTATACACTCTTTATCTGCAGTATTATACACTCTATCTGCAGTATTATACACTCTTTATCTGCTGCATTATACACTCTATCTGCAGTATTATACACTCTATCTGCAGGATTATACACTCTATCTGCAGTATTATACACTCTTCATCTGCAGTATTATACACTCTTTATTTGCAGTATTATACACTATCTGCAGTTTTATACACTCTATCTGCTGCATTATACACTCTATCTGCAGTATTATACACTCTATCTGCAGTTTTATACACTCTTTGTCTGCTGCATTATACACTGTATCTGCAGTATTATACACTCTTTATCTGCTGCATTATACACTCTATCTGCAGTATTATACACTCTATCTGCAGTATTATACACTCTATCTGCAGTATTATACACTCTTTATCTGCAGTTCTATACACTCTTTATCTGCTGCATTATACACTCTATCTGCAGTATTATACACTCTTTATCTGCAGTATTATACACTCTATCTGCAGTATTATACACTCTATCTGCAGTATTACACATGTAGTAATGTTATGCCCCCTTTAGCTGTGGTACTCAACCCCTTTTTAGGAGCGGTTTTATTCCAATTTAACAGCAGTTTAGCAGTTGTAAGGTTGTATTACCTTCACACACCCCCATAACCCTGAGCAGCAGTATTACTCTTCCTTTAGGAGCAGTATCATTCTCTCTCTTTAGGAGCAGTAATTTTCTCCCTCTAGACACAGTATTACTCCCTCTTCACCATCAGTTTTCTTCCCCCTATAGCGGCAGTATTACTTCCTCTCCATCAGCAGTGTAATTCCCACAGTGTTGTTATTCCTGCTGCTGCAGACTCGTAGCGTGGGTGAGTAATAACGCAGGGTGACGAAGGGTCAGCTTGAAGAACAGTTCAAGCTGCGTCATTTACATTTACAATGCAAATCACTACACAGGATAGAAAAATGTGAAAAATATCAACTTTGACTAAACTGAAAACACCCCAGCTTTACAGCCGAGTTGATAAATGTTGATTCTGCGTTGTTAGGACAACAAACGACTCACACCAGAATACTAATCAGTTAATGTGTGCAATATTTGGGGGGGAAAGGGAAAAAAAAATCTATTCTATTATTCATGTGGAGTTGCTTTGTTTTAAGAGTAGATTTTCTGTGTTACAATAAGCACATTTAATCAAAGTAGTTCAGCGTCTGGTTGGAAATTCTGTTTGAAGTCTAGGCTTTATCCTCTTGCTTTGAAGTCAATCTTAAATGACACATTAGTTGTCTATGAACACAATCTTTCTGCATAAATGTGAACATGTATATGTGTATCAGACGGAGCATGGCCTAGTGTTTAGGGACGAGGCCACATGATTGAAAGATTGTGGGTTTGAATCTCGGGACACTAGGTTGCCCTGAGGTATCCTTTAGCAAGGTACCGTCCCCGTCACTGCTCCCCGGATGCTGGACATCACTGCTGCATGGTGTGTGTGGGTTGAATGCAGAGGATTCATTGTGTTGTTTCACTGTTGCTTTGCTGCATTGTTTCACAATGACAAACTTTTCCTTCCCTTCATCTAAATATCTTCTTTTTCTTCTTTTCTTCTTTTTCTTTTGGCTGCTCCCCTTCTTCTCCATTTCTTCCAGTCTTCCTCTTTTCCTCTTTCCTCATTCTCTGTCTATCCTCGTCACACCCAACAAAAATCTCAGCATCTGTAACTCCGACACCTCCAGCTTCGCCTCCTGTCTTTTCGTCAGTGCCACCATCTCCATCCTGTACAACATAGCTGGTCTCACTACCATCCTGTAAACCTTCCCGGGGCAGCGGTGGTCTAGTGGTTAGGGAGTTGCCCCGCATTGGAAGATTGTGGGTTCGATTCCCTCACAAGTAGGTTGCCCTGAGGTACCCCTGAGCAAGGTACCGTCACTGTCACTGCTCCCCGAGCGCTTTCAATAGCTGCCCACTGCTGCACAGTGTTTGTGTGCATGGGTTAAAAGCAGAGGTCCAATTTTGTTGTGGTTCATGGTGTGCAGTGCTGTGACCTCGCAATGACAAGGGTTGTCACTTTCACTTTCACTTTAGCTCTCACTGGTCCCCGTCTGTCAAAGATCACTCCTGTCACTCTTCTCCACCCATTCCAACTGCCTGCACTCACCAGTAGGTTTACCTGAGGTACCCTTGAGCAAGGTATCGTCCCCATCACTGCTCCCCGGGCACATTCAATAGCTGCCCCCTGCTGCACATGTGTGTATGGGTGAAAAGCAGAGGTAGAACTTTGTTGCATTGTGCTCTGCTGCGTTTCACAATGACAAGGATAGTCACATTCACTTTTTCTCACTTTCAGATGATGCAGAGCGCTTGATCCGATTGTTTTAAGGCTCCCTCTCTGAGTTACTGCCAGCAGGCCAGTACGGACACAGCTGTTTTAGACAGATTAGTGCTTCTACTCACTGGCCACTTTATTAGAAACACCTACCTTACACTTCATTTAAAAAGGTGTAGCGTTACATACTCGGCACTGGTCACTTCCACATCTTACGAGCTGGTTATAAGAATACAGGTTAATCAGGACACCCAAATCAGGACAAGCAGCTCACCACACAGTGAGACGGTCCTGCGTGCGATTCCCAAGCGGTACGGTCCGGGTCCTTCTATGTGGAGTGGACACATTGTCCCCGCGTCTCTGCATGTTTTTTCTAGGAGCTCCGGTTTCCTCCCATTCAAAGAGGTGGACTGGAGATGCTAAAGTGTCCCCTACGTGTGTGTGTGTGTGTTTGTCTTGCGACCTGTCCTGGGTGTCCCAGCCTTTCACCCTGTATGAGCTGGGGTAGTCTCCAGCATCGCCCATGACTCCAGTCAGGACAAGCAGCTCAGAAAATGAGAGAGTGAGTAAATTAAAATTATTTCTAAGCTTATTTAAAGGAAAATTTGTGAAATTTCATTGCATTGGCCATCCACAGGGGTACGAGTTTAATGAGTTCAGCTTTTTTAACTGAACATAAACTGAATTTGATGAATTGAAAAGACGCTGGTCTCAGCTAGAACTGAACCTTCTAGAATAATATCAGTGTTTTAGTCCCCTTCACCCTTCCAACGCTAATACAGTAATTATGAATGGATTTTATGAATGGTTTCATATTTCTTTCTGGACAACTGGACAACATAATCAAGTCTTCAGTTTGGTGGGACCCGCTCCTCCAGCAGAACACCTGACCTCTTATTAACCAGGTCCATAAAGCAAACAGCAATGCCTGAAAGACTGGAAAGCATGCCATTCATGCACAGGCTTCCCTCAGATCGCCCTGCGTGGTTACAGTTGCCTGCCTTTTCAGAGGGAGACTGAAGGAGGCCTTGCTCCGTGTCACTGCTTTAAAAGAGAAATGTCCTCCTCACAGTCGGCACCACAGGACGCTTTCATTTACAGTCTGAGAGTCTGCGAGATGGACGAGCTTTAACGACTCCTGAGGAACTTCTATTAGCTGATGCCGTGGAACAACAGGGGAGGAATTGTTTTGATGGCAGATGTTTCAAATATAATGCTGGAGGTTTTTCTCGTGTTTCAAACTGCAGGAAAAAAAACTGGACCCTTCATCGCTTCTGTCTAAATCCTTTAATTTCCAGAATAATTACTGGCTGATCTCGGAGACTGGAGACAAGGATGCTGAAATTATTTACAAAATATAAAAAATATCAACAAACATGACTGAACGTATGTTTTTCATGAAAGAATCTTCTTCTTCTCCTTCTTTCAGCTGTTCCCATTTAGGGGTCCCCACAGCGGATCATCCGTTTCCATTTCTTCCGGTCCTCTGCATCTTCCTCCTTCAAACTGACCACCTGCATGTCCTCTCTCACCACGTCCATAAACCTCCTCTTTGGTCTTCCTCTTCTCCTCTTTCCTGGCAGCTCCATCTTCAACATCCTCCTCCTGATATAATCCTCGTCTCTCCTCTGGACACGTCCAAACCAACCTTGCTTCTCTAACTTTGTCTCCAAAATGCCCAACCTGATCTGTCCCATTTCTAATCCTGTCCATCCTCGTCACACCCAACGAAAATCTCAGCATCTTCAACTCTGACACCTCCAGCTCCGCCTCCTGTCTTTTCATCAGTGCCACCGTCTCCAACCCGTACAACATAGCTGGTCTCACTACCATCCTGTAAACCTTCCCTTTCACTTTTGCTGGACCCTGTCTGTCACAGATCACTCCTGTCACTCTTCTCCGCCCATTCCAACCTGCCTGCACTCTCTTCTTCACCTCTCTTCCACACTCGCCGTTACACTGAACTGTTGATTTAAAGTATTTAAACTCCTCCACCTTTGTCACCTCTACACCCTCCATCCTCACCACTCCACTGTCCTCACTTTCACACACACTCTGTTTTCGGTCTTAGTGAAAAAAAAAAAGTGAAAGTGACAACCCTTGTCATTGCAGGGTCACAGCACAGCACACAGTGAACCACAACGAAATTTGACCTCTGCATTTAACCCATGCACACAAACACCGTGCAGCAGTGGGCAGCTTTTGAAAGCGCCCAGGGAGCAGTGATGGGGGACGGTACATTGCTCAAGGGTTCCTCAGGGCAACCTACTGGTGGGGAATCAAACCCACAGTCTTCCGATGCTGGGGGCAACTCCCTAACCACTAGGCCACCGCTGCCCCTAGTCCTATTGACTTTCATTCCTCTGTCTCTATAATGATGCCCACCAAGTAAGGCACCAAGTCCTAGGAGGTAATGTCCCAAAGTCATTGAAGCAACTGGAGAAGAAAAGGACAATACGCAAAAACTGGGAGGATAAATATACGTTCATGTGAAAATGATGTACAAACGATGAAGGAAACCCTGTACTGTTGCCTAATCAGGGTTTTAATCATCCGCTCTTTATTTAGTCTCTTTTTGGACTGTCTAGACTACAAGCCTTGGAGAAGCGAGAGGGGAAAAGATGACCTGATGGTTCCGATCATGCAGAGTTTGAGCCTTTAGGCTTTAAAACCCTTCTGCTGATGCGCTGGATGACCTGCAGCTCTAGCAGACGTGCTTTCGCTTCGCTTCATGCCCGACACTGCAGTGCTCATGCTGTGCAGATGGACTCTTTTAAGAGTGCTTTATGAAGCCACTCTGACACAGGCTTTTGATTTATTTGTGAGCGATTTAGACAAAAAATGTAAGTCAGAATCAGACCGTATCCTTCATGTCACAGTGGAAGTGGGTCTGATTTAGAAGAGGGCCGAGTTGTTAACATGAGAAATCCAGTCAGTCTGGTCACGATTTCAGAGCTGATTAATTCCTCAGTGTTTGAACAGAGCAGAGCAGCGGTTGTGGGAGGAGCAGAGAGAGAGAGAGAGAGAGAAAGGAGCAAACGGAGGAAGAAGACATGGATTGATGCAGTGAGATGCAGAGAGAGAGGGAGAGAGAGAGAGGGAGAGGAAGATGGTAAAGGTTATGTAATTGATGGACAAATAAGAGAGAGAACGAGGGCAGTACAAAGTCAGAAAGTAACTTATTTGGTTGAACGCGAGCAAATTTACTCCTCTTTGCACCAAATTTGCTGTTTTTGGTTGTCAGAACTGATAGGATCCGCAACACTGGAGCGCTGGAGGTGTGACATCAGATTTAAAACCATAGAAATGAAAATAAAATCGGCTCAACAGGGTTTCAAACATAATGGTAAAATAATATTTTTTCTGCATCAGTAACAGACATAAAATGTATCTCCAAGAACTCCGAGAGCCTCATGGTTTAAACATCCAGACAGAATTTTAACCTGAATATTGACTATTATTAGCCTCGCAACTCCAGCACAAAAGTAAAGAAGCAAACCGGGACGTCTCGGCTGACGCCTCGCCCCGATTCTTCACTAAAGAGTCACTTTAGTCTGAGAGCAAAGCACCACTCTATGCAAAGTCCTCAGGTCTAAAGCTCCAGCCCCCGTGATTAATGAGCGCTGGGTTTGCGAAGAGGCCTCAGAGGAATCCTGGGTTTTCTGCCTCTGTCTCTAATTCTTCTTCTCTCTTTTCTCTTTCTCTTTCTCTCCCAACCTCCTTCTGTCTCTCTCTCTGCCCCAGCTTGTGTAAACGCAGACAGAGGCGGTGTGTATGACTCCCCTGTTGCCTCTCCTCTGCATGCCTGTAATGATTACAGTTCAATAATGCCTCCTTTAATTGCGTTGCCTGCGCTCTTCGACGTGGGGCCGAAAGAAAAGAAACCCCAAGGAACGAAAAGACATCATTTTAAAAATTCACTCACACGTGCAGAACAAAACGCCGAGGAGCAGGGCTTTCTTCTTAACGTGCATTAGCAAGGTCAGAGAGGAGTGAAGGGATTCAGAGAGGAGTGTGTGTGTGTGTGCTTGCTTCATAACTGTAAGTGAAAATGAAAGTGATTTGTTTGTCATCTTGAAACACATCACACAGTGAACCACAACCTCTGCTTTGAGCCATATCCAGTGCCCGGGAGCAGTGATGGGGACGGTCCCTTGCTCAAGGGAACTTCTGGGCAGCCTACTGATCTGAGATTCGAACCCATGAACTTCTGATCCTGTGGCCTCGTCCTAAACACTGGACCAGTGCTGCCAACAATATTACTGCTTAAGGTTAGAACTGGCTTTAAAGAGTAAACTCTTACACTCGGTTAAGTTGCTGTGATATTTTAGTTACTATGTTAAACGCTAAGGGGAAATATTTCCATTTCAGGAAGTGTGAATTTGAAACCATTTGTTAAGGCACCTCATTGTCCCCCAATAGTGCTGCATTTTCAGGAAAAAAGCTGCTTTGATGGTACAAACAGAACAAATTCATCCTCAAAGATGGTCCTTGAAGTCCAATTTTGACCCTTAAACATGGTCCTCCAAGGAGCAAGGGACAGATTTGTACCTTTTCATGACCTAATGTTTTAAGGTGGAATGGTGAAACGGAAAGCCTGGAGTCAGGACAGGGTGCATGGAGTCATTCCACCTTTAAAAACAGCTGCAGTGGAATATGGTGGAACAATGTTCCTTATCTAGTGGGTGTTGAAGGGTTACCCTTGTTGGGAAGTGACACCCCAGCTCCAGTCCTCTGACATTGCTCAGGTACAGGGACTATACAGAAAATGAGAGACAAAAACAGTGTCCTTCAAGAAGATCTGGAGAACTGTTCCTTAACAAGACATTAAAACAGAAGGTCTGAATCTGTGGAATAAAAATGTGAAGAGATGAAAAACGACTTATTTTAAGCTTACCGTTATATACAGTAAATGCTCCCACGTGTTGACATATGTATGTATGAAGCCAATGAGTGTGTGTGTGTGTGTGCGTGCGTTTGTGTACATGTGTGTGTGCGTGTGCGCGTGTGTGTGTGCATGTGTGTGTGCGCGTGTGTGTGTGTGCATGTGTGTGTGCGTGTGTGTGCGCGTGTGTGTGTGTGTCTAGGTTGAGGAATGAGTCACATTTATAAAGAATCTCAAGCAGCCAAATAAACATCTGCAAACTAAGAGGTGGCAGAGAAGTGCGTTTCTTTCTTTCTTTCTTTCTTTCTTTCTTTCTTTCTTTCTTCTTTCTTTCTTTCTTTCTTTGTTTTGTAGACTGATTGATTTATCTCAGTTTCTCATGACTCTTTAGAATTAGAGAATTAGAGAAAGAGATCTTCTCTCTCTCTCTCGCTCTCTCACTCTCTCTCTTCAATCATTGTCTGTATGCACAATGCACAGTCCACCCATCCATTTATTCCTGCATTTGTCCATCTCTTTCCATTTTTACCTACACTTCTTTCCGTTTGCTGGTCCATCCACCCTTCCATTTGCACGTCCATCCATCCATCCATCCATCCGTTACTATGTTACTATCAACATATTTATTGCTCTGTCTCCTGGACCTTCCTCCATTCCCCTAGCACATCCCTCTGTCCATCCATCCATCCGTCCATCCATCTGCCTGTCTGTCTGCCCATCCTTCCATCCATCCATCCTTCCATCCAACCTTGTGTTTCTCTTTCTGTTTCCATCTAGCCACCAATCTCTCTCTGCCAGTCCATTCATCATTCCCTTGCACATCCATCCATCCATCCATCCATCCATCCTTCCATCGATCTATCCATCCATCCTTCAATTTTTACCTTTCTCCATCTGTTGCTATCCATCAACATATTTATTGCTCTGTCTACTGGACCTTCCTCCATTCCCCTAGTACATCCCTCTATCCGTCCATCCATCCACCCATCCGTCCGTCCGTCCATCCATCCATCCATCCATCCATCCATCCATCCATTCATCCATACATCCATCCATCCATCCATCCTTCCATCCATCTATCCATCCATCCTTCAATTTTTGCCTTTTTGCATCTGTTACTATCCATCAACATATTTATTGCTCTGTCTGCTGGACCTTCCTCCATTCCCCTAGCACATCCCTCTATCCGTCCATCTATCCGTCCGCCCATCCATCCGTCCGTCCATCCTTTCTTGATTCTGAATAAAGTCATCAGGACAGAAACATGTCTGGTGCTGCACCACGTTGATCTGAAAAGGCTGCTTAAACTAAAACCTATGAAAAAGCAGGATGTTTGCACACAGTATCACTTCCTGGAACACTCCATACATCATGTAATGGATCCTGCACTCCTCCATACGTCCACCTGTCTCCGCTCAGTCCGAGTCTCAGGAGACCTACTTATGCTAAAGCTGCAGCAGACAAAAGCAGTGAGCCTCAGGCTGTGGGTTGCCTTTTCCAGCACAAGGACCCTTTTACACGTGAATACATTTGAATACGATTTCAGACGTTTCGTTTTTTTTTCCAGTCATCCCTTCAGAGGCCATCAGACTCCAAATCATTCCATTCTCACTGACACTGGGGATGTTGAATTTTGATATTTATGTGAGAAACCAAGAGAAATGGAATTATTCATTTTAAAAGTTTGGAAGAATCCAATCAGCAGTCATACAGAGAGATGTGATGTGAAATGAAGAACTGCCCACAATGCATTTCTGCACAGTGTTGTTCAAAATCCTCAACAAATGACAAATAAATCCGTTTTATTTTACTATTCAAAGCACCATGGAACCTACTTGGTCTTCTGCAATGGTCTTCTTTTCTTCTTCTGCTTCTTCTTTCGACTGTTCTCATTTAGTTCTGTTCTCCATTTCTTCCTGTCCTCTGCATCTTCCTCTTTCACTCCAACCACATGCATGTCCTCTCTCACCTTCCTTCACTCCTCTTTCCTGAAAGCTCCATCCTCAACATCCTTCTCCAGATATACTCTTCTTCTCTTCTCTGGACATGGCCAAACCAGCACAGTCTTGCTTCTCGCACTTTGTCTCCAAATGGTCCAAAATGAGCTGTCCCTCGAACATACTCGTTCCTAATCCTGTCCATTCTCGTCCCTCCCAACCTTCAGCCATGGTGATGATTCTAAATGCTGATACTTTTTGGGGACCTTCTTGTCCTGCATGTGTCCTTCCACCGTGAATGTGTGCTGGAAAATGTCTTTTTCATTATTTCTGGCCAAATGTCAGAGATGATCAGAGAACGGAAAATCCCTCATAAACATTTATAAATACTTATTGCAACAACACTTTCTGTCTAGAAATGTACATTAAATAAATGTATTAAACATATTTTATTTTATTAATATATATTACTTAAAATCAAATGTATAATAGTTCTTGTAACTTAAGTCTTTAAGATGAATGAATATATAATACTACATTATTTTCTTCTATTATGTCTCGGCTTAGTTGTGTTTTATTTTTTGGGTAAAAGTTCATTTGAATTAATTCCAGGAATTCAGCTGAAGTAAATATGATCATCAATCCTTATTCCAACAAAATAGCATTAAAATATTACAATTAGAATATAATACTAAGGATATATATTGATATATCATAAAAATATAATAAAACAAATGTAAGACTTAATGTAACTTCAAATTTAACCTATTACAGAAATAGTAAATACTACTTATTTTTGATTTTCTTCTATTAGGTCTCTGCTCTGTTTTTTAATTTGGGTCAAAATAAACTTTAATTAATTTCAGCAGTTCAGCTGCATCTATAAAATTCCTTTTTATAATCCTCTCTCCCTTTCTCTCTTTTTTCTTCCCCTCCCTTTCTCTCATCCCCCCTTCCTCTCTCTTTCCCCCTCACTGTGTTTTCTCCCTCCTTACCCCCCTCCCTCCTCCCAGAGCGGAGGAGGCTCTTCGTTTATTGGACGTGCTTAATTTCCATAAAGACGACTTTGTTTCCTAATTAATCTCCAGGCTCTCGGCTCCCTGCCTCGCTCACTGTCACTTTGCACTAACCAAACACGGACGGCAATTTGTTAAGTCAATTATCGCCGAGCAGAAACTTCCCTTTCTTCCTTCGACGTGGACGCAGAGCGAGAAAAAGAGAACGAGACGGCGGCTTTAAGTCACCAGCATTACAGTGTCTTATGTTTCCAACACATTTCTGCACTTGAAGGGTTCAAAGGTCAGAACAGTGAGGTCAGTCTGCTGGCAGTTGTCCATGCACTTATTTAATGAGAAAACAGGGACAGCTAAAGTTCTAGGATAAAGATATAATTGATACATAACCTCCCATCATGATTCTTTGAGCTCACATGCATCATTTAGAAACACTGATAAATAATTTTAATTTTGTCCTTTTGAATTTTTGAATTAAATACAATAGTATTATCATTATTAATTGATTATTTAGCAAAAAAAAATACAGCAAATAGTGCCCACTCTAAAATACATATCTATCTCTATCTATAACTCTTGTTCAAACTTCCAAATTTTTTGTAGTAAATATGTTTTTTGTATCATTTGTCATTTATGTGAAAAAGATGTGAAACAGGTTTTTGCACAAGTAACCCATACAGCAATTTACATATTTTCTTTTATTTCCGCAAAAACAGTGCTGATCCTTGATGTATTCCCACCTCTGCTTTAAATGCATCCATCACTCCTACTACCGACCTCACCACTGTTAAACTGCCACCATACATATCCTATACAGTTTTCATAAAATGGCATTCTCTCTTTTTACTGCTCTCAGTACTGCATTCATTGTGCATTGTTTGTTGTACTGTCTGCACTTGTGTTGTTTTAGGTCATGTTCTATTTTGTCTTATGTGTAGCACCATGGTCCTAGAGGAGCGTTGTTTCTCTGTGTGTTCCTTCAAACCAGGGACAGGGGTAGCTTTATTTGGGGCCATGACAGTCTAGTAGATTAGGACATGATTGGAAGGTTGCGGGTTGGAGTCCCAGACCAGTAGGTTGCCCTGAGGTTTCCTTCAGCGAGGTACCATCCCCATCACTGTTTCCCGGGTGCTGGACATGGCTGCCCACTGCTGCACGGTGCAAAGAATGTATTCCGTTGTGGTTCCCTGTGTGCTGTGTTCACATTGATAAATATTCACAAATAGTCACTTTCATATGAGTATTGTGATGTTGGAGATGGTTATGGTTTAGATGGCTGCCTACCTCCCATCGTTAATGGAGAGATGGCACAATGAGATGGGGGAAAAATAATTTTTGCATTTTCTGTCACATACTGGGAATAAACTACCAAATACGAAAAGGACAAATAAAATGGAATAGATATGTATTGTGGAAATATCTATAAGCTGTGATACCAGTACAGTAGATAATATATCACCTAGTGTGTACAGAGAATGCACACACACACACACACACACACACACACACACACACACACACACACACACACACACACACACCCACACACACACAGTGGCAGAGAAAGAGAGGGAGCGATTGGAGGAAGCTGGAGTGAGGCACCCGAGCCCCACTGAGCTGCAGAGAAAAACTGGAGAAGTGTGTAAACATCAGCTCAACACACTGCTGCTCGGGAGCCGAGGCAAACAAACCAAACCCACCTCCATCAAGAGATCCTCGGGGAGCACAGAGGAGAAAGATAGTTGGAGAGATCCACCTAAAAGTATATTTTTGTCTCTAAAGATAAATAAATACATGTACACATCATCAGCATCCAGAAGTACAGTACAATTAAATAAAGTTAAAATAATGGACTGTTTTTTTTTAATGTTTGATGAAAAGAATGTTATTAATGTTTCATTTTTCAAAAATGACAGGTCTATGTGGAATAACATTGCACATTTCATTCATTCATTCATGGATCTCCATTCACATTGTTAAATATAAATGCTGCTGTTACATACACGTGGACACTTTTTCTGCTTATAATTTTACATCATGACTTCACCATTCACTGAGCTGTTTGCACAAAATCTGTCTGCATGAAACCTATTTACATATATTCTGTTATTTCCGCAAACAAGAATGGGCTCCCACCTCTGCTTTAAATGCGTCCATCACTCCTACTACCGACCTCACCACTGTCACACTGCCATCATACATATCCTGAACAGTTTTCATAAAATGACATTCTCTCTTTGTACTGTCTGTACTTGTGTAGTTTTAGGTCATGTTAAGGGTGGTGGTGGTCTAGTGGTAGGGTACTGACCTATGGACCAAGAAGTCCCAGGTTTGAATCCCACCTATCACTACCACCTTTGGGTTCCTGAACAAGACCCTTAACCCTGAATTGCTCCAGGGGGACTGTCCCTGTAATGGAAGTTGCTCTGGATAAAAGTATCAGCTAAATGCAGCAAATGTAAATGAACCAGTAGGTTCCCCAGAGGTTCCCTTGATACCCATCACTGCTCGCTGGGTGTTAAATATGGCTGCCTCCTGCTGCACATGTGCATGGGTATAAAGCAGAGGTTGCTTGTTGTTGTGGTTCACTGTGTGCCTTATTCATAATGACAAATAGTCACTTTCTCTTTCACATTTTTTCCCCTGGTGTTTTATATTATTGATGCACTCTCTCCTTGACCACAGGTTGCTAGGGAAGGGTCATGTATCTGTCTGTCTCAGGCTCTGAGGATGGTGGTCTGTGGAAACAATGATGCTTTTAGTCATTCATTTATTCACGCTTCCTCCATGCTGTCACTCACCCAGTGGAGCGATACAGAGCCACATCAGGGCCACAGTGGGAGCAAAGGTGAGGAGATGGATTTCTCTCAGCTCCAGAACCGCCTCGCAAGCTGAAATTCAATTCAGGTCAAAGGAATTGTACTGCTATGACCAAATTAAATTACAGTGGTGACAAAATATTCAAATGTGTTAATCATACATGCAGAAAAGCATTCACTTCTTCAGGTCCACCTGCCTCATATCTACAAACATTTTTCTTCTCTACCACACAGGTGTGGTTTCCAACTACAGACCTTCATTTATTTGCATCCATCAATGGTCAGGACCCTGCAGGACATCCGACACCAATATAAATGGTTCTATCTGTGCAGGAAAGGTGGGATTTTGCAGAGTCTTTCTGCTTTCAGGGTCAGTGAAATGATTCAATCCAAACATCTGGATTTGAAATAATATAAGTTATAAGGAGTTATACTTTGGGAGTTCAACCAAAGAGTATCAGAAATGATCTGTATCCACATTATTGACCATCAGAAACAAGTCAAGTCAGTTTAATTTACACAGTGCTTTTTACAGCTGTTGTCACTTAGCAGATTTACAGAATTTGGGTCCAAGCCCCTAATGATCTACTAACTCCCTAAAACAGAGCGACTTACAATTCCTAATTACTTCCTGGAGCAACTTGGAGCTAAGGGTTTTGCTCAGGACCCCAATGGTGGTGGTGGTGTTGCTGGAGATGGGATTTGAACCTGCGACCTCTTGGTCCAGAGACCAGTATCCTACTACTAGATCAGCACCACCATTGAAATCTTTTTGGAGACTTTGTACAAATAAGCCTAAAATGGTAATCCCAACGCTGAGATTAGTCATCCGTTTGGTGCGAAACTCTTATTGTTGTGGTCAGCATGGCTGTGAGTCACCACTAACCATTCAATAGTGCCTTGGGATAAGCCCACTGACCAATCAGAGGCCTTGCTGTGGCTTTGGTATCTAACATAGTGTGCATTGGAGTTACATGAGTTCCTCTCTCTTGTCTACACATCTATAATGTTCGATGTTCCAGATTATAGCCTAAATATAAATGTGCTCAGGGACAAGAGGGTTAACGCCATCTTTCACATCATGTCTGAAACTAATGCATTTTTAATCAGAGCCAGCTTGAGTCTCCGTATTATAATCAAGCTGACCAATCAGAGCTTGTTGTCTTGGTTGCAAATTTACATCATGTCAGCAGAACAGCTCGTCCTGCTTGTGGCGGAAGACAAAAGCTTAGGACAAGCAGCACCCGGACTATAAAAAAGACCAAATAACCATAAGAAACATGGATGAAAAGCTGGGAATGACAGTGTGTCCTGAACAACACAGCAGCTGTTTTATTGTCTACGTTCTTCCAAGTATATTCATGTCTGTTTATTTTTGTACACTGAGGTAAGTGTGCAGAAGAATGATCAGTTTCTCATAGCAAGCAGTCAGTCAATCCATTTTTTTTTCTTCTTTCATCATATTCTTGTGTGAAAAAAACTACAGCTTAGTGCCAAAGTAGATTAAATGAAAGAAATAGGAACTAATGTGTAAGTTCTCCAGGCTGCAAAGTGCCTAAAGATGCCAGATTCCAAGCACTCAGCGTTCAGCAGTAAATTAATCATCTGGAATCATCTGCTCTTGTTTCTTCACTGCTTCGTGTCTTAAGTGAGACGCTTTGTTCTGCTTGAAGGTTCAGACGTAGATCACTGTGTGGATTAACCAACACAAATCCTCCCACCGTCCAAAGACAGGCACGTCAGATAGATTAGAGATGCTAAATTGTCCCCTAGGTGTGTGTGTCCTGCAACTGATGACCTGACCCCCTTTCATCAGCTGAGAGCTGAGCTCCACCACTGCCTGCAACCGAATCAGAATAAGTGGCTCAGAAAATGAGTGTTTATTTATTTATTTTTCTTTGGTTGCTTGGTGATTCAGAAGACGTTCAGGGAAACTTCTCATTTCACTCAAATAAATCTCCATTTGGACCTTCCCCTCAACAATAACTGGGATATCCCACCCCCCAGACAAGAACATGCAAAAATGAGGGGTAGAGCTTAGTGCAAGGGCCGAGGGTTGAAACGGGATTATGTTTGCGATTCTCATTGAATGAAAAGACCTGGAAAGGCCCTTAGGGTTGGAATCCATGCGTGAGCAGCATAAATGTGATGTAAATGAGGCCCGTCGAAACGTCTACGCAGCTTCCGGCAGGGCCTGTTTTTCTCTCATCTTTACGTTTTATGAAATGAGGAACCAACGTCGTGTGTGAATTGGAATTCCAGACACGCTCCTTGTTTTCCTGATCCGGCTTGTTTGTTTTTCCATAGGAACCGGGCGCAGCGGCTCTGAGCGAACGGCCAGCTTTCAAATAAGGAAAATAATTTTCATACGCCTCATGAAAATATTCCGCTCAGAGGGTAACCGTCTTCAAGTGCGGTAATAGATTATTTCTAGTCCCAGCTAAGAAGGAGAGGGTGAGAGAGAGAGAGAGAGAGAGAGAGAGAGAGAGAGAGAGAGAGAGAGAGAGAGAGAGAGAGAGAGAGAGAGAGAAAGAGAAAGAGAGAAGCATGACTGGCCATGTTTAAATCACTTTGCTCAATCTTGTAGTGGGACACATTTCAGTAGGCCCAGCAGCTGGGGCAAAGGCGTCCTATGTGTCCATTCATCCGTCATACAAATAGATCAGGCCTCTCTCTCTCCCTCTCTCCATTTCTCCCTCTATTTCTCCCCTGACGGACGGAGCGAGAGCGATGCATTCAGATCATGTGGGATGACTGACCCGCTGGAACATGTTATTTTCAGTCACCTCCTCTCTCTCTCCTCTCTCTCTCTCTCTCTCTCTCTCTCTCTCTCTCTCTCTCTCTCTCTCTCTCTCTCTCTCCATTCCCGTCCCCTCGTTTTTCCTTTCTCTTGTCCCTCTCTTTTTCTCCCTTTCAACTCTCTCTTTCCTTTTCATTTCTCTCGCTCGCCATTGTCACTTTTCTCAATCCTCTCTTTCTATTCCTCTCCCTCTTCCTCATCTCTTTGTCTCCCCCTCTATGCCTTTCTCTCCCTTTCTATTCTCCTCCCATCTCACCTTCCCTCTCTCTCCCTGTTTTTCCCACCTGTCTCTGTCGCCGTCTCTTTCCTTTCTTTTTCTCCCTCTGTCTGTTTCTCTCTCCCTTCCTTTTTCATGGAGAAAACCTCAACCCTTCTCTTGGTAAAGAAACATTACAATGCATGAAGGTTGTCTTTAAGGGCTTCCTCACATTGAAATGTTTTAATTAATCTTATAATTTAAAAAAAATGAAATGTTTTAATAATTATGAAAGGTGTGTGTGTGTGTGTGTGTGCTTCTTCACAAACTGCATAGTGTGCTTATTAATTAATTCACTTACTCTGATCCTTTTCTCTCTGTTTCTCTGCGTTTGCACCACTCGTCCTCTCTGATTCTTGCTCGTGACACATTCTGGCTTTTCTAATCCTGGACTAATTGGCAGTGTTGGAATAGAGCAGTAGGGGCCAATTACGAGCCGGTGGCTGAGAGGGTGCTCGCACACATGAATAGGCCTCATAGGAGTAATTAGAGGGTAGAATGAAAAAGACAAGGTCTTGCTTGGCTTTATGCTTTATCACCAGACATCTCCACCATCCGCCGCATGAACACAGGACACTGCTCACCCTGATGTTCTTATTCATGTTCACGACAGGAAGCCAGGGCTCTCTCTATCTGGGAAATGTTTAGGGACGTCCCGTCTTTCATAACGCTTCCTGTAAATTTCTTGCTAGGGTGAACATCTTTAGTGTCTAATGGGTGAACAGGACCGGTCTACATGTGGATTCTTCTCATTTAAGGGTGTTTTCAGACCCATAGTTCTATTACATTGGTCTGCAGAAAGATATTGTCGATTAAAATGGATTCACACTGAATTATTACTAAACAGTACGTATATGGATCCTGAATGTATACATATATCTCACATACTGATACATGTTGATTCTGAAGAATTTGGATCCTAAAGAGATACTCTAAAAAAATCTGTTTCTAAAATTTCAGATTCTAACAACTTAAAGGATTTTTAAGTTCCAAAAGGACTTTGATTCTAAAAGAAGACTGTAAAGGATTCGATTCAGAATTTGGATTCCATATGATTCTAAAGATTCGGAATCTAAACATTCTGATTCAAAATGATCCATATCGATGATTCAAATTCTAAACTTTTCTGATTCTGGAGAGTCTGATCCTGATAAGTCTAAAAGATCATTGTTCTGAACGGTTCCGATCTCAGTACGGATTTGGGTTCTAAAAAGTTCAAAAGCTAAAAAACAAAAAACTCTTATTTTAAAAGCTTATGAATCTGAGAATTAGCAGAAGGTCTGACCTGATGAATGTGCCCCGATGTGTTGGTCATGACCTGACCACCCACTTTCCATTCACCCAGCCTGACCCATCCGTCGGCCTGGCTCTCTTCTCAGCACATGACGGCAGGATCTTTGTATCAAACAAGTGTGTGTGTGTGTGTGCATAGTGTGTGTGTGTGTGTGTGACCTTCTTTAGCTTTTAATCTGACATCTCTGGCCTGCTCTTCGGCAACGCAGATGTGATCCTGGCTGAACATAGCTCTCACACACACAGCAGATTTCGCCCCACACACATACCCCCCAACACACACACACACACACCTACACACCAAACTGCAGCATTGCAGTCAGCTCAGTCTGTATTCATTACCACTACTAAGCGAAAACGACCTTTTCTTCCTCAAGTCAATAAACTGATAAATACTGTCCATTTAAGGAGCACCACAGGAAGCTCGCTGGGATGCGATTAATGATGCCATACAAAAAATAATAGACATTTTCTAAGTGTATAAGAAGTTAAGATGATCTAGGATGGATCTCAGAGAGCATCCCAGTAGTGAGAATGCAGCCCTCTTTATATTGTGTACCACTGCCAAAATCATTCCAGTGCACTTCCATTTCCTTAACAGTTCCACCATAAACTGTAAAAAACGGCAAGCATTGGTCATTCACCAGACTCCGACCAGAAAGTGTCAAGTTTCATGTGTAAAGCAGGATGATTGCACTTTGTTGTCAATCATCTACAAATTCATATTAATTCATCTTATTAATTCATTCATTCATTCATATAAGGGTGGTGGTGGTCTAGTGGTGGGTACTTGCCTATGGACCTATAGCTCAAGAGGTCCCAGGTTCGAATCCCACCTCCAGCACTACCGTCACTGGGTCCCTGAGCAAGACCCTTAACCCTGAGTGTCTCCATTAGGACATGGAAGTCGCTCTGGATAAGCGCATTTACTAAATGCCGTAAATGTAAATATTAATTCAAACGATGAATAAGAATCTTTTCCAACATAAAAACTTTTGTCCTAGCAAAACATTTGGCTGCTTCGGTCACTGTTTTCTACAAAACAAGCTATTATATCATATTCTTAAAGTCCTGTACACATGATGACGGTGGATCTAAATGTTACTTGCATGCATGTGTCTGAAACACACAGGGAGTTTAAAGAATTCTGGAGCCTATTCCAGCTCTCGCAGGGTGAAAAAAACTGAGAAACACCTAGAACAAGCCGCCGGTCCAACCGTGGACAAAGGTTCAGCACGGACAGTCCAGAACCAGAGGGTGTGTCTATTGACTGAAGTAGGAAACGAGCTCCTTGCAGAAACTCACGTGGAGAGCATGCAAAGTCCACACTGAAAGGATTGTCAGGCACCCTGAGGACCTTCCCAGTGTGAGGAAACCTCGGTAACAATTGTGCCATAGTGTCCCCTGAAAATCCCATTAAAAATACTAATCCCCCGCTGGGACAGCTAAGCACTAGTGACAAGCTTTGTGTGCCAATCCTTCAGACGCCACATCCTACTCATACTGCATGGTCCAGTCCTCGTACAGACTGACTCTCAGCTCATTTACTGACAGATTCCATAAAAATAATGCAAATCTAAATGTTTAGTTTCTGTTTTTTTAAGGACGGATAAAAACAGGTTGGGCAGTTCCTCCAGGATGAATAACGACCGCTGTCAAAGCCGTTGGCCCAAACAACATACTGATTAAAGCAAGAATCTATATAACTGTGTTGAACAGGAAGTGAGAGAGAGAGGTAGAGAGAGAGAGAGAGAGAGAGAGAGAGTGAGAGAGGGAGGAGAGAGAGAGAGAGAGAGAGAGAGAGAGAGAGGGAGAGAGGAGAGAGGTGAGAGAGAGAGAGAGAGAGGGAGAGAGAGAGAGGAAGAGAGAGAGGGAGAGAGAGAGAGAGAGTGAGAGAGAGAGAGAGAGAGAGAGGGGAGAGAGAGGGGAGAGAGAGAGATGGCGAGCAGAGAGAGACAGAGAGAGGAGAGGCAGAGAGAGAGAGAGAGGGAGAGCAAGAAGAGAGAGAGAGAGAGCGCAAGAGAGAGAGAGAGAGCGCAGAGAGAGAGAGTGAGAGAGAGGAGAGAGAGAGAGAGAGAGAGAGAGAGCGCAAGAGAGCAAGAGAGCGAGAGAGAGAGGCAAAGAGAGAGAGAGCAGAGGCAAGAGAGAGGCAGAGAGAGAGAGAGAGAGAGAGAGAGAGAGAGAGAGAGAGAGATTAAATTACTGTCAAATTCTCCTCCCACTTTGGCCTAGAGGACTCTCGAGTAGAGACAGAAAGAGAGCAAGAGAAAGAGTGAACAACGGAGGAAGAGAGTAAGGAGAAAAAAGAATCCAGATGAGACAGAGAGTGGGGAAAGGGAGAAGATGTAAAGAGAGTAGAAGTAGAAAGAAGGGGGGATGAGAAAGAGAATGAAAAAGAGAAGCAAAATGTGGGAGGTGAAGAAAAAGAAGAAATAAGAAATAGACAGAGAGGGAGGAGAGAGGGGGGATAGAGAGAGAGAGAGGGAGAGGAGAGAGCGATGAAGCCACAGGGGCTTAAGCAAGTCTGACTCACCTCTGACAGCTTTGCCTCTCAAAGCACCATGTAAAAAAAGAGGGATGAAAAGTGAAAAATAAAAACAAGATTGAGATTCTAAAAAAAGAGAGCAAACAGCTGAGAACTGAGTATGTCAGATAGCGGAAGAACGTAGATTTCCTGTTTAATTTAGACATAAAAGTCTATGTGACTCATCCTTGCCAGTTTATTAGGTACCCCTCTTTCACACATTTCTCCACGTTCATCTGTGGTGTGAGGCATTAATTGGGCAGACTGGCATCTACAGCATCACCGAGCAGCTGTTCATAAACTCAGCATCTGAAAGTGAACTGAATCTCACTCCATATTAATAGAATTAAAAACGATTAAAGCCTCGAAATTCAACTCCAATAAAAACAATCTGCTGAAAATAATCAACATTAACTTCACCGCTTCCACTTTCATCCCGCCTCTCTACTAGTTCTCCATCACGGACACACACTCCACACACCCTGAACTCCACTCTCCCTGTCCTCTCTCTCACGTCTCCTTCACTCCGTCCTGCACCGATGGATTTTTGAAGACGTCTCTTCTGTCATTTGTGTCCATTTTAGTCTGAAAGCGAGTCTGGATGGGAGGAAGGTGATGGAGGATATAAAGATGATGGAGGATTCCTGTGAATTCAGACTAAAGGGAGGAGTCTGAAAATGTAAATAGAAAGTGTAGATATCCGTGTACAAGGATCTATGATATCTTTGGTACAAAGTGTATGGTCAAGTGTAAACATGTTGAGACTCTAAAAGGCAGAGCATCCTGTCCAGTCACAACACCATAGTGATACATCACTCCTGCACTCAGCAAATCAGCCAGTTCTTCGTTCGACTCCACAACGTATGACGCAAGACTCACATGTGGCC
Organism: Hepsetus odoe; assembly: GCA_017165825.1. Classification (NCBI taxonomy): domain Eukaryota; kingdom Metazoa; phylum Chordata; class Actinopteri; order Characiformes; family Hepsetidae; genus Hepsetus; species Hepsetus odoe. The sequence continues at coordinate 22,534,154 of CM029383.1, forward strand.
GTGACCAATTTTTGGTTTCTGTAAGGCTTTTTAGCCAAAGCCTGACAGCTGCTTAGCTATGCTTTGACCCAAGGTGCCACACACAGGTGGAAGGATCCTTCATACGCTGGATGAAAGAGCCATGATATTTTTTTCCTAGTCTCCTTTCTTCAGAAAATGGCTTGTATGATTGGATGGAAAACTCATCTGGGCTTGTGAAGTGCCTCATGGTGGCAGGTCAGTCTCAGCCAAAAGCAATCTGAAAGAGTGTGTCCAGCTCATCATCCCTTTTTACACTGCAGACTGAGAGAGTACAACAACTCATCTGAGAAATAACCAAAGTCATCAAGACCCCCTTTCCTCGGCCCTAAAAACGAAAGAGAGAATGGCAAATCATGAATCGGATTACAGTGAAGAAAGCTAGGAGAAGGTGTTTTAGGCTGTGGAAGATATTTATTGCCTGTGCGAAAACCGTCCAGGAACCTCGTCTAGATCCGGTTTGACTGATATGTTGGCACATCGTGCAGTAAAGTGAAAGTGACTATTCTCATCATTGTGAAACACAGCACAACACTGAGCCACAACGGAATTCAACCTCTGCTTTTCACCCACACTGGGCAGCAGGGGGCAGCTATTGAAAGCGCCTGGGGAGCAGTGATGGGAAGAATACCTTGTTCAAGGTACTTCAAGTCAACCTACTGGTCTGGGATCAAACCCATGACCTTCTGATCTTGGGGCCTAGTCCCTAGGCCACTAGGCCACCGATGCCCTTGGTCTGCACCAGTAACCCCTCAAGATCCCATTCTGGACTTTGGTTACGGCTACAGAGACCAGTGTTGGGTATTCATCCCACCATTTTTACAAACACTGATGGGGTGTTTCTACACCACCATGTCCCATGTTTTGCTTTTTTTTTAAAACTTGGTCTTAAAACCTCTTTATGGAGCATCAAATGGCTGCAAATGACAAAAAAAGTGGAGTAGGGCCAGTGAATTAGGCTCTCTGGGTAGCCTGACTTTTTTGGAATGCTAAAATGCACGCACCCAAAAGCTCCAGAGGGCCTGCCAGGCTGGGACAACTTTGGTTCTTGCATATTATTTTTTATTTTACTCAGGGAACCCACTTAGAGGGCCCATTTTCAGAAAGGTTTTCAATAAAAAAGCTGCTTTTCTGAAAGCAGCAAACACTCAGATTGAAATATTTAGGCCAGACGCCTACAATGACTGATGATACAATTAAAGTGCAATTCCAGTTACACCTCTGGTGCATAAAGCACAAAACTGAGATGTAAACAAGGTCAGAGCGACGTGGACTTTTTCCGACCCCCTAGTGAACCTCCATGAGTTTTTATATGTGTTTATATGTGTTTAAAGCACCCTGATCATGAATTAAGCAAAACTTTGCTTAAGCAGAGTCTCATGAATAAAGTTTTTAATAAAGCATAAGCATTTAGTTGTAATCAGTTCTATGAGGGAGCCTTGGGTGGATGTCTGGTTCCGTTCAAATTCATTATTAATGTACAAATCCAGACGTGCAGGTCTCTCTAGAATGGAAATGTTCACATTAAATTACTCTAAGCTTTGAAATGTCATTTCCTTTTTGTGAGACTGTCAAGTAGTTAGCAAGGTATCAAGGTCTACAAGTCAGTCATGGTGTCAAAGAAATAGTCAAGTGTGTAATCAGCTTTTTGGAGTTTTATGGACTTTTATGTGTAAGTGTGGAAGCTTTACATCCTGCGAAGGCACTTAAAGCTCACAGAAATTCTCTGCTGAAAGTCTTTTTGGCTCTTTCTCAATCCCAGCTGACTAACTCACTAGTGACTAACTCCCTGTAAAACTAGCAATGTGTCCTTGGCGCATCCCCTGGGCCTTCTTTTCCCAAAGTTATCATATCAGCTGCTACTGTTTTGGACTCTAGTGCTGCAATCTGGCATTGTCCTTTAATCTCCAGGAATCCAAACTAGAAGTTTGACCTATGACCTTTTCAAAAGCAGGCTTTTGGTAATTACCGTCCACCACCTGAGGCCTGTGTTGAGAAAATGTCTCTCACTGCACTGTTCCTCATATTCTCCTATGAATTATTGCACTTATCACTATTTACAGTCACCACACTGTTGAAAAAGCACTTAAGATTACAAGATTTCACAAAAGCACTTGTGAAAGGTTGTAATCAGGACAGGCCCAGCCTTGTGTGCAAGCGTTACACAAGGCCCGTGCTGATTAAAAAAAAGAGTCCATTTATCATGCTAGAGCCTCGCTCTTCTCTGCTGACAGAATACAGGACCAGGGATACATGTGACAAAAATGGACGTGGGGAAAGCATTCGATTCAGATGTGGATCAGCTGAAAATCAGGAAAGAAGGATCCTGATCGGCCCGTTAAGACTTGACCACTAACATGCTCAGGGCAGACCAGTGTTTAATCACATCCTGGAATTGTTCTCTGCAGTTCAATTCAATTACATGGTTTTCAGACATCGCTGTTTTGAACTTGGGTCAGATTCACCGTGACATCACAAAGCAAAAGCACCAATCACAGTGATAACAGGAAGAACCCTGCGTTAATGATGTCGGTTCTTGCCACGAATGACATCACAAGCGCGGTGACTTTTGAAGCCTTGTAATGGTCTGGATTTTTAGGCTCAAGGAAGCGATACCCTTGAGCAAGGTACCGTCCCTGTCACTGCTCCCTGGCACTGGACATAGCAGCCCCCTGCTGGAAAAGCAGAGGTTGTAGTGCATTGTGTTTCACAGAATGATTAATAGTCTCTTTAAAAAAATGACAACTAAAGACAGTCAATGACATCCCGATGACATCACACAGCAACAAGAGTGCTGTCTGTTAATGACATCACAAAGTAAAGGTAATGACATCACAAAGCACTGCCAGTTAATGACAGCACGAAACACCAGTGGCATCATCAAGTTATAATAATGTTTAATTTATACAGCACCTTTCTCACATCCAAGGTGGCTAGTGGTTAGGGAGCTGGCCCCAGGATCAGAAGGTCATGAGTTTGAATCCCAAACCAGAAGGTACCCTTGAGCAAGGTACCGTCCCCATCACTATTCCCTGGGCGCTTTCAATATCCGCCTGCGATCGCGTGTGGATGAAAAGCAGAGGTATTCCGTTGTGTTTCACCGTGTGCTGTGCCATGTTTCACGATGACAAATAGTCACTTTCACTTCACCTGTAGTATCACACTGCTGTAGCGTGTTGAAGAATGACATTTGAATCCATTTTATAGACGTCATACTGAGAAACTGACCAAAGAGACCATGAAGCTTAACGATAATGGCATCATGAAGCACCAACCGGCGTCACAACGCAATCACACACTGACAGCTCAGTTATTCTGCTGACCATTTTGTTCAAAATCCATGAAAAAACCTTTGAGCCTGATATTTTCCGTGACCTTCACAAGTAAAAGAAAAAAATCAATCTTCATTGTCAGTTTCCGTGAATACTCTCATGACTGGAAACCTCTTCAGGGAAATGTTGGATTTCCGAGGAAACCCTGCTTTCTGTCCTGGACAAGGCTATTAGGTGCAATAGGTTTTTCAGACCTTACAAAGACAAATGTCCACACGGCAACATTCACAGGTTCACAACCTCAGCAGCGATCACGGACAACCTGCCAACAGCTATCAATCTACCCAGTGTGCAGACGACCATAATGTGTGATGTGCGCGGCCTCAGGTTCCCCCAAATTCCAGACTTCACTTTGCTTTCTTTCAGGTGTGCTTCCACAGTTAGATGAGATAAGCAGCCGGGATAGAAAATGGCCAGAATGCAGCTTTTCCAATTATTTTCAGATGCACTGGCAACCAGTTCCAGCATGATTTTCTCTATGCACTGAGATAAGCACCACCCTGCTCAGGGCAAGCAGTTAAGAGAACGAGAGAACGGATGAATTCATTAATGAATGAATTAATTATACCGATGCAATCAGTTCCACAAACACACAAAAAATTCTTTCATGGCAGATGTTGCTGGTTTGGACAAACGTTACAGAATGAAGTTTCATTCTAGTGAGAAAACACCGTCAACTATATCAAATAATACTCATCTCAAATTGCAAGAATAATTAGTATTTCGCTCACCAATGTATCTATTATCCAAAGAGCCTTTCCTAACCAGGGTCAAAGGGGGTGTTTAACCCTATCCCAAGACAGGCCAGCCAGAATTCAGCATCTCTTTTCCTGACGGGCCTGTTCTTTAGATTGTGGGCGGAAACACCTGACGAAAACCCAGGCAGACACAGGGAGACATGCAAGCTCCACAGGGAGAAGACCCAGCCTGTCCTGATCTAAATCAAAACCAGAGCCTACTTACTCTGCTGCGCCACCCTAGATCTATCCCTTTGACTCAAAACTCAACATCGTGTGGCGACACCAAAAAAATCATTGTCATTTCTTACGGAGTTTTTGGAAGCGTTTGGAAGTTTGGCAACATCACCTGAGAAATAAGATGCATACCTAGGCAAAACAGGGATCAGATCAATAGAAATTAAAGAAAATATTAGTGACTATCAGTCAACAACCTACACTGCATTTAACCCATCACAAACAAGTGGAGCAGGCCAGCCATATATCCAGCACCCGGGGAGCAGTGTTGAGAACGGTCCCTTAATCAAGGGCACCTCAGTGTACTGGCCTTGGACAGAAACCCATAACCTTCCAATTATGGGGCCTGGTCCCTACACAGCAGGCCACCAGCTAATGACATCACAAGTCAAAAAGAGCATTGCTCGTTAATGATGTCATAGAGTACCAATTACATCGCACCGTTAATGACATCGCAAGATATGAGTGTGGTGGCAGGTTGAGGTGCTTGCATGATCGGAGGATCAGGGGTTCAAGCCCCCTTCCCAATAGGTTACCCTGAGACACATGAGCAGAGTACCGTCCCATCTACTCCCGGGCGCTTTCAATAGCTGCCACTGCTGCCGCAATTTGAGTGTGCATGGGTTCATCTGAGGTCCAATTTCGTTGTAGTTCTGCATGTGTGCTGTGCCATGACCTGCATGACGCGCGAGTTTATCCCCTTTCACTTTCACTTTCACTTTAAAAGATTTAAAAAAACTCAAAGGTATCCCAGTTGAAATGATGTAAAATAGCATCCTCATCAAAATAACTGTAGATGTGTTGATTTATTCACAAAGATCAGATCTGAATTTTTATATTCATCAGTCTGGACCAAAACAGGAAGGAGTGTCATTAGAAAAGTAGGCTTTTGGAAATTTGACAAAAAAACCTGAAGAATTTGTCATGGCTTGTGTTGCTGCATTCTGACTGGGGACACTGGGCAGAAGCTGGGACTTGTCCTGGTGCCAGGTGTGTCTCATTAGAGTCCATGTAGCTCTGTGAGTCAGGGCAGAGCTGCCGGTCGCTGTCCCTCATGCCAGGTTGAAGACACGTGGGGCTTTTCAAATAGTTGGTCCTAATATAGTCTTCCTGGCTCAAGTCAGCAGTTTAGGCCCAGCTTAAAACTCACCTTGAAAATCTTTGGGTAACTACGTCTAATATACTTTTCTTTTTTCTATTATTCTATTAATGTCACATGATGCTCCTTTTCCATTATCCTGACTCATCTACCACAGCTTGACGTACCTGGAACAGCGGCGGTCTAGTGTTAATGGACAAGGCCCCAGCACTGGAAGGTCATGGGTTCGAATCCCGGATCAGTAGGTAGCCATGAGGTACCCTTGAGCAAGGTACCATCCCCATCACTGCTCCATGAGCACTGGATCTGTACCTTTACTGCCACACTGATTATTAGTTGGGAGTAAATACAGAGGATGTGTTTGGTTGTGGTTCACTGTGTGCTCACAATGACAAATAGTCACTTTCACTACTCCTTACATTTAGAGAATATACTTCTTACTGTAGTCTGAACGCATCTGGCGGGAGTGCCATTATTTTACCCTCCATCCGCCTTCCCAACATCAAGGCCATTTCAGCCTAAAATGAACAAAATCCGCAGAAAGGAAGGCGATCCCTCGGCGTGTCCGCCGGGCCCGGTCGCACAAGAAGACGTCCCGAGACATAAACGTCAGAGAAGATGGAGCAGACTTGACGACGGAGAAAAGAAGTGAATGAAATTTGATGTTCATGATGGGAAGTAATGATTAACAAGAACCTTACAAGGTGAATAAAAATGGATTTTTTTTATCTGTTCCTAAACCAAACCTTCTCCCTCTTCCATCTATAAAGCTCCATTTGCAGCAGCTGTCCCAGGGGCTCTCCTGCTCTCTTGATTAGATTTCTTACTTGCACATATTTCTTGCTCTCAGAGATGCCTGAGACAGAGCTCTCTGTTTTGTGATCAAATTTTATTGGATTTTTAAATCCTATTGATTACAGCACAACTCTCAGATCAAGTACTCAGATCACAAGCCGAACGCAATTGCCTGCTAACCACATCGCCTTACTTGCTCGCTGTGTCGGCTTGGAGTGTGTCGTTCATTTTCGCACATTTGTGGAAAAGTTTATGGAAGTCGCTCATGTTTGGAAGCATGAATGATGATTAATTGCTCTGTCATCTTAGCCAGCATGGCTCTTTGTTGATTGTCTTTGGAGAAAAATGGGGAAGATGCCATAAAAACACTTAAGAAAGATGAAATATGTGCAATATGTTTGTCGGTATATGAAAAAAATAGAGTTTTTTCTAAAGAACTTGGGTTCCGTCTTGGTTTCCTACTATGGACTGCAGTACAAAAACGCTCCATCTTTCAATAAATGAAGAAAAAGATCATTAACTTGCTTGTTTACTCTTGGAAACAAAATGGGGTTGCAGTGTCTTCAATTTCATCCTGAAGGCAATCTAGCGTTAACCTAAATGTTTACATCAGACGGTCTAATTAAGACCGCAGCTATGAATAATGAAGAGATGATGTTGCAGGTGCTGAAGCATCCAGTTGCCATGGATGAACTGCATTATGAATAAGAGGGAGATAAACAAACCTCAGCTCTTTGTGTGCTGATGGAGGCTACCTGGTGAGACCTAAGGAAATCAAAACTACCCCTCAAGATTAGCAACTGTGTCAGAAGGGCCTGGTAAAGATGTCAGCCACAGCTGCAGTGGGATCTACTCCAAAGGCCCCATTGCTAGTGATCCCAGTGTCCAACACCCAGTAGTTACACCACTGAACTGGATAAAAGGAAAAAGAAATATTAAAAATGTTGTTTTTGTTGACATAGACTTCCCCAACGTGCATGGCATCGACTCAAAGATTGGCCCGACAAGCATGTCTTTGCTGATCGGCCGGTTGTAGGCAGAAAAATTAGGCATTTTTAGTGAACTCCTTGAAAGCAACCCGGTGCGCAGAGAAGTACGTGCAGCGATCAAGAAAGTGGATCGATTTATATGAATCCCGAGCGTGTCAGTCAACTGCCTGAAATCCACTTCAGTGAGAGAGGAATTGGGTTTCAGCCTCTTTTGGGATTCTCAGAGGACAGTGAGCTTTCCACTCTAATGCAATGCTATTTCTTTATGGTGCACCATATGAGAATCAGTCGGTGAGAAATCGATTCAGTTCACTCGCAACCGTCATTCTCAGAGTGAATCAGTGAATCATACGCAGCGAATAAAACCCCAACCTTCATCGTAAAGAAGGTACACAGATTAGAGTTTAAGATTCATTGTTTCTGTAAGTGACTCATTCTCCATTGATTTATTCCCTATTAATCTTGTCATAAGCCTTTTTGGTGAGGTTGTGAGGGTGCAGTGACCAATTCCCTGTTGACTCATTTAGTATTGATTCATTTACCAATGGCTGATTCCCTACTGGCTTATTCCCTAATGGCCTATTCCTAAAAAAAAGCTGCAGTGCCTCTCCGGGGCCTGTTTTTCTCCCAGAGTTACCATACTAGATGTTGGCAATTGGACTGTGAAGCTGCAATCTGGCTATTTGGTCTAGAAATTCAGGAATAAACTCCAAACCAGAAGCCAGAAGTCTGTTAACTTTTGCTGATGACTCACTTATGCCGAAGCTTGGTGAGAGCAGCACTGTAGCATACACTACAGATGATTAATTTGAGCTAAATGAGAACATACAGTGAAAGTAGGACAAGGCTCATTTCCTGTGTTTCTGTAGTAACACTTTCTGCAGGACTGGTGAATCAGTTGTGGGGCGTTGTTATTTGTGATTTGTGGTTTTTTGTTTTTACTCCCTAATGAACATCATTTGGACAAACACCGATTCCATCAATAGTCCTGTGAAGATCAGAGACAGAAAGCCGGATGCAGCAAAGGTGTCTGATCCACAGTGCAATAGAGTAGCGTGCAAGGTCAAGTCAGAAACAAGTTCCAAATTCAGCAGGCCAATAGGAGCAGCAGGAAACAGGAATCAAAAAACCAAAGCAGACAGAATGAAATAAGACTTTTCTTTAAATTGCCTAAAGCTCAGATGGCCTTGATCCAGACAATTCCTGGATTTTCTGTGACCCAGGTTTGATTTGGGATCCAGATTCTGGTTTTTACAGCCGGAAGCTCCGGATTCTTCTCATCTCCTTCTGCAATTCACTGGCTCACTTGTTATGATTAGGGTCACAGTGCTTTAGCCTATTCTAACTCTAGCAGAGCGATAGGCAGGGACACTCTGGACAGGTAGCCAGTCCATCTCAGGGCAGAGACACAGACAAACACACACATCTATGAAATGTAGCATCTCCAGTGCACCTGCAGGTCTTTGGACAGTGGGAGGAAGCCCAACCTCCTGGAGGAAACACACACAGACATGGGTAGAACAAGTCCACTCCACACAGAAAGGACCTGAACCGTCCTGCCTTGGAATCAAACCCAGGATCTTCTCACAGTGAGGCAAGAGTCCACTGTGCCGTGAGTGGAATCATCTCTGACAGTTCAGTTGCCTGACGCCACAGGGATCACTGATAGATGAGAAAAGAACACGGTTATTGTCATGGTTATGCTCGAGAGGCAAGGCACTCACACGCAGGTCTAACTAGGACACGTTTATTCAAACGATGACACAACTGCGTTGTAACTCAGTGCAGACAAACATTAAAATTTGATGAGCAGACAGCACTGGAGTCGGACTGGCCCAGGCTATTTGTGTGTAGTAGTTCCAGGTCGCCGGGTGATCAGTGGTGATAATTCTGAGTGCTTTCGTGAAAGCCCGGTCAGTACTCCGGGGGTGAGACCTCTCCTGGCCTGGGTAACGTGGTGGGCGTGGCCTCCACCCCCTCCAGAGGCGTCTCTGGGCGCCCGACCTGCGCTCCCGGACCTCGCCGTCCTGGCGGATGCTGTACTGAGGGTCTGCTGTGTCGAGAAATTGACCTCCACGTTTGGGGGCAGAGCGGCTGGGGTAAATTCTGATGATGATCAAGCGGAGTTGAGGGTCCGTATGTCGGGCTTGACCCAACTCGTTTCTCGACGTAACCCTCCCAATCCACCAGGTATTGAAGCTTCGGCGTGCGTGGAGGTCAGGAAGTGCGTGGACCTTATGAGCTTGACCTTGCGGTGGCGATGACAGGAGGGTTTCAGCCTCTCCACCAGTCAAACTGGTGGCCCGGGCGTGGGAGCCTGAGGAGAAGCGTGGAAAACGGGGTTATGTGCATGTGATCGGGTAGCGAGGCGGTAAGTGACGGCGGATTGACTTGGGCCTCTACTCGGAAGGCCAATGAACTGAGGCTGAGATTTCTTACTAGGCGGCCGTGGCAGGTCGAGTGGAGAGCCACACCCTGTCTCCGGCTTGGAAGTCGGGGGCCTCCCGGCGACGCCTATCGGCTTGTTGGCGGAAGCGGCGCACTGCCCGTTCGATGTGTGTGTGGGCCTTCTCACGCGCTCAACATGGAACCAGGTGTCGATGCCGGGACATCCGTGGGTGTGGTATCCCAGGCAGAGGGTGGTTGAAACCCCAACACGCCGAAACGGGTTTATGCCTGTGGAGGAATGGCGCGGGGTTTTAATGCGTGCTCTGCCCAGTAAGGTACTCAGCCAATGTGTTGCCGGTGGTGACTGTTCGCCCGGAAGGAACCCTAGTCAGCTCTTGAATGGATTACGCTCGGCCCTGTTCATTAGATTTGAGGATGGTAACCGGATAACGGGAAGCGGAGGTCTGATGCGCGAAGAAGGCCATGAACTTGAGAAGGTGAACTGGGGACCTCTGCTCCGATAAGATAATATCAGGAAACCGTAATGCGGAACGCGTACTGGAACAGAGCATCAGCGACCTGTCGAGCAGGCGGAAGGCGCCGAGGATGAATCTACATCCTTTTGAAAATCGGTCCACCACCACTAAGATGCCGTGTTACCGGGCGTGGGAGATCGTGGCCAAATCGATGGCCCACGTGAGTCCGCAGGGACGGGTAGGCACCGGCAGGAGTGATAACTTACCGGCTGGCAACTCGGGGTGACTTAGTTTGGGCACAGGTGGAACAGGCGGACCAGAATCGAACATCGGCCCATGGGTGGAGCCACCAGTATTTTCTGCTCAGCTGTTCCCTGTGCGGCAATTTGGGTTGCTGAGGCGGAGAAGTGTGGGCCCTTTACTAACCGGATGCGGTGGCGTTCGGCGCAGTCCGATCAGGCAGGCACCCTGATGGGGTGGAGGTGCCCTCAGCTTCCTGCCGGATGTCGTTCGATGTCCCATTGCACTGGGGCTGCCACTACCGTTAGAGTTAATATTGGTTCTGGCTCGCGACACCCTCCCTGCTGGCTTTCAGTGGCGTGAGAAGCGTCGGCCTTATTATTCTTAGTACCAGAGGCGGTAGGTCAGGGTGAAATCCGAAAGCGGGTAAAACAGAGCCCATCGAGCCTGGCGGGGTTGGGAGTGGTACCAGCGGCGGATATATTCGAATTCTGGTGGTCGGTGAGGACCGTGAAGGGTGCTAGCCCTCAGCGGATACCGCCCTCCTCAGTGCGGCCTTTACCGCCAAGAAGTTCCCTGTTGCCCGGTATGGCGTGACCTCCGCGAGGAGGGTTAACCTCACGGGAGAAGAAGGCACAGGAAAAAAGCCTCTCGGGTTGCCCGTGGTACTGCGGCTGCGCCCCCCCAGACCCACGTTCGGATGCATAGGCCTCGGCCTCAAGCGGCCTATCTGCGTCTGGCAGCCGTAGGATAGGCGCCAGTGAACTTCAATTTGAGGTCTAGAAAGGCCTTTCGTGCCTCGGGCGTCAGCAACGGCGGGAAGGATTTTCCCTTACAGCAGGGCGGTTAAAGGGCTGTCGTAGCACTAAGTTTTGAATAAACCGCCTATAGAAATTGTTGAGCAAGAAAGCTTTGTAACTGTCTGATGAGTGCGGGGCTCCGGCAAGCTGTGGCACCAACCCTCTCACCTTTTGGTGTTCCATCTCCGATTCCCTTTGGCGATTCGGTAGCCCAAAGGAAACCTCTGTGAGATGGAGACTGGCGCTTCTCCGCCTTGACGTACCAGTATTAACGAGGCGAGAAGGACCTGCGGCGTACCTGGTGAACGTAAGTGCGTGGTTCCTGAATACGTCGGGATGTCGTCCATGTAGCGTTAAACCGACCCAACATGTCCTCGGGCGTAGATTGATAACGACTGGAAGGCAGGCGTTTTTGAGGCCATGCGGCATTACTCAACACCTGTGAGCCTGTATCTGCCGTTATAAGGCCGTCTTCCCATCATCGCCCTCCCGAACCCTCACCAGAATTTATGCCTGCGAGAGGAATCCAATTTAGTAAAAAATGGTGGCCTCGAAGTTGCTCGGGAGCTGGCGGGTGCTAGTGGGAGGGTACTTGAATTTAACTGTGGCATTCAGTCCCGAAAATCGATGCAAGGCCGAGTCTGCCGTCCTTCTTCTGAAGAAAAACCCGCGGAGGCTGGTGATGTAAGGCGGTGCAGTGAACCCCTGTCGAAGGGCTCTGCAATATCTCCTCCTCGCTCGTCTCGGGCTCGGAGAGAGCGGATAGATCACGAGGGCGAGGTGGCCCTGGCTGGGTTCGTCTTTTAGTCCATGGCGGTGAGGAGGGAGTTGAGTGGACCTCTTTGCACTGAACACCTCACTCATTGAAATGATGACGGGATAGACAATGGAGATGGCAGGCCAGTGGGGCTCTCTACCCAGGCGTGGAGGCCTGCGGGTCGAAAGCGTTACAGTGCAAAGAGCACTCCGAGGACCAGGATTTTCAGTTTCCCTGTCCTCCAGTCTAGGACCGGTTGTGGGACCTCAGCCGCGGGATGCCCGATGCGATTCAAGTGATCTGGCGGCGGTACAAACAGGGACAGGTTTCAGTGTCTGCGTAGACAGCGAGCGGTGAGTGGACGGTGACCTGTGACACCCACCTGGGTTCAGCTGCCTCCCATCGGCTACCCTCACCGGACACGGTGTGAGATAGGGGATACAGGGGGACGTGCAGTTGAGTAGCTACCGTGGAGGAGATGAAGTTGCCAGCCGACCCCAGAATCAATCAATGCAAACACACAAGCAGACATCAGCACAGCGTGCAGATATGAACAGAAAATTGATGAAGAGGCTAATTCAGGAGGCGGTTTAATTACTGTGCGTTTCTTGGCGCCGAGGCGCAGTCCTTTGTATGTCTGGCTGCGCCACAGTAAAGCCAGAGCCGTATGGATACGGCGTTCCTCTCTGCCCCAAGTGAATCGCCCAGATCCATGGGCTCAGGGGACCTCTTGATGAATTCGTGGACTGACGACGTGAAACCCGGGGCGCTGCTGCGGTAGGCTTGGCTCCCCGCGTGGGCCCGGTGCTTGGCTGGTTATGCTGGTCGAGCCCGGTCGCCGGGAGTGAAGAGTTCATTCGGGCTTAATCCTCATCGGCGAAGCGAGTTCTGCGCTACAGATGTCGCACGTGAGAGGCCGTGAAACACCATGTTAAAGCAGGGTGGCTCCAACCACGCTGCCGGTCGCGGTAATCTGAAGTCAGGGCATATTCGCGGCGGGCGGTTCCCTGCTTCATGCGCGTAGTGATCCCCCTGGGACTGACCCGTGGCGGGGTGATCGAAAACCGCCCAGCGGGCGAATGATCGTATGAGCTCACGGTCTGCCACGCTGCCCAGACCGCGTTCCCCACTCAATACTGGCGACGGTAAGCCTTCCGATCACTGCTTTTATCGCTCTCTACCTCCGTTAACCGGAAATTGTCAAGTACATATCAAACGTAACCAGCAGCTGCACACCTTTCGTGGCAGCGTAATCAAGCGTTCTGAGCGATAACACCGGCGAGGCGAGACCGGTTGGCGCCCGAAGCGGAAAGCCGCGGCGACTGCCGGTGTCAGTCGAGATGATTAGCCGCTCCAGTTTGGTGTTGGATGTCAGTCAGCACAAATCCTCGCCAAGGATCCCCTGGGTGATCTCGGATCCGCTGCAGCTCATCCGCCATTTCGTCCGGAAAAATTCCGCCCGTTCCAGCCTTGCTGCTCGAAGGTCCGTTCATCTGTCATGGTTATGCTCGAGAGGCAAGGCACTCACCGCATGAGTCTAACTGGGACACGTTTATTCCAAACCATGGCACAAACACAACGTTGTAACTCACGGTGCAGACAAACAATGGGGCGGTGGGTGAGGACAACACTGGGTCGGACTGGCAGGCTATTTGTGTGTGGTAGTTCTGAGTCTGGTGACCAGTGTGATGATAGTCACAGTGCTGTCATTAAGCCCGGTCCAGTACTCGGGGCGGGGACCTCTCCCCTGGCCTGGGTAACGTGGTGGGCGTGACAGTTATGTTCAAACCGAGGGGTTGATGAATTGTTTTCTCAACCAGAAAGAAGCTCAGCAGCTTCAGGCCAACAGATAGCAAACAGGTTAAATGGCTGCTCCATTATTAACCCTTATTGTAGAATTTGTAAAGCGCTTGCTGTTTGATTCACTGTAAAGTTCAGTGTAAAAAAGTGTAATAACTAGGACATCCTGCAAGCTTCAGATGTCACAGCAGTAAAGTCAGGCTATGTCTCAAATGGCTTCCAGTACAACGGGCTCAATCAGGCCTGATTTGTCCAGCTCGAGTCATGATGGAATTCAGTCACAACTCTGGCTGAATCCCAAACAGCTCTCTTAGACGTATTATACTCTGCACTGGAGCAGAAGCCAATATTTTTAATTTCTGCATAGTGCACCAGAGAGTAGATAGTTGATCGAGATTCCCCCAGATAGGAAAAGTGACGTCACTGCAAAAAATACTGATAAAGGCAGGCGGTGCAGCAGGGCAGCGGTGGCCTAGTGTTTGGGGATTAGGCACCGGGATTGAAAGATCATTGGTTCAAATTCCAAGCCAGTAGGTTATCCTGAGATACCCTTGAGCAAGGTACCATCCCATTCCACTGCCTCCGGGTTCTGGATATGGCTGCCCCACTGCTGCAGTGTGTGTGGGTGAAAAGCAGAGTGCATGTTTCACTGTGTGCTGTGATTCACAATGACAAATAGTCACTTTCACTTCATTTGACAGAGATATTTGAAATCCTTCAGTAGGGCGTGCTTGCTCAACAAGAGCAATCTATTCGAAGAAAGCTACATTTCTTGACTTAACAATTGCTTGTCAAAAATAATGATCATTATTATCAAGAACTCAGAACCTTCTCACTCTGAGGAAATTTCTCGAGTCTCCAAAATTCTTGAGTCTCTCATTTCTTCATATTTTACTTACAAAGATCCAGGCTTTCTTGGATTTTAATGTGTTGTTGAGGAGCAGTTCTCCAGATCTTCTGAAGGACAGTGTTGTTGTCTCTCATTTTCAGTCCAGTCTCATGCACAGGCAGTTCTCAGATCTTCCTGAAGGACAGTGTTATTGTCTCGTTTTCAGTCCAGTGATCTCTGTACCTGAGCAGTTCTCCAGATCTTCCTGAAGGACAGTGTTATTTGTCTCTCATTTTCAGTCCGGTCTGTACCTGGGCGGTTTGATAGTTCTGTGTTGGTTAATCCACACAGTGATCTACGTCTGAACCTTCAAGCAGAACAAAGCGTCTAACTGCAGACATGAAGCAGTGAAGAACCAGGAGCAGATGATTTGAACTGATCCAGGTGATTAAATGTACTGCCATGATGCTGAAAGCTGAGTGGTTGGAACCGCTATCTGAGGGCCTTCTTTGGGCACTTATGTGTGGACCGCAGAAATATTTGTTCCCATTTCTTTCAATGAATCCTCAATATGACAATGATAAGACGGTATGATTGGAAGGTGATTCCCTGAAATGTTACAGAATCAGGATCACATGATTTTCAGAGCACATCCCAGAAAAACAACAACTCAAACAACTACATACTCAACTTTCAGACATTTACATTTCGAATTTCACCCGGAAATATCCGAATGGGCTCCTACTGCTAACCTGTTATGATTACATACATAATTTATTCATTTTATAATGATTATTATTGGAATTTATCCAAATTTTATGAAAGAAATCATCTCTGCAATCATATCTTCTATATAATATTATATAGTCCAGATAAATAGTCTTTTTTTAAATATTTTCTGATTGAGTAAACAGTAAGACAATGACAATCACCTCGATGCTACTTATAGGTGGATAATATTTCCAGCATACAGATCCTTCATCCTCCTCTCTTTGGCAGCCCGGCTGTTGTGTTTCAGCGTCATGGCTGCCAATCCCTTTCAAAGTTTTATTGTGAGCAATGAGGTATTTTTAAATGGAAAGTCCATGAGTTTATTCACAGCCCCCAGGCAGAATCCTCAGCGACTGCTCGGCGGCTGGTCACCCGAGAGACAGACAAGAAGTGCCAGTACAAAGTGCATTTTCCACTAATCCTAGAAGCACCCTCCATGCAACTGCATTCTCTATCTAATGGGCTTCATTTCTGACTTTTTCTCTATAAATTAGCTTGAGTTGTTTATTTTCTATATGCACACGTGTGAATATTACATATGTGAGGAAGCTCTTCATGTCACTCGGTATCAAGGTGATGCTTCAAGCTCCACAAACTCCCATTTGTTTTTGGAGCGATGCCCACTTCCGGACATAAACTATGCAGGTGTGAAGAGCTTTTAAATAATCGACAAATAATGTAAGGGTTTAAAGGAATCCTCCGTCTCCATTTCTCCGTCTTCAGCATCTTCCTCTTTCACACTGACCCCCTGCTTGTCCTTTCTCAGCACATCCATGAACCGCCTTTGTCCTTCATCTTCTCCTCTTTCCTGGCAGCTCCATCCTCTTATCTCCTCTGCTCTGACAAGTCCAACGTCCAACCTGAGCTGTCCCTCTAATATACTCACTTCTAATCCTCACTTCTAATCCCAGCATCTTTAGCTCTGACACCTCCAGCTCCGCCTCCTGTGTGCGTGAAGTAGAGCATTGTACTCATGCCACACACTGGGAAGATACCTGGGTGGGGCAGCCCAGCACCACACACTCACCTTCCAGCAGGGCTAAAAGTGTGAGTTACAAGTAGAAAAGTCCATTCTCAGTGTACTCAGAGTATAAAAGTAAAAAATACAAGAATGTACTCAGAGCATAAAAGTAAAAAGTACAGGAATGTACTGAGAGTGTAAAGTAAAAGTACAGGAATGTACTGAGAGTGTAAAGTAAAAGTACAGGAATGTACTGAGTATAAAGTAAAAGTACAGGAATGTACTGAGAGTGTAAAGTAAAAGTACAGGAGTGTACTGAGAGTGTAAAGTGAGGCTGTGTCTCCTCTGAAGGACGTCTGGAGCGTCTGTCTGTGCTCAGAGTGAACTGAATCTCACTCCATATTAATAGAATTAAAGACTATTAAAATACTCTGAACTGCTCAATAAAACAATCTACTGAAAATGATCACATGAACTTCACAGCTTCACTTTCATCATCGTCTCTACTAGTTCTCCATCACGGACACACTCCACACCTGAACTCTGCACTCTCCCTGTCCTCTCTCTCCTCCTTCACTCTGTCCCTGCACCCGATGGACACACAGAGGGACGTCTCTTCTGAGACGGGTCTGGATGTTGGGAAGGTGATGGAGGATAAAATAATGGAGGATTCCCGTAGATATTTGGGTTCAAAAAAAGAAAAATTCACCAGAAAACTAGATACTCAGAGTAATTAGAATTAAAAACTACTTGTTACCATAGTAACGAAGTAGCTGTTCCCCTGTGTTCCACTTTAGGACGCTCCTGAAGGAATACAGCTGCGGATGTAATTTTGACACATTCTTTAGTTCTGACTGAATGTCTGTCAGTAAAGCTGATTATTTGCAGGCGTTGAGATAAAAAAAAAAAAAAAGAAATAAAGCTAGGACAAATTAATATTAAGCTGTTTTGTGCCGACCAAAAATATAGATCAGACTGCTATTCCTCCAGCGCTACCCATCATGCCTCTCTTCCCGATTCCCATGCTATTAAGCGCTAAATTATTCAAACCTGACAGAATGGATTTGCAGTGATATGTCTCAGTCCAAGATTGAATATCTGCTCCATTCATTCCCTATTAAAGCGCTTTTTAAACAGAGAAATGCGCCACGGCCAAGTGCTACACAGTTTTTAGATAATCACCCGAGATATTTAAACTCCATTCTAGACTGCCAATGAGAAGCTGCGCTGAGGGAAATCAATGGCCCAAAAGCAGAGAACACAGTTATGTAGGTGTTTTTGTTTACTTGCTTGTTGCTTTGCTGCTGGAAAGCGGAGAAAGAACACCTGTTGGAGAAGAGTCTATGGCGTGGCTGCCACCCTCTACTTCTGCAAGAGCTTACAGAATCCTTTTAAGTGTTTGCAGAAGTGAAAGTAAGTGACTGCCCTATTGGCTGAACCACCCAGTGAGCCGCTGCCATGTGCACTGCGCGGCGAGAGCGTATCCGGCGCCCGGGGGCAGTGATGGGAACGGTACCTTGCTCATGGGTACCTCAGGGCAACCTACTGGTCTTGGATTCAAGCCCATGACCTTTTTAGTCCTGAGGCCTTGTCCCTAAACACTAGGCCACCGCTGCATCCCTCAGACTGGAGTGAAACGGTCTGAAAAAGCCAGATTAAAAATATTAACACAAATAATTAGTACAATCTAAAAATTCATTTGCCACCAAGCATCAAACGCAACCAAAACAATACTAAAAAGCTTGGAATAAAATAGACAGCAGAACACACACTGACTACACTCCCGCGGCCAGGCTGACCCTGCAACCAAATGTAAATGTGTTGTTTAACTATAAAACTATCACAAATAATATCTGATAAATTAAATATTTTACCCAAAGCTGTTTCAATACAGTGCTTCAACACAGCCAGAGCTAAACCAGTGAAAATGGATTTTTAAATGTAATTACCTTTAAAAGGTAATGACTGCACTATTTGCTACATCAAAGGGTACCTTTTTAATACAAGCTTCGTGCGATGCTGTGATATAATACCATCCTCTTCTTCTCTCAGCCCCCGTTTGGGGGTCTAGGGTTAGGGTCAGGTTAACCCCAACCCTAACCGTCTTAAAACCGTCTGTTTTAACACAAAAGATGAAAAAGTGAAAGTGACTACTCTTGTCATTGTGAAACGCAGCACAGCTGTACAACTAAACTTCAACCTCTGCATTTCACCCCATACCACGTGCAGCAGGGCAGCTATGAAAGCACCCAGGGAGCAGTGACAGGAATGGTACCTTGCTCAAGGGTGCCTCAGGCAACCTAACCTTGAAGGAATCAGACCTGCAATCCTTTGAAACCGGAACTCCCTCACCCATAGACCGCTGGCCGTAAAGAGCGAAGGTTTATTCAAAAGCGGTCTCAAAAGTGAATAAAATAGTCAGTCAGTCATTTTCTGGGCCGCTTGTCCTAATTGAAATCGCGGGGGTGCTGGGTCATCCCAGCTCCACACAGGGCGAAGGGCGAGACACACCATGGAGAGGTCGCCAGCCTATCTCAGGTGTACAAAATAAAATAAAAAAATTAATTCTCCTGGATAGACTTGACTCTAAGCGTAAAGTTTAATTTACAAAACCTGATTTGTAAATCAGGAAGAAACAAACAGGCCAAATCAGACATCAGTGTAGCATGCCAATACATTTTTGGGGATAATTTCAGGCTGCAGCCTCTCTTGGATTAAACAGGTTTGTTCCATAAGCAAACAAACAAACAAACAAACAAATAAATAGAAGAACGAATGAATAAATAAGTAAAAAAAGAAAAAAGAAAAAATCCAAATAAAAAAAATAGTAATACGAAATATAAAAAATACATGCATGAAAAATACAACATTTAAACAAATAAAAAATATAAATATTGTATATTAATAAATATAAATTTAATATAAATATAAATATTTATATTAAATTATATTATATTAAATTATATAAATATTTATAATGTAAATAATTATTATATAAATATTTACCTAGTGTAGCTTTTATTTACAGCCCATTACCCGCACAAAAGCAACAAAAACCTCTCCAGTAAAGTCAATTTTCCTTTCAGGGAGGCTCTTTGAGGCATTCAACAGCCACCTCATAATTTTCATTCCATGAATCTGAAAAAGAAAAAGATTATAAAACCAAAAGTTAATGACAGAAGGGAAAGATCAAACAGTTGCCAGCTGTAGCAGTGCGGGGAGGGCGTGCGAGGGAGTCCGGGAAGCTTTGATTTCTCTACATGCTCTACTAATGCACTAATGAACTCTCCTCGCGTTCACGAGGAAAGTGCCGCCACAATGGAGTCTGTAACAGCGGCGGCGGTGCGGCCTGTTCTTAGCAGCCGCTGCACTGCTGTCATAAATGAGAATTTGAGGTCAGGCCTGCAGGCGCAGGCCATTTCCAGTTGCAGAGAAGACTGAAGAAGGTTTGGAGAATGGGGGGAAAGAGCTTAATGGGGGGAATGATTAAAGACCACGTTCCCGTGCACCGACTCAAGTGGAAGCTTTGAAAATAAAAGTGTGATGCGATGTAACGCTCAGAGGAATAGAGTGGCTCCCATATGAAGCATTGCAGCGTGAGTGAGACGCAAATACTACAGCCGATGTTTATTTCATGCAGATAGAAACTCGTGACTGAGTCTCTTAACAGCAGAAACTGCTCTGATTGAGACGTCTGTTCGCTTTCCACAGGCCTGCGCGTTGCATTGACAGAAGTAAACAATCCGATGTCTTACTTTCACGTCTAGCCCATTGGTCTTCACTCCCACTTCCGATAAATTGCTTCCACATCTGGCTCCTTCAAAGCACAGGCCTTTCCCCATTTGCAGAATTGACAAGCGCAGCAAACAGAAGCCCCACGCCACAAACTGACAGCAATTAAAGTGGCAGGTTTCAGGGCTTAAGGAAAAGAGCAATGAAGTCTGTGGTCATTTTATAGCAGTTGAGGTCCAGATCAAGGCCCAGTACTGATACCAAGCTCACCCATGCTGTAGCCAAAAGAGCAAAGCCGAAAAATGTGAAATCATTCTGGTTTTAAACAAAAATGCTCCAAAGTTACATTGCTTAGTCTTTCGTTCAGAGCAGCTTCCATTTAATTGCATGAAAAGCCTCCCTGGAATTTGGGATTAAGGATCTTGCTCAGAAACTCGGTGGAGGTAGTGCCGGAAGTGGGATTCAAACCCACAACCTCTTGGTCAGCGCCAAGTGTAACAAAAGACCACCAATTTGAGACATGGCTTGATTAGGCATTGGAATTTAATTTCATATGAATTAAGCCTATTAGCTTTTCATCACCTAAACACTGCTTATTCTAGAGCAGAATGCTGGGATGGAGCCTGTCCCAGTGCACACAGAGCAAATGGTGGAAACACCCCTTGGTGGGGTAACAGTGGCCAGGCAAGTGGTTTGCTAATAAGTCAAAATAGAATATTTTTACATCAATCCCTGAACCATAATTTGCTCAAAGGTCATTCCAAAGTTCAACACTCAAAACAAAGCGCCATAGCAGGGTTCGATCCCCTGCTAGCTTAACACGTCCTTGGGCAAGACTCCTAACTCATTTGCCTTCATCTGTGCCCTGTTAAACAATGCTACTCTGGATAAGAGCCAAATACATAAATCTGACTGTATCCTTTGAGCATCACACCCTGTTTTGTAAAATAGATCAACCAAAACAAACCCACATGCCAGTTTTCATCTCTTAAAAGTGTCAGGTTTCAGAACTTCGGCAGGTCGCTGCAGTCAGGGAGCGGTTTGTGGTCCATTAAATTTGTAAACTTTAATTGAGTTTGTTGGATGTTCAATACAATCTCAATAGAGATTATTTATCTTTCAGAGGCAATCAAACATGAGATTTCTTTCCTGAAAATAACCAAACATGGCTGTAAAATGATCTTCCGTCCTGTTAAACTCAATAGTTCAGGTGTGTTATTCAACGCTCCGCCCCCTGGTGTGCAGTGTAGGAACTGTTTTAGCTTGTTTGTTTTAATGATTACATTTTTTATCAAAAGAAATCAGCAGGCATTTAACCAAACCTGGTTTAAAATATACATTTCATAAGAGGTAACATGGTGGCACAGTGTGTGGTGCTGTCAGTGAGAAAGTCCTGGGTTTGATTCCCAGGTGGGACGGTTTGGATACTTCCCGTGTGGACGTGTTCCCCCGTGTCTGGGTGTGTTTCCTCCCACCGTCCAACGACAGGCTCCAGCACCGCCTGCGACTGTACTCAGGAGAAGCAGCTCAGAAATGGAGTGAGTGAGGAATGTTTTCACAATAATAAAAAATCAAGATCACTAAAGTGGCCTGTCAGGTGCATTATTGATGAAATTGACAGTTATATTCTCGTTTTTGATCAAAATGAATTCATAAATCCTAAAAAGCAGGACATATAGTTTTGAATAACCACACACTTTTCTAGGGTGTGCCGCCTGGAATCAGGCCTGGAAGTATCCCATACAGCAACAGTTGCTATGGGAAAAAACACATGCCTTCATGATGTGACTCAGGTTTTACAAAAAATGGTGGTTCAACAGGAGGAGCGAGAACCCTGAGAGGGAATGGCTTTTTAGTGAAAGTGACTATGAGTCCCAGTGAGACACGATGAAATTCAACCTCTGCATTTAACCCATGCACACCGTGAATTGAAAGCGCCCGGGGAGCAGTGATAGAGGAATGTGCCTTTTTTGCTCAAAGGGTGCCTCAGGGCAACCTCCACCCGATCACTAGGCCCTTCCCGCCTTTATGAGCTAGACAGTTGAGTTTTTATTCATTGATTGAGCTTGTCAATGAATAAAAAATCTCTTTCAACAAAGACAGGGATCAGACTGGAAGAGGGATGATGACGGCGGGCTGAGAAAGAGGGAAGTTTGCAGGATGTTAGACTGGAAGGACCTGAAGCCTAAGTCGTCTACCAAACCTGTGGATCTTTTTGAGGTGTGTTTCTGTTTAACAGCCTATTGATCTACAGCACGGGAGAAATAAGCAGCGACACTTCACAGCCTGCATGAAAAGACACGTGAAGCCCAACATTGAAGGGCCCTTTAACCAGCCTTTCCAGCTGAACTCTGTAATCAATCAACCCTCCTGTCAACCGTTCACTCTAAAAAAAAAAAGCCTTTTCTTCTTTCAACAGTCTTCCGCTCCACACGGCTGAGCGTCTAGACAAGTTTATAAATGTTGCTAAAGGGGATGAGGGTGTGTATCACCTGATGAATGAGTAAAATGCCAGTGTAGAAATATATTACACCAAATAAGGATGTATTTGTGCTATAATGAGTATGAGTTGCACAGTGCTGAGAGTGCAGTTGTGTGTGACACCAGCAAAATAACAGGAGCAGTACTAGGGAAGGAAAAAGGAAATACCCTTTTCTGCATCACACTGCAGCCTGAAAGCAGCTCTCACACACACACAGGAACTGGCAGTGTGTGTGTGTGTGTGTGTGTGTGTGTGTGGGGGGGGGGGGTGAGAGATAAAGAATATTTACATTATCTTGAGCTTTGCTGCCATCATGTGGACAATACGATGTTATACTTGAGTTAATATCCTTCTTTTTTTTAAGAATCTTTCAAATTCGGTAACGTCTGTTGTACAGATGATGAACATAATTCTTTAACATCACTCTCTGTTATTTTATTCAACAGCCTACATGACGTGGACTGAAATATCTGAATCCATAAACAGAAAATAAAGGTACTGGGGCATCGGTGGGATGCTTCATTTTCAGAATGCGCATGTACAGTAACTATGATTATGAAAACATAATTCAATAGTATCTAGTACTCTTCTTAAGCCACACTGACCGGGACAGCGGTCTAGTCTAGTGTTTAGAGACTAGTCCCCAGGATCAAAAGGTCATGGGCTCGAATCCCAGATCAGTAGGTATACCTTAATCCAGGTCCTGTACCCATCACTGCTCCCTGGTAGATATGGCTCTGCCTCGCATGGTGTGTGTGGGTTAAATGGAATGTTTTTATTTACTGTGTGCTGTTTCGCACTGACCAGAGTGCGTCTTTGTTACTTATTTAGAGAAGACAATTCAATCGTATTCAAGGGGTTCTGTGGTTCTCAAGACCCACGTTGTAGCACATTTACGCTCTTTGTAACTTTTTGTGAGAGAGGACCAAAATTACACCTGTACTGTACCTTTATTCTGACATGTTTTAGAAGTTATTCTGTGTTTTTAAGTAATTAAGTGTTTTAAGTGAGTTTATAGCATCATCTGTTTAAGGTCTTTAATACTTAATCAGGCCAGGTTCACTGAAGGTCAGGACAGAGTCGCCCCCTCATCAAATGATGGAACAGTTTTGTAACAGGTAATGTTATGAGATAAAAAACTGAGAGATGAGAGAGATAGAGTGAGAAAGAGAATGAAAGCGAAATGTAATGCATGAATAAGCTCTCATCAAGAAACAAACCCAAACCCCAAAAAATGCCCATATTTGGGCGTGAATTATTGCCCCGGCAATCTTCGTTCGGCTCAGGTTAGAGAGCAGCCCTTGAGTTAATTTAGTCCTCAAAGGGTGAGTTTCAGACTGAGGACAAAAACAAACTCAGGAAAAAAATTGGTCAGAAAAGAGCCCATTGTTAAAATGATGTTAAAAATACTCATGGATTCATGGATAATTAAAATATATGAGTATTGATTATGACAAACTAACAGTCACACTGAACGTTGACCTCTGAGAAGTAGCAGAATGATATCACTGTCGCAGTTCTGTCCATTGCAAAGTTAATATGGACAGGGATTAATGGACTCCCCTCAAAACGCACTGCTATGACGATGTGCTGAAACAAACTAAAGCGTGTACACGGCGCTTGCGTTCCTCATGAGATCAATGCTGAGATTGGCAGGAAAACCAGATAGTGGGTGTGTGACATTCAGCTTAGTAGCTGCAGTGTCTCCGATAAATGGAAAGTCTGAATAACCGATTGTACCTGCTGAACGGCTGATCACCTAGGAGCCTATCCTTATTGATTTTCTACTATCAGCCAGAAATGATGGATTCAGTGGAGTCCCCACACCCAATTACCGTCTAATGACTGAATGCGTGTGATATATCATCTGGCAGATAAAATGCTAGAACAAACGCTTTTTTTGTTTGCTCGGAAGAAGAGAAAAAGAAGTTTTAGGAAAATTCTGAAAACAGGAAAGCTCTTTGTTAACAGGTGCAATAGGGCGTAATTATCGTGTGGCAATGAGTGGTAGAATTGGTAGTGTGAAGTAGCAGCAGAAGTAGTAGAATTGGTAGAATCAATAGTAATAGAAGTAGTAGAATTGGTAGAATCAGTAGTGAGTAGAGTAGCAGCCAGAATCGTAAGAAGGTGTTGAATCAATGAAGTAATAGAAGTGGTAATTGGTGGAATCAGTAGTAGTAGAAGTGACAGCAAGTAATGGAGTGGTAGAATCAATAATAATGAAGTAGTAGAGTGGTAGAATCAGTAGTAGTAGAAGTAGCAGCAAGTAGTAGAATTGGTAGAATCAATAGTAATAGAGTAGTAGGGTGGTAGAATCAGTGGTAAATGGAAACATGTAAGTAGTAGGGTGGTGAGATCGGTAGTAATAAGAGTGGTAGGGTGGTAGAATCAGTAGTAATGAACAGTAGTAGGGTAGTAGAATCAGTAGTGATGATAGTAGATGATGAGATCAGTAGTAATGGAAGTAGTAGAATTGGTGGAATCAGTAGTAGTAGAGTAGTGGGTGGTGAGATCAGTGGCAACAAGTGAGTGAATTAGTGGAATCAGTAGTAGTAAGTAGTGACAGAAGTAGTGGGTGGTAGAATCAGTAGGAGTAGAGTAGTGGGAGTGGTAGAATCGGTAGTAGTAGAGTATTGAGATTGGTGAGATCAGTGGTAGTGAAGTGGCAGCAGAGTAGTAGGGTGGTGGAATCGGTAGTAATAGGAAGTGATGGGTGGTAGAGATCAGGTGGGAGTGGAAGTAGTGAATTGGTGGAATCAGTGGTAGAAGTGTGGGAATTAGTGAGATCAGTGGGAGTAGGAAGTGAGTAGGGTGGGCAAGATCAAATTTAAGTGCATTAAGAGTGTGAGTAGTGGTGGGATCAGTGAGTAGTAGAGTAGTGAATTGGTGGGATCAGTGGGAGTAGAAGTAGTAGAGGTGGTGAGATCAGTGGTGGTAGAGTAGTGGTAGTGGTGAGATCAGTGGGAATTAGAAGTAGTGGGGTGGTGGAGATCCAGTGAGATTGGGAGTGGTGGGGTGGGTAGGAGATCGGTGGTGGTAGAGTGAGTGGTGGTGGTGAATCCAGTAGTGGTGGGAAGTGGCAGCCAGGAAGTGGTGGGTGGTAGATCAGTGGTAATGAAGTGGCGGCCAGAAGTGGTGGGAGTGGTGGAATCAGTGGTAATGGAAGTGGTAGGATTAATTAGGATCAGTGGTGGTGAGTGGCAGCAGAAGGAGGTAGTGGATGGTGGAATCAGTGGTAATAGAGAGTAGTAGGGGTGGGTAGAGATCAGTGGGAATTAGAGTAGTGGAGTGGTAGAATCAGTATTAGACTAAGCTTCCCTTGTGAGTAGTAGAATTAGTGGAATCAGTGGTAATAGAGTAGTGAGGTGGTGAGATCAGTGGGAGTAGAGAAGTGGTGGGAGTGGTGGGATCAGTGGTAGTAGGAAGTAGTAGAATTGGTGAGATCAGTGATAGTGAAGTAGTAATGGTGGTGGAATCAGTGGTAGTAGAGTAGTGGAATTAATTGGAGATCAGTGGGAGTAGAGTAGTAGAGATTGAGTGAGATCAGTGGTAGTAAAGAAAGTGGCAGCAGAGTAGTAGGGTGGTAGAATCAGTGAGATTAGAAGTAGTGGGGTGGTGGGAATCAGTAGTAGAAAAGTAGAGTAGTAGTAGTGGTGGGAGATCAGTATTAGTAGAGTAGTGAGGTGGTGAAGATCAGTGAGATGGAAATTAGTAGGATGGTGGGGTATTAGTAGTAGAGTAGTAGTAGTGAGTAGAGTCAGTAGTAGTAGAGTAGTGGGGTGGTGGAATCAGTAGAGATTAGAGTAGTGAGGTGGTGAGATCAGTAGTAGTAGAGTAGTAGTGGTGGTGGGATCAGTGGGAATTAGAGAGTAGTAGAATTGGTGAGATCAGTGGGAATTAGAGTAGTGGGGTGGTGAGATCAGTAGTGAGTAAGTGGCAGCCAGAGTAGTGTGGTGGTGAGATCAGTAGTAGTAGGAAGTGGTAGAATTGAGTAGAGATCCAGTAGGGTAGAAGTAGTAGAATTGGGTGAATCGTGCGTAGTAGAAGTAGTAGTAGTGGTAGTAGTAGTGGTAGAAGTAGTAGTGATGGTAGTAGTGGTAAGTAGTAGTAGTTGTACATGTAGTAGTAGAAGTAGTAATAGTAGTGGTAGAAACAGTAGTAGCAGCAGAAGTAGTAGGGTGCGTAGAATCAGTAGTAATAGAGATAAGGTGTTTGGTGAATTGTATGAGAGGTTGGACAGTAAAGAGAGGAGAAAAAGGACCTTTACCGATTGGCTAGACAGAGACAGATCTGGGAAAGATGTGCAGCAGGTGGGGTGATTAAAGATAGAAATGGAAAGCATTCTCACGGTAGAGAAGTGACAACCCCTTGTCGTGCGGAGTCATGGCACAGCACACGCAGACCTAACAAAATTGGACCCTCTTAGAAACAACCCATGCACACTCAAACCCATGCAGCAGTGGGCAGCTATTGAAAGCACCGGGGAGCAGTGATGGGGACGGTACCTTGCTCAGGGTTACCTCAGGGCAACCCTATTGGGAAGGGGTTCGAACCCCCGATCACTCGATCGATCATGCGGCTAACGCCCTAACCGCTAGGCCACCGCTGCTCACAGGTGAACAGAGCTGGTTGAGGAGATGGAAAGAATACTTTGAGAGGCTGATGAATGAAGAGAATGCGAGAGAAGACTGATATGAGGATGCTGAACCAGGAAGTGCTGAGAGGATGAAGAATGGAAAGGATGTTGGTATGGATGACATACTGTGGAAGTTTGGAGTTTTTTAAGAGAGATGACAGTGGAGTTTCTGACCAGATTGTTTTTCAGAATCTTGGAAAGTGAGAGGAGCTTGAGGAGTAGAGATGAAGTGTACTTCTACCGATTTTCTAGAATAAGGGTGATGAACAGAGCTGTAGTAACTATAGAGGAATAAAGTTGATCAGTCACAGCATGAAGTTCTGGGAAAGAGTCGTGGAAGCAGGTTAAGAAAAGAGGTGATGATTAGTGCTGATAAAGAGCTCTAAGGATGCAATGTTTGCTCTGAGGGTGTTGATGGAGAACTACAGAGAAGGTCAGAACAGGAGCTGCATTGTGCCTTTGTGGATTTGGAGAAAGCATATGACAGGGTGCCTAAAGAGGAGTTGTGGTTTTGTATGAGGAAGTCTGGTGTTACAGAGAAGTATGTGAGAGTAGTTCAGGATATGTATGAGGGCAATATGACAGTGGTGAGATCTGCAGTAGGGGTGATGGATGCTTTTACATCAAGGATGCAGGGAGTTGAGGTGACAAAGGTAAATGAGGAGTGAAAGGAAAGCTTAACAGGGTGGTAAGACCAGCTACACTATAAAGATTAGAGACAGTGGTGCTGACAAAAAGACAGACAGCAGAGCTGGAGGTGTTAGAGTTAAAGATGCTGAGATGTTCGTTGGGTGTGATGAGGATGGACAGGATTAGAAATGAGTATATTATCGGGACAGCTCCGGTTGGACAAAGTTAGAGAAGCAAGAAGAGTATATCAGGAGAAGGATGTTGAAGATGGAGCTGCCAGGCAAGAGGAGAAGAAGAAGACAAGAGAGAAGGTTTGTTAATATAGTGAGAGAGGACATGCAGGTGGTCGGTTTAATGGAGGAAGATGCAGAGGACAGGAAGAAATGGAGGCGGTTGATCTGCTGTGGCGACCCCTAAATGGGAGCAGCCAAGAGAAGAAGAAGGTCAAGCTCAAATTCAGTGTATTCAATTAAACACAGCCTTCGTGCCCTGCAGATCTACTTCAAGACCTGGCATTTGGCCATTACAGTGATATAATCTACTCCAGTTTGAAATTGGATTAGATAACTTTTACAAAGTTAACCTGAAGATCCAGGGCAGGGCCCCCTCTTGAGTCCCCAAACCTGTTTTTAAATAATTTACTTTAATTGTACTTAATCTGACACACCTTTTCATGTGGTTGGCAGCAGGTTTGGGCAGCAAGAGAGCTCGTTTGGGACTGGGTTGGGTAAATCCCATGAACAAAAGCTGTGAAAGAGCAGGGCTGGGTGTCAGTTCACTTGCTATTGTATATATAAGATTCAGCGTTGGTTATTTAACAACCAGGAAGTCACTATAGCGTGACATTCACCATCAATCTTCACATTTAGCAAAGTTCATGCAGGCCACAGCTTGCAAATAAGATTTGACAACTCTTAAACTATTAAACTAATCTTTATATGGAAGTTTTGCATTTTTAATAATTGCATTAAGCCCCATTTGCATGCATTTACACTGAAAAGCAGCGACTAATAGAGTCTTGGCCTTCGTGTTGTGCCATAAATGTCAAAATATGGGTAACTCTTCTTTTAGGTTATGTTTTGGTTTTTTTGGGGGTTTTTTCTGACGTCTGTAATATTTAAAAGAAGAAACACATATATAGTGTATAGAGTATGGAAAAAGTGCATATAACAAAAATCTGTTGATGCATACATATATGCTACTTCTCATGAACTTGAATCCTGCAGTGTGAAAGTTTAAATGCTTTGAAGAACTTTCAAAACAGTTTAACAGACCAACGTGTGTCCAAGAGCAGATCTATATCAGCGCTCATCACCTCTGCAAGTTTCACCTCCACCTCAAACCCAACCCACCTGATGATCAAGATCGGACATGTTCAGCGCTGAGGTGGCGCTCAGGCGACAGTAATTTACAGCTGGAATTACAGCAATACATAAGCAAACACTGGTATTAATTACGGTTAATGTTACTTTTCATTTATTACAAAGCAGAAAATAAACTTTGATGTGTATCCTTGGCATTACTTCAAAGGGCTCATATAATGAAACAACCAATCTTCACTTTTTGATGTGAGAGACTTTGATGTTGTCTGATGTAGCTGAAGAAGACAGACCATTTTATATTTGTGATGTCACAAAGACCGGGGGCAGTGGTGACCTGGTGGTTCGGGTGTTGGCCACATGATCGGAGGATTGGGGGTTTGAACCCCTTCCCAGTAGGTTGCCCTGAGGTCCCCTTGAGCAAGGTGCCGTCCCCTTCATGCTCCTCCCTGCGATGGGCTGGCGACCTGTCCAGGGTGTGTCCCCCGTCCTTCGCCCTGTGTGAGCTGGGATGGACTCCAGCACTCCCCCGTGACCCCGTTTGGGACAAGTGGCAGAAAATGACTGACTGACTGACTGACAAAGACCATCACTTGCATAGAAGAGCCCATGCAGTGTAGCTCATTGTAACTCTGCACACTCATACAGATTTTAGATTTTTATTATAAGACTTTCCTTAGACTGCGTTTTGAACGAGGCACAAAGCAGTGCGGCCAATCAGAGGAGAGCTCATTTACATAAATCGGTCTTAAAGTCTTAAAGGCATGACAGCAGAAAGAGTATGTTTCATTTTGGCTGTTTAGGCATATAAGTCTACTGAAATGAGATTAAATAAAATAACATGTAGGTTCCAATGGGTAAAAAATGCAGGAAGTAAAAGTTAATATATAAGGTACATATATAATATATAAAATATCTAAGACGATTATTCCAGAACATCAACGCTGACACCTGTGGGAGCTGAAATATGGGGCTGCCATGGGTTAATGGATAGAGAAGAGGACTTGCAAGTGGAGGGGGTTCAATCCCCTGGACTGGCAGGAAAAATGTGGCTGCTGAGGGAGTGGGTGAATGAAACTTGCCCACTTCTTCATCCACAAAGTGCTGCTCCAGTGACCCAGTTAACCCAGTAACATCTAAAATGTGCTTTAGAAGTTCTCCCCTGGATCCTTTTTTGACTTTCAGCACATATTTTATGATAAATGAAAGCTGAAAAAAGACTGAAATGGGGAAAGTGTTGATTCTGAGAAGTGCTCACTTGGGTCTCTAAAAGTATCTGTTAACTGCTCGCTTTAACGCATTACTGCAAAGTGGAAAGGTGATGGGACAGATGCTCAGAGCAAACATGCTTTTATGATTTAAAAAAATAATAATACCATTTGCTCCTTTTGGCTATGATAAATGGTCTATTTGAAGGAGAGGAAAGGCAATACCCTTGGGTCCAATCTGTTGTACCAGAAAAGACGGTGTTTTCTGCAAAAATAGTTAATTTAGGTATCCAACCTGTGCCTCTTCCCTACCTGACACAGGGAAACACTCACATTTTTCCTTACTGAGACACGGGCGGCCTAACATTTCCATTGCATGTCTCATCCTGCAAGATGTTGCGAACTAAACCTCTGTGTTTTTCATGCTAAATAAAAGCGTAAAGCTTTCCTAACAACAGGTCTACAAGAAAAGAATACTGCCTCTCTTCAAATCATCCATCAACAGCATCTGAACAAAAACAATTCCCATTCCCTTGAAAAAATAATTGTAAAAAGGTGTGTTTATGGCTGAAATCCATGGCTAAGGCTATAAGAGCCCATCATTACTGTTTTAGCAAAGTTAGGGAAAGTGGTCAATCTTATTGTTATTTTCTGTCCCTTTTTAGTGGGTCTGAGATTTTCTGGGACAACGTGCAGTTTGAAGCAATCACTAGAGGCAGGTAAAGCTGAAAGTATGGCAAGAATAGGAACGTAATGAGCATTAACCACAGAAGAGGACGAATGAGTGCGATTTCTGAATCGGTGCTTAAAAAAGCCAAGGTGTTCTAGCAGGGGACTGCACTTAAGGAGAAATAGCAGATACCTTAAAAACATAAAAGACTATGTTTCACGTCACTCTCATAAAAGTATAAAAGTACAGACTCTAAACTCTATAGTTAAAAAGTGTCTCCTCCATCTGTAGAACATCTGTAGCATCTGTCTGTGCTGAAAGTGAACTGAATCTCACTCCATATTAACAGAATTAAAGACTATTAAAGCCTTGAACTTCAACCCCAATAAAAACAATCTACTGAAAATAATCCACATGAACTTCACCGCTTCACTTTCATCCACATCTCTACTAGTTCTCCCGTCACGGACACACACTCCACACACCCTGAACTCCACCGTCCACTCTCCCTGTCCTCTCTCTCACTCTCCTTCACTCCGTCCTGCACCGATGGACACACAGAGGGATGTCTCTTCTGTGTTTGTGCCCATTTAGTCTGAAACGGGTCTGGATGCTGGGAAGGTGATGGAGGATAAACAATAATAGAGAATTATCATGAATTAACTCAAGTAATTAAAGTAAGGGTTAAAATGAAGAGAGTGAAAAGAAAAAGTCAAAAGCAAATTCAAGTAAAATACAGATCCCAAAGGACTCTACTTAAGTACAGTACTTAAGTATTTTTCATGCCCATCTCTATACTTACAGATCTAAACCAGTGGTCATCAACGCTGTCCCAACCTGGGGCAGTGGTGGCTTTGGGTTTAAGGATTATGCCCCTAAATCAGAAGGTTGTTGGTTTGAATCCCGGACCTGTAGGTTGCCCTGAAGTACACTTGAAAAGGTACGCTCCCCATCATTGCTCCCTGGGTGCTGGATATAGCTGCCCTCTGCTGCACCTTGTGTGTGGGCTAAATGCATTTCGATAGTCACTTTCACTTTTTGCAGGTTTCACCTCACCCTCATTTCTGCAGATTAACAAAGCTCATCATCAGGATCTGACATGTTCAAAAAAGGGTTGGAACCCAGTTCTTCCAAAAAATAGACCTTAAGGAGCAGGGTAGCTGCCCACTAAAGTACATTTAGGTGAAAATTTCTTTCGAAATCCTTTAAACACACCTGTAGATCACTCCGAAACTGCTGTTTCACAAACACACTGGATGAGTAATTCTGCTAACATAATGGAGTTCCATCAGCATGTGAGTAAAGCTCACTGGTTCTCAAAGGGTTTTTCATTCTAAGCATAAAAGCACCCCATTATTTCTAATTAAAATGGGTCAAGCAGGAGATAAGGAAAGCACAAAGAGCTCTGAAAACCAAAGTTCCCTCTTAATTACTCTAAAATTGCATGCGGTGGCTGACAGCAGTACAAACAGCAGGACAAAAGAATATTAGATTCGATATCTGGATGCACTGATGAGCCATTAGATGCTTTTATCTACACTAATTATCCATTTCATCAGCACTGACCCTAAAGATGCACTTTGTGGTTTAAAGTTACAAACTGTACTCTATCTGTGTCTCCGTTTGTCCTGTGTCCATGGACAGGACCTCTATGGGATGGACATCAGTTAAGCAGCCAGTAATATCCAACTAACAGGAAGTGATCACTGAGGAAGGACTGAAAAACGGCCAGCACAAACTGTACAGCTACAGGTGAATAGACCGACAGACAGACAGACAGACAGACAGACAGACAGACAGATAGATGGATATAAATATGCTCTAATTTTCTGTTTTTTTTTTCACCCTAAAGATATACAGTATAATATTGCGTAAGAGCATATTTGACCCTTATCTTGGAGAAGAATTTGGGGAATGTGAAGGTTAACGTCAGATGAAGGGTGGTGAGTGTGCTTCTGCGATGAGTCAGTGGCGTCTTGAAATAGTTTACATTAGAGCACAAAGCTCCTCATGAGATCTTTCAGTGCCTTTATCTGCCCTACAGGCCAAACCATTCTCGGGTTGGGAACAGACAGGGTGAGGTGAAAGTAAGAGTAGGACACAGTGTCCCAGTTCTTCTCCCAGAAACCTCTCACTGTGCATGAACACTGGCTTTGTGTTCTTCAGCTGAATGCATTCAAAATAAGTTCAGATGAACAAAGGGTACGTTCATCAGCCGTCCAGATCACATGGACACTTCAGCTCAACCTCAACCTTCACGCTCTCCGTGTACTGCATCATTTTTATTGTATCTAATCACCAGCTCTTTCCCATTCACACGATTAAAATGTGCGAGACAGAGGGACAGTAGGAGGAGTTCTGGAGAACAGTATTGATTTCAGTTGTGAAATCTGGTCCCAACCCATTTGAGGTGTGGTTGTTCTCCAAACCCACCCACTGAGCAGCTGAAGACTGGAAAATAAAATTGGAGGCGGATCGCTGCAGTTGCACTTGGGTGGTTCCGTAAGGCACGCCCTTAAAGGTACGACTGGTCCTGTGTGGCGTCTATAAAAGCAATCAGACAGCAAACCAGACAGTAGGAGCTTGTCGTATTTTCATCAGGATTCTCCAGCGTGAAGCATCTTCTTCTCCAATTCACAAGGGCTTGTTGGAACAAATGCTGCAGGGATTAACAAAAGCAGTACGTAAAGTTTACTTTGGATCAATTTAGAATCTAGGAAATGACATATGTTTGTAATTGTCAGTAAAGTGATGCTTTGCGAGGTAAAACCTAACCTTAGTTTTTGCTTATGCTTAGTTTAAGTGCTGCATAGCATTAAAAGCTGTTACAATGTTTTATTAAAAGGATCTTATTATTCCTGGGTTGACCTCCTCGCATAGATCAGGTTCTACAGTCCTTCACAAAGCTGGAACCCTCATACTTTACTGGGATTTGGGGTTGAATCTTAAAGTGAGAAGTGTTATGAAAGGTTCCTCCGGAAGGCTGGTGTCCAGTGCAGTGATCTAAACATTGCAATGACTTTGAACAGAGTTCATTTTGTAACTGAGCAGAAAATGTTGGATGTGCATGCGGTGTCGTCATGGTAGTAATGTCTTAAATCATCTGTTTCTTTTCAGTGAACTTCTGAGCTGGAGGACGTCGCTTTAATCCATAAAGAATGACTGCAGCCAAGTAAGACCCCTTCGTTTTTTTTGGAATAAAGATATACCTTAGTCCCTGCTGGCTGCAGCGATGCCCAGCCCAAGCTACATTCAAGATACCCATTCAGATCATCACTTCCTCTCACCCTCTATGATCCAAACGAGGCGTGTTAGAACAGGGCGATTACTAAACCCTGAGTAAAAGGAAAAAGGATTTCAGTACGGATTTGCTGTAATTTGGTGGGGAATGGAGAAATATTTCCGCTTAAAATCAAATTCGGTGAGATCATGATGTGATTCAATCACTCCTAGTCTGAACTTCACCCATTGGCATTGTGCAAATTGGACAACTCATCACACACTTGCATCAGACCATGTTGAGTTTTAAGTATTCTTTAATCTTTAGGAATCTTAGGTTTCTGAGTCTGTATGAGATTATCTGTAAATTTGGACAAAAGTACAAAAAAAAAGCATTTATTTGATGCTATTTCACCTTTATTTACTCAGGCAAGATACTCTGAGTGAAATTTCTTATTTACAGTGGCAGCATGAACCATAAAAGCTGTATGTGAAATAACTTGTCTGAGTTTTAATTGTGCCACACCACACCCTTCGATGTGCTTTAAGGCAAGTGTGATGGTTAAGCGTGCAGCATTAATAGGCGGAGGCTTGTCATCCTGTACTTGTTACATTAGCCTTTTGTGCAGGAAGAAAGCAAATACCTTTCACGTCCTGGCTGGTCGACACAATTTGGGGTTGAAATTGTCCAAGCATGAATTTTTGCTAATGTATTCCTCCATGAGAACATTTGAGCACATTCATTGGTTCAGTTACTGACTGTCCGTTTTTCCTCCAGAGTGATGCCTGTGAACCTGACCAGGCACATGGGCCTGAGCCGGCGGGCCGCGATGCGCCAGCATTTAGAAATATACTCCAATAGATATCAGCACACACTCCCGAGGCCCAGCACACCTTCAGAAAACTCTTGTCCGGTCAGAGCTGTAACACCACCCCAGCCTTCTCCCGATCCTATCAGCTCAAGGAACTCTCTCAGCAGTGGTGGGACACTGAAGAAGAAAAAGCGTGTTGTGTTTGCGGACGACAAAGGACTGGCTCTCACAGCCGTGCGGATTTTTGATGCCGATCCTCCAGAGTCCCCGACTGAGGACATCTCCCCGCCGGAACTGCCAAAGGACCGGCCGCCCGTCCATGACCGGATACTACGATTTCGGCTCGGGTTCCCTCAACCTTCTGCTGATCTCTCCTCGTTCTTTGGAGGCCTGACAGATTCTATGGTACGCCTGGAAAGCTGCCATCTGGTTGGTGGATTGCTGGGTGGAACGGTGCGGGTCAGCAACTTCAGCCTTGAGAAGGCTGTACACATTCGCATCACGTTCAACTCCTGGAGAACCCACTTGGATGTGCCCTGCAACTCCATGCAGCAGTTTCCTGGCTCAGGGACAGAACTTTTTGCCTTCGCTGTTCCTTTCCCATCCGATCTGAATCCTTCAGATCGTGTGGAGTTCTGCGTCTCATTTCGTGCTAGAAGCAAAAGCACGCTCCTTTGGGATGACAATGGTGGACAAAAATATAGGATCTTGGTAGATGTTGTGGACCCTTTGGTTTTGAAAAGACCTTTGATGATACCAAGCCCTAAATTGCCCCAGCGTTGGCTTAAGAAAAAAAGCCATCTTGTGAATTACCCAGCATGCCTCAGCCTCACATCCCCAGAGAATGTGATCGTCAAGCCCCAGAACTGGCAGAAATATGCCATCCCATTAGGCTGAAGAAGGAGGCTGGTCAAGGCAATGAATGGAAGTGCTGGTCCTTTGTAGTTTTCATAAGCAACGTGAACATTTTTGAATGAAGTATTTCTGTGAAAGCCCACAAAGTGAGAAGGACATATAGGCAGCCATACCTGCCACAGAAGAACCACGTCTGGGTCTGTAAAGAACCTTTCAGTGAATGGTTCCTAGTAGAGCCATTCTTGTAAATAAGATATCAGTAAATAAGATGAGTGAAGAGCCTCCGTTTAACATGCAAGTAATGTAACAGTGACCCAATAACTGCATTTTAGCCATTTAGGACCCATGTTTGTTAAATGTGTAGCGTTGTTATGTAAGAACAGAGCCTGCATCGTCTCCCTAGAGCGGGTAGAGGGGTTTCAAATTTCTTTCCTCGAGAACCGCTCACCAGAACAGCGATTTACTTTATCACGCAAACCTCCCAAAACCTGTCATTATCTGCTGGATTTCAGGCTTCCAAAACTAAGTTTAGTTCCCTGGTCTAGAGCAGTGGTTCACACCAACTCTGAGATACCAGACCGTCCAGAACAAACAGGGAAACAGTACAAAAAGCAGATCCTGAGGACCGGTTTGAGAACCACTGCACCAGGGAAGGCAACCCTTACTTGATCTGTGGGTCTGCTACTAGAACACCAGGACTGGTTCAGTCAGACGTTTCTATTGTGAGAACGTTTCCCTTTTCATTTGTCACCTTTCCTACTTTAAGGTCAACAGATCTGTTGTACAGATTGAGTCACTTCAAATGTGAAATTTGTAAAGTAACTGTAATTTTTGTACCATAATGTTTTATTTATATGCACCCGACATGCAATGATTCAAATAAAACTGACATCAGAACCTTGAGTTTTCCTCTATTATTGCAGCAGAACATGGAGTTGTACGCTCTTTATTAAACGCTGCTTCAACGTCTTATGAAATGATCTGGCATGTAAACATTGGGGACGTTCCCAAGCATGAGCACAGTTTGAGAACCAACTTGCAGGACGCAATGTTTCCTGCCTGAGGGTGACACACACTAGCGCTGCATTCTCCGCCCTGTTGTTACCTGCCTGAGGCGTGTTCTAGTTCTAGCATTGTGCTTTGAAATGTATCGTTGCCCTGATCATTACCTTTTCGCTTTAATCTGTCGCTTCCCTTAGTTAGCTCTGTGCTAGGATATGTCTTCTATTTAAGCTATTGATTTCCTTTCTCAGCTCTAAAGCCCATGAAAACAAAAATCAGTGTTTATTTTAAAACAATGACATTTTTAATTACAAAAGTCTAATGAGGAAGTCATTAATGGTCCAAAATCTGAAGACATTTTCAGCTTTTTGGACAATTTGATGTCGTTTTTTTTGGACTTGGCCTGTAAGTGAGTGAAAAGGACACACTGATTTCTAAGTATTTGAAACTAATTTTAAAGACCTGATCTTAGTTATTTATTTAAACACCTCATGGTCACTGAAATGATCAAGTTTGGGGAAGAGTTTGAAACTCTTAATGGGCCTGGTGTCAGCTGAAGACTGTCCCAGGACAAGGGGTCCAGTAATCGAGGATGGGGAGCTCAAAACTGCCCTGTGTAGAAATATTACATCTTTTACAACCCAGTAATGTTCATTAACACTTATGATATATGATTTTGTGACATTTTGCATAAATTTTGCAATCACTGCTCCCCAGGCACCGTACGTATAGCCAGTGTGAAGCATTTTGTTGTGGTTTTCGATGTGTAAATAGTCGCTTTCACTTTCACCCATCAATACAGTGCTCATTTTAGCTGCTTATTCTAAGAAGAGTGAAGGGGGCGCCTGTCCCAGGGCTCACAGGGTGAAAGGAAACTCCCTAAACAGGTCAATCTTCTATCACATGGTGGAAGCATACCTGTATATAAAACCTGTCTATATATACACTTATATATACATTATAGAGTACATACAGCAAAAAACACTAAATATTGAGTAAAAACTATAGAAAAAGAGCACGGATTTGGATCTTCCCTGCAAACTCTAGTTGTATACCCAACAGATAAACAGTTTTAAATTGCATATATTTTGGGCCAGACAAATAGTACTTTAATCATGGATGCTTCGGGAAGTGTAGCGAGACGTTCTGTGCGGTGGAGGTTTGAGCCCGGGAGGCATTAACCCTTAGATTAACCCTTAGCTGAACTATGGCACAGGTATGAGCTGCAAAACTTGCAAGTGAATCTCCATGGTAACGACCCACAACTCCTTATTTGGAAGTTTCAGGGGTGTGTTGCAAAGGGCTTTTGGAGAATTCCAAAAGAATTCACATTAATACTGAGTTAAAACCAAATACATTTCAATATTCATGGGGGTTTTTAAATGGTGGCACACAAAACAACTGCATTTGGAAGCTGATAGATTTAATGTACGTCTGACAAGAATTTCGTGTAAAATAATCCTACAAAATCCTACATGTATGTAGTAGGTAGGATGCATATGTGTCCCACATTATGCAGAATTAGCATTATACAGTGTAACGTATACAATATAGAGTAACATTAAAACTATTCAAATTAAAATCCAGCAGATATTGCTTGATGTAGATAGCTTTTCCATTTCTATTGTGGGAAAAGAGGTTAGAAATAGCACTCCCACTTACTGAAACTGCATTTATTCACAAGTTCTTCTGATTCATCTTGATTTTCGCAACCCTGTAGGTGTAGGTGGCTCAGTCCTTTCACTGGGATACCCAACCCTGGACTTAGTCCCAACCTTTCCTCAACTCACCATACCTGATTGGTCAGATGGTCTGGAAGGCATTGATTATCTGAATCTGGTGAGTTAGATTTGGGCTGGAATGGAGCTTTGCAAGATGTAGATTCCAGCAGCAGGGCTTGGCAACCTGACTCATGCTAAAGTAAGGAGTGTCTAAATTAAGACTAGGAGAACTAAACGTTCAGAGGTAGACTAATGTATATAAGCTAAATACCTGGAGAACCGATTATGTGCCTACATTTGGGAAACTTTTGCAAAATAAACCATAAGGAGGAGCTCAGCGTTGAATGACTTCTAATTATTGATCAGTTTCTCCATGTTGGAAACATTTTGTAATCCCATGATGCCTTTGATTGAGTATGTTGACATGGTATACACACGTGCAGCAGGGGGCAGCCATATCCAGCACCAGGGGAGCAGTGATGGGCACGGTACCATGCACAAGAGCACCTACTGGTCTAGAATTTAAGACCACAACCTTTTGGTCCTGGAGCCTAGTCTCTGAACACTAGACTCCCACCGCCCCAGAGCACAGGTGAGAAATAATGCGTCCAGTTAACGTTCACTTTATTAGTCTGGGTCCTTGATTCAATAGTGGAAACTTTATTGGTGCGATTAGCAACCATTTCATCCATCATTGAGAAGAACCGAGTCTTGAGGACAAAACCATCTGAAAAACTAGTTCTGTTCTAGGAATGGTTCTTTAACGAATAAATTGTGAGGTTCGAGAACAATAACGAATAATAGGAAATAGTTCAATTAAGGGATTCCAGGATTAATTAATGCTCTATTAATGGTTTAATGGTTCAATCCCATGGTTGTGGGTTTGAATCCCACACCAGTAGGTTGCCCTGTGGTTCCCTTGAACAAGGCGCTGCCCCCATCACTGCTCCCTGGGTGGAGGATATGGCTGTCGCCTGCTGCAGGAGAAAGAATTTGGTTGTGGTTCACTTTGTGCTGTGCCTTCACAATGAGTAGTCACTTTCACTTTCAAAACACTGTGATTGTGGCTTGAACGTTCAGTACGGATCTGGAAAAACCTGAAATTGGTGTAGGTTCCTCATTGGAGGTTCTCAGGTTTTCATTACTTTAATGTTTTAACAAGTAACGTTGTGCTACTAAGAATATGAAGCATCTTCTCAAAAACGACCTCTAATTACTCCCAACAGCGACAGCTACACTATCGATCGGAATTATGGGATGGGAGTCCAGTCCAGGATAAGTTACAGCCCATTATCTTGGTTCTCTTAATCTACTGTGTGAACACCATTGCTTCATTCTAATCCATTCATTGTCCTACCAAGACGCACTGCTTAGATGCAAGGAAGTGATTTAGGGTGCAAGTGATAAGCATGTGTTAGGTAAACCACTAAACCTCTCTTTCTCAATCTAGTCCCCCGGGAACCACTACAGATGGCATATATTTTTGTCAATCCCAGCTTTCACAGCCCAACCGAGCAAAGGTAAAAACCCGAGAACTGGGACAGAGCGAAAAATATCAACAGCCTGGGGTGAGGAGTGATATGTTCCTTGAGGGAAACCCTAAACCGAGACTAAATCCTGGTTATGGTGGAATGTAGGCGTGTGTAGTGTACATGCCCATGGGGATCCTTGCATGTACTTTTCAAATTAAAGTGATAAACCCATGAAAAATTAAATGTGCACAGTTTTTTCTCTAGAGTCCCAGAGTCCCCTAGCGAGCAAACCAAAGGCAACAGAGGCAGAGCTTCCTAAAACTGGAGGAAGAAACCTCGGAAAGAACCGAGACTCAGAGGGGAAACCCGTCCTCTTCTCTATCAGGTTCATATCAGAAAAATAATCCTTTGTTCTGCAACAAAATAAAAGAAAACAAAAAAACAACAAAGTCTCTTTGGAAACAAACGTGTGTGGTGGGACGCTCCGGGTTCTGTATGGAGTGGAGTGTGTGTGTGTGTGTGTGTGTGTGTGTTTCCTCCAGAAGTTACTTTTGCCCAAAGATCTGC
This sequence comes from Hepsetus odoe, assembly GCA_017165825.1. Lineage (NCBI taxonomy): Eukaryota > Metazoa > Chordata > Actinopteri > Characiformes > Hepsetidae > Hepsetus > Hepsetus odoe. Next base: position 22,574,708 of record CM029383.1, read on the forward strand.
ACGTCAGATGGATTGGAGATCCTAAATTGTCCCCTAAGTGTGAGTGTGTGTGTGTGTGTGTGTGTGTGTGTGTGTGTGTGTGTGTGTGTGTGTGTGTGTGTGTGTGTGTGTGTGTGTGTGTGTCTGCCTTGCGACTGACTGGCGACCTTTCCAGGATGTGAAATCACTTTTCACCCTGAAACCTGGAAGAGACTCCAGCAACCCTAAATAATACAAGCGGCTCAGAAAACGACCGAGTGATAAATTGTATTAGAATAAATAACGTTTCCCATTTGGATGTTATATATTATATTATATATTATGTATGATGTTTCAGAGGCCTTTTACAGACGAAAGTGAAAGTCTTTTGCTTGTTTCACCAAAGTATTGCTTTAAGCACACCAACAAAAAGGAAGTGAACAGATATAAAGAATTAATACGTATGTCAGGCACAGCACGGTCTGAACTCATGGGAAATGCTTCTGTTGTGAGAGCAACCAGGTACATGTGAGTTCAATCTCACCTGGCCTGAAATGCCACTAAGCTGCAGGTTTCCATGGCAGCGCGACACTCTGTTTGTACCCGTTTGAAAGGTAGAGCCTGCTGAAGTCCCTCGGGGAGAGAGGGAGGAGAGAGAGAGGGAATTCCTTTCTCTTTCCCACTCGCCTGCAGGTGTTTAACGTATGCCTCGCATGTCCTCATGCAGCACGGCAGGACGAAATGTCTCACACTGTAATTTTCTTGTACTTTTTCTGGGCCCACGTGCTTGTGCCGAGTTAACGCCCTTTACGCAGGCTGTTTAAACAGCTTTAACTGTCTGATCTTTAGGCCGCTGGCGCAAAAACACAATTCACATTGAAGTGTAGTCTGACAAGAGATGAGCCATTGTAGCAGGAGCTTCTCCTGGGAGTGAAATCCTGCCCTGAAGCGTTTCCACTTTAAATATATATATGAGTGTTTGTTTCCCATTCAAAAGTAGTATATATGCTATATAATCTTAAGTGTTTGTCCTCCTTTTGGAAGGGGTTGTGTCCTTTTGAAGGCTGTGGGTTTGAATCCCAGACCAAGAGGTTGGCCTGAGGTACCCTTGAGCATGTTACTGTCCCCATCACTGCTCCCCGGGTGCTGGATATGGCTGCCCGCTGCAGCAGTGTGTGATGGGTTAAATACAGAGGATGTATTTGGTTGCGGTTCACTGTGTTCACAATGACGAATAGCCACTTTCATCCTTTTATCCAGGGTGACTATTCATTTTCTAATTACAGGGACAGTCTGCCCTGGAGCTATTTGGGGTTAAGGGTTTTGCTCAGGAACCCAGCTGTGGTGGTGCTTGGAGGTGGGATCTGAGCCTGCATCTGCTTGGTCCACCTTCAAATATACTTTCCCTACATCACATATTCCCTCAGATCCAAGCACTAAACCAATGTCCAACTTTTGGCCATTTTTGATCCCTATACAGCACTGGACACACTCCATTTGGGCAACGTCTGCATCTATCCTGTGGAGAATCCCTCTAACTTAGTATTTAGTTTGTTAGTTAACTGTCCATGTAACTGGTGCTGGGCTTCACACTGCTACACTTAATAGTGCGTAAAATAGTACAAAACCATCGGGCCGTCTGTTTATCTCGTCCACTGTTTCGATTCACAAATCGGAACAATGTGGTAAAGATGCGATTACAACTGAAGTCATTAAACAACGACGCGTATTTTGGATGAAATGTTTGTTGCAAAGATGTATGAACCCCTGGTGTCCAATCTTTCATTCCCTCCACTGAGACAGAGACATATCCAACAGCATAAATGCTCTCTTTCCTCTGGGCTTTGTTGGGATTCTGTAGAAGTTCAGCGCATCCAATTCCAACTATCCAGCATTGTGATGTGTGGTGGGAAGGGGAAGAAAGATTCACTTTGGCCTCCAGGTGGGATGTCCTCAAAGTGTGTGATGAGAAAACCATGACTAGAATGACTAGAAGAGTGCTAAAGTGTGCAAAAATTACGATAAGAGTTTGGAATGAAGGCCCAACAAGTTTGATGAACCATGTAAAATATGTAAATGTAGCAATACTAATTTCAAATATTTACACAAAACGATACTAATCTCAACTATGCAACCACTAAGGGTGGTGCTAAAACATGGAATTCAGAGCTTCAAAAGGCATCAGTTCTTCCGCCACTTCACTGGTGTCCCTTCTTACATTCAAACGTGCCGTTAGCTCCAATTCCAACCCAGTCCTTCACTTAATTTGCAAAAGATTTACATCATTAAAATTACCCAGTACACCTTTACTCACAATTTGAGTAGGATTAGAGTCTACAATTGTGGCTTCTATTGCAACATAATGCACACAGCTGTACTATGAGGCAGCGGTGGCCTAGAGGTTCGGGACCAAGCTCCAGGATCTAAAGGTTGTGGGTCTAAAGGCAGTAGGTTGCCCTGAGGTATCCTTGGGCGAGGTACCGTCCACATCACTGCTCTCTGAGTGTTTAAAATAGCTGCCCTTTGCCGTGTGTGTGGATGAAATGCAGAGGAAACATTTAATTGTGCTTCAAAAATAACGCCAAATGGTCCCTTTATTGTGTCTGATATTGCCAAACAACATATATAGAGTAGGCAGCAACAAAACGACTTCCTTTTATGGCTAAATACAAACCTTCAAAATGATTTTTTAATTGTTAATTGAAACTTACCCTGTAAAATGTCATTCAGGCCAGCTTCACTAGGAATAAAACTGTATTATTACTGGCTAAGCACTGAATTAAACTGTACAGCCAGGTGCATATTTAATGTTTTGGTAACTGAATCACCCTTCAGAGACAGTGACTGTGGTGAGTCATGGTTGAATAGGCTTTTTGTCTGGATTTAGGCTTAACCTGAGGTTGAAAACCAGCTGTTAGAGTGTACATTAGGCCACCATGAGAATGGCTCCTTGTCTGTGCTATGAGTAAGCAGAGGCTCAGCCTAACAAACACTGCACGGCTGTTTTCCAGCAGCTTCCTTATGACTAAGAGCACATTCCAGCACATGCATTCTTTCTATTAACGTCGTGCATTCGCGCAGAACATGGGAACAGGAACCGGCAGGCACGGGCCTGAGCAAGCGGCTGAAATCGCACCAGTGTTTTCACTCAACATTACATCATTGCTTTAGGAAGAGATGCATTTCCACAAGAAAATGCAATGAGAGTGCATGACTTTACCTTCAAATTCTGTGTGTGTGTGAGAGAGAGAGAAAGGGAGGTAGAGGGAGAGAGGGAGAGAGAGAGAGGGAGAGAGAGAGAGAGAGAGAGAGAGAGAGAGAGAGAGAGAGAGAGAAAGGGAGGTAGAGAGAGAGAGGGAGAGAGGGAGAGAGAGAGAGAGAAAGGGAGAGAGAGAGAGAGAAAGGGAGAGAGAGAGGGAGAGGGAGAGAGAGAGAGAGACAGAGGAGAGAGAGGAGAGAGAGAGGGAGAGGGAGAGAGAGAGAGAGAGAGAAAGGGAGAGAGAGAGAGAGAGAGAAAGAGAGAGAGAGAGAGAGAGAGAGAGAGAGGGAGAGAGAGAAAGAGAGAGAGAGAGAGAGAGAAAGAAAGAGAGAGAGAGAGAGAGAGAGAGAGAGAGAGGGAGAGAGGGGGAGAGAGAGAGAGAGAGAGAGAGAATTTTTAAACTGGAGTCCATAAACTGCTGCCTCAGCTCTCTGGTACACTGGCCAGTTTTCTATGTAATAAAAAAAAAAAACCTTCACTCATTTCCTACGGGAAAAAATTAGACTTTCACTACTGTTCAGACACTGAACATCCAATCAGGAAGCTTTATACACTTCTGCTGTGCAAGGTTGTGCCTTTTCTTAAATATGAAGCTAAACTCTCCGGCAAGTGATCCAAACTAAATAATGTATTTGTTCCTACAGTTGGAATAATAATAATGATAATAATAATAATAATAATAATAATAATAATAATACAATTATGAAGACCAACACATGAGACTTCTGAAACGGCGACCCCAAAATGACATCATTAGTATCTTTTTGAATGTCATTGTGTTCCTTTGGAAAACAAAAGAAAATCTTTTTTTTATTATTTATTAAAGAACACTCACCTTTGTTTTTTTATTTAAAAGGTCTAGATTTGGCTAAATGGTAATTTCATTTTTGGACATTGGACAAGTTTTGTCCAATTCTTTCCTCCTGCCAGAGCTGGGTGGGTGTACTGGAGACAGCCCAAAAGCAACCCAAAAGCAGGAGACAGCCATATCCAGCACCCAGGGAGCAGTGATGGGGACGATGCTCATGGGTCCCTCAGGGCAACCTGCTGGTCTGGGATTGAAACCCATTCTGATCCTGGGGCCTAGTCCCTAAGCACTAGGCCACCACTGTCCTTGCTGGAAGCCACAGGACAGGGGAGTCCAACGCTGAGTTGAACCGGGTGTGTCTGAGCAGGGAAGTCGCTAAACTGTTGTATTAGACACAGTGAGATTTCTGAGTGTGAAGAATCATTTTATTTCTACATTTTTTCACAGTACACAACGTTCAAGCCAAGAACTAATAAAGACCCATTCTATTTAACTGTGCTAAGTATAGTTCCTAATGTTGCTATGGCAAAACAGATAAACCCAAAATATTATTAACCCCATATCATATCCTGTCCTTCTTTATGATCACGCTTGAGAATTTCCCACAAGAAGAAGAAGCTCAAGCTTTACCTTTTGCATTAAAAGCCTAGAAAAGACTTTTGTTAATGTGGACAAAAAGGAAGGAAATGAAGAGGAAAAGGTAGCCTCTCTCTTTCCATGTGAATGTAGCAACAGAGGAACATACCAGTGTTTAGTTTCAGACTTTCAGTGAAGTGAACAATGTAGCTATTCTTCATACCAGCAGCATGGGACATGCTCAGTTACACAATGTTGAAACATGATTCCTTAAATGGGACGTCCTGCCAAGACGAAATACCTAAGCATCTGTGGTGCCACAGTAGTCTCTAGAACGGTGGGTGCTCAACTCCATGCCTGGGGGAACAGTTTGGTGACTTCCTGGAGGAATTATCAGACCGCAGTGGAGATCAGCCCACAATCCTGGCACTGAAGCAACCAGATTTCAGGTTGCTGATTTCTGAGCTCTGCTTGGAGTGAGCTTTATTAAGGTGCTGGTGGTCTAGTGATAGGATACTCACCTATGGCCCAAGCAGTTGCAGGTTCTAATCCCACCTCCAGCACTACCGCTATTGGGTTCCTGAGCAAAACCATGAACCCCAAGTTACTCCAGTGGAGAACGTCCCTGTAATAAGGAATTGTAAGTTGCTCTGGATAAGATGCTTCAGCTAAATGCTATAAATATAATAGGTAGAGGGCCATATTTCCATCTCGTTACATATTGACTGAGTGAAGATAATCCTAAAGCATAGAAACGATTGGAAGACAAAATGCCAACAGCTATCATTGGAAATGCAATTAGAACGTTTGTTTTTCTGGCTAAAACAACAGTTTAGCGACGTCCCTGCTCAGACACACCCGGTTCAACTCAGCGTTGGATTGGTGGCTTCCAGCAAGGACAGTGGTGGCCTAGTATTTAGGGACTAGGCCCCAGGATCAGAAGGTCATGGCTTTGAATCCCAGACCAGCAGGTTACCCTGAGGGACCCTTGAGCAAGGTACCGTCCTCTTCACTGCTCCCTGGTCACGTTAAATAGCCGCCCCCTGCTGCACGTGCCTGTGAGTAAAAAGCAGAGGTCGAATTCCGTTGTGTTTCACTGCGTGCTGTGCTGTGCATTCACAATAACGAGAATGGTCACTTTCACTTCACTTTCAGTTCACCCCTGCTTTGACATGAATCATTGTGTTTGACTTGATTAAGAAAGACTTTGGACCTTCAGAGTCTGTGGCATGAACAGTAAACAGCTGATAAAGGGGGTTTTCTCTCACCCAGCTCTCAGAGAGAAAGAGGTTTCTGTCCATTGATGACTTTTAAAAATAACTTGGGATGAAATCGATGTGAGGACGAATGGGAAAGGACTGAAGGATTTGAGGCCTTCCTGAGACAGTGAGGGAAGATCCTCCTCTTGAATTCTTTCTGGAAGTTGGAAAAGTAATCTTCCCATCCTCAATTCCCAATTTCAAGAAGAAAACCAGCTGTAACTGAGACAGCAGGCTTCCCGTAGTTCCTGTAGAAGGTTTCCAAGAAATAAAGCTTGTAACTCGACTCACTAGACTAGATGTCAGTCCCCACAGTGCTCGGCTTTGTCATATCAGTCTCAGATTAGTGATTAGCATGGCCTGAAGCTTCGACGGTATCTTAGACTTACCGACTTAGCAGATGAAGTGTCAAAACATGATGCTTTAAGATGCACAACAGCTTAAGATGAGATTAAGAACTCCTCGTCCTGCATTTCAGGCCATACATTTTTATTGTAACTGCTAAAAAAATCGATGGAATAATAATAACAGACACCAGACGGTTAAAAGAAACTGACCTCACTGTTCAATGCTAACAAAAGACGAAAAGGAAAGCTGTTTTCCCAAGCCTAGATGTGGCTGAAATCTCAGCATTAAGCCATGTTCCTAAAAAATGGGTTCTTCAATAAAAACCATGGAACCTTTAACATTCATGGAACCAGTGGAACAGAAAAATAGGTTAAATATGTGATGAAAATCCAGTTTTAAATGGTGCCTTAAAGAACATGTTTGGGCAGCGCTCGTCTATTGGTTAGGGACTAGGCCCCAGGATCAGAAGGTCAGGGCAAGGTACCGTCCCCATCACTGCTCCTCGGGAACTGGATATATCTGCCCCCCGCTGGACGGTGTGTGGGTTAAAAGCAGAGGATGCGTTTTGTGTGTTTCACTGTGTGCAATATTTCTAAAGACCATTTCGGCTCTTAATATATAAAACTGTGTGCATTGCTTTAGTGTTTTTACAAGCTTTTATCTCACAATATTCCACGAAACGAAGGCACGTACGTGATCTAAATGAAAGCAGGTAACAGAGAGTATCAGAAGAGCTCCAACAGCAGACCATTTCCACCCAGGTTTAAAGCACTTCAAGCATTTTAGTCACTTTTTCTGATATTGCATTTTAATTCTATTAGTTTTATGTTAGATTTCTTCTTTTTAAGATTCTGAGATGTAATTATAAACAGATGTCATCGTTTCTATTCTGTTGTATCTTTTATTTGCTCATTTGTAATCACTTTGAAGGACTGCAGTGTATTAAAAGGTGTTAATTGAAGAAACTCGCCCTGCTCTGATGTGTGTTAACGTTTCTCCAGTGTTGAAGGAAAAGCTGAGCACAAAGGTTCAAAACCAGCAGGACTGGGCCACAGGCCAAAGTGATTCAGCTGCAGAACTTCCCCATATTCCCCAAGTTTTACTGACCGTGCACAGTGCCAGGAACTGAACGGGAATGTTCTGCCCATTTGCAGCTCCAGTATTCATACTTTCAGTTTAGTTTTTCAGCTTTTCCTTTTCTTAAATTTGACATTTTGGTGATGAGTTACTAGAGTTTTAAATTTTTGCAATAAGCGGTTCAGTCTAACAGGGTTCTTCTTCAAAACACCACAAACCCTCCAAACTGAAACCTCATCCATCAGTTACAGTTGTTCAGACATGATCTACAGGAATCTAAACACACTATAATCAGTCAGTGGTTTTTTCAGACTCAGGCAAACGTTATTAACCTGTGTTTAAAAAAAAAAAGTTCAGGAGCTTCTTTTGGAGGTGAATTTGGGTCACATGGAAATTCAGTCGCTGTTGTAAACATGCAGCGCTGTGAACACACAACTCTACTTTTATGTAGAAAGAATGTTCTGAAATGAAAAGCAACCCTTTCATCTTCATTTTAAGACAAGATTCTGTTCAAAGAAACATCTGAAACTTTCAGTTTTAAAAGTTTTAAAAAGAAACATTTGAATTTTATCATCAATTAATGTTTTCTATTTGTTATTTAATACAATGTATGCACTACAGACAGACAGACAGACAGGCAGACAGACCAGCAGGCAGGCAGGGAAGCAGGCAGATAGACAGAGCAACAGTCATTCAGACAGATAGGAAAGCAGACAGACAGGCAAATTGTCAGACATACCGAATGACAGAGCAACCACCAGCAGACAGACAGACAGACAGGCAGACAGAAAGACAGGCAGGGAGGCAGACAGACAGTCAGGGAGATAGACAGACAGACAGACAGGCAGACAGAAAGACAGGCAGGGAGGCAGACAGACAGTCAGGCAGATAGACAGACAGACAGAGCAACAGTCATTCAGACAGACAGATTACTCTTTCTAAACAGAGTAAATTGTGCAAAACTGTTGGCTCTTCTTTCCAGTGTGATACTTGATTTAATTTCGTGTTCTTTAATCTACAGTTCATTTACAATGATCTTTCAAAACAGTTTTATTGTTTAACCTTCAGGTGTTTAATAAAAGAGAAACACTTAAAAAAGGAGAGAACTGGACTCAGTATTTCTGATCTGAACTCAGGGATTAACATGCAGTGTTCATCCAGCTGTCTGAGTATTACCTTCATTTCTTTTAGAGCATCATCCAATCACAGTCCGAAGGGTCATTGTTGTGCTTTTGCTCCATCTACTGGCTCACACTAATGACTAAACAAAAAGTGAAAGTGAAAGTGAAAGTTCCGCTCAGTCAAAAGTGCAAGCAGGGAGTCTGACACTTTCAGAGAAAGACATGGAAATTAAAACATGGAGAAGGAAACGGTGAACTGTAATGTATTTGTCTTTAGTATACCAAGACCAATCGGTGCAACCAGACATGTGTTTGCTGTTTCCTTTTATGCGGATATGAAATGGTTTTTCAGATTTAACAGCCTCTTGAAGGCCGACTGATTGGGCAGAGAAAAGAGAAAAAATGATCTTTGAAGAAAACATTTGTCTGAGTCAGCGTTTTCATATGGAGGTAAAAGTGTGGGTGGTGGTGGTCTAGTGGTGGTACTTGCCCAGTACTCTGGATCAAGAGGTCCCAGGTTCGAATCCCACCTCTAGCATTACCAGCACTGGGTCCCTGAGCAAGACCCTCAACCCTGAGTGTCTCCAGGGGGGACTGTCCCTGTAATCAGGACGTGGATGTCGCTCTGGATAAGAGCTTCTGCTAAAGGCCGTAAATATAAAAGTGAAATGTTTCAGTAAAGCTATGGGTATTCAGTTTCAACGAAGCTTGAATAAAAAGCACAAAAGTTCAGAAAAAAAGACAACGAATCCTGTATTTTCCACCCCCTGCTATAATCTTTGTTGACATTTAAAGATAATCCTGCTTTTACATTTTACAAAACAGGGTTTGGGATTAGGCCAGTAGACCCTCCCCCCACCAAGATCTACCAAACCAAATATTGTCCACAAATCTTATTTGAAATCTGGTGAGGACCAATTAGTTTTCTAAAAATGGGTTGGCACTTCCATTCTGCCAGTTCATTCAAAGAGGATGCTCCAAAGAAAACACTTGCCTTCCACATCAAGCCATCAAACCATCTTGTGTTACAATCGAGTCATTTTTCCAGCAATGCAGATCACATCTCCACCTCAGACTCATTTCAGGGCATTTCATTCGCTCATTTGTAGATAAATCCAGATTTAAGAAAAAACAAACCAACAAACGGATTCCCAGTGTTGGTTAACATCACTGAGAACCTCAGGGAACATCTCAAAGCCAAAACACCTCAGACACTCTCAGATTTATCTCTAGACCCACATTATTCCAACTTCAGATCAAATTATTCCATCTTTAGTCAACTGGGCTTTATTGTCATTTCAACCATCTACACAGTGAAACAACGCTCCTCCAGGAGCATGGAGCTACACGTTCCTCAACACCATGCAAATCCACATACAGTGACATACCTAAGATTTTGAGAAGTCTTATCAGATTGTTTACTTTCTAATCACCATTTTGGTTAATCTGATGTGTTCGACCTCTGGTCTACCTCCTGAGGGACTGTTTAAAGGTGTATAATGGAATGAAATGGTGAATATTCTGGACAATTTGCTTTTTTTCTCATGAATTAAATGATTGCTACAAGAGAAAGCTCAACTTGAACATGTGTATGGTTTTATGCAGAAAAGCTAACTATGAATTAGATCTCCTTCTCTTACGGCATAGAGATTCCTGAGAGTTCCCCACTGGCTTACTGTTGTTGGGCTCTTAGTCTGTTTCCCAACTGTCCTCTAACTCCCACTTCAAGGTCAGACTTTCCTCCGGAGCTGCTGATCAGCCAAAGTGCTCAAAGCACAGGATTTTCATTTGAGGGATTCAAAAAGGATGTATCTGGCAGATTGTCAGCGGCTAAGCAGAACTCTGCATCCCACAGTACACCTGGGCTTTGGCAGCTTCTTGCCAGCAGGGACATGCTATGAAGATTTTCTCCAGCATGTTTGAATCCAGCTCAATGTTGCAGGTGTTTGACTGAAGGGCAGAATTCCAGATGCTGTGCAACCTTCCCTTTTCCCTGACCTTCCTTGAATCACAAACCTCAAGCAGCATGTGTAGTGTCCAGCGGTGTTTCTTCAGCTTTGTGCAACATATTTCTTATCTAGTGATGCTGTTGGAAGGTCAGGATGTGGAACTGGAGGTGTTAAAGATGCTGAGATTTTAATCTTGAGTGACAAGGTGTCACGTGTGTTGGGTTTTGGGCACGCTAGAGGGCGCTCTCTGTCACGTGTGTTGGGTTTTGGGCACGCTAGAGGGCGCTCTCGGTCACGTGTGTTGGGTTTTGGGCACGCTAGAGGGCGCTCTGTTCTGACTAAGCACACCTGAGCCCCTGCGGGCAGGTGTGCATCATTGGGGCTGACTATTTAAGCCCCGATGAGTCAGAACAGAGCGCGGCTCATTAGATAGGCTATGCCTGCACGTAATGGTGGTTTTTGTCAGTCAGTCAGTCAGTCAGTCAGTCAGTCAGTCAGTCAGTCAGTCAGTGCAGTCTGAGTTCTTGTTTGTTTGTGTTTTCTCCTTTGTTTAATAAACTTCTGTTCTGAACCCCTGGCTCGGACCTGACGTCCCTCTGGTACCACACCACCGTTACAGAATGAGCCGCCAGTACCTGGACGTCGCGAGCCACGATGGCGATATGGAGTGCGTGTTGTGGGCGACAGCCAATGCTGTGGAGCAGTCCCTGCAGCTGATAAAGTCCTGGGAGACAGGGGCGACTTTTCCAGACCTCCGCGAACAGCTGGACGGTGAGGAGTGGGTGCGACGGACACCGGCGGCCACGGCAAGGGAGCTGGAGCGCCGTCTGAGGAATGCGACGTCGCTGCTCCCACTCGATATCATCCCAGATCCCGAGCTTCGCATGGATCGGTTCGCGCTTTGTCTCCGGATGCTGAGCTCCATGGCTAAAGGGACACAGCGCTATCTCAACGTGGAAGGCGGGGCTTCGTTGACGGCTGGCGTTACTCAACGCGGAAGCACGGCGTCTACCGTGTCGCAAGCGGCTCAACGAGGAAGCACGGCGTCTACCGTGTCGCAAGCGGCTCAACGCGGAAGCACGGCGTCTACCGTGTCGCAAGCGGCTCAACGCGGAGGCACGGCGTCTACCGTGTCGCAAGCAGCTCAACGCGGAGGCACGGCGTCTACCGTGTCGCAAGCAGCTCAACGCGGAGGCACGAAGGCAACTGCACCGCTCGCAGTTCAACACAGTGACTCAGCGTCGAGAGCGCCGCGCGCCAGCAACCACGGTCCGCCAGCGGAGAACACGCCTCGCGCTGCTGATAGCGGGAACACGGCCAGCGCAAATCACCACGAGAGGTTGGTAGCAAACGCGCCTTTCCGTGTCCACAGCGATAGCACGAAGCTCAGCGCCCCGCACCGCGACAGCACGAAGCTCAGCGCCCCGCACCGCGACAGCACGAAGCTCAGCGCTCCGCACCGCGACAGCACGAAGCTCAGCGCTCCGCACCGCGACAGCACGGCGTGCCCCGCGCCGCACCGCGACAGCACGGCGTGCTCCGCGCCGCACCGCGACAGCACGGCGTCCCCCGCGCCGCACCGCGAAGCTCAGCGCTCCCCCGAGCCGCAGCGCGCCAGCAACCACAGTCCGCCAGCGGAGAATGCGCCGCGCGCAGCTGATAGCGGGAACACGGCCAACGCGAATCACCACGAGAGGTTGGTAGCAAACGCGCCTTTCCGTGTTCACAGCGACAGCACGGCGTCCCCCACGCCGCCACGCGACTGCACTGCGTCCACCAAGAGGAATGCAAAGAAGGCCACGCCCGACAAGAGAAGCGAGGCAATGGCAAAGAAGGCAGTTCCGGACGCAGAGAGCAGGAGGAGAGTGGAGACCACTTCCTGCATCGTGCAACCGGGGAAGTCGACCAAGGAAGCCCTTCACAACAAGGAAAGCGGCATCAAGAAGTCGACCCCCAAACCCAGCTCCATGAAGCCATCTGCTACACAGAAAGCAGAGAAGGAGCAGGTCCAGGTTAGTGGCAAGTTTAAGAGGAAAGCTCGGGTGCAAAGAAAAATCAAACATGAGGCTGCAATAACCATTCAGGCGCAGGTAAGGAAACACATACACAGAAGGTCCTACCTGAGGCTAAGGTGGGCAGCCAAGACTGTACAGCAACATTATAGAGCTAACAAGAGTATGAGGCAAGAAATGAAGTCCCTAAAGGAGAAAAAAGGGGCTGTCCTTGTTCTACAAGCAGCATTCCGAGGAATGAAGACCAGACAGGCTCTGAAACTGAAGCACCAGGCTGCAACTAGGATCCAAGGTGCGTACAGGGCTCACTGTGCTCGAGCACGATATTTATGCCTCAAACAGACCGTTATTGCGACCCAGCTGAGATATCGGTCCACACGTGAAGCCAAAAAACAGAGAGAGGAATTCCTGAAATTGCGCTCCGCTGCCACGTTCCTGCAAGCCTGCTTCAGAGGTCAGAGAGTCAGAAAGATGGTGATCCTGCACCATCAGACAGCCTCCTTGATTCAGGCTGCGTTCAGAAGACAGAGAGAGGTAATCAAGTACCAGGCCATAAGGAGGTCAGTCATCTTCATCCAAAAATATTATAGGTCCTACATCAGGGGCAAAAGTGAACATGAGAGATTCCTGGTGTTGAAAAAGTCAGCGATACGCATCCAGGCCACCTTTAGAGGTTATTTAGTGCGGAGAAACATGAACGCTATGAACCAAGCTGCTGTCATTGTTCAGGCTGCTGGGAGAGTGCACCAGCGGGGATCTGTCTTCAGGAGGCCGCGCTGGGTCGTCAGAGGCGGTTCGGAAGGCGGAGACCGGGACTTCGACTTCGACAGAGGTGTCAACATGCTGCGAGGGGCTTGCAGAAGTCAGTCAGAGAGGAGCCGGTGAGAGATCGAGCCGTGTGGCGCAAAGTGGCGAGGACCATCCAGTCCCACCTCAGAGGTGAGCAGATCAGCCGCAGAAAGGTCCAGTTTGCAGAACAGGAGGAGTTGCTTACAGGATGCTACCAGCAGCTGACCGAAGAAGCCTTCAAGCCACAGGTGAACGCCGCGGTCTCGAAGGACAGGAGGAAGGAGACATCGGTTCAAGGAGAAGGTGAGCATCATGGAAGGAGCAGCCAAGTCAGAGAGGTCTCTAGGGTTAAGATACATGCTGTGAGGGTGTTCCAAAGAGAGGTACTGAGGAGAACACCAGAACAGAGAAACCCAACTGGATGCCAGTCAACGAGGAGAGTTGTGATTCCAACCAGTCAGGAGAAGCTGGAGGCTCAACTAGCCGCTTTGGAGAAGCAACTGAGTCAGACCACAGCAGAGCTGAGAAGGGTGCAGGACCACAACATTGCTCTGCAGGCGGAACTGAGAGAGGCCCAAAGTGAGGCCGGTAAGCTCAGCGGGCTGGAGAAGCAGGTTAGTGGTATGGAAGCGAGATTGGCGACCCTCGAATCCCGACTCACTCCACAGAAGCCAGTTCATGCGAGGACCCTGGTGGGTGGCACCAGAGCCGAGCAGTTGAAGAACAGACTGATGGAGAGGCCGGGAGAAATTCCAGAGGTCGAACCACTGCATGAAGGCTCCCAACCTCTCGTTCATCCTCTGAGTTCAGCAGACTCGGAACAAGGCGACTTATGGAGGGAGTCCAACAGAACCCGTCAGAGTGAAACCAGAAGCTGGGAAGCGGCGTCGCCGGGCCCCAAGCGGCCGGGAAGTAAGACCGAAACAGGGAGAGGGACTTCCTATGTAAACCCTGTAATGTCTGTGTATGGCTCCCTCTCAGGTCCAGTCGAGTCCAGGCTTTCCGCGGGGTCAGGTGAGGCCTCCAAGGACTTCAGAACCCAGTGCAGGCACCGGTCCAAGGGATGGACGGAACTGCTGGGATTCCCCTCACCACCACCAGCTGCCTGACATGACTGGTCGGAGGCCCTTTGTTTTTTTTTGTTTTTGTATGGACCTGACCAGGTGTCCCGACTAGGGACTTGTGTTGTTGTTTTTGCCTTCCCCCTGAGGTTCGGCTGCGTTCGGGCGCTTCGGGAGCCGCGCCCTTGGGGGGGGGGGTTCTGTCACGTGTGTTGGGTTTTGGGCACGCTAGAGGGCGCTCTCTGTCACGTGTGTTGGGTTTTGGGCACGCTAGAGGGCGCTCTCGGTCACGTGTGTTGGGTTTTGGGCACGCTAGAGGGCGCTCTGTTCTGACTAAGCACACCTGAGCCCCTGCGGGCAGGTGTGCATCATTGGGGCTGACTATTTAAGCCCCGATGAGTCAGAACAGAGCGCGGCTCATTAGATAGGCTATGCCTGCACATAATGGTGGTTTTTGTCAGTCAGTCAGTCAGTCAGTCAGTCAGTCAGTGCAGTCTGAGTTCTTGTTTGTTTGTGTTTTCTTCTTTGTTTAATAAACTTCTGTTCTGAACCCCTGGCTCGGACCTGACGTCCCTCTGGTACCACATCACCGTTACACAAGGATGGACAGGATTAGTGAATTTAAAGGGACTACTTGTCATTGTGAACACTCAGTGAACCACAACAAAGCAATTCTCTGCATTTAACCCCAAACATACCATGGAACAGTCCAGGGAGCAAAGATGGGGATGGTACCTTGCTCAAGGGTACCTCAGGGCAACCTACTGGTACTGGATTCAAACTCACAACCTTCCGATCCTGGGGCAACTCCCTAAATACTATGCCGCGAGGATATTAGAAGGACAGCTTAGGTTGGACGTTTTGGAGACAAGTCAGAGAAGCGAGACTGTTGGTCTGGACATGTCCAGAGGAGAGGCGAGGGTATCTCAGGAGAAGGATGCTGAGGATGGAGCTGCCAGAAAAGAGATGGACAAAGAGGAGGTTTATGGATGTGGTGAGAGAGGACGTGCAAGTGGTCAGTGTGAAGTAGGAAAATGCAGAGGACAGGAGACGAATAATCCCAAGGACGTCCCAAACAGGAGCAGCTGAAAAAGAAGAAGAAAACGACATGCATCTAGTCTTCAGAGCAGTAACCAAGTTCATGATTACTGATTAGGCCGACAAGAAGGCCTAAGGTGTTCCAGTGTCAGGTGTTCAGAGTCAGTTACCATGGTGATGATATTATAGCTTCAGTACAGGTTCTGCAGGCATCATGAGCATCCCCCACTCCCCCCCAAAAACCCTTTGCATTACTTTTGAATTCTTCACTTTCCGTACTGTAATGATTAGATTAACAAATCTTTACTTCCTGAATGCTGGCATCATGTTTTACACAGTTAAATATTTAATAATCATATTAACAATGAATAATATCTTTTCAAAATGCTAACAAAGGAATAGGCTGGTGTCAAACACATGGTAAAAGGTGAAAAAGTACAAATCCGTTCAGCAGTGATTTAGAAATAAATCCTACCAAATCTTCAGCATTAAGATTCTTCTTCTTTCGGCTGCTCCCATTTAGGGGTCACCCCAGCGGATCATCCATTTCCATTTCTTCCCGTCTTCTGCATCTTCCTCCCTCAAACAAACCACCTGCATGTCCTCTCTCACTACGTCTATAAACCTCCTCTTTGTTGTTCCTCTTCTCCTCTTTCCTGGCAGCTCCATCTTCCTCCACATCCTCCTCCCGATATCGGCATTAAGACACCTGAGACATCGTTTACTAGTTTGGTGTAAAACTAAACCCATTCGTTTTACCATCGTGATCCCAGATGAACGTTTAGAACAGATTTGCAAGTTTGGAGATGAAAAAAAACACTTTATTTGTGTTTCACTGATGGGACTACTATGAAGAAGTCTCTCAGTAACTCTTCGAATCAAAGTAATTGTATGCGTCACAGTTTAACCACTCAAAGGGCAGCGGTGGTCTAGTGTTTAGGGAGCTGGAGGATCGGAAGATTGTGGGTTCAAACCCCTTACCAGTAGGTCGCCCTGAGCTACACTTGAGCAAGGTACCATCCCCATCACTGCTCCCTGGGCGCTTTCATAGCTGCCCCCTGCTGCACGGTGTTTGCATGGGTTAAATGCAGAGGTCCAATTTCGTTGTGGTTCACTGTGTGCTGTGCTGTAACCTCGCAATGAATGGTCACTTTCACTTTCATTTTAGGGACGAGGCCCCGGGATCTGAAAGTTGTAGGTTCGAATCTCAGACCAGTATTTTGCCCTGAGGTACCCTTGAGCAAGGTAACATCCCCCTGCTGCACGGTGTGTGTGGGTTAAATGCAGATGTTGAATTTCATTGGGCTTCACTGTGTGCTGTGTTGCAGAATGACAAAAAAAGTCACTTTCAGTTATGTGGACATTTTGAGAAATCTGATCAGATCTGATTTAGAAAGAGGCATAGAAATACGAAAGACCCAAACGAGGTAGAACGTTATGATGCACATTTATTGCAGGGAGGTTCACATGTCTGTAAATGCTGAGTAAAAATATCTCTGGAGAACAAAGCAGTGTGGCTGTGGAGTTTATTTGCAACGATCGCTGGGCAGATGCTTATGCTCTTCATTGTAGTCGGAAACAGCAAAGCACTCGGCAGCCTTCCTGTCACACTCGCAGATAAACATCTCACACTCGTTGTTGTTGCCTGAGAGAGGAAGAAGAAGAATGATCCCACTGTTGCACAACTCCATAAAAGTCCACCGTCTGATTTTTGGGACCATTTTTAAGAGCTTATCATCCTACGGTTTATCACTTACTCTTGCAGGTAATCGTCTTGGTGGCCTTGTCGCACGCATAAGCATAGATCTCTGTGTAGGGATTGTCGAGGATTGGCCAGCAAGCATCGTGCTGCATGGCTTTATTGTAGCAACGGTCGTGAACCTCACAGCATCTGTGGGAGAGGAACTCTTATTTTTTTGTAAAGCAATTCATTAACATCGTTGGAGTTTTTACTCTTTGTACCGTTTACAATTTAAGCTGCAGCGATGCATTTAAAGCGCTGGTCTAGTTGCTAAGGACTGGGCATAATGATTGCAAGGTTGTGGGTTCGAGTCCCAAACTAGTAGGTTGCCCTGAGGAACCTTTGGTACCACCACCTTCACTGCTCCCTGGGCGCTGGATATGGCTGCCCACTGTGCTGTGGAGTTCACAATGACACAATTCCGTTTCACGCTCATCATCAAATGTCCCAGTTGCTAAAGAAGCTCTGACCCATAAGACAGAAGGTGTGGTGTGATTCTTGAGGAGCAGCTTTGGTCCACCTGCACATCCGTGAACCTTGGGGACCCAAGACACTGTCGCCAGTTCAGTGGTTGACCGTGATTTCATTTGGCAAATATCTTTTTTTTAATCTGAAGAATTGCAGAATGAAGTGTTCAGATTACTCAGGCATAGTGCTGCAGATCCTTTAGTAAAAAAAAACAACATGCATGTAAATATGGAATCAACTAAGAGCGGTTCCGCCAGTTCTTTGATCTCTAACCTGTCCAGTTCGTCAACGGGAGTCCCAGAGCCGCCTTTGCCGCAGTAGCAGCCGTAGTTGCTGTAATCCAGGGCTGGCCAGCTGTCAGGCTTGGCGCAGATAATCATACCTCTGAACTGCCACAGAGCCCTGTAGTCAGGATAGGCCTGAGCTGAATCATACACATTAATAGATCGTTAATGAAGGGAACCACATGATATCAATCAAGCACAAATGAAAACAAAGGTGTGCAATAGAGGGACTGTTCAGGTTGGACAATTTGGAGACAATGTGAGACTGCATTGGTTTGGACATCATGAGAAGGATTTTGAGGATGGAGCTGCCTGGTAGAAGGTGAAGAGGAAGGACAAAGAGGAGGTGAGAGAGGACCCTTAGGTGATTGGAGTGAAAGAGGAAGATGCAGAGGACAGGAATTTTTCTAGAGCACTTTACATCAATCCACCATAACATTAAAACCAGCTCTGACCCATTGTGACATAAATCCCATTAGATCTCTTTAGGTGTGCTGTGGTATCTCCACCAAGATGTCAGCAGCAGATCCTTCATGTCCTCTAAACTGGAAGGCTTCCAGCACAACCCTCAGAAGCTTGACCATGTTGAGACTGGGGAGGCCAGGTCAACACCTTGAAATGATCATGTTCCTCAAATCTTCCCTGAAAATGTGAAGCAGCATCATCCTGCTGAAAGAGGACACTGCCATTACGAAATCATGAGGAGATGGACCTGATCTGCAACAAAGTTTAGGTGGTTTATGTCCCAGTAACATCCACAGGATGCAGGACCCAAAGCTTTCTGTGCAGATCCTTGTCCAGAGTGTCACACTGCATCAACTGGCTTCCCATAGTGGATCCCTGTACTGTCTTCCCCAGGAAGGCCACTTCATTCCATCATGGTCCAGTTTGGATGTCGATTGTAGGAACTGTCAGTGGTGGAAAAGGGACAGGATGGACACTCTGACCCTTCTGCAGCCCATATAGAGCTGAAACACCGCTCTGTCAGAACGAGCAGTTTGTACCAGAGCACTTTGGTGGACCAGACAGGTTTGTCTTCATTTCCTACATCCATCACGTCTTGGGCATCCATGAACCTGTCGCCTGTTCTCTGGCTGTCCTTCCCTTGAACAGTTTGGTCCATACTGACCATTGCAAACCAAAAACACCCAACAGGAACTGCCATTTTGGAGAAGTCTGGAACCGGACCTCGAACACAATCTGGTTAGCTCACTCAGCCTACTTTTCCTGCCTCCAAAATCAACTTCAAGTACTCACTGTTCTCCTGCAGCCTAATATCTGGGCTTTGACAAAAGCCAATGAAATAATCAATGTCAACAGTTTTAACGTTGTGGCTGTTTGGTGTTTATATTCATTAACCTTTCATGTCATTAACCTGATATGAAGACACGCAAATAATGCTTTAAGACAACCTGACAAAGTCACAGAACGACAAGACCGGGCACTCAATGCAAAGCCAACGAAATGTCTCAAGCGCCCCAAACGATTAAGGGTTTTTTTGTTTTAGGGGTCAGTAGTTGGACCCCGGCAACCTGAAAAGTCTGCACTCCAATGAAATGAAGAAAGCACTTACTGACGCTGAGGCTGAGGGCCAGCAGGAGCACGGTATGGAAGGTCGTCATGCTATACAGTGAAGAGATCAACTCAAACTGCCCCCTCAGACTGTTCTCCTTATGTAGTCTCAACGCAACCTTGAAATGTTTAACTTGCTCAGATAAATTGGAGACCTGCATGTAAATTTTAGAATGCACATGGATCCATGCCTGGAAACTCCCACGTTCTGACAGATGTTGCCTTCTCTCACATCACGAAAACGACTTTCAGAAACGTGTTGTGCAAAGCAGAGCCGATGCCAAAATACTGAGAAGTGTCGTTGGAAAATAAAAACATGCAGCACTACAGCCTTCGAGGAATGGATACTTCATTCAGCTTGAGGGGTGGAAATCTATTTTACAAAGTAAAAGTCAGGTACTGGTGCTTGAAAGTTTCGGAGAAACCGTTTCTAAAGTTCTGCATAAACATGGTATGGTATGAGCGTGTGCTCTGTTCTGTGACAGAAGAGGGATCTCCCAAAGTCTAATCTTCACGTTTGAGAAAGTTCTTTGTTGTGGTAAAAGAGATTTCTCAGCTGCTCACGAGGCTCATCAGGACAGAGAAGGTAACAAAATTTGTAAAGAGTTTAGACTCTCAACAGTCCACAATCAGACAGATGTGCACAAATTTATGACCAATTTAAAGACCAACGATCCACCCCAGAAGTGGACGACCAACGAAGATCTCTAAGAACAAGGCGTTTAGGCCTAAAGGTCACAAAGAAGCTCAGAGTAGCCTGTAGGCAACTAAAGGTCTTTCACATTGGCTGATGTTAATGTTCATGGGTTCTTCAGCCAATCTAGGGTTTAGGGACTACACCATGAATCAGAATGACGTGTACTGGAATCCCAGACCAGTAGGTTGCCCTGATTTACCCTTGAGCAAGGTACTGTCCCCATCTTTGTTCCCCAGGTGCTGGATACTGCCTTCTACATGGTGTGTATGAGTGAAAGGCAGAGGATGCATGTTGTTGCTTCACAATGGAAAAATATTCACTTTCACTTCTTCACCGTTGTGGTGCTGGTCTAGTAGTAGGATTCTCCTCCAGCGTTCCCGCATCTCCAACTTGCTCAAGGGAGACCGGAGAAATGGAAGTAGCACGGCAAGGAGAAACCACTGCAAAACGAATACTTCTGCCCATCTAGTTTTCTAGATATCACATGGACAACCAGAAGGCTGCTGGGAAAAATCCGTTTTTGTGGACGGACAAGACCAAGATAAACCTGATTTTTAAAAAATGACCAAATATAAGTTCTACTTGTTCCATACTTCTTTTTAAAGGGATATTTATGCAGAAATAGAGAACATTCCATGTTTCACGAACGTGATCATGGGTCAGGATGCACATATTAGTCCTGCCACCAAAACTGAACCACCTGTCTGCAAACACAGAAAATGATAAAAGCATTCAGCAAACAAGCGAAAGGAAAAATCATTATCTCTTCATGGTCTCCGGGACCTTTCTGTACCTACAGAACAAACAGACGTCACGGCAGGTAAAGGTGCTGAAAATAGATACGTTTATTTAGAACTGGTTAGAACACAAATGAAGTATCAGACAAACGAATGCAAAAGATTAGGCAGAAACTTCAAAATAAACTCACAAATATGCTACAGGAATATAATGCCTCTTGGTTTTGGAGAAAAACTGGCACTGGGAAGAGAAAGAACGCTGCCATTATGCACGGTCGTGTGTAAAAGTTTGGGCACCCCCAGTCAAATGCTTGGTTTAAAGCACAAATCCACAAGAGACCAACTTCTGTGCATTTAAAACACTTATTCAGCTCAACTTTCTGCTTGTTAATGATCTGCTTTATTCCCCTCCCGATATTTTCCAACGAATTACAGCAAAACTGCCTTTTGAGAGCATTTTAAAAGGCGTACTGATCTTCTAGTGCATATTAAAGGCTGTGCAGAGCAGGTATTCTCAAGAACTTCATCACTCATAACCAAATTCTGTTTTAAGCTTTTTATCATCGATGTTTAATCAGACCCAGTGAGGATTTCAACATCATCGGGGGTCCGGACCTCATTCCAACTTGGCCTGCATGCGCCATGAAGACATCTGAATTCAAATTCTCCTTTTACTTCGAGCTGACATGAAGACAGCAGTTTCTGTAGCTAAAAAAATCTAATGAACATGAAGACAGAACAACGGACATGTTTGTCTCCCTCTGTTTTAATCACCTCTCGTCTTTTAGCTTGATCTGTTAATGAATGCACGTCTTAAAGGCATTTTCGGATTAAATGTGTTAAAGCCACAAATCAGGGGGAAATAAACAAAACAAATCTTTAGCTTAATAGAAAGCCCGATACCAAGGTAACAAATCAGCTCTTGAACGTTGGGATTATTTGGGCCAGCCCTATTTTCAATTAACGTCAAGAAAAAATATTTCAATATTTCAACTTAAGCATTTTTCATACCTCTAGGATTGGTCCATTCTTCTGTGACTGGCAGAAGAAAAAAACACAAGCTACATGAATTGATTAAATACTCTAAATATAGTACAACTTTACATAGAAACTATCAAACAGGAAGTGCCTGGCAATAAATAGAGGTTAAGGTACTTTCAAAAATCAGCAAAGTACTAAACAAAAAAAAAAATTACGATGATTTTTAAAAAGCCCAAGCCGACACGTCACTTGGACCCGATCTGTTGCTTCTTTCCATAATTATATCACGGTCAGAAGAAAAGATGTTAACAGATGTTAAGGTAACAAGTTTTTCTTTTTTTCTGGATGATTTCTATTGGCCCACTTTGCAGGAAACACTGGAAAAGGAATTTGGTTTAATTAAAATAATAACAACTAAAATGGAAAAACTGAAGTTTCTGTTCAGTTAGGTTTAAGGAAGCGAAATGGCTTCGACAAAACCTTCATGAATTTTCCCGCCTGTCTTTCCAAGAAACCACAGGATTGGCTTTTACGAACCACAGGGGTGGGGTTTAGGTGTGCAGTGCTGTTGTTCCCAGTCTGCAGTTACCTGGCGACACCCAAATGTCTAGCACTTGGTACCAAACCCACGTACACGAGATGAAAAAGACAGAACCAGAACACTACACAGCAGCTCTGAAGGGCGGGAGAGACGGAAGCATGGCGGGTGCCGTACAGGTCAGTGTCAGATTGGTTTGTACAGGAGTGTGGTGACGTATTTCTTCTTATAACGATGTGTGGCGCTAAGAACCATCACCCCATCCTGTGAAAGAAACAAGAGACCCTTATTAAACTGTGCACAATTATCAGGCGAGTGTTTTCACCAGATCATCATTTTTCTGCATACAGTCCAGCTCCAAGCTGCAGAAACTTGAAAGCTGATTGGATTTAAGCAGATCAGGTGATGTGTATTTGTGTAATGAGGGAGGGCGTGGCCTCAGGACATCAACGCTCGATATCAAGGTGTGCAGAATTAGAGAGAACTGACTCTGAAACGTCAAAAACTGTAAAAAGTCTTTCAGAGGGATGTAGCGCTCTTGAAATTGCTAAGATATCGGGGCGTGACCGCAGAACCATCCGGAAGGTCATGGGTTTGAATCCCAGACCAGTAGGTTGTACTGAGATACACTTGAGAAAGATACCGTCCCCATCACTGCTCCCCGGGTGTTATATATAGCTGCTGTGTGAGGGCTAAATACAGAAGGTGCATTTAGAAACCTGGAGGACTGTTCCCGGAGACGACTTAAACAAACGAATAAACAGCGCGCCTAGGAGAGTTGAGGCTGTGCTCGAAAAATAACGGTGGTCATGCAGAATACGGACTTCAAAGCAGGTTAGAATTAAACTCTCGTTCTATTTAGACTGCATTTACATGCATGTTTGCGCATGTTGAACACAGCAGTGGCAGAAATTCTAAAGAAATGAAATCTAATCTAATCCAGAATGTCTTCACGACCTCGGAGAATAATTGAAATATTGTGATATAATAGTGATATATTGAATAAGAGTGATAGCCAGTGCAGGGGTGGAGGTGGTCTAGTGGTTAGGGACTAGGCCCCAGGATTAAAGATTGTAGGTTTGATTTCTGAACAAGTAGGTTGCCCTGAGGTAACCCTTGAGTAAGCTACCGTCCCCATCACTGCTCCCCGGGCACTGGATATGGCTGCATTTGGTTGTGTTTCCCTGTGTGCTGTGTTCACAATGACAAATAGTCACTTTCACTTCACAAAGAAACCAGTTCCAGACTTCCAATGTAGCAATTATAATTAACAGTTTTAAAACAACCTCACTTTTCATAACCTTCATGAGGCAAGACTTTATCTTACGTGGTTTTAACTCAAGCATTTTCAGACTGGCCCTTACCTTAATAGACAAGGCGTAGAGGTGGTTCAGCATGACGTGGTTGGGCTCAGGAAGTAAGGCAGGATCACACTGGTAGGGGCAAGAAAATAAAAGAACAATCAATCCATTTTGTCTAATGCTTGAGTCATCTTTTCATTCTCAGGATGGATCAGGAGTACTGGGAGCATGTTCACAAAGAGCGGGAGACCAGCTCCAGAACTTCCAGAAGTTCCAGAAGGTTTGAAAGCACCGTCTTGGGTCCACCTGATGCCTAAAATCTTCTAGCGGTTCTAGCGATTAGGGTCTAGGTCCCAGGATGAGAAGGTCATGGGTTGCAATCCTAAGAATCCTAATCCCGAGATACCCTTGAGCAAGGTACCGTCCCGGTCACTGCTCCCCAGGCACTTTACAAAGCTGATTTTTGCCAAAATCCTGCACTTGGATAAAGACATAATACTTACAGAGATGCCGGTGTCCTTATTGAGGATGACCTGTAGTAGATGTGGGGGGAGGATGGGGGGAGACTTGAACTTCTCGTCCTGTTTAGGGACGTAAGCGTCCTGGTGATACGGACCCGGAGGAGAGCTCGACAGATCTGGGAATCAGAGACAGCATCAGATGTTATGATGGGAGATACTGAAATGCTTGTGAATTCTGGAACATTTAAAATTCTGTACTTTCCAGTCCCATAAATTGGTTATAAAACCGCATCTCCCCAGTTTCTCCGTCCATTGCAGAGAACTTCATGCACTTGCTCTCAGACTTAACTTCAACGGTGTGTGAACATTCGCACCTGACATGTCCGAACATTTCTGCGAGTCCACCATGAGGGCGTCAAAGACCTCGAAGTCGGTCTTCTTCACCTGAATGATGTTGTTGACGGTGCCCAGCTGATTAGTCACTACAGGCTGATCGAAAATAGAAAAGTGCAGAGTTAGCACTTCAGCAGAGGAGCAGTAGATGATAAAGCCTGGCAGTGATTTCGGTCAGTCACCTCTGAAGGATCGTGGGTCCACTGCCCGTCCACATAGAATTTATACTGGTGCTCGCCCTCGGGTAGGTCCACAATTGCCACAAAATTGTTCTGACTGGTGAAGAAAAAGAGAGAGCAAGGCTTTGAATCGCATTTCTTATGAAGGCAGAGAGCGAGATGATAACGGCAGAAAATGAAAGGCAGTTCCTGGATCCGTTTCCTTCCAGGAGATCCTTCCTGCAGCTCTAATCCCATCACAATACATCGGTGCCTGCTATTCAGATCCTCATGCATAAAACATATCACACCAGCACACATTTGCCTTTCATTTACATACGTTTGGCCGTAATTACGCTTGTGTTACACAAGCGCACTCGTGGTGAAACTACAGAAACAGTGTGCATGGTTTCAGAAGTACCATGAGCAATGCATGGCCCCAAGAAGAGATCTCCAATATCTCCTCAAACTGCATTACTGGTAATACCACCCTACTGAACAGCAAATCAAATCTCCGTTCCCACCTCCTCGTCAGAGGGATCTTATTTGTCCAGTTGTTGAAGGATCCGGAGAGGTAGACCTCTTTCCCTGCACCAGTCCAGCGAAATACTGTGGGTCGTGCCAAGGGACCTTTATCGCTGCCTTCTAGGTCCTGCCTCCAATTAAGATACTCCTCCTTTTCTAGAGGAGCCTGTAAGAAGGGCAGAAAAATAAAAAAAAACAACAAAATAACCATCAGAGCCAGACTTCAGGCGGCTGTTGTCCTAAATTACAATAACGTCCCAGTTCAGGATCAGTCCAACCGTGCATGTTTCAGTGGTGCTCAATGAAAGCTAAGCCTTAAAGTCTATCATATCTGGTCTCACTACCATCCTGTCTTCCTCTTGCCAAGCAGCTCCGGCCTTAACATCCTCCTCCCAACATACTCCTCGTCTCTCCTCTGGACATGTCCAAATCAACCTTGCTTCTCTAACCTGGTCTCAAAACGTCCAGCCTGATCTGTCCCTCTAATATAGTCGTTTCTAATCCTGTCCATCCTCATCACACCCAACGAACATCTCAGCATCTTCAGCTCTAACACCTCCAGCTCCACCTCCTGTCTTTTCATCACAGTCTTCAACCTGTACAGCATAGCTGATCTCACTACCGTCCTGTAAACCATCTGGTCACTCCTGTCACTCTTCTCCACCCATTCCAAACTGCCTGAATGCTCTTCTTCACCTCTCCTCCACACTTGCCGTTGCTCTGAGCTGTTCACCCCGAGTTTTTAAACTCCTCCACCTCGACCCCCTGCATCCTCACCACTCCGCTGTCCTCCCCTTCATTCACACATGTATTCTGTCCTACTTCCATTCCTTTCCTCTCTAGGGCAGATGTCCCCCTCTCCTCAAGTTGCTCCCTTCTCTCGCTACAGATCACGATGTCTTCTGGAAACATCCTTGTCTGGAAGAACTAGGTTAAAAATCCAGCAACCGGGCGATTTATTGCTCCTTAAACAAAAACACCCCACCTTAAGATCATCCCCATGAAAAATATCAGCGTCTTCGGGGCTGTCCATCAGGATTTTGGGCCGGTCTCCCTCCTTAGCTCCACGGCTATCCCTGCGGTGGGTTTTGTCACCCTGCCCAACAGCGGCCCTTTCGCTGCTCGTGTTTCCCATCGTGCCTTCAGAAGTGCCGCCAAGAGCTCACACCGTGCCCGTGGCCAAGGCTTTGATAACACTGTGGGCAAACAGATAAAACACAGATCACTGCAGCGAAAAACACACAACAGAAGCTAACGCCGCTTTCATTTAACCGTTCTGTTCAGAGACTGCACGATGAAGGACTGGGCTGAACTTCCAAAGCGCAAGGGCTGCAATTTTTAACTGACATTAACAATCAAACTGAGCCCGTTTAAAACATGTTTTTAATTCTCAAAATGTTAAAAAGTTTGGGAACTGGCAGCGTGGCACGTTAAAATTTGCAGCTTAAAGTCTAAAGTTGGTCAAAGTAAGGGCCTGGTTGATCTCACTTTCAGCCTGAAGAGCTGTTTTTATGCTGAGAATGAAAAACGTGGGAAGATCATGGGTTCGAATCCAAAAGGTCGCTCTGGGGTTTCCTTGAGCAAGATACTGTCTCCATCGCCGCTCCCCGGGTGCTGGATATTGCCATAGATATTAAGCGCATTCTAACAAGCTTTAAGACACTGACCTCACACCAGTCGCTGTTTTTAGCTTCTCTTACTGAACTGATGTTCGGCACTTTCTGCACAATTTAACGTTTTATCATTTATTATGTTTTTTCCACTTTAAGTGGCTTTTAATGTTCTTGTAAAACTCTTATTACACGCTCGCCTAAAAGCTCTGGATTAAAGTGTCTGCAAAATGAATAAATGTAAATGAGATGCTGGTAAAAAAAATAAACGCATTTTGAAATATATTTCCGTCTTTCAGCGATAGTTTCAGAGAGTCCGAGATAACGGTCTACTCCATAAAATAAACAGCAGCATCCAGATGTTCCTCGTATCTTCAGCATGAGAACGTGTTTCACCCTGAACAATTAAATCACCAGCACATAAAATGTAAATTAAGCTGCAAAAAACAGCAGCATAACAGAGTCAACAACCTAAAGGGCCTGATTAGATCTTTCCTGACCTGAAAAACTGCACGTTCTCAGGCCCCTGACCTGATAGGCTGCACGTTCTCCGGCCCCTGACCTGGAAAACTGCACGTTCTCCGGCCCCTGACCTGAAAAACTGCACGTTCTCCGGCCCCTGACCTGGAAACCTTCACGTTCTCCGGCCCCTGACCTGGAAACCTGCACGTTCTCCGGCCCCTGACCTGGAAACCTGCACGTTCTCCGGGCCCTGACCTGGAAACCTGCACGTTCTCCGGGCCCTGACCAGGAAACCTGCACCTTCTCCGGGCCCTGACCTGGAAACCTGCACCTTCTCCGGCCCCTGACCTGGAAACCTGCACCTTCTCCGGCCCCTGACCTGGAAACCTTCACGTTCTCCGGCCCCTGACCTGAAAAACTGCACGTTCTCCGGCCCCTGACCTGATAGGCTGCACGTTCTCCGGCCCCTGACCTGGAAACCTTCACGTTCTCCGGCCCCTGACCTGGAAACCCCAGGCAGAACTGGGAGGACTGGGAGGAGCATTTAATGCCCTTCCACAGGAGTTTCCAGCACAAGGTCAAACTAACCCAGCAAAGCAGTGGAGCAAACACAGAAGATGAGCTAATCCAAGGACAAAAAAGAGCTGAAAGAGACTGAAAGAGATGCACTTGATCATTTTAGACGGTGTCTGCTGCAGGTCATCACACTGAATAAGAAAGTTGCACAGCTAGTTGGAATTTTTCCGTTCCACCTTAAATCGTGCAGCAGCACCATTGGTGCTGCTGCACGATTTAAGGTGGAACGGAAAAATTCCAAAACAGCCATTCTAAGCTTCAAATTAGCAAACCAGCATCCCAGACATGTGTAGACACTCCGTCTGGACAACATGCTGACCTAAAGCCCTCGTCAGAAACAGACTTTTCGCTTAGAAATCGGTTTTTTCTAACATTAATAACAGTAATCTCCATGAGGCGGTTTATGGAAACACACTCGCTCTCAAGGTCGTCATCTGTTTCACGGGTCCAGTGAATGGAGAATAAATATATCACCTACCTCTTTTATCGACACGAGTGAGCCTTATCTTTTAACTGGGAACAGAAGTAATTGCACTGTTATTTATCTCATTTCGACGGTTTTTTTTTATCGCTGCATCACAGGCACTCCGCCCCCAACAGCGGTTGTGAAACTGCGCATGCGCGGGCAGTACCACGCTCAGCCACTAGATGGAGACAAAACCATGCAGAGCAGATCAGTACATATAATATATATTTCTCTCTCTCTCTCTCTCATCTTCTATTTTATAAAGCTGAAATCCCATGAAAGCCCTTACTGAATGGTTAAAAATGTTACTTAAATGTTTTTTAAGTGTTTGTACTTGTATAGTTTTGGGTGTTTGGGTGTAGGAGCCCCAGTTTTATGTCTTATGGGGAGCTTGTCTTCAAATGGCCTGCAGGTACAGACTGATGCACAATATGGTTGAAGCTCAGCTAAACAATGAAGCAATTGTGTGTGTGTGTGTGTGTGTGTGTGTGTGTGGTGTTTATATCCTGCCAGGAAAGCACCTCTGTTATTAAACCCCCCCAACCCATATTCTTCCTCTGCTGAAATGTCATTCTGCCTTCCCCCTGCAGTACTATTGTCCCAGAAGAGCACTAGAGTAGAAAGAAAGAAAGAAAGAAAGAAAGAAAGAAAGACAAAGGGAGATAAAGAGAAGGTGAGGGTTAAAGAGAAGTAGTGGAAATGAAAGGAGGGAGAAAGCAGAAAAAGACAGAGAAAGATAAAAGAGTTAGAGAAGGTGAGAATTAAATAGAGAAAAAAATGAAGAGGGTAAAGGAAAGGGATGAAATAGAAGATGAGATAGAGAGAGAGAGAGAGAGAGAGAGAGAGAGAGAGAGAGAGAGAGAGAAAGGGTAGAAGAAAGGAAGAAATAAGGAAAGAAAAGGAGGGAGAGGGAGGAAAAAGCAATAGAGCGAGTAAAGAAGAAAGAGAGAAAGCAGGGACAAAAAGGAGAGACAGAATAAAGGAGGGCTGGAAAAGAGAGTGGGGGGTGAGGGAGAAGAGAGAGAGAGCACTTTGCATTTATATTCATTGTCAAATGTACTTTATGTCCTCTCTCTCTGTCTCTCTCTCTCTCTCTCTCTCTCTCTCTCTCTCTCTCTCTGTCTCTCTCTCTCTCTGTCTCTCTCTCTCTCTCTCTCTCTCTCTCTCTCTCTCTCTCTGCCCCCTCTCTCTCTCTCTCTCTCTCTCTCTCTCTGTCTCTCTCTCTCTGCAGTTCTCTCTCTCTGTCTCTCTCTCTCTCTCTCTCTCTCTGCCCCCTCTCTCTCTCTGCCCTCTCTCTCTCTCTCTGCCCTCTCTCTCTCTGCCCTCTCTCTCTGCCCTCTCTCTCTCTCATCTCTCTCTCTCTGTCTCTCTCTCTCTCTGCCCTCTCTCTCTCTCTTGCCCTCTCTCTCTCTCTCTCTCTGTCTCTCTCTCTCTCTCTCTCTCTCTCTCTCTCTCTGTCTCTCTCTCTCTCTGTCTCTCTCTCTCTCTCTCTGCCCTCTCTCTATCTCTCTCTCTCTCTGTCTCTCTCTCTGTCTCTCTCTCTCTCTCTGTCTCTCTCTCTCTCTGTCTCTCTCTCTCTCTGCCCTCTCTGCCCTCTCTCTCTGCCCCCTCTCTCTCTCTGTCTCTCTCTCTCTCTCTCTCTTGCCTCTCTCTCTCTCTGCCCTCTCTCTCTCTCTCTGTCTCTCTCTCTCTGCCCTCTCTCTCTGCCCTCATCTCTCTCTCTCTCTCTCTGCCCTCTCTCTCTCTCTGCCCTCTCTCTCTCTCTCTGCCCTCTCTCTCTGCCCTCTCTCTCTGTCTCTCTCTCTCTCTGTCTCTCTCTCTCTCTCTCTGCCCTCTCTCTCTATCCCTCTCTGCCCTCTCTCTCTCTCTGCCCTCTGTCTCTCTCTCTCTGCCCTCTCTCTCTCTCTGCCCTCTCTCTCTCTCTCCTGCCTCTCTATCTCTCTCTCTCTCTCTGTCTCTCTCTCTCTCTCTCTCTGTCTTCTCTCTCTCTCTCTCTCTCTCTCTCTCTCTCTCTCTGTCTCTCTCTCTATCTCTCAGTCTCTCTCTGTCTCTGTCTCTGTGTGTGTCCCTGTGTGTCCCTGTGTGTGTGTGTGTGTGTGTGTGTGTGTGTGTGTGTGTGTGTGTGTGTGTGTGTGAGTATCTAACTCCTGTTTAAGTGACATTTTTAAAGCAGGACGGTCTTCGCTCTGACAGGCTGTGTTTGAGCAGAATATCACTATTTGCATATCCGATCTGCTGTCGCTCTGCCTTTGTCCCTGAAGAGGAGACATCGGGAGGAGGACGAGCAGCTGGGACAACTCGGCACCGTCTCACTATGTTAGAGTGTAGGACATCTTAAAATGATTTACACCAACAAAAAAAAAACAGAGGAAACTTAAACACTGACCTAAGCATCTTTAGTGCAAATGTGTAATTCCATCCATCCATCCATCCATCAGGTTGGATGGATCATGGGGGTGCTGGACCCATTTTACTGGGCCACAGAGAAACACCGTCCCCAGTGCATTGCCGAGGAGACACAGTGTCTTTTGACTGTGGGTGGAGCTCCTGGAGGAAACCCATAAAACCACGAGGAGAACCCTCTCAAAGAAAGACTGTAAATCAAATCCAGACAACCACTGCACCACCAAATTTTCCAAATGAAACTACAAAGCATGTGGAGCAGCCAGGTAGGAGGAGAAGAGGAAGTCCAAAGAGGAGGTTTATGGATGCGGTAAGAGAGTCCGTGTGAATGAGGAAGATGCAGATGACAGGAAGACATGGAGAAGGATGATCTGCTGGGACGTCCCAGACAGGAGCCGTGGAATAAATGAAGAAAAAAATGACATGCATCTAGTCTTTAAAGCAGTATCCAAGTTCATGATTACTGATTAGGCCTGCAAGAAGGCCTAAGGTTTTCCGGTGTTAGAAGGTATCCTGAGTCAGTTACCATGGTGACGATATTATAGCTTCAGAACTCCACCATCCTCCTCTGGGAAGGCTGGATCAAATTTAGGTCACTAATACTGGCCTGAATAGTAACTGGATCTGCTCCTAGTTATTTAAGCTCCATATAAGCTGATCCTTCTTCTTCATTATGTTCCTCTAAGGAACACCTTCCAGCATCACCAGCATCATCCCTTCACACAAGGCAACCTCAGTCCAGTCCATCAAAGTCCTGGGTTCCCAAGTGGGACGGTCCGGGTCCTTTCTGTGTGGAGTGGACGTGTTGTCCCCATGTCTGTGTGTTTCCTCCAGGAGCCCTGGTTTCCTCCCACCGTCCAAAGAACTGCATGTCAGGTGGACCAGCATGCAATGGACAAGCGACCTGTCCAGGGTGTTTCCCTTCATTTCACCTCCCGCAACCCTAATCAGGACAAGCTGCTCAGAAAATGAGTGAGTGAGAGAGTGTTTAGACTTTCCTGTAGGCGTTTCTAATAAAATGGCCAGTGAGTGACAAAATAAGGGGTGTTTCTATTTAAGTGTCCAGCGAAGGGACATACAAGGTACGTGTTTTTTAAAGTTTTCAATAAGAAGAAGAACAAAGTAGTTGTTCCTAATAAAGAGGTCAGTATAAAGTAAAATGCAAGAGTTTTAAAGTGGCCATCAAGTGACTGTATAACCTAGGTGTTTCTAATAAAGTGGCCAGGGGTGGAAGTATAAACTAGGTGTTTCTAATAAAGTGGCCAGGGGTGGAAGTATAAGCTAGGTTTTTCTAATAAAGTGGCCAGGGGTGGAAGTATAAGCTAGGTGTTTCTAATAAAGTTGCCAGGGGTGGAAGTATAAACTAGGTGTCTCTAATAAAGTGGCCAGGGGTGGAAGTATAAACTAGGTGTTTCTAATAAAGTGGCCAGTCTGTGAAAGCATAAGAGAGGCGCCTCTAGTGAAAGGCGATCATTTGGATGTGTAGGAAAAGTGTTTCTAATAAAGTGGCCTGTGAATGGAAGCATAATGTAGATGTTTCTAATAAACTGGCCACTAAATGGACATTGAAACAAGGTGTTTCTCATAAACTGGCCAAAAGGTGGATGTACAAGGAAGGTGTTTCCAATAAAGTGGCCGCTGAGTCATGCAAGAAAGCTGTTTCTAATAAAATGGCCAGTGAGTGAGCATTTGCGATAGGTGTTTCTATTAAAGTAGCCATCGACTGGGTGTGTAAGGATGGGGTTTCCAGTAAAGTGGCCAGTGGGTGAAAACACAAGGATGATCATCCTGACAGTGAACAGAACCTCGAAATGCCACGATACTGATGTGAACAAGCAAGAATCCCTATACAGGATGCGTCCTCCTCCTCCACACATGGAAACGGCGGCATGAAATTTCACACAGGCCAGAAATAAGAGTGTGGAGGAAGTGTTGCAAAGGAGTGTGTGTACGTGTGTGTGTGTGTGCACATCAGTGACCCACAAAGGCCTGAATTCATGATATGACAGCTATTTTCTCTGCTGCCACGGTGTGTATTTGGTGCCGTGTTGAGGGGGTTAGAGGTGCTGCATTACGTCTGAGGAAGCTTTCAGAGGAGCCTGTTAATTTTTCATGAAAATGTGCTTTAAAAAGCTGGAGACAAAGTAACGAGACAGGATTTCCCTCAGGCCTCTGCTCAGAGACTCCAGCAGCTGGCTTTCTTTCTTTATATGTGTGTGCGTGTGTGTGTGTGTGTGTGTGTGTGCGTGTGTGTTTATTTTCACACAGGTCACCTTTGCTGTGAGATATGAAATGTTTCAGTTAATGTACATCAGCACTGCAGTGTGTGTGTGTGCGTCTGTGTGTGCGTGTGTGTCTGTGTTTATTTTGATACAGGCCACCTTTACAGTGAGGTACGTATTTCTGTTAATGTTCACCCGCATTTCAGTATGTGTGTGTGTGTGTGTGTGTGTGTGTGTGTGGGTGGGTGGTTGTTAGTAGCTGATGCTGCTCTCTTTGTGTGGGTGGGACTTGTTCTCTCCTGCAGTCGTTGCTGTCTTTAAATCCTGTGGAATAGTGCAGTATGTTGCTCCTCTCTTCATTAATAAAGGATAGAAATAAACTCCAAAACAAGAGGCCCAGAAAAACACCTTTTTTTATAGATATATAAACAAGACAAATGGCCGTTCCAGCCTGCTGGTGTCGTGGAATTCACCCATCTGAGACTAATTGGGTCTCTCTCTGATCCTCGGAGCTCTTGCTGCTGAAAGCCTGGGTGTAAGTGATGAGACGAGTGTTGTGACCTTTGGACTTCGCTGTCCACGGCGGAGCGTCAGTGATACCTAACAGCCACCAGACACGCCCTCCCGATTCACTGCTCACGACACGTCCTATGTCTCGAGAACAGCGTCCAGACCTCATCTTAGGCATCTGTCTAACTTTTTTTGACTTCTTAGGACAACATGCATAATGTGTTCTCACATTTCCAACATCTGCTTGTCCCTGAGGGTTGTTTACAATCAGCCGTGACATAAAAGCACTGGATGATGAAGAGGACACGCTCGATGATCTCGTTATAGTGGCGCATGCAGGCCTCTGCTCACCACCAGAACTACAATGGACCAAAGATTGGACTACAGAGCACTGGAAGAAGGTGGCCCGGGGTGTTAGCGTTCTAACAAGAGGCTTGCCTTCTTCCCATCGGAGATCCTGGGCCATCAACAGTGTGATGTTGGTCAGTGATCTGCAGGGAAACCTCGGGTCCTGACACACTGCAGAATGTTCAAGGATGGTTCAAGGTGTTGATCTGGTCTTCAAATTTTCCAAAACCCATTCCCAGCATCATTAGAATCTGCTGGACAAACGTGTCCAATCCTGGAGGCGCTGCATCAAAATGGTGGACTTCTGCTGCTAGTGTCTTGGTGCAGCTTCTACGGCACATCTCTCTCTCTCTCTCTCTCTCTCTCTCTCTCTCTCTCTCTCTCTCTATTATTGCTATATTCTTAATATATTTCAAACCAGCTTTAAAGTCAATATTTGGTCGTTATTCTTCAACACAGCCTGAGCTCACTGAGATGAGCTTTCTTGAAGCTTCATTAAGTGGTCTTCAGGAACACATCTCCAGGCTTCTTGAAAGATGTTCCAAAGCTCTTCTTTTGTGCGTCGGCTGCCTTTCGTTTTCCGTTCTCTGTGGAGATGATCTCACACTGCTTCTGAAACTGCTCAGGTACAGAGACTGTACTGAAAATGAGAGACAAATACATTGTCCTTCAGAAAGCCTGGAGAACCGTTCCTCAGCAATAAATGTACGAAGGTATATATACAGACACACACACATGCTCACACACACTTCATCTCAACAAACACAGTTCTTGGGGTCTTTGGCTGCTGGCCTCAGACATCAGGCCGCAGGCATCTGCTGATCTTTCTTGTTCAATCTGATGCTGTAAATGCCGATCTGGTATTTAGCTCAGAATGTCAGGTTGTGTCCATGTCTCCGGAGGATCTCCGCCCTCAGAGCAGTGCAGCATGGCTCACACACTCTTCTCCTGCAAACAGCATCCAGCCTGAGGGGACGGTTTCCCTGCTATTAAGGCAGACTCAGCCCAACTCCCACAGGAGATTATACTGGAGCCATGTGAGCTCTCATCGTCCCGCGCATCGTCCCAAAAAAGTCTTGTGTTTTAAGTCTTTCTTCTTTTTCTAAAACATTGTTTAGCTGTCCCACAGTGCAGGGTGATATTTCCCGTAATGCACTATTAAGAATTTTAAAGCACTAATAAATTATTATTGCATCACTTTAAATCATCTGCTGTACATAATTAGAGTTAAGTAAATAAAATGTGTTACCATAGTAACATTCTTTCCTGGCAGCTCCATCCTCAACATCCTTCTCATGATATACTCCTCGTCCCTCGTCTCTCCTCTGGACATATATATATATATATATATATACAGCACTGTGCAAAAGTTCTAGGCAGGTGTGAAAAAATGCTGTAAACAGAACGCTTTCAGAAATATCAATAATGATTGTTTATTTTGATCAATTAACGAAATGCAAAGTGAGGAACAAAAGAAAAATCTAAATCAGATCAATATCTGGTGTTTCTACCTTTTGCCTTCAAACCAGCATCAGTTCTTCTGGCCCCACAGAGCCCTGATCTCCACATCATCCAGTGTGTCTGGATCACATGAAGAGACAGAAGGATGTGAGGAAGCTACATCCACAGAAGATCTGTGCTCAGTTCTCCAAGATGTTTGGAACGACCTACCGGCCGAGTTCCTTCAAAAACCGTGTGCGAGTGTACCTAGAAGAACTGATGCTGTTTTGAAGGCAAAGGGTGGTCACACCAAATATTGATTTGATTTAGATTCTCTTTTGTTCATTCACTGCATTTTGTTGATTGATGAAAATAAATGATCAACACTTCCATTTCTGAAAGCGTTCTGTTTACAGGAATTTTTCACACCTGCCTAAAACTTTTGCACAGTACTGTATACCCTGTCTAATCTTTTTAAAAAGCATATTATAGTAATAGTCCTTCATTGTCAATTGCAATCACGAAAATAACTATATTGTTATGAAGTTTATTTGAATAAATTACCTTTTCAGTTGGATTTATGGTTGTTCTACTTAACACTGAGGACACTAGAGTCCATCCTTTGCATGTCCTCTCCATGTCCAGGGGGTTTCTTCCAGGAACCACGGTTTCCTTCCACATTCAGAGACATGTCAGGTGAACAGGTGATGCTAAATTGCGATCTAGGTGTGTGTGTGTGTGTGTGTGTGTGTCTGCCCAAAGTTGGACAGGCAACCTGTCCAGGGTGTATCTGTGTCGTTTGCCTTTTCAGACGCTGAAATAGGTGAACTGATTGAGGACAGGCGTTCATATGAAGGAGGGATGGTAGAAGGGGGTGGTGATGGTGATGGTAGATGTTATATATGACATATGTTTATTAAATCATCGCATACATTCATGTGTTGAGGAATATGTGATGAATGTGTATGATTGTGGGCCAAAAATTCACCCGCTGCACATTTGGCTCATATTTCCAACAATTAGTGCCGTGTAAGGATTTCCTTCAATATAAAGACATCACAGGGGGTTAATGCCATGCCGCTATTTCCAATTTATTGCAGCTACTGCACTACTCCTCCGTCTCCACTCCACAAGCGATCACCTTTGAAAGCGAACGCACAGCCGTCCTCAAAAAACAATGATGAACTTGATCACATTTCCAAGGCAGTGTGACGGTGTGAACAGGGTTCATTTATTTATGCATTTATTTTTTATTTATTCATTTTGGGAGTGCCTAAATACATCGGAAATCATTCACATTTCCCCCCTCCATATCTACCTGCAAAAATAAGGATTAAAAATATCCAGGGACTGAGATTCTAAGCCAGTAGGTTGCTAGTTTTAATGGCATGCCAATATATTAGTCTTAAGGCCAAACGGCATTGGTTATTTAAACCCTAGTGATCCTTATTTTAATAACAAAAGGTCATTTTAAGACTGGGGAATAAATACACATATATGATACATATCAATATATACTGTGTATATGTTACCTTGATACTTCATACAGGTAGACGGCCTGTTTAGTGTGCTATCCTTTCTTTGCTTCTTTGCTGAATCTTTGCTTTTACTTTCCTGGAAGCCGGGGTCTCCAGTTGCCCCTCCTGTGTTCTGATCCCGAGTGACTAACACTGTAATACTGGAAGGCTGACGGGACAATACTATGGATCTGCTATTGTGTAAATGCAGTATGTGCTCCTTGCAGCTGTACGTACAGAAATAGCTCTCAGCCTCTCGGCCGATCCCACCGCTGAGCCGTGATCAGCAGTGTTACGTGTTTGCAGACAATCTCACACAAATCTCTGCTTGTTGGTTGCTTGTTTGTGGCCGCTGGCGTGCTGAAGTCGGGAGTAAGAGCAAAAAAACAGAATGCAGTTTGACGGCGCGGTCGGGGAAAAGGTGTGTCGATGGCTTATACGGTCTCGGAGTGTCCGTTTAGTCGTTTAGTTCAGTCCTCTCTCGGTGCCGGGGCTTATCCCGCACCGCCTGCTCATGACCCTCGCTGCTGTGTGCTCTCCAGGCCCGGTTTCTGCATTAGAGCGGCAGGCGGATGTGCATGGCGGCGCTGTTGGGCCGAGCAGCCAGGATGTAGATGGCGCTCTCGCGCAAGAACGCGTCCCACGTCACCGCCCTGGAAAATAGAAAGGGGAGAACCATCACACCTAGGCCGTGGTGGGTCTACTTTCTAACTGAGTGAAAGGGGGGAGCCTGCAGTCTCTACACACTGAGGAAAGGAGCTGTCTGTGAAAGTGAAAGTGACTACTTGTCATTGTGAACGCAGCAAACCACAAAAAAAATGCATTTCACACGGGGCAGAGGTGGCCTAGTGGTTAGGGACCAGGTCACCGGACTGGAAGATTGAGGGTTAAATTCCCAGACCTGGTCACCCTGAGGTACCCTTGAGCAAGGTACTGTCCCCGTCACTGCTCCTGGGGCGCTTTCAATAGTTGTCCCCTGCTGCGTGGTTTGTGTGTGGGTGAAATTGAGGTGTAATTTCGTTGTGGTTCCGTGTGTGTTGTGCTGTTTCACAATGAAAAGAATAGTCGCTTTCACTTTTTCAGTGGGCACACATCCAGGCCTAGGGAGCAGTGATGGGGACGGTAGCTTGCTCAAAAGTACCTCAGGGCAACCGACTGCTCAAGGATTCAAACCCACGACCTTCCGATCCCTAAACACCAGGCCAACGCTGCCCCAATCTTCTTTCGCAATATCAGACCTTTCTTTACCAAAGGAAAGACGAGATAATGCTGTCCCACAATCCTTTGCAGCTGTTTTCACCTTTTGCTTTGAAAACCCTACGACAATGACCGGTGATGGAAGAGTATTTCCAGTTTCTCATGCTGTGCTGCTGCTTTTACTTCTATATTCTATCATTAGTCACTATTCTCACCCTTCGGTGTGAGTCTAGGCTCCTCTGCTGTGCACAGCCTTTCATTTCACACTCTTCCTTCCACTCCTCTACTTTCTCTCCCTCTCACACCCCCCCACTGACCTGCTGTCGTATTTCTCCATGGCTTTGTCCCGGCTCCTGTCGCTGCTGGAGCTGGCTGGACTGCTCTCTGATATGGGTCCTACGTGGCTGATACTGCAGGGAAGAACACAAGCTGAAACGCATCACACATTCAGACATGGTCCCTCCGTTCATCTTCTCTCTCCGTCACTCGCTGGGTCAGTGAACACGGCTCATACGCAACGGCAGATATTCTCGTGTTTATCAACAGAACTGACAGGTCAGAAACAGCCTACACTAACAATAATAATAATAATAACAACAATAATAATAATTATTATTATTATAATAAATTTACTATATTTATTGTATTAAATATTAGAAACTGAATAAGCTGAGCAGATTTCTATATTAAAAAGGTACCGGTATGTGTATATGAGCTTTATATATAGTACATACCATATCTAGACCGTTTTCATTGCTGTCACAACAAAACCTTGTATCTCCATAATAGCTGCAATTTTTGGAGCTTTCTGACTTCAGATTTTCCCAGTGATCAATTGTGTAGCGCAATTTAAAAGGCAGATATTGTTTTCAAATTCAGTTAATAAAAAAAAAGGAGTGGAGATCCAATACAAATGGAGATACAAGGAAAATTTGGAATTTGTTGGAAATTGGGGACTGAAGCAGTTTTTTCTTACAAATTACTCCAGCTAAATATCTGCTGAATTCTAAACAATATTATAGAAGTTTGAAATTCTTTTTTTTCTTCTTCTTCTTGTGGATGATCAATTCCAAGCACCTTAGTAATAAAGTGGAATATGTGGAATATGTGAATTTACTTTAATATACACAAATTTCAGATTAGACTTTTGCACCACAATGATTGATTGATTGATTGATCGGTTGATCGGTTGATTGGCAGATGGTTAGATGGTTGCTAGATGGATGGATGGATGGATGGATGGATGGATGGATGGATGGCTGGATGGCTGGATGGATGGATGGATGGCTGGATGGCTGGATGGTTGGATGGATGGCTGGATGGCTGGATGGATGGATGGATGGATGGATGGATGGATGGATGGATGGTTGGATGGATGGATGGATGGCTGGATGGATAGATGTATGGATTAATGGATTCATTGATTCTTTGGAGAAGGGGTTCCTTTATTGAGTCTTGGTTCCTCTCAAGGTTTCTTCCTCCAGTTGTGGGGAGTTCTGCCTCTGTCGCCATCAGTTTACTCACTTGGGATTCTGTAAAGCTGCTTTGTGACAAAAGAAACCAACCTAACATTGATGTGTGTGTGTTTGTGAAATGAATTGATTATTATTTTAATAATAATAATAATAATATAAATAATTAGGTCTGGCTAGCGTTTACAGTATGTACGTATCAGTTTCTGTTCAGAGCGTGAAAAGGATTCCGATTCACGGGTTCTCAACACGGAAACACTGATTAAGTGTTCAATGTGAATCTGCCAGAATCCCACCTTTCGTCTGGACTCTTGACTTTCTCTTAACGACGCAGGCTGGAACGCAGTCTTAGTCACACAAAGCAGGAGCCGAGCCCAAACACACACGGACACACCGTTTAACCCGCGGTGCCCGTTTACCCTGGTGAGGGACGTTCCTAAAGGCTCCTCTAAAAAGGCTCTGACTGTGATACGGGCAGGATTAGTCCGGCTTTAGATTAAATGGACACGAGGACATACAGAGGCACTGGAAAAATAAGCAATGATGATGATGATGATGATGAAGTTAATGAAGATTAGAATTACAGATTGCTGTTTTCGGCTCGTTTAATAAAAATCTACATCGAAATATCGTTGCTGTCATAAGAAAAACCCAAATATATCCCAGATATAGTGTCATTAAAAGAGCAGGAAGTAATGCAACCTGACAACAGCAATAGCCGTTCATGTGAACCTACATTAACATTTATTAATACTTGTCCAGCGATTGTCAAAAATGAAACTAAATTTCAGTGTGTGTGTGTGTGTGTGTGTGTGTGTGTGTGTGTGTGTGTGTGTGCAAATACGACATCAAATTGAGAAAGAATGGAAAAAAACTTTTCTATTATTATATTGTTCCTCTAAAATGGTTTGGCTTTTTTAAATATTAGATGGAAACTCATGCTGATTGTGACTTACCCCAAATTCACTATGGGGGAACACAATCCCATGAGTCTGTGGGGGGAACACACACATGCAGGAGCCACAATGAGGATGGAAAGATGGGTAACAGCAGCAAATGAGCATGGAAGACAAAAACACATAAGCTGAGCCCAAAGCAGCTTCCTAATTTCCTGGTTTTATAAGTAAAAACTAATCAGAAACTGGTGACACTTTCATTGGCTGGGCTACGGATCTTATTGTAACAGCAGCTGGGCTTCGGTCTGACTGGTTCTTTCCCAGTTTCCCCAGTTTCTCCCTTATTTGAATCAGTGGCACCTACTATCCTGAAAGTTTTAAAGAGCACAGTTCTAGTTTGTTCTGCTGAACCCTGTCATGGTCATCTCTCAAGCTTCCTTCTCCTCTCATTAGCCCCCTGCTGCTTCAGGTGAAGAGTCTGAAAGAAGATCTACAGAAAGGTATGACATCCTCTGGGAATGTGTTCAAGATGATCTTAAAACCTCAAACCCTGGTGCTTGTTGGGAACCTACTGCAAAGTAAAGCAAAGAGCCACTTCAGGACCTCCAGCAAAGCTTCATGGCAGCTCTGAGATGATCTTCCTTTCCGGTCTAAAGCCCGACTGAACCTGAAGACTGTAATATTTCCCCTCCGGAGATTCTCTTTAAGAGAGGGCCTGGAGTTTTATAGTCTGTAATTCATTACGTTTCATAGATTGCCGTTAAACTTCACTTCAGTCAGTTCTACTCACTCGTCAGGATTCCCCCAGACTCCAGCGCTGGGGTGGTGAAAGCTGCACAAGCTGCTAATGTAACGTCGTTGGACGGCTCTTGGAGGGGAACACTAACATCATATTTTCACTGCCAGTTCTGTTACGTCAGCTAACAGATGCCCATGCTGGCTAGTATCACACTCGACGAGGAGATCAGGGAGGGAGCCAGCTGGGCTCGCTTTGATGGATATGGGGTTGGCAGGAATCTCAAACTCCAGATGAAAGAGGCGCCATTTAGACACCACTCTGGAGTGAGCATTTCTGTGTTTAAGGGTTATACTGAGAATTCACTTTTAAATATTCATAATATTCACATTAATAAAAGTTGCAAAATGCTGTTTAATGTTCAGGATGTTATATTATTTATATTTGTCATATTTACATATGCTATATTCTACATTATTTTGTAACAACACATAAAAAATACATATAACATAAAAAAACATTAACGGAAGTCTTAAAACGTTATAACAATAATAACAACAACAACAACAACAACAATAATAATAATAATAATAATAATAATTATTATTATTATTATTATTATTATTATTATCCATATCACAACAACAATAATAGTTATGATAATTATGACAATAATAATAATAATAATAATAATAATAATAACAGTGATGATAATAATAATAATAACAATAATGGCAAAAATAATATACATAACAATAATGATAGTAATAATAATAATAATAATAATAATAATAGTAATAATAATAATAATAATAATTATTATTATATTAATAATAATTATTATTATTATGTTATAACATTTCAAGACTTCCCGTTAATGTTTATTATTTTTTTCCTAAGAAAAGATTAAAAAACAAGAATCAAGAATCTAATAAAAATGTCAAAAGTTTTTAGACACCTTCTATCTATAAGTCTTTATACTAGGTTTTGGATCCTCACTGTGAGGATCTGACTGACGAGGGAGAATCAGCGAGATCAAGTACTAAAGATACACAATGAATTCTAGAGCACTACTCTTCATCCCCAGATATTGAGATCAGCCTTTCCTGAGAACTCCAACCCCTGAGTTGGGGACTTTCAACCCTTCTAGCCTGCGTTCAGAATAGTCCTAATAATCTGGGATTGCTTTTCAAACTGGATTTTCCAAAATTTTCCTTTGACCGAGTGCGTCAAAGAAGCTGGGTTTGCTCAGTAGAAGGGGTGTCTGAATAGTTTTGGACATACAGTGTAGATTAGTGGGTGAAACTGTCCTTAAACGAGGTTCAGCACCTGTGCCGATAGGACTTGCTAATTGAAAATGAAGGTAAATTCATGAAGGCTTCCAAAATCAAAAGTGTGAATGCATGAAGTGAAAGTGACTATTCTTGCCATTGTGAAACACAGCATACAGTTAAACACAACAAAATGTAACCTCTGCTTTTCACCCCCACACAAATGCAGCAGGGAGCAGTGATAGGGACAGTACCTTGCTAAAGGGCACCTCAGGGCAACCTGTTGATCTGGAATTCGAACCCACAACCTTCCGATCCTGGGACCTAGTCCCTAACCACTAGACCAGTGCTGAATCATTGTCTAAGCCCTTCTTGGACCCTGAACTGAAGCTGGATCATGAGATGTCTGCAGATTTCCACCTTTAAAACAGATTTACTGGCTGTAAGCTCTTGGCAGGCGGAGAGGTGCTTGTGACTGATTTACACTAATTTAAGGGCATCGTATCGCTGATTATTTAAGTGCCTGTTACTGAGAGTGAGTGAAGAGGGTGAAAACCCCTTAGGGTGATTATTTCTCTGAATGACGAGCAGATTTCTGGCCCACCTGACACTGCAGGACTGCGACTCTTTGCTGATTTTGTGGAACCAGGAGGCCTGGGCTCGGCGGCTCTCTCCACCTGTGATGATGTCGTCCTTGTCCTGGTCCAGGCTCTGGAAAACGGCCCGCGCTCGGTCGCGCTCCTTGGCCATTAGCAGGCGAACCAGGGAGTTCTGGAGACGAGACCACAAACAAAGACCGTGGCAATATTTGAAGAAATAAAGAAAAATGTTTAGCTGATTTTTGTTTTTTGATGATAAGTAAGTGCAAATTTTAATTCATACATTTATTCATAATTTGGGAATTTGACCAATTAAATTCAATTTAATTCAATTTAATTCAATTTAATTCAATTTAATTCGAAAAGATTATGGAACATTTAGGGTTTTTATAATTATAAATACATTAATAATAGAAATTACAATCAACATTTCACATTTAGTTTGTATTCATTCACAATTCACAAAATCAATGAAATGTAAATTGACCAGAGAACTTGTGCTCCAGATTGTTTTACTGGTATGTAAATCCGTCTCCTAATTGCAGGCCTATTTAATACAGTTCTACTGACAGCTTAATTAAACTCATCCATTTCAACGCATGAGCAAAACGAGCCCGCTGCACCCCGGGCCTCATTACCTCTGTTCGAAATTTCTGCAGCACAGACAGGGACTCGTGATACAGGAAGTCCGACCATTCAATCTGACCCTTCTTCTCCGGGTCAAGGGCAGCGAACTGGGCCAGAACCTCCTCCTCCTGCTCGTCTGACAGATCTTTCTCAAACAGCTGCTTCGACACAAACTGCCGGTACTGAAGGAGCTCATCCGAGACCAGGCAGGATTCTGGAACGAAGGGCTGTCATCAGTCCGAGTAACTGACCAATTTACGCTCCGTAGAAAAATGTTTCATAAATTGCTGGTTAGACAATCAGAAAGAATTTAATTGAGGAACAGTTACTGAGGAACCTGTTGAACAGTTCTTCAGTTCTTCCTGAAGGACAAAGTTTTTGTTTCTCATTTTCAGGATAGACTCTGCAGCTGAGCAGGTTCAGCAGCAGTGTGGGATCATCTCCACAGAGAAAACAAAAGGCAGCCCACTTCCAAAAAAGAGCTTTGGAACGTCCTTCAAGAAGCCTGGAGAAGTGTTCCTGAAGACCACTTAAAAAGGCTCGCCTAAGAGAGTTCAGGCTGTGCTGAAGAATACTGGTGTGTTTTTTTTCTTTAAAGATGGTTAGAATTAAACTCTATTTGTGGTTAGAGGACATACCTGGGATGATTTTACATTGTTTGAAGGTCTCCACCAGGCTGTACATTTCCTCTTCGGTCAGCAGCAGGTTCACATTGTCCTAAAGCAGAGGATTTAAGTGGTTTTTAATGAAGCAGGTTTTTTCAGTCTTGTGTTAAAATGGCATAAACGCGATACTTAAGAAACGTAGCAGAGTCAGTGGCTTTCACATAGTTTGTCATTTAGCCTGAAACATACTTTACAAAGTAATAAACAGCTGATCCTTTAGAGGACCTCCAGCACAGACCCTGCGTGTGAAGCTCCATGGCAACAAAAAACAACATTAACGAAGGTCAAGGCGCTCTCATTTGTTTCCTTTATAGAGTATAGAATACTCTGTAGAATATAGAGTAAAAACTTTCAAATGCATTGTAAAATTTCACCAATACCAATACAAACAACAAAAAAAAACAAA
Organism: Hepsetus odoe; assembly: GCA_017165825.1. Classification (NCBI taxonomy): domain Eukaryota; kingdom Metazoa; phylum Chordata; class Actinopteri; order Characiformes; family Hepsetidae; genus Hepsetus; species Hepsetus odoe. Next base: position 22,619,242 of record CM029383.1, read on the forward strand.
TAGCAGAATCTGAAACTGCCAAAAATATTTTTTATGTGAGTGCGGCATCAATTTAATTACAAAATAATGGATTTTCAGATTTTATTTTTTACATTTTTGATTATTTTTTTGTGCAATAATGCAAAAACAACTAAATCTAAATAGTAAAAAGCCAAATAATGCATTATTTGAAGAAGCCGACGCAAAATAACAAGAATGCAGTAAACAATAATACATTTTAAATTTAATTACAGGCGATTTATTGTAATCCTAGCCATCTACTGACAGCAACAATGGCGGGATGTCCCTACCAAGGACTCTATTTATTGTACATGACAAGGTCTGGGTTGTGTTAAACGATAAACGAAGACTCTTTTGTTGTCGCTGTTGACATTTTGGAGAAACTGGCAGAAAGACTTTGAGTGATTACGATCAAATTGTTCTGGCTCCTCTGAAATGGCAACCTGGATTCAGATGCTGGAGACTGAACTGAAGCGATATGTTGACCTGCTGGCTCTCAGGATGAACTGTACTGGGTTCAGAAGACGTCCGGGGGTGTATTTGAGATGGACAGGAGAAGGTTTCCAAATGACGTCCAGGTTTTGATGATGGGTCCGTTCAGTTCTGTGATCCTGGTCTTCTCAGAATGATCATGGAGGTTTTGGAGAAGGTCAACACATGGCACTTCTACAGTGAGGTGTTGAAAATGGTTGTGCTCTCCAGAGAGAACTGGTTAACACAATGCTTCAGTGAAGTGGAGGAGACAGAATCCAGGCTGGGTGTTGTGGTTGAAGTGGAGGGAGCTTGAAATGAGTGTATGAGTGTAGTGGCCCCAGTCTCCACTGTGATGATGGGTGATTGAGTGGTTGTGTCAGTGAGTTGGAGCTCTTGATGCACACTAGGGGAGGTGTCAGGACGGTCCCTTTGTCTTTCAATTCCACAGCTACTGATGCATTGTGGGATTCTGGTTTATAAGTGGCTATTTCCAGACAGAAATTGATTCATTGTATGAGATTGATGTCTTAGGCACTTCTTCTCCCAAAACATTATTTAACCTCTTCAGATTTCTGCCTTTCCACATTCTTGGATGCTTCCTTCTCCAAATGGAGTCGTCCAAGGTTTGTCATTGATTACTCACGCTGGTGCATGATGGGATCATGGAAGCTGATACAGCATCAGTATTGATATTGTATGCAGATCTAAATGTGTCCAAATCAACCCCTCAAAACAAGGTTAGAAATAATCTCGGACCGTTGCAATAGGAGTGTCCCAGCGGGCATGGAGTCAAAAGCCCTGCTGATATCCTGAATACTCTGTTCCCAGGTTGACATTTAACAAACTGTGCTTATCAGCAGAGATCCTGGTTTAGGTGAAAGTAATTGAGGATGATTTCCAAGGAGTTCGTCTGCTCCCCTTTAACTGGTCACAGTCTCCCCCCGTGCTTGGGCCACCTGTATACATCCTTTATACCGACCTGTATAAATGACGGGGGGAATAAAATGGACTACAGCTCATGGAAGATGATTGCATCTCTGCAGTAGCCAATACTGATCGAAAATTGACCTCCACTTTTTCAATTCTGGGTCCCGATCAGTGCAGAAAAGTCATGCAATCAAAACTATGATTATGGCAAAGGCAGAAAATAACCCATCCATTTCTAAAAGCCCTTAAAAAGCTCCTACAGCTAATTACCTTTATCCATTGTATAAATATAGTCCTCGTGCTCTCTCTCTCTCTCTTTCTCTATCGCTCTATCGCTCTCTCGCTCTCTCTCTCTCTTTGTTGAATATGACATGAAGACAGGATGATAATCATGCTGGTTAATTGGACTCTTAAAAAGGTCTGATTCTGCAGTGAGTGGAGGAAGATGCTCTTCAAGATCAAATGTAGGCGAGTCTCTTTGATATCAAAAGCTCATCCTCAGCCACTCCACTCATTTCTCTAACCACTGGTCTTCAAACAGACGCTTTTAAAAGCCGTTAAGGCCGGGGGCGACTGAGATCCTCGTTTTTATCGGCGCTGCCCAGTCACGCCTTAGCGAAGGATGCAGGAGAAGAGCCTCCAGCGCTGAATTATTGCTTCAATGCAAAGAGAGAATGATCTGGTCCAGTACAAACATATAAAATATGATGGAAGAGTCTCCATGGCAGAGGCTACAAAAACAGAAGTACCAGCTTTTTAAATAAAGTTATAGAACGCACGTATTAACAGGCCTGAGGCTGAAGTGTTAATGAATCCAGAGTCTGGAGTCCGATCAGCGTTTCGGAAACTACTGCAGAAAACTAACACCTTAAATCAAAGGTAGTTAACCAGTCAACACATGCTTAATGACTGACATGAAAGAAAGAAAGAAAGAAAGAAAGAAAGAAAGAAAGAAAGAAAGAAAGAAAGAAAGAAAGAAAGAAGAAAGGAAGGAAGTGAGATATAAGCCAATCAACCAAGATGGCATGGTGTCATAAGTGACATTAATTTCAAAAGTAAAAAAAGAAAAGAAAAGAAAAAAAAAGAAAGAAAAGAAAGAAAGAAAGATAGAAAGAATACAATATAAACTGATATAAACTTAACAGAAGTGAACTGAATCTGATTTATTAGACAACATGCTCTGAAATGAATAAAACTGAATTGAACCAAATCAAACCAAAGTGAAACAAATCAAACTGAACGGAAACGAATCGAGCCAAATTGAAATTAATCAAACTGAACTGAACCAAATCAAGCCAAACTGAAATGAATCAAACTGAACTGAACCATCCATCCATTATCTGCCGCTTGTCCCAAACGGGGTCGTGGGGGAGTGCTGGTGTCCAATCCAGCGCACACAGGGCGAAGGACGGGGGACGCACCCTGGACAGGTCGCCAGCCCATCGCAGGGAGGAGCGTGACGGGGACGGCACCTTGCTCAAGGGCACCTCAGGGCAACCTATTGGGAAGGGGTTCGAACCCCCGATCATGTGGCCGACGCCCGAACCACCAGGCCACCGCTGCCCCTGAACTGAACCAAATAAAACCAAACTGAAACAAATCAAACTGAACTGAACTGAATCAAACCAAATTGAAATTAATCAAACTGAACTGAACCAAATTAAACTGAACTGAACAAAATCATACCAAACTGAAATGAATCAAACTGAACTGAAACAAATCAAACTGAACTGAACCGAATTTGACCAAACTGAAATGAATCAGACTGGACTCAACTGAATTTTTTACATTTTCATCTTTGATCTTTGATGTTTGCTAGTGTTGCAGATCATGTAAAGGGAGTAGCAGGAAAAAAGCGTAAATGAGGTTCTTTCCACCCAGTTATTGAAGAGCCTCTGGCATTTCTGCTTGCCTTGCTTCAGATTGAGAGAGGTACCTGCTGAAGTATGTCGATGCCTAGAAAAGCAGGTCTGATATCAGCAAAATCTTTAATAGAGGATGAGGTGCATTGCAGATAAGGCTGTGGAAGCTGGGTCAGGCTTCAACGTGTGCTAAAAGACTGCAGACTGATCGAGGCGCTCACATCATCCCTGACTGGAAAGTGGGATGACAACTATTCCTACTGCTGCCTTAAAAAATCAATGTGACACCTTGGCTGAGAGTCTTTTTAACCGATTTTCAACGACTGTCCTTTTGCAGGAACCTGCACGATGGTGCTGTCGTTATCTTTCGGTCCGTCTCCATCTGTGGTGAAACTGCATGAAAAAACATGAAACAAACCAGAGGGTCGATCACTGGTGTCTGGGAGAAACCGTGGAAGCGAAATCTAGTTCTAGGCCAAGACGCAGACACACAGGGGATTAGGGTGTGGTGAATATGGAGTGAGAAAAGCAGACAGCTGTTAAATGAGTTCTCCGTGGGAACATGTGCTAGACATAACAATCACAAGGAAGCATCACAGCTGCTAATAGCTGTTTGAGGTCTGACATGTGGGGCGTCACACTGATGAGTGAGAAACTGCCCTGAAAACTGTGGAGTACGAGAAATGTTTGAGGGTGCACCATCTGGAGGGTTAGTGCTTTCGATGTGTGCGAGGTGGCTAGCTTTCTTTTTAAAAGCCAAGTGTGGTTGAGCAATCTAGAACCTTGTGAACAATGGAGAACGTTTGAGAACAGTGTAGCTGAAGGGAAGAACATTCTACAACCAGGCAAACAGTGGAGAACATTCTCAAAATGTGAGAGTGGCCGAAGATATGAGGCATCCTCAAAGAAGATTAAGTAGGGGTGAGCAATCTAGAACCTTGTGAACGATGGAGAACAGTCTTGAACAATGAAGGGAAAGAACATTCCTGACCAGTGCAAAGAAGGTGCAACATTCGCAAATGGTGAAGGTGAGCAAGGTTGTAGGGTTAAAAGGGAGTTAGCGATCCAGAACCTTGTGAATGATGGAGAACATTCTAAAACAGTGAAGATGAAGGAAAGAACATTGTAGGCCAGAACAAATAGAGAACAACTTTCTCAAACAGTGAAGGTGGGCAAGGGTTACATAGCGGTAAGCAATCTAGAACCTTGTGAATGAGGGAGAACGTTCCAGAACAGTGTAGATTAAGGAAAGAACATTTTAGACCATAGCAAAAGGACAAATAGAGAAGAAAATTCTCAAATTGTGAAGGTGGGCTGGGCTGCAAAGTGTCCTCAAGCAGGGTTAACTGGGGGGGGCAATCTAGAACCTTGCAAATGTGAGAGAACATTTCAGATAGGGTAAATAACATTCTAGACCAGTGCAGATAGAGCGAACATGCTAAAGTAGTGGAACTGGGTGAGGATAGACTTCCTCCAACAGGATTATGTGGGGCTGAGCAATCTGGAACCTTCTGAATGGGGGAGGACATCCCAGAGGGGGACAGACATTTCAGAAGAGCAAGGAGCAAAAACATAGGATCCAGAATGTTCTAGGAAAAAGAGTGGAAAGCTGAGTTCACTGATGGGTCTGGAAGGGAAGTAAAGTGGCTTTGTGTTAGGACGCCTGGTTCCATTCACTCCCAGAGTAAAGGGAAGGTCTCTAGGTTTTGTGCACCCTTTGCCAAGAACCTTCAAGGGCATGCATGTGTGCACCTGCACCTTTTGTGCTTGAAAGCATGCACTGGGGTCCGGACCCGAGAACAACGATGCCGATTCCCAGCCTTTCACACAATAAAACACCGCCTCACACTCCAGCCCGCAGGACGGTTTAAGCCTGAGCGGCCTGCGAGGCTGAGATAAGCCGTGTGCTTCAGTCTGAAGGACGCTGGCAGCGTCTCTGAGTATTCAGCTGACGAACTTCCAGCAGCCACCAAGCCCACTCCATCAGACGAGTACAACCCCTCCAACATGACGTGATAATCCACAACACTCGTTTTTCTGCGTAACCATTCCCAGGCGCTGCAGCAGGAAAGGGTGATTTGAGCCTGGCCTAGGCGGATGTACAATGAACCCTGAAGCGGTAAGATATTCTGTGGCTTGTGGGCACAGCGGTGTGTAATTCACTCATTTGAGCAGATAATTGACACAGTTCTAGTTTATAAAAATATAATCGTGTCACCAACATGATTACAAAAGATTTTCAGACACAGTTTTCCATTTCTGGAATTTTTCTGGCAGTGGCTTCTTAAATTGCCTGAAAATTTAGCAACTGTGGTCAATGAGATGTGCAAACATCTTCACCCCCTCATTTCTTCCTTTTTACTTCCAAAGAGACAGACTGACCTCAGCTAAGAATCTGGAACAGCTAAAAACAGGGATCTAAAATTAATAGGCGGAAATTTCATTTCACTGTAAGCGAGACGTTAAGCACCCCACATTCCTTCATGTTTTTCCAAAGATCCAGCTTTTCTTGTAATTCTATTCTTGAGGAATGGTTCTCCAGGCTGAAGGACAATGTTTTTGTTTCTCATTTTCAGTACAGCATCTGTACCTGAGCAGTTTCAGAAGCAGTGTGGGATCATCTCCACAGAGAACAGAGAACAAAAGACAGCTGACATCCAAAGAAGAGTTTTGGGACATCTTTCCACTTAAACGAAGTGGCTCATCTAAGAGAGTTCAGGTTGTGCTGAAGAATAACGGTGGTCATACCAAATACAGACTTTAAAGCTGGTTAGAATTAAACTCTCTTGTGTTCTAGACTGGATTTATAATAATAAATAAAAACAATAAATCACATCTGCTATTGTCTCATATTCCCACAAAATATAAAGAAAGGAGTCACTCAAGACTTTTGCACAGCTCTGGATATGGTGGACAGCAGCCTTAGCAGCAGATCCATAAAATCCAGTAAGTATGTGAGAAGGAGCTTCCATGAGTTGGTCGACCTTGTCCAGCAAATCCTGCAGACTTATTTGAATTAAATATATTCCTTCAGGATTGATGAAGATTTCTGATTCTGATATGTCAATGGACTGATCACCGGGGAATTTCAGGATTGATGAAGATTTCTGATTCTGATATGTCAATGGACTGATCACCGGGGAATTTCAGGATTGATGAAGATTTCTGAAGATGAAGATGAAGATGAAGATTCTGATTTGTCAAAGGATTGATGGCCGGGGAAGTCTTCATAAGTCGCCAGTTCAGCGAGTGTCCTTCCTTGGAGCATTTATTGAGGATCCTAACCACTGCACAGTGGGAAAACCCAACAAGACTTGGAGATGTTCTGGCCCATCACAGATGGTCCTAGTTTCAGAGGTAAGATCTTTCCACCTGCCCATCTTTTCTGCTTCCAACACATCAACGTCAAGATCTGGCAGTGCACCTGGTGCCTAATTTATTGACAGGAGCCATTGTGATGAGATAATCAATGTTCACCTGTCAGTGTCTTTAATGTTGTGGCTGATTGCACCCTGAACGAATCATTAGATGATAAACTCGGTGATAAAAACTGAAAACTATGGAGAACACATGATTTCATAAAAGCTGGATTCACACAATGCAAATAATGATTCTTGAATTAATTAAAGTAATAAACACTTCCTTAAGCTTTCTGTGCAACAGATTGGCTAGTCTCACTCTGCACACCAGTGCAGTGGAGCCATAAGCAGGGGGTTTCCAATAAATTGGCCAGCTTATAACTGTGTGAGCGAGTCTGACGGACTTACGCAGTAGTAGCAGCTCCAGCCCGTAGTGGTGTGTGCCGTCTCCCTCATTTCCTGCAGAGCGTCCGCCCGCAGGTATCCGATCTCTCGCAGGCAGCCGTCATGGAAAACCCTCGTACACGTCCGGCACGGGAACAAGTCGTCCGCCGTCCACACCTCACACACCTCACACATCTCATCGTTTACCGGCTGGACACAAAAAAGACAAAAAGAGAGCCCACACTGGGATCAATCTGCTGTACGGAGATATACGTTAAAAGGTTTCTGTAATAAACAGTACTGTGCAGACGTCTTGAGCCCCCCCTTGTCTCCAGGGACTCGAATAAGACAGAAGGTTCAGCAATTTATTGCAAATCCAGTCTAAATCACAAAAAAAAGTTGAATTCTAACCAGCTTTGCAGACAACATTTGGTTTGACACCTGTTATTCTCCAGCACAGCTTCAACTCTCTTAGATCATTTCTTTAAGTGGTCTCTAGGAACAGTTCTCCAGGCTTCTTGAAGGACGTTCCAAAGTTCTTCTTTTGCCTTTTGTTTTCCGTTCTCTTTAAAACTGCTCAGGTACAGGGACTGCACTGAAAATGAGAACCAAAAACACTGTCCTTCAGGATGTCTGGAGAACTGTTCTTCAACAGTACTCTAAAATCACAAGACTGGATCTTTAGAAGCAAATTATGAAGAAATGAAGGATGACTCAAAGTGGGTTTTGTACAGTCTGATCAGACTGAGAAAACCAGATAATATACACTGGACACTACTGAATCATCATTTTGTCTGAGCTCAAGTGGTTTAGTCTGGCATCACCTTCCAATGAACTTGTACTTTCATAATCAAACTTTTATACTCACTGCATTAACCCTCTTCCATTCCCTATGTTTATTTTTAGCAGTGATCTCCCTCGTGTCGTTCCCATTGTTGCAGTGGCACAGCTGCTTCAGCTGCTGCTCAGTTCACGATTTCACAGCAGTATGGAGTCCATACAGTCAAAGCTGCTTTCTGAAATGGGATTTGGTGCAGCAGAGAAACTCAAATGTCCTTGTGATTCGATTCTGTCCATTTATTTTTGTCAAATTCAGAAGAAAAAAAAAATACTGGAAAGCACATTGCACATAACTTGGAAAGACAATATTCTATTTATAATGAGGATTGGTGTTTCTTGGTGTTTTGAGAATAGTGAGACACTTTTTTGGGTGAAGAGGGAATGGTCTTCAAAAGGAATGGTCCTTCAAGTCTCACCATGCTCACCTTATTTGAATTTGAACTGGGGGTGCGTGATCTAGAAGCTTGGAAATGTGAGAGAACGTTTTAGAACATTCTCAAATAGTGAAGGTGGGCTAGGATGTAAAGCATCCTCAAACAAGGTCAAGTAATCTAGAACCTTGCCGATCTGGGAGAACATTTCAGATAGGGTAAAGAACATTCTAGATTAGTGCAAACAGGAGAGAACTTGCTAAAACAGTGAATTTGGGTGAAGATACAAGGTGTCCTACAACAGGATTATGTGGGGTTGAGCAATCTGGGACTTCCTGAATGGGGGAGGACATTCCAGAACAGTTTAAATTGCAAATGGAGAAGAAAATTCTCAAACTGTGAAGGTGGGCTGGGCTGCAAAGTGTCCTCAAACAAGGTTAAGTAATCTAGAACCATGCCGATCTGAGAGAACATTTCAGATAGGGTAAATAACATTCTAGACCAGTGCAGACAAGGGAGAACAAGCTAAAACAGCAAAACTGGGTGAGGATAGATGTTCTCCAAAAGGATTACGTGGGTCTGAGCAATCTGGGGACTTCAGAATGGGGGAGAACATTCCAGAGGGGGACAGACATTTCAGAACAGCAAGGAGCAAAAGCATAGGATCCAGAATGTTCTAGGAAAAAGAGTGGACAGCTGGGTTCACTGATGGGTCTGGAAGGGAAGAAAAGTGGTTTTGTGTTAGGATGCCTGGTTCCATTCACTCCCAGAGTAAAGGGAAGGTCTCTAGGTTTTGTCCACCCTTTGCCAAGAACCTTCAAGGGCATGCATGTGTGCACCTGTGCATCTCATGCCTTCGAGATAAGGTTTTACCCTAGCACTATTCATGGTGGAGGGACACGTAGGGTTTTGTGATGCACCAAAAAAAAAGGATTTTGTTCAGATGGACTATTCTACCACCATCATCATCCATACAAACAATCAGAAGATGCAATCAGAAGATGCATATCCACTGGTGGTTTTGGAGAAGAAACAAAAGGGCTATTCCAATATTCTATAGCTTGCCACCTCAATTGCCATTAAAAAAGTAAAGTAAAAAGTTCCAATTGAAAGCTAAAATGTGTCCTGTGCAAAGATGGTTACATTTAGGGTGGCGCTCTAGTGGTAGGGTGCTTGCCTATGGACCAATGGCTCAAGAGGTCACAGGTTTGAATCCCACCTCTGGCCCAACCACCATTGGGTTCCTGAGCAAGACCCTTAACCCAAAATTGCTCCAGGGGGGCTGTCCCTGTAATTAGGACATGAAAATTGCTCTGGATAAGAGTGTCTGCTAAATTCTGCAAAATGTAAATTTAGTCTTTGATCTGTTATCTTCTTCTTCTTCTTCTTCTTTTTCTTTCGGCTGCTCCTGTTTAGGGGTTGCCACAGCAGATCAACGGTCTCCATTTCTTCCGGTCCTCTGCATGTTCCTGCTTCAAACCGACCACCTGCATGTCCTCTCTCACCACGTCCATAAACCTCCTCTTTGGTCTTCCTCTTCTCCTCTTTGCTGGCAGCTCCATCTTCAACATCCTCCAAACAAGATAATCATCGTCTCTCCTCTGCACATGTCCAAACCAACACAACCTTGCTTCTCTAACCTTGTCTCCAAGCCATCTAACCTGATCTGTCCCTCTAATATACTCATTTCTAATCCTGTCCATCCTCGTCACACGCAACGAACATCTCAGCATCTTTAACTCTGACACCTCCAGCTCCGCCTCCTGCCTTTTCGTCAGTGCCACCGTCTCCAACCCATACAACATAGCTGGTCTCACTACTGTCCTGTAAACCTTCCCTTTTACTCTAGCTGGAACGCATCTATCACAAATCACTCCAGCCACTCTTCTCCACCCATTCCAACCAGCCTGCACTCTCTTCTTCACCTCTCTTCCACACTCGCCGTTACACTGAACTGTTGATCCCAAATATTTAAACGCCTCCACCTTTGTTACCTCCACTCCCTGCATCCTAACCACTCCACTTTCCTCCCTTTCATTCACACTCATGTATTCTGTCTTTGCCCTACTCACTTTCATTCCTCTCCTCTCCAGAGCATATCTCCATCTCTCCAGGTTCTCCTCAAGCTGCTCCCTACTCTCACTACAGATCACAATATCATCAGCAAACATCATCGTCCACGGAGACTCCTGTCTAACCTTGTCCGTCAACCTGTCCATTACTATTGCAAACAAGAATGGGCTCAGTGCTGATCCTTGATGTAATCCAACCTCTACCATAAATGCATCCGTCACTCCCACTGCAGATGTCACCACTGTTACACTGCCCTCATACATATCCTGAACTACTCTCACATACTTCTCTGTAACACCAGACTTCCTCATACAAAACCACAACTCCTCTCTAGGCACCCTGTCATATGCTTTCTCCAAATCCACAAAGGCACAATGCAGCTCCTTCTGACCTTCTCTGTACTTCTCCATCAACACCCTCAGAGCAAACATTGCATCTGTGGTGCTCTTTCTCAGCATAATCCATACTGCTGTTCACTGATCCTCACCTCTTTTCTTAACCGAGCTTCTACTACTCTTTCCCATAACTTCATGGTGTGGCTGATCAACTTTATCCCTCTATAGTTACTACAGCTCTGTGCATCACCCTTATTCTTGAAGATCGGTACCAGTACACTTCATCTCCACTCCTCAGGCATCTTCTCACTTTCCAAGATTGTGTTAAACAATCTGGTCAGAAACTCAACTGCCATCTCCTCTAAACACCTCCATGCTTCCACTGGTATGTCATCCAGTCCAACAGCCTTTCCCTTCTTCATCCTCTTCATCACTGCCCTTACTTCCATCTTGTTTAATTGCTGCACTTCCTGGTTCACTCTTCTCACATCATCCAGTCTTCTCTCTCTCTCATTTTCTTCATTCATCAGCTCCTCAAAGTATTCCTTCCATCTGCTCAACACGCTCTGTTCACCTGTGAGTACGTTACCATTTCTATCTTTAATCGCCCTGACCTGTAGCACATCTTTCCCAGATCTGTCTCTCTGTCTAGCCAATCAGTAAAGGTCCTTTTCTCCCTCTTTACTGTCCAACCTCTCATACAATTCACCAAACACCTTATCTTTGGCCTTCACCACTGCTTTCTTCGCCCTGCGGTTCATCTCCTTGTACACCTGTCTACTTTCTTCATCTCTCTGACTGTCCCATGTCTTCTTTAGCTCCCTCTTCTTTTGAATACACTCCTGGACTTCTTGGTTCTACCACCAGGTCTCCTTATCCTCTTTCTTCCTTCCAGATGTCACACCAAGTACATTTCGAGCCGTCTGCCTTATCACTTCTGCAGTAGTTTCCCAGCAATCCGGTAGCTCTTCGACACCTCCCAGTGCCCGTGTTAACTCCTGCCTGAATTCCACCTTGCAGTCCTCCTCCTTCAGCTTCCACCACTTGATCCTCGACTCTGCCCTCACTTTCCTCCTCTTCTTGACCTCCAAGGTCATCCTACAGACCACCATCCTATGCTGTTTAGCTACACTCTCCCCTGTCACTACTTTGCAGTCTCTGATCTCTTTCAAACTGACCCTCCTGCAAAGAATATAATCCACCTGTGAGCATCTTCCTCCACTCTTATACGTCACCCTGTGCTCCTCCCTCTTCTTAAAATAAGTATTAACTACAGCCATTTCCATCCTTTTTGCAAAATCTACAACATCTGACCTTCAGCATTCCTCTCCTTGACACCATGCCTACCCATCACCTCCTCATCACCTCTGTTCCCTTCACCAACATGTCCATTAAAATCTGCACCAATCACCACTCTCTCTCCCCTGGGTACACTCTCTATCACTTCATCTAACTCACTCCAGAATTTTTCCTTCTCTTTCATCTTACAACCAACTTATGGAGCATAAGCACTAACAACATTCATCATCACACCTTCAACTTCCAGCTTCAAACTCATCACCCTCCCTGACACCCTCTTCACTTCCAAAACACTCTCCACATACTCTTCCTTCAGGATAACACCTACTCCATTCCTCCTTCTATCCACACCAAGGTAGAACAGTTTAAACCCCCCTCCAATACACCTGGTCTTACTACCCTTCCATCTAGTCTCTTGCACACACAAAATGTCAACCTTCCTTCTCTCCATCATATCAGCTAATTCTCTACCTTTACCAGTCATGCTGCCAACATTCACAGTCCCTACCCTCACTTCCACTCTCCACCCTTTCTTTCTCTCCTTCTCCAACTGGCCATGCCTTCCTCCTCTTCTTCTTCTTCTTCTTCTTCTTCTCCTTTGGCCAACAGTAGTCCAATTTCCACCAGCACCCTGTAGGCTAACAGTACTGGTGGCGGTCGTTGTTAACCCAGGCCTTGACCGATCCGGTTTGGAATTGTATCTGGAATTGTGGTTCTGTATCATTGTCCGCATATTGACTTGGCAAACTTTTACACCGGATGCCCTTCCTGACGTAACCCTCCCCATTTACCCGGGCTTGGGACCGGCATGAAGAAATACACTGGCTTGTGCATCCCTAGTGGCTGGGTTAGTCTTTGATCTGTTATATTCAGAAATATAAACTGCAACAAATCATACAGAAGAGTGTCTGCAGAAGTCTGACCAAGATACATTTTTTGCACAACACTGTATATCTGAGAAGAACCCCTGGTTCTTTTTACCACCACTGTAAAGAAACTGAGTTTGAACTCTTTCATTGAAAAGTGCAGCATTTCCCCAATTTCGCTGAAATTCCCTTTTCAAGGATCTTGCTCTGTAACCGAGTCGGTCTGGTCTCCCCACACCTGCAGTGGTTTCCCTTCCACGTTGGATTATAATCGATTCCGGCGTTTCAGAATCAATGCAGTGGAATCAGTTTCCTAGATTAATGCAATATGGAGCACTACGACCCCAATAATCGCTCATTATGTACATTTAAACGACGCTGCAGTCAAACAGATCATTAATAAACAGCACGTGTTTAGCCTGATCAAAGACCTGTCAGTGATTTCTCGCTGCCCTTGCCTTCAGAGCATGTTTAACCGCAGACGCTAGGGCTGTTACATTTGTGTAATGGATGGTTATACTTTTTTTTTTTTTTTTTTTTTGCACTCTTCACGCCAGAACTGGCCGACCTCATTAATGTCAGTTTAATCAGCATTCCAATTAGCCTCCCACAAAACACCCATAGAGGAGAAAGAAAAACTCTCATTCTGCTTCTCTGCTCGTAATCCTTGTGAGATTGCAACTGTGGAACAGTTGTATGGTGGAGGATTTTTTAATGACTTTCGATTTAATCCTCCCAACTTATATGCTGATAAACAGCAGTGTCGCCGTCGTCATCACAGCAGTGTAAAAAAGGAGCAAATACATGCAACCTTAAACATTGCGAGGTGGTAATAAGCAGCTTTGCAGTTTGGGCTGCTGAAAAGTATCCAGGTAACGTTTCTAATGGGCGAGTTTCAGGCGCCACCCACTGCTAACACAGGTGCTCAGTTGTGCACACTCAGCAGGAATGATCTCCAAACTGGGCAAAAAATTGCAACCCGATTTTTTTTAAATGTTGCTTCTACTCAACTAAAGCAGTTGGTTTATTGGGGCACGATGACTTGTTAGTGGGGCAATACCTCCCTCCTGACATCCTGACGGTACCAGGTTCTCGGACGGACGTATTTCTTTGTTTCACTCAGGTGTGTTTTTCTTGCAGCACCATTCTCACGACTCCACGTCAATCAGAAATGAATGCGGTTTGCTGTATTCACATCGGTTAGAACTGTGAATATATGATTTATTGACACATCTTCTGTCAACTTTCATCATAACCCGCTGAATTTAAAGGATCTTGGATGTTTCTTGAACTTTTTTTCCCCTTGAATTCCATTTTTAAAAGCAAAATAGAATTCATTTCTACTGTAACGTTTCCTAGTTACCGTTCAAATGTAATCTAGTTAAACTGGGCTTTTTCATTGTAACATAAGGACTGATACATGTAACTGTGTCCTGATTGGCTGCCCTGCTTGGAGCCTAAAAGAAAAGGCAGTCTGGGTTAAAAAATGTGCTGCTGTAAACTGAACCAATGAACTTGCTCTCATGATATAAATGGCTATTTTTGCAGCTTAGCATATATAAGACATGGACTGGGGTCCCATTTAAAACCTTGAACTGGCTTTTAGGTCTTAATTTCTGTCCCCTAAACCCCACCAGCAGAGCGAGATCAGTCTGTAAATGTAGGGTTCAACGATGTGAAGTGAAAGTGACTAATGTGTCATTATGAAACACAGCACACACAACAAAATTCAACATCTGCTTTTCACCCACACACACCGTGCAGCAGCGGGCAGCTATTTATAGCACCCAGGGAGCAGTGATGGTGACGGTACCTTGCTCAAGGATACCTCAGGGTAACCTACTGGTCTTGGATTCAAACCCACACATTTCCGATGCTGGAAATATCCACTAGGCCACCACTGCCACGATGCTCTGTCCCAATCTGGGTTGATCCTCACTGCCAGAAATGGTCATGGTCACCTTGTCACAATCCCAATCATTCTCACTGTCAGAGTCCCGGGATTCTGTTTGTCCCGGAACAGTGGCACACCTTCACTGAGGTGAGAAGAGTGAGTCTGCCAATGTAATTACCTTCCATATCTTCTGAGCTGTAAACCTGTTTGGTCCTCCATGGCATAGAAACATATTTTTTCACTCGCTGGATAAATTGTGAGGAAAGTGCAGGTTTAAACACTCACCTCATCAATGTTGATAAATAGATGTTTCATCGTAATTCAGATTTATAGCTACTGTTCTGTGTAATTAAATCGTTGCTGTAAATCTAGTTTTTATGCTTATTGCACTAGTTAGAAGCATTAAATCATGATGCAATACATTCTGCTGAATTAATCATGGGCAAAATGGACGTATGGGGAAAAAAATTACATCTTATTAAAATTACACTGGTTCTGGTATTTATGAGACATTACTCGTGGAAAAAAATCCCAATTTGACTAGATTACATTTAAACTTTAACTAGGAAATATAACATTGTGTATTAATGATGTAAGACGTTTAAACTGAAGCTTGATTCATTCTTCAGCCAGTCCAAGAAAACGTAAAGTGAAAGTGCAATGCAAAGGGCTGTTGTCACTGTTCTAAGATATAGATAAAGTTATTGTCTCTCATTTTCAGTCCAGTCTCTGTACCTGAGCAGTTTGATAGTTCTGTGTTGGTTAATCCACACAGTGATCTACGTCTGAACCTTCAAGCAGAACAAAGCGTCTAACTTAAGACGTGAAGCAGTGAAGAAACAGGAGCAGATGATTCCAGATGATCAGATGATTCATTTACTGTTGATGCTGAACGCTGAGTGGTTGGATCCCCTTTATCTAGAACCTTCTATCTTTAGACACTGCAGCTGCACTTGAAATTTGCTCCCATTTCTTTCATGTATTCCACTCAGCATGCCAAAGATGAGGCAGCTGAACATGAAATCGTAATTTTGCACCAACAAGATAATTCCCTGCAAAATATACAAGAAATGAGGGATTCGAGACTTTTGCACAGAACTGCATGAGCAGCTCCTGTTTTTATTTTCAATGAAACATCCCAGCCACTTATTTCTGCTACTGGTATAAATTATGACGATACTCAGCAGATAAAAACTCAGCGGTGCTTCCTGACGACCTGTTTTATAACTGTCCATTCGCTTTCAGCTCTCCAACCAATAACCTGCTGCCTTCAACTTCATAAAGCCTCACAGCGAGTGGGTTCCCTCCCAGCAAACAAGTGCAGAGTGAGGAGCCTCTCTGAGCCCAGTCTCCACCGAGAGAACGGCGAGAAAAACAAAGCCTCAGTGTGGAGGGTTCTCCACCAGCAGCACACAGTCAGGCTCACTGACCCTCACAATCAGCCGAGCTCTCTCTCTCTCTCTCTCTCTCTCTCTCCCTGTCTCCCTCTCTCTCTCTCTCTCTCTCTCCCTCTCTCTCTCTCTCTCTCTCTCTCTCCCTCTCTCTCTCTCCTGTCTCTGTCTCTCTCTCTCTCTCTCTCTCTCTCTCTCTCTCTCCCTCTCCCCCTCTCTCTCTCTCTCTCTCTCTCTCTCTGAGTCAGGTCATTTCATACAACCTGTAAATAAATGTGAACTAAAGTCCACACAGAGAAAGCCTCCTGGTGGAGCAGAAGTCATCCAGAGAAGTTTAACACTCGTCAAAAAATCTTCTAAACTTACTGCATCAAAGCTATCATTATCCCCCCCCCCCCACACACACACACACACTCACACTGGACTGGTTTCAGGTCAGGCTGGGAATAAAAGGCCAGACTGACGCACTTTTTGTACCTTTCATGAAAAAAGGTCTCAGATGGGTGTGATGTGAATCATCACTCTTGTCAGCTACCTGGGCCCTGCACCAGATGACATTTACACAGGTTAAGAGAAGGATGAGTCTGATAGGAGTGTGTGAAAAGGCAGAAGAAAGGAAATTTATGTTTGTTGCCATGGCATCCCATCCGTGAAAGTGGCCTTGTTCGGACTGTGATTTTGCGCTTTTTTCAGGTTTGCTATTTATTTTTATTTTTGCTGTTTTGTTTCTTCATCTCTATCAGTGCAGCCGACCTCTAAAAGTGAAAACTGAAGGTAAGAAGAAAAGTGTAAACTGAAGGCTTCTTTATATAGAAAAAATAATAGAAACAGATACATGAATATATATGTAACTAAGAGGCACTGATGCAATGTTGGTATATTTTATTGCATTCTTCAAATTTCTGGATTTATTAAAGTGAAAAATTGAAAATGAAATGAAACCTATTACCTTATGTTTTCACTGGGAATTAAAAATGTGCAATCCACTCTTCAGGCACCTGGATTCAACCCTAGGCCTAAAAATATTTTTAAATATATCATCTAAATCCTTTATTTGTCTAAATCATTATTTGAGCTATAAATAAGGAATATTGATTTAAATCACTCTGAATCGACTGAGACTGAACCTAGTCCTCGTCTACACTCTTCAAAATGTGTGCAGTGCTACTCAAACATCTTGAGCCCTTAATTTCTTCATTTGTTGCTTCCAAAGATCTAGATTTTGTTGTATTTTTAAGGCATTATTGAAAAACAGTTCTCCAGGTCTGACGGACTGAAGGACAGTGTTGTTGTCTCTCATTTTCAGTCCAGTCTCTGCTCATGAGACGTTCTCCAGATCTTCCTGAAGGACAGTGTTGTTGTCTCTCATTTTCAGTCCAGTCTCTGTACCTGAGCAGTTCTCCAGATCTTCCTGAAGGACAGTGTTGTTGTCTCTCATGTTCAGTCCAGTCTCTGTACCTGAGCAGTTTGATAGTTCTGTGTTGGTTAATCCACACAGTGATCTACGTCTGAACCTTCAAGCAGAACAAAGCGTCTAATTTAAGACGTGAAGCAGTGAAGAAACAGGAGCAGATGATTCCAGATGATCAGGTGATTCATTTACTGCTGATGCTGAACGCTGAGTCATAGGAACCCCTTTATCTAGAACCTGGTATCTTTAGACACTTTGCAGCCTGGAGCATTAAAACATTTCTTTACTTCCATTAGACAGTTTGACAAGCATGAAATAGCAAATCTGCAAGGTGATTTGCAAGGTGATCCCTACAAAACATAAATAAATGAGGATCGGCTCATGAATTTCCCATTTACATGAAAAATCCGACCTCTGTGCAGAGCTCTTACCTGCTCTCTCTGGTCCAGCTCTATTTGGACAGGCTGGTCATCGTTCGGTTGCCTTTTTGGCCGCACAAATGCAGGCGGTGTGAGCTGATGGGCCTTTTTTAGGTCCTCGGGCTCCACGCCTTTTCCATCACGGAGGCGTCCCCAGGCCTCCTGGTTGATTTTGTTCTCCTCTTTGGGAACGGCGGATCCCGGCTGGGCTGTGGAAGGGCCGGGTTTTCCCTCTTCCGTCTCCTTGCGCCTCGGTTCCTCTTCATCCAGCTGCACCGGGACCTCATCTCCGGCATTTTCAGCACTGTTCTGGGCTTGGGCTGAGCTCGACTGGTTCTTCAGACCTTCACGAAACGCAGAGACCACCACACTGCATTTCTGCACCTTCTCCACCTGCTGCTTCTTGGACATCAGAACACCCATGGCTGCAACAAGGAGACAGGGAGAGAGATTAGAATCCCAAATCAACAGAAAGCCTTATCTTATGTTTTATGTGCACAGAGCAGCAGAATCAGCCCTTTCCCCCGACTGGTATTTTTCTCCGACTCATGTGAGTGTGGATTATTGGATTTTGAGCCCCTTCATATTGCAAGCAGCATGAAGTGGTTTCTCTGAAACATCCAATTCCCTAAAAAGTCGTGAAAGTTATAGTGAGCAAATATTAAGTCAAATTTGACTTATAAAAGCACATTTAAATACTTCAGACGTTCACCAAAGTACAGTACAAGTCAGTCAGTCAGTCATATTCTGGGCCACTTGTCCTAATTAGGGTCGCAGGGGGGTGCTGGAGTCCCTCCCAGCTCACACAGGGCAAAGGACAGGGACACACCCTGGACAGGTCGCCAGCCTATCACAGGGAGGAGTGAGCTGACTGGCCACCGCTGCCCTACAGTACAAGTATTTAACCCAAAAAAAGGAAAAGAAAAATGCAGATGGCAGCAAATAAAACAAAGAGAAGAGAGATGAATAGATCAACATGACTGCAACGTCTTCAACCTTTGAATCAGTTCATTATCAGTCATTTCAGGAATGAATACTATCCAACAGCCTGGAGACAAAGTCATGAAAGCGAGATTGCGTTGCTTTGGACGTGTCCAGAGGAGAGACGAGGAGTATATCAGGAGAAGGATGTTGAAGATGGAGCTGCCAGGTGAGAGGAGATGAGGAAGGACAAAGAGGTTGAAGGACACTGAAAGAGGACATGCAGGCATGAAAGAAGAAGATGCAGATTTGTGTTGAGTGAACAGATTTGTGTTGAGTGAGCCTTTCCGCCCTCGTCCCTCAGTGTCTCTTGAGTCATGTGATCGATTGCTGTGCGCTAAGGATCTGCACTGAAGAGCTATCATCGCTGCTTTTATGGATGAAGAACACATTCACCCAAAACAAAGCAGAACACTGACAGCCCGGCTTGAGGCTAATCTGAAGCATTCTGCTCGGCCAGGTTCTGCAGCTATAATTGCACGGCACTTGCAGCAGCTGCACATCAATCTGAACCGCAGTCTAAATGAGCTCATTGTGTAAAACTTGATCTGAATAAGATCTTCAAACCGTCATCTCGCTCTCTTCAGTGTTTCCTGAACAGCCTAGGCATCCCAGACCAGACATGTATCTTTAGGGGCATAAATAGACTGGAGGTTGTGATTATGGACCACTTTGAAATGTTAGAACGTTCCCATTTTTGAGCCAAAGAAGAACCGAAGGAAAATGACGTATCGTCGTGTGTATGCATTGAGTGGATTGTAATTGATGGTGAATGTTACCAAAAAAGCTAATTAAACAGTGATGCAGTCGTTTCGTTTAAGTGTGTACATCAATTTCACACATTTGTTGGCAAATACAGGGAGCAATTTGGGTCATGGGCTCCTATGAGCAACACCCTCCCCCAATCCTAGCCCAAGAATTAATGAAAGCCATGGAAAACAGAAGTTTAAGAATAGATTTAATGGAGAAGCTCCATGAGGAATGTTAGAGGAACGTTTCTCTGTGGTCTGGCATGAAGATTGTTCTGGTCTGGTTGCCACGATGGAGGATAATAAGCCGAAGCTGCAGCCAATTAAGGCGATCCAGGCAGACGCCCGACATTGTCGGAACGATGAACATCAGCTCAGATGCTGTCTCTTCGGGACGACGCTGTTTCTGTGCCGCTGACGTACTTTCCCATCTGTTTGGTGATGTGGACTTGTAGGGGTCACCATGTTGTATCAATTATATTGTATTTTATTAATCATTTTTTATCATTTTTTTTCAATTAATGTTGAAAGTAATCTGACAATTACTTTTACAAGGGTATTCAGTATCTCCAGGCTAGTATTTTTTTGTATCACTTTTTCGGTAAATCTGAAATTTGAGATTCCCTCGTAAAGTAAAAATAAACGTAAAGACTCAGGATCCAGGATGTGGGTGCAACCATTCATTAAGATGTGCATAAATTATCCTCCCCAGGGGTTAAAAAGTATAACAGCAATAAAAATAATACACCTATTACTGCTACTTAATAATAATAATCATTATGAATATAATAATAATTACTTTTTAAGTAACACCAACCAGAGACTAGTTTGAAAGGGTATGAATGGGTTTGTCCCGCAGTGGTCCGGTGACCTGTCCAGGGTGTTTCTGGGCCTTTTGAAAGTGAAAGTGACTATTTGTCATTGTGAAAAAGCACACAGTTTACACAACAAAATACAACCTCTGCATTTAACCCACACACACACGAGCAGGCGGCAGCTATTGAAAAGTCCCAGGGAGCAGTGACGGGGATAGTACCTTGCTCAAGGGTACCTCAGGACAACCTACGGTCTGGGATTGCGAACACATGACCTTCCGATCCTGGGGCCACCACTGGGCCACCGCTGCTCCACTGTACTGATGGATGGGTAGATGGATGGATGGATGGATAGATGGATGGATGGATGGATGGATGGATGGTCCCTTACATATACTACATTCCAAGGCTGTTAATTAGTCAATTATCTTTTTTTGGGGTATCCTGTGTAACCATTTTAGTGAACCATAACCTGCTGTGAATTATTTTACATCTCTTAATTTAAGAGAGGGAAAAGGCAGCAGGTAGAAAAGAAAATGAAGAAACAGAGATTTTGAGGAAACCAGTTTGATCGTTTTGAACATATGACACTACAGAAGCTGCTGCCTCACTCCCCCACTGTCCTCAGCCAATACCCTCGCTCTCTCTTCTCGCCTATCAGCGCTGTTATATCACCACTGTTTCCTGGGGGCCGGTGGCTCAGGGATTCTGTGGCCAACTTTAATTACCCGCCAAGGCAAGGAAAGCGCCGTAGAGTTTCAGATCAACGCTCGGTCTGCTTGTGTGTGACAGAAAGCTCACTGCAGCAATTAATCCGGGTCCTGCGGTGTAGCTTTAACACGAAACACGCACGACAATGCGCTTTCTTCTTCGCCGGACAGACAGAAGTCTGGCTTTTCAGAAATGCTGTGATCTGGAGTCCGTCTGCCGGCCGTCCAGCTCCATGAATAAATATGTTTGATTTAAACATCAGTCAATAAATGGCCAAATGCTGCAGCCCTGGCTAATATTAGATCAGGCCAAGTGCTCGTAAAGCATTCTGAGTAGATGAACTGCTCCAGAAGCTGCTTTCAGGAGAGATTTATGGGGAGAGATTTGCATTTTGTCATGTATTTGTCCAAATTACGTTACATTAGCGAACACTAAAGCAGGCCAGAAATCAAAGAAATGCAATTTTCAATCTTGCAACAAATTTGGTCAAGACATGTCTGGGTTCTTGAGGTTTGCTTCCAAGATCTGCGCCAGAGAGAGAGGCCAATGTAAAGTGAAAGTGAAAGCAACTAGCACACGGTGAACCACAGCCAATACCACTGTAATTAACCCGCACACACCGTGCAGCAGTGGGCAGCCATATCCAACATCCAGGGAGCAGTGAAGGGGACAGTACCTTGCTCAAGAGTACCTCAGGGCAATCTACTGGTCTGGGATTCGAACCCACAACCTTCTGATCCTGGAGCCTGGTCCCTAAACACTAAGGAATAGAAGTTGCATGCCTACGTCTTCTCACACTCACCTTAAACCTTCAAGGTACCGGGAAGCATCGAAAAGAAGGGTTTACATTTCATTCCACTTTTAGAGGGACGTTAAAGGGATAAAATAATCAATTGCTTGACTAAAAATATATGTTTTATGTTTTTAGCTGGGCCTCTTCAACAGATTTCACTGATCTCATTGCTGGTGGACTACAGTTTCGGAGCTATCGCTGGGAAAAGCGTGTCTTCAGCCTGGAGTGAGGGCCTGAAAGCTTTGGGTTTATATAATTATCCCTCCATTATCTTAACCACTTATCCTGACCAGGGTCACAGGATCACTTAGGTCGAAAGGCACCCTGGAGAGGACACAGTGGAGAGTTCTTACAATGCTTTAAAAGTGACATCACAAAACTAGATGTGTCAGGGACGATCCATAAAGAAGGAGGGTCCCCTTGGTCTGAACCCCGCCCGTGACTCTAGTATTGATTACTTTATCAATAGACAAGGTTTAGGATGTGTGGGATTAGTACAGTGCCGATTGGACTAACCTAGCTTCCGTATCTTCTCAGCTACATTAGCCCCATTCCTAACATGGTCCACAGCAAACCTGGACAAACAGGCAAACTTCAGACACCAAGCATTTCTCAACTGGTTGTATTGGGAAAGAGTGGAAAATGACATTTTTAACACGTTCCCAAACTTTTCCTTTAAGAGTCCTTCAAGGACATCCTCTAAAACCCTGCGTCACAAGAGTGCATAACCCGTCTCTATTTCTTCCTGTCCTTTGCATCTTCCTCTTTCACACTGACCACCTGCATGTCCTCTCTCACCACATCCATAAACTTTGTTCTTCCTCTTCTCCTCTTGCCTGGCAGCTCCTTTCTCAACATCCTTCTCCCAAAATAGTCCGACTATTATTAATACAGAGCCTTTATTTGAGTACAGCCACGTTCATGCAATGCACATGGTGCCTGTATTTGACTGCATGCCTGAACATAAGGTATAAAGCAGTGGTGGCCTCCATAAGGAATAAACAGTAATGGCATTCCATTCAAACACCTGAGCTCCTGCTGAACCTGAATTGGAATTGGTCCAATTCCCAGCCGCAATTTATCAGAGGGAAACTTTACAGAGGACAAAATAGTCTGACTAACATGATAAATTCTCAAGTGGAAGTCTATAAACCCACTTAACTCACAATCTTGGACTCATTTCGCCCACAAGCTGCATCCACCGCAGACGTTTACGGTCCAGGTATGAAAAGGGTGAACCAGGGTTGAGAAAAGTCCTCCAGGTTGTGCAGTTATAAAGAAAGCAGATAGATGATTCCAGATGATAAGGTGATTAGTCTACTGCTGATGCTGAACACTGAATGGTTGGAACCCCTTGTATCTTTAGGAACTTTGCAGCCTGGAGCACTAAAGAAGGACATTTGATCTGCAGTGGGAGGGCAGTAAAAGCCATTTAGCGGCTCGTGGTGACTTTTGTTCGGTAAGGCTGAGCACCGCTAATGTCTTTCCAGAACATCAGGTTATTTGAAATGAAAGTGAAGTGAAAGTGACTGTTTGTCATCATGAACACACCACACAGCGAACATCAACCAAAGATATTCTCTGGGTTTAACCCATAAACACCGTGCAGCAGTGAGCAGCCTTATCCAGCCTCCGGGGAGCAGTGTTGGGGACGATATCTTGCTCAAGGGTACCTCAGGGCAACCTACTGGTCTGGGGCTCAAATCCACAACCTTCTTATTATATGGCTTTTTCCCCAAAACCATTAGGCCGCAAGCAATGACCCATGAGTGACTTTTCTCCAAAACAGTAAGATTTGAAGGGCAACTCTTCTGATATTGGATTTTTCCCACAATTAATAGTTAATATGCTACATAATCATGAGTTATGTAAGCTTAGTCTTTCAAAAGTTGGTGTTGAATTCACTGTTCATGAGAAATCCAGCAGATCAGAACTGCTCACCATGGTGGTGAATGGAACCAGCTCTTCCTCACAGAAAGTTATGGAAGACGTTTTTAGGAATAGACAGCCTGACGCTCTTTCGCCAGAGTTTTGAGAAAGTTTCGGAGACAAAAGGATCTCATTTTTTGTTCCCTGCTTCACCATCATCCTCAGCATTTCGTTTCGAAACTCACTTGGTTTCAACCCTGGTGCTGGAGGAACCCTGCACTTTTAAGTGTCTTCACTGCTCCCAATAGGCCCAGTTTCACTGATCAGGTTGAGAAACACTGGGATATATCGTGACCCCAGATCACCTCCAGTGCACGTTTCTTTACTAGGAGCCATTTAATGTAAAACCCCTCTGAAAATGTTTAGATACCCCTCCAAAGTGTGAATTATGCAGCACTACTGAGAAATGATTGGATTTCTTCTTGAAATCAGAAGACGACACGATCAGAACAACCAACGTCATTGAGGTAGAAAGACTTACATGCACAGCTTGGTCTTTTAGACTTGATCAATATTTCATTTAACCCAGTTGGAGGCCATGCTTCAGCACCAGTTTTACTCTTTGGGGGAAAAGCGAAGGGTTATGATGCTGAGCTTTGCTGAAGGCTCTTAAAAGCTCAATATTTTAAAGTTTTACAAGCTGCTCAGTTGTGGGATACTTTGCTACGGCATTGCTTGGCCTTTTTTAAGGTTGAACAAATGTTGAAAATCCTTCTGACCCAATTGATGTGATGTTTTAAACGTTGTCTGTCATAAAAGCCTCATTCTTTCACAGAAATGAAGACGTTTTAACCATGTAGACCTGATCAAATATAAAATCCAGGTTCTACCCACTACAACAGCCTTTGTTCAGACTCAAGAGTTCACATCACATAGGGTTAATCAGAACCTTTTTTTTTTTTTGTCAAATATCTGAAAAAATGTGTATTAAGGGAGAAAGAGTTATGTGATGGAGAGAGCATATATTATTAAAGGATTTTTTTATTATTATTTTTAGTCCTGGCTGCCAAAGAAGACAATTTGTTACTGAATTATTTATGTTAGGTTTTATTTTAGTAGTAAATAAATAGATAATTCCATCCTGAAATGTATATATAACAAAGATTTTGTCATAAAATTATGATTACATTGAAAATTTGATTATCAAAAGAAACATTTTAGGTCTTTCCTGCCTTTTTTGATAGTGTATGCTGTATTTATTCAACTCTGATCATTATTTATAGTATTCTTTAATTATTTAATAGTCAGAAATTATTCATTCATTTAAAATTTGGAAAGTGACTCTAAAAACACTCAAATTTGTGCGACATGTTCTTTAGTAGGACCTTCCTGTTCATAGTCACGTATAATTACTGTATGCGGCCATTCTGTCTTCTGTCTTTCGGCTCCCATGTGCTTCTGTTGTTGTTTTTGTCTTCGTCCTCCTTTGCCCTGACCTTTTGATATCCTCCTACGCTGCCATTAGTTTGTGTCCCCATCCTCGTTAAGTTCCTTGTATATAAACCCCTGAGTTGGAGCTTCTCCCAGGTTTCCACCACTTCTATGGTTCCTGTGGTTCTACTCGTGGTATTTCATGAAAGGTAAGACTCCCTGTGTCTGTTGGTTTTCTTTCAAATATGGACTTTAATATAAACCCTCCTAGCGTTAGCATCCGGCCTCCTCACTTTCATCATTACAGATGTTTACTGAGTTGTGCAGGTTCGTACGCATCGCTCCGCTGTTAATATCTGCAGCGTAAACGACAAAAACTCTTTAAACTGCAGTTAGTCTGCCGGCTGTGCCAATGACATTAGAATCCACAGGACGGCTCCTGGGAAACAGCTAGCTGTTTGCAAAAGGCTCGGGTAAGATGTCACTCAATCCACTTTCCACTCCTAAGCTCCGTTATAAAATCACCGATGGAGATGTTGGCGTCAAACCTGCCAGAGAAGAAGAAAAACGATTAGACGTTCTGTTTAAAATTCATAGGTTTGGCTGCGAATGTTCTCTCCCTCTTCATGTCTCCCAGCAGAGAATATTAAGAAGCGAGAGAGCGTGTAACGTTTGGGTAGCTTTGGGGGGTTATATTCAGTGGGAAGAGTCAATTTGCAGAGAGATGAACAGGATTTGTGTCATAATCTCAGAGCTGGCAGATTTAGACCTCTTTCCAGAGGCCCAGTGAGCCTCTCGCAGCCGCTCATGTTTTACTTTTTCATCAAACACACGTCCCACTGCGACTTCTCTTTCCATTCGTGCTCCTGCACTTAACAGAGGCCTTGGAGTGTTTCTGGTCAAGGAACTTGGCTTCAGGTTGAAAGGACATGGACAGGAGCTTGGTGACCAATGTTGTAGGCTTGAGCAAAGCCAGTTTGTTGCAGAATCAGCTCTGTACAGCTTCCTCCCATCTCCAAATATAGTCCATCAGCCCAAACGTGTTTGCTTCTCTATGGCTGGTAGAACCTCCCTCGACCGTCAGAACTGCTGACGCTTCAAAGCTAAAGAACCACCTCTGATAAACACCTTCACGCTTTGAAAAATACACTAACTAACTAACACATTTCAGACCGAAAGCTCATAGATCTTTCATGTTTTCTCCATGTTTGAACTCCATGTATAGCAGATATTTCATTGGAGTTCCTTTAGAACCTACAAAGCACTCGAGTACGTCACTCTGGATGAGAACATCTGCCAAACTCTAAATGTAATTGAAACAAGTAATGGAAGCTTACAGCTACCATTAAGGCGGTTGAACAAGAGAGGAAAAGATGATTCACATGCACAGGAAAACCGTTGCAGAACGCTGGGAGAAATCCAGTCAAATGTAATGTGTTGCCAGATGTGAGCTCATACTGACAACATCTGGGGATGACCAAGAGCCAATTTTGGCTAAAGATATAAGTTAGTTCGGGTTGGGTTAAGCTGGGTTCAAAGTGACAGTGTCTTGCGAAGAGCTCAAAGAAGAAACTGATGATGCCCATGGAACAGTCCTCCCAAAAGAATGTGGTCCATCCATCAAAAGCAGTAATCATGAAAGCATTAATGAAATATTCATATTTGAATGAATAAAAAGGTCAATTTGCATGGAAAACATGGACTGTGCATCTAGAAGACAGTGCTGGTGCTCAAAGGTTCTGTTCATAGCTCCAGCTGAAGAAGATTTGGAACGAATTTTGGTGGTTTCTGGAAATCACGAAAGGAAAGTCAGATTTAAGAAAAAAAAACAGTAAACACTTAAAAGTAGAGCCACTGATTAAATGAAGGACATTTTTAGCTTATTTTTTAAACTGGTAAGAGTTTTCTTGGGGAGCTGGTTCCAGCAGGGGGCAGCATCTTTGCCATTTCACCCTGTTTAGATTCTCTGGAAGAGAATGGATGGACCTCCAGCGTAAGCATCTGATGACTAGAATGATTTAAAAGAGCATTTAAAAGAGCTTTGAGTGAATCAGAATCAGAACCAGGACTCATACCGCATTTAGTTAAGTACCAGTTGCCAATGGAGACCACTTATTACTCAATTATTCATGTTGGATATTGTTTTGCACCACAGGAATAGATCATTACGTCTGGAAATGAAAAATTAAAGATCTTTACATACATAACCAGTTCAGTAGGCAAGATTTTTGTCATCATTTTAGGTTTTTCTCTGGTCCTGCCCTTTTTGATCATGTATATTTGATGAACAGCAATTATTATTTAATTTTATAAGTGGAAACTGATCGTAAATTCCAAAACTCAAAGATATGCAAAGGAGTTTTGTGTAGTTTCATCTAATGAGTGGGACCAGAAGTAGGACTCGTACCGCATTCATGCCGCAGATCAATAACTGAGTCAATTATACCCCCACTGTTGAAACGACTCCTACAGGGTTTTAGTGGTTTCCTCAGAAACAACCCAAATCGTGTGTTATGGTACGTGACGCTTCGCCCCGGCGTTGCTTTTACACACTGGCCTCGCTGTAATATCATGTTTCACCACGATCTTTCTCACTGCTGCTCCACATCCCACTGACTGGAATCCCAACCAGCTCAGCCTTTCATTCCCTCGTCCTGCAGGATGCCCTGTGTGAACGAGGCTACAAAGCTTTCATTCTCTCCATGGGAACGCTCTTTCCCATTGATTCTGGTCCCCCATCTCCACAGCACATGGAGCAAAAGCCCTGGAACTAATCACTCTAACGAGTTCAGCAAGGCCACCTTCTGCCAGCGCGCCAGCAGAATCATAAGCACCCCCCCCCCGAATTAAAAGGAAAAAAAAAAAACTCAGCCAAACAAAAGCAGCAACGCGGCCAAGGCGAGCGGCGGACTGATAACTGCATAATCTCTTCGCTCGGAGCAATAGTGGCTCGTACGGAGGAGCCTGAGCAGAAAATAGAAGAGTAAATGTGCTGCTCTGTTCATTTTTTAGTTTTTCAAGATTCTCTCATCTTTCCATTGAGCACCAATCACAAATAGCTCTTGTCTCCCTCCCTTCTCTCTCTCTCTCTCTCTCTCTCTCTCTCTCTCTCTCTCTCTCTCTGTGTGTCTAACCCTGGGCCCCTTTAGATACAGAAAACAACAACCAGCTCACAGGGGAAAGTTGAGAGCTGATTCTCACGCTTGCTCACAGACATGGAGAAATGTGTGTGTGTGTGTGTGTGTGTGTGTGTGTGAGAGAGAGAGAGAGAGAGAGAGAGAGAGAGAGAGAGAGAGAGAGAGGAGAGAGAGAGAGAGAGAGAGGCCCTATTCAAGTTTTCCATAAATAGTTTTTTGTTTTTAATTGACCCAGATAGGCTCCTCCTACAAATACATTTATTTCCACTGTAAAATGAAATTGTTCCTTGAGTATTTTTATGGGTGTCATGGAGGTGTCTGTCTGTCTGTCTGTCTGTCTGTCTGTATGTATGTCTATCTATCTATCTATATATCAGCAGAGTGGGGCAGTTTTTGCTTGTTTATGGCTCTAGAAGTGAACAGAACATGAGTGTTCTGGGTTCTAGACGCAGGGAGGAAGATCAGAGAGATTATCTGAGTTCTGTCTGAAGGCATTGCGGAGCAACACCGGCATAAAAGCAGCGGTTCTGTTAACACGTCTAATGTTGCTAACTACGACTGAAGAACAGCTTCACGGAGCTGTGCTGGTAGAAGCTGCTGCACGGATTAAAAGTAAATTTTATTTCTGCTTATTAAACACTTAATATTCCCAGAAATAATTAAAAAAAAGAGGATGAAGAGCTGTTGATGCCATTTGCAACACTGTAGCTTCAATGTTAAAAAAAAGGTTCTTTAAAATGCTGGAAAATGAATCAACAGAAATGGTCTGAAATTTGTATTAAAATGACATGAATTCACATTGGAATTTGAGTTAAATTAAAATAAATGAAAAAAATAAAAAAAAAATCATAAAAACTGTTCACATTTCCATTCTGGAGATAAAGTTTATTTCTGACTGTGATTGTATGAAAATAATATATATTTCTATGTAAATTCAAGCAATTTTCAATAGAATAGTATTTTCAACTATGATTATTATTATTATTATTATTATTATTATTATTATCATTATTATTATTATTGTTGTTGTTGTTGTTGTTGTTGTTGTTGTTGTTGTTGTTGATGATGATTGACAATTAGGCACATTACATTTAGTGCGCTTTCCTCTGAAAAAGATACCTTCTGGGAAAAAGGAAAAAGTTTGAAAAAAAAAGACTCATTTTAAGAATAATAACTGAATGAAAGTGTTTCCTTATTCAAATCTTTCATTTTCTAACACACTGTGTTTGCTTATCTTTCACACAATAAAGTAACTGTTTCTGAGGTTCTTACTGTAAAGAACATAATCTAACGATGTACAAAATAAATCTTGATTCTAATAACCCTTAAAACGTGCAACTTTGAATTATGCTTACGTTACAAACTGTCATACACGAATACGCTTCACGCTTCAGCGGCTTTTCATCGTTCCTTTGATGAGCCAAATTGATAACAAGGGTTTCCATAGCGATGTGAATGGCATGTGCCCGCACTGCATAAAAACACTCCTTTTCCTCACACTCGTCCGTTTTACTAGACCCCGCTCTACCTCTCCGCTGGGGGCACATTTCTCTGACCACAGATTTTTTATTTTTATGCCCACAGTGAGGGAGTCAGTGAGGGAAGCATAAGGCGGAAAAGAGGCGCCCAAAGAAGGTCATTTCTTCCTCCGAAAGTGTGACAGAGAGGACGAGTGAAGCAGTGCAGGAACACTGCCAACCACCAGTGATCACCGCAGGGAGACGGTCAGGGGGACCGACCTCCTCAGGACAGAACAGACGTCCTGCTGAAGGACGTTCACCAGAAACTCAGAGTTAAGACTGCAAGAGAAAAGAAATACCAGAAAAGGAAAAATTCAGCGATGAAGGAAAAAACAAAGCTTGCACTTACCTTGTACCCATCTGTCTGTCTGCCTCTCTGTCTGTCTGCCTGCCTGTCATCTATCTACCTGTCTTATCTATCTATCTATCTATCTATCTATCTATCTATCTATCTGTCTGTCTGTCTCCTGTCATCTGTCTATCTATCTATCTGTCTGTCTGCCTGCCTGCCTGCCTGCCTGTAATCTGTCTATCTATCTATCTATCTATTTATCTGTCTGTCTGCCTGCCTGCCTGCCTGCCTGTAATCTGTCTATCTGTCTATCTGTCTATCTATCTATCTATCAATCTATCTATCTATCTATGCATCTATCTGTCTGTCTGCCTGCCTGTCATCTGTCTATCTATCTATCTATCTGTCTGTCTGCCTGCCTGCCTGCCTGCCTGTAATCTGTCTATCTATCTATCTATCTATGCATCTATCTGTCTGTCTGCCTGCCTGCCTGTTATCTATCTATCTCTCTTTCTGTCTATCTGTCTATCTATCTATCTATCTGTCTGTCTGTCTCTGTCTGTCTGTCTGTCTGTCTGTCTGTCATTTCCAGGAGCAGTTCATTCATTTTTTCTTTCTTTCTTTCTTTTTGTGGCAAAGATTCATATGAAACTGTAAGCCAAAGGACAAAAGGATCTATTTATCCAGCTTTTTTTCTATCTTTCTGTCTGTCTGTCCGTCCGCCTGTTCATCCCTCCATCCACTGTCCGCCTGTTATCCTGTCTGTCATCTCCAGTAGCTGTACTTTCATTTTTCTTTTCATTTCTTTCTTTTTGGCAAAGATTCATATGAGACTGTAAGTGATTGGATGAGAGGATCAGCTCTGATCACTTTTTTCAGGAAAACAACAAAACGTAAAACATTTTTCTCCAAAAAACGACAGCGGCTGATCTTCTCAGTCTACGTTTGCTCTGTTTTTTCATCCCCTAGTTTGCTGACTCTGATCAAAGGCTTCCACTTTCCACCAAGACACTGGGCGCTCCACCACATCCTTCCAAATTCAGTGTCTAAACGTGCAGCCCATTCTGTTAAATAGCTAGCGTCTCATCCAGGAGCGACAGTACGATCTCCAAGATTCTCCATCACGGAGGTTCACAGTGCTTAAAGCCTGGGAAACACCGAGCTGCCCTTGGAGATGAGGAATCAACTTTGTCTGACTGATCAGCAGCTTCCAAGGCAGCATGTATGATTTCACAGAATAAGGCTGACTCAGAAAGCATCATTTTAATCCCAATCAAAAAGCAGAAAACCCCAATCTTAATTTTCAATATTAATTTTCTGTGGGCCTTCTTGAGAGAGCTTCATTTCTCTCCTCACCTATTCTCTCCTGATAAATAAACAACTGCTGACATCATTTCAACACTTCAAATCAGCCAAAAAATCACATTTAACACAGCCTAGAGTCAGTGATCCGCTCCACAACGCCACTATGGCGGCCCAGCGGGCCAGCGATGATCATTAACAGTCTGGCAGCATCCATGGAGTTTGCAAATCAGGAGACCTACAATAGTTTACTGTTAGGTGGGCAGGGAGCAGCCTTACACCCCACACCCAGGGAGCAGTGACAGGGACAGTACCTTGCTTAAGGGTAAAATGACCTTCCGATTCTGGGGCATAGTCCCTAAACACTAAATGAATCTCTTTAATAACGCCAGATTGCCCACTATTGCTTGATTTTTGCTCAAAATGCATGAAGTAAAATAGTAGTTTACTAGTTAAAAACATGTTTTGGAATAAATAAAAGGGTAGAAATGAGCATTTGTTCTGCAAACAGTAGATTGAAAGTCATCTGAATAATCAGAAAATGGTAAAACAGTCACTTCTTATAACCAACAAATGATCTAAAAGCTTCCAGTAGCCCTTAAAGAGGTTTTTGGACCTGGAACCTGACTTTAATGTATAGATGTGCAGCTTTACGTCCATCAGCCTCATCGACTCAACAGAACTCACGACTTTAAACCAGTTTATTGATTTTGTTTACGCAAATATCACAAACCAACCATATCGACACTGATCTACGAGCTCACAAGCAGATCTCCTTCTGCTCCTTTCAGCTGCTCCTGCAAGGTGTCTCCACAGCGGACTATCCGTCTCCGTTTCTTCCTGTCCTCTCCATCTTCCTCTTTCACTCCTACCGCCCGCATGTCCTCTCTCACAGCTCCTCTTTGTCCTTCCTCTTCTCCTTTTTCATGGCAGCTCCATCCTCTACATCCCTCTCCTGATATACTCCTCGTCTCTCCGCTAGACATGTCCAACAACACAGACTCACTTGTCCAGCTTTGTCTCCAAACTGTCCTCTCTAATACACTCATTTCCAACCCTGTCCATCTTCGTCCAACACAAATCTCACTTATATGCTCTGAAAATTGAATGAGGTTAAATTTAAGTGTGAGAAGAATACCTTGTATATCCAAAACAATTTCAAGTTAAACAATTTCGAGTTAAACATTTTCAGGTTGGATGTGGACACTGTCCGAAAAAATTAAAGACAGAACACTGACATAAACAAGTGAAGTGAAAGTGACTAACTGTCATAGTGAAGCACTGCACAACAAGACATAAAGAAACCGTGCAGCAGGACACAAGCGCCTAGGAGCAGTGGTGGGGACAGTACCTTGCTTGCAGGTTCCTAAGGGCAAGATACTGGTCTGGCATCCGAACCCACGACTTTCCCATCCTCGAGTCTAACCACAATTCATGATAAATCAGCATAAGGTGGAAAACCTAAAGGCATCCCATCTTTCTTGTTTCTTTTTCATGTGGTGTAGCCCAACTATACACTTATACATAGACACACACACTCAAAGACATAAACCATGGCATCACTCACCATATAGTCACCATTATCCCCACATCACTGACCACAATGGCTCTAAAGAGGTTACTTAAACCCATTTTACAGGCAATGTGCACTTTTTTTTACTCCCTAATCCCCCCCGGGACCCTCGGTCATTAGAGAGTTACTCCTCCTGTGGGATCTAACCCATGTTCTGGCACTCTTTTCAATGTGCTATACGTTTTATGCAGCACTAATTCCACATCACTGAACATATCCATGACCATAATGATACAATGGTGCACTTAGAACCCATACCTTAGGCTAGATTTTCTTCAGTCCTCCATGACCATATAGCATAGCTGATATACAGCACAAAACATCCAGAGTCTACCTCATTTCTTCACATTTGTTTGCATCCCAAGATGCAGACTTTGTTGTATTTTAATGTGCTCTTGAGGAGCAGTTCTCCAGATCTTCCTGAAGGACAGTGTTGTTGTCTCTCATTTTCAGTCCAGTCTCTGTACCTGAGCAGTTCTCCAGATCTTCCTGAAGGACAGTGTTGTTGTCTCTCATTTTCAGTCCAGTCTCTGTACCTGAGCAGTTTGATAGTTTTGTGTTGGTTAATCCACACAGTGATCTACGTCTGAACCTTCAAGAAGAACAAACATCTAACCTAAGACATGAAGCAGTGAAGAAACAGGTGCAGATGATTCCAGATGATCAGGTGATTTAATACGATGAAAGGTTGATTAGATAATCTACATATGGGATGGTACTTCCTGGCCTTTTTCATCGTTCTGGAAATGTCCAGGTGAAGGCAGTGTTGCTTATTTATCTGTATTTATTCAGATTCAAAATATTTTCTACTACTTTGGGCCATTTCAATGCATCCTAAAGAATAATTCACTCATTTTCTGAGCCGCTTGCCCTGATTTGGGTCGCGGGCAATGCTGGAGTCTATCCCAACTCTCACAGGGCGAAAGGGTCACCAGTCCGTCACATGACAGACACACAAACATACTCACACATGTATTCACACCTAGGGGTAATTTAGCATCTCCAGTCCAGCTAATGTGCAGGTCTTTGGACGATGGGATAAAACCAAAGCTCCTGGAGGAAACACACTCAGACACGGGGGAGAACATGAAAGTGACTGTTCTCGCCGTTGCGAGGTCACAGCACAGCACACAGTGAACCACAACCAAATTGGACCTCTGCATTTAACCCATGCAGCTATGAAAGTGCCCGGGGAGCAGTGACGGGGACAGTACCTTGCTCAAGGGTACCTCAGGGCAACCTACTGGTGAGGGGTTTGAACCCACAATCTTCCGAGCCTGTGGCCGACTCCCTAACCACTAGGCCACCGCTGCCCAAATGAACATGTCCTCCCCACACAGAAAGGCCCCGGACCGTCTGTGGCGACAGCGCTACACACTGCGCTGCCCAAAACACACATTATTACTATGTTGTACACACCTGAGCGTCACTTAAAACATTCAAACAGTCCCAAATCCAGGCTTTACTTAAATCAAACATGTCGATTACACTAACATGGACACAAATTGTGCCACTTGTGTCACTTCGTTGTTGATAAAAACCGGTTGTGTTCATGTAGAGCTGCCCTTCTGAGCATCTTTTAAACCTTCTGAACTCTGCACGAGCATCAGTGGATTATAAGGGGGTTAATGCTTCCCCACAACTGTTTTACCCAAGATGATCCAGACTGAGCTGAGCTCTGTGATTTGATCTTGATAAGGCATGCACGGGACAGTTTAGGACATTGTCCACTCCAAAAAAAAAAAAAGGCACAAGTTCCTGCTTTGTCTACAAGTTGCCTGCCTCTGTGTTTTTGCAGGAGAAGGTGATGCACGAAGCTCATCCACACCCTACCAGCGTCTCAGGCTCGCTGACCTACATGGAGAGAGTGGCAGGAAAAATGAGTAATTCACACCCTCGAGCTGCTGCTGCACGAGGACTTGAGGGAGGAAAGAATGTGCTTTTCTGCTGAAAAAATAACAGAATAAAGCCGCTTTTGGTCTCCAAGCTGTGCAAAAAAGCCTCCCTCCTGATTGCAAAGGAGTTTTCAAAGAAATAGGCTGGCCTGGGATCAGTGTGCAGGACTTTCTTTTGTTTCTATTTGCAGCGAAAATGAAATGGGAACATACCTGGAATCAGTTCAGCTCCTGGATGAGGGAGGGGGGGGTTCTCGTTTTCTCAGGCGCTGCAAGCCGGCATTGCAAGGCTCCTCTTGCAGAAAGAAGGGTGTGCAGGCGCGCGCGCGCGCGTGTGTGTGTGTGTGTGTGTGTGTGCGGCGCGTGACAGTGCACCACACACTGATGCTGGGTCAGCCCAGTCCCAGGCTGGGAGGAGTGAAAGCGTTCAGGTGGACAGCAGGAGGAGTGGACAGCGCCAGTGCTGAAATCCACATCCACAGACACGGGCGCGCGCGCACACACTCACACGCACACCTTACCGGACCTGCTCTTCTCGCACCGACCCGAAGCTCTTTCAGCTCATCCGGGCGGGAGGAGGCGCTTATCAATAACCTGCACAAAAAAAGTAGAGTCCTCATTGGCTGGAATGGGCGTGACGTTAATGACCGGAGCCAATGGCTTCCACGAGATCCGGCTGGAGTTATTCATCTGCACCGCTTGTAAACATCATCATCATTTCAAGGAACACACACACACACACACAAACACACACACACACATCAGACGCCCTAATGGACTTTTAGGCTGAAGATGAACAGCTTGTCTATGTATCTGATTTGGAAAGTAACTTTCCACTTAAACGTTATTTTTAATGAACAGCTCTTCATTACAAGTTAATTACGTGTAAACGGGCAGATACTGCTCATAAAATTGCATTTTGTAACTAAACTGCTACTTCTACTAACACTACTGCGGATACTCCTACTGGTACTTCTACTGGTACTAGCACTACTGCTTCTATTACTTCTACTTGTATTACTACTTCTACTATTAATACCACTACTGCAACTACTACTACTAATACTACAATCACTGCTAATACTTCTGCATTAGCTACTGCTAATACTCCTACTGCTACTACTACTGTTACTTCCACTAGTACTACTTCTACTGCCACTGTTACTTCTACTAGTATTACTACTACTGCTGCTATTATTTCTAACCCCTTCCCGGTGGGTTGCCCTGAGATACCCTTGAGCAAGGTAGCGTCCCCGTCGTTTCGCTCCTCCCTGCGATGGGCTGGCGACCTGTCCAGGGTGTGTCCCCGTCCTTCGCCATGTGTGAGCTGGGATGGAATCCAGCACCCCCCCACGACCCTAATTAGGACAAGCAGCCCGGAAAATGACTGACTGACTGACTGCTGCTATTATTAATACAACTACTACACCTACTATCATTGCTGCTGTTACTTCTGCTGTACCTACTGCTAATACTCCTACTGCTACTGCTACTACTACTGTTACTTCCACTAGTACTACTTCTACTGCCGATGTTACTTCTACTAGTACTACTACAACTACTACTGTTACTTCCACTACTGCTAGTACTGTTACTTCTACTGCTACTGCTACTATTGCTACTGTCACGCTGCAACTGCTGCTAATATTTCTTCAACAGTTACTGTTACTACTGCTAGCACTACTTGTACTACTGCTGCTGCTGCTACTACCACTACTACTACTATGGCTACGACTACCACTACTGCAACTCTGTTCAGTGAAAAATCGAATGGACGAATTTAACACTTATGAAAAGTTGTTGTGCAAAAAAGGGATTTAAGACTCTCTACACTGGAAATCCCAGAAACAGCCGAGATACCATCAGTGTTCAAGTGTTAAGGGTTCACAATTCACTTCAAGAATATGGGGCAGCGGGGGTTCGAACCCCTTCCCAATAGGTTGCCCTGAGGTACCCTTGAGCAAGGTACCGTCCCTGTCACTGCTCCCCAGGCGCTTTCAATAGCTGCCCACTGCTGCACGGTGTTTGTGTGCATGGGTTAAAAGCAGAGGTCTAGGGGCAGCGGTGGCCTAATGGTTAGGGGGTTGGCCCTGCATTGGAAGATTGTGGGTTCGATTCCCTCACAAGTAGGTTGCCCTGAGGTACCCCTGAGCAAGGTACCGTCCCCGTCACTGCTCCTCGGGCTCTTTCAATAGCTGCCCACTGCTGCACGGTGTTTGTGTGCATGGGTTAAAAGCAGAGGTCCAATTTCATTGTGGTTCATGGTGTGCAGTGCTGTGACCTCGCAATGACAAGGGTTGTCACTTTGACTTTTTCAAAAATTTTCTTTTAATGAAGTTCCTCCGCTCTCATGCTCTGACCAGGACTGCCAAATTGGGACACTGTTCTAAACCAAAGCGCGTGCATCTTTTATTCTGTCCTTGGGAGTCTCATGTGGGATGTTCTTTCAGTGTCTGTGCGAGTCTTCTTTAGTGTGTGTGTGTGTGTGTGTGTGTGTGTGTGTGTGTGTGTGTGTGTGTGCCCGTAGCCCTTTGAGTGCTGGAATTTGCTCCAGCAACCCCCGAGCAACCCTGATTATGATAAGAAACTCAAGATGGATGGATGGATGAAGGGATGGATGGATGGGAAATGAAACCTAGTAATAAAGTAAGAGTGATACTGCAGTACTGAGTTCGTCAGTAGAAATCAATGGGCTGAGTTACCCTCTGAATGTTTTGATAATAAAAGATAATGTAGGAAGGTACTTGATTTAAATGTGTACATCATTTCCACGTGAATAAAATGGATGAATAATATAGAAGAGGTGTGTTCGTGGAAGGCTGGTACAGAATGTCTTCACTTTAGTTTCCTGCATTGGTTTTATTCAGAGCAGTTTTCATCTGCAGATGGAATTAGACTGTTCTAATCCTGTATTTATAAGCAATAACACTTACAGATTTGAAATCCTATGAAACCCGATGCACAAATCAGCAAACACACTCTGTGTAATTACATTTGCTTTTCTGTGTCTGGGAACCTGGAAGGAGCTGTACGACTGTTGATTTAAATCACTCCGAGTCACTCCGAATCACAGGCTGGCCTTTTATAGCAGATATTACATCATTTATATGGGCTCCTGAAAAAAGATGATCACTAAACCTGAATCATTTATAGCAGATACGGAATCATTTATAGTAGATACTGAATCATTTATAGCAGATACTGAATTATTTATAGTAGATACTGAATAATAGATAGTAGATACTGAATCATTTATAACAGACACAGAATCATTTATAACAGATACTGAATCATTTATAACAGATACTGAATCATTTATAGCAGATACTGAATCATTTATAGTAGATACTGAATCATTGATCATAGATACAGAATCATTTATAGTAGATACTGAATCATTTAAAGCAGATACTGAATCATTTATAGCAGATACTGAATCATTTATAGTTGATACTGAATCATTTATCATAGATACAGAATAATTTATAGCAGATACAGTCCATAAACCTCCTCTTTGGTCTTCCTCTTCTCCTCTTTCCTGCCAGCTCCATCTTCAACATCCTCCTCCTGATATAATCCTCATCTCTCCTCTGGACACGTCCAAACCAACACAACCTTGCTTCTCTAACTTTGTCTCCAAGACGTCCAACCTGATCTGTCCCTCTAATATACTAATTTCTAATCCTGTCCATCCTCGTCACACCCAACGAACATCTCAGCATCTTTAACTCGGACACCTCCAGCTCCGCCTCCTGTCTTTTCATCACCGTCTCCAATCCGTACAACATAGCTGGTCTCACTACTGTCCTGTAAACAGTCCCTGTCACTCTCACTGGTCCCCGTCTGTCACAAATTACTTCATACCGAATAATTTATTATAGATTTAATATTTTATAGGAGTTCATATTTTTATGTTAATATTTTAATGTTTAGCACATACCGAATAATTTACAGACAAAATGAAAAATTTATAGTAGAAGCAAAATCATTTATAGTGGGTAATTCATCATTTTTATAGCAGGTAATAATGTTTAAAAGAAAGCATATTAGCTAAAACTAGCAGCTACTGAACAATTCATGAATAATTCAGAATCATTTAGAGCAGATACTGAATAATGAATAACTGTTGAATATTTTAAATGAACTGAATAATTCCTAGTTTAAAAATATGCTTAAGTCAAGTCTGAATACTGAAAAATCCATAGTAGAAACTGAGTTATTCTGAATAATTTGTCATTACTAATGAAATACTTCAATAATTGTTAAATAATCTGTGAAATAATGATAAATATCTTGGACATCGTCTGAATAATTACCCTGTTGAAAAATGGATGAGTGAATAAAAAGTCAATATAAAGTAGAAATTCCTAATTTTACCGTAAATTTGGCATGAAATGTGTACAGAATAATAAAATGTGTCCCTCTAAATGAAAAAAGAAAATATTTCTTTAATAATTGACGTTTATTAATTTTTGATAAATTAACATATTCCTGAATGTGGTCAAAACTACATAAAATACAGGTCATGAATATGCAGTAGTACCTGAACAATAATTTAAGGTTTTAAGATTTAAAACATCTCAGTACTAATCTTCCTGGAGGCCGAACTTCTCCGTGAAAGTTGTAGAAAAGGGCGCAGTCGTAGTTCCTCCATCACCATTAGAGCTCCATCAGCTCAGCCATCGCGCCACCATTAGTGCTCATTTGGCAGAACCCAGGGGAGAAGCGAGGGCACATCAGCGTCTCTGCCCACCGCCATGATGAATGGATGTGTTTCAGTGCCAGACACACACTCTGATCACACACATCACTCCTGCTGCCACACGGCCAGGGGTTTCCCAGGGCCAAAGATGTGAAAGTGAACATTGATGTTGTAATGAAAGGGTGCACTGATTTTTGATCATCTGAATCTGTAAATGGTCCTGAAAATCAGGTCAAGAATAAATAAGGGCAGCGGTGGCCTAGTGTTTAGGGACGAGGTCCCTAATCGGAAGGTTGTGGGCAGGTTGCCCTGATGTTCCCTTGACCAAGGTACCGTCCCCAACACTGCTCCCCGGGTGCTGGATATGGCTGCCCCCTGCTGGACGGTGTGTGTGGTTTAAAAGCAGAGGTTGTGTCCTAAACCAAAGTGTGCGGCCCTTGTATTCTGTCCTCTGTCCAGACTCTGAAGTGTTCCTTCTTCTTTAGGCTGCTCCCATGGGCATCGCACAGCTGATCGTCTGTCTCAGCGTCTTCCTGTCCTCTGTGTCTTTCTCATTCACACCAAATCCCTCCATGTCCTCTTTCCGCACATCCTTAAACCTCCTCTCGGTCCTTCCTCTTCTCCACTTGCCTGGCAGATCCATGCTTCTCCTGAAATACTCCTCATCTCTTTTCTGGACATGTCCAAGTCAGTGCTGTCTCGCTGCTCTGACTTTGTCCCCATCCAACCTGAGCTGTCCCTCTAATATACTAATTTCTAATCCTGTCCATCCTCATAACATCCAACGAAAATCTCAGCATCTTTAACTCATCAACCCGTATAACATAGTTCCTCTGTCTTTCTGGATTCACCAATCAGCCATAATCAGCTCTTGTGCTGTGTGTCCCCCAAGTGGTGTCCAACAGCCTTGATCCATCAAGGCATGGGATCCACATGAAGATGTTTTTTTAACAGGATCACCATTTAAACAGTGAAGAAAGAGCTGAGACTTTATCCTGGATGGTGGTTACAGGCTGGAGAGCTGGTGAACAGGGATCTTCTCATTTCTCACTTCACATTTCAGCAGTGGACAATTCTATAGAAAATCCTCCCTCATTTACCGTCCCATCCACCACAATGCACGTCACTTTCTTCAGGTACTCATCTTCCTGTGAAGCTGTTTTCTGAATAGAGTCCCCCTATTCTCCTCCTTCACCACACACTGGAAAAAGATGACGCAACAGCTTCACTTGATGCAAACGTGCTCAGCCTGCATACATTACACCAACATGACCACGGAGAGGAGTTCGGGAAATGCACACATCTGTACACATTTATCTCCAGTAAATAAAGTAAATAAGGATTCCAGTAAATGGGTTTCCTCGGAAGGCTTTAATGATATTGTCACGGTAGGCTGGCTTTATAAGCCCCAATGAGTCAGAGCAGAGCGTCGGTCATTGTTTGCTTTTTACGCTTGCGCACTTCCTGGGTTCCTGTGGTTCTCGAGTTTTTATTTATTTCTAATAGAGTTGAGCACAAGATCCCTGGCTACGGGATTACATTCAAACATCTCCCCTCCCCCCGTGACAGATATTCATTCTATTCTTAAAAGGTTTTTTTGTTTTTTTTTAACCATTTTTACCATTTTTTTATTGTTATCATCATGTTTGTTTTAGTAGCTTAGGTTCTTTTTTGGCACTTATTTTTTAAGCTATAATTTTATTATTTAAATAATTATACTTTCACTCAATGTCATAGTAATTAATATTATTATTATTGTTGTTTTGTTTTGTTTTTGTTGTTGTTGTTGTTATGAATACAGCAAATAAATTACTACTACTACTAAAATAATAAGAAGCATAACAATAATAATAATAATAACAATAGCAATAATAATAATAATAATAATAATAATAGTCAGTCAGTCAGTCAGTCATTTTCCGGGCCACTTGTCCTAATTAGGGTTGCGGGGGGTGGAGTCCATCCCAGCTCACACAGGGCAAAAGACAGGACACACCCTGGACAGGTCAACAGCCTATCGCAGGGAGAATAATAATTATTATTATTATTATTAATATAGTTATAGTGTTTATTATTGCTATTGTTATTATTGTTATTGTTATTATTGTATACTTGTTTTATTTATTTATTTATTCATTATAGTAGAAGTAGTTTTAGTTGCACAAACTGGCTTATGTGTATGTGTGAGCTATAGGACATGATGCAATGCAGGCCTGCTGCTAAACCCCTCTTCCTGGGCTTTTTTAAAAACGCTTGCCGTCTGCTGAGCGGATGGTACTCAGGATGTCCTCACCTTAACGGAGGTGTACACCCCACCAAACACACACACACCCACCCCGTCCCGTCAGCAGGCCTGTCAGCATTAGTTAGAGTTGATTCTGGTCTAATTCCCTGCTTTGACACAGCCTTCATGCATTATTAAAGACCAAAGACAAGACATACGCACGGAAACAAGAACAGCCTGCTCAAAACACACTTCGGCAATCAGAAAAATGACATCATGGGTTTAGAGTTTTTTATAACAGTAATTATAGAGAAAGCACATCCATGCACATCTACACCATAACAACCATACAGATTTTTACAGGTTATAAAGATTAAATAAGGCAAGTGGGTGGCACATGAAAAAAGAGGAGAGGATGAACTATTCTAAAAGACTACATTAACATCACCAACAGGTGAATCATTACTTCATTATAATGGCATCTGTGCCATTAAATATTTGTGATATATTTGGTTGATTTATGAACAAATGAACAAACTAAAGGATCTGAGCCACTTTAACAAGAACCAAACTCAGGTTTAGATGACAGGTCCTAGTAGCAGGCCCTGTGGGGTGTGCAGTGAATAGTACCTACCAAAAGTAATCAATGGAAGAACATTTGTGGACCCAAGAATCACTGATACTCAGAAATCATGTTGTCTTTCACATCATGGGGACGACGGGGTGCGTTTGCATCGCTTACCTTGTGGAGAGATGGCAGGAAAGCTGGCAGAGGCAGTGCGATTCTCTGGACAAGGATCTGCTGGGAAATCTAAGGCCCTGCCTTCATGTAGATGTGAGCTACCTAAACTTTGTTGGGGCAGCGGTGGCCTAGTGTTTAGGGATTAGGGCCCAGGATTGAAAAGGCCTTGGGTTTGAATCCCACATCAGTAGATACCCTCAATCAAGGTACCTTCCCCATCACTGCTCCCCGGGGGCGGGATATGGCATTGATATTGGTGTCAGAGTCCAAGGTCCATGCTTCAACCAGTCAGAGCTGCTTCGGTGGCACAACAGAGGCTCTATTAAATATTATACATGTTTTAATGTTATGATGATGTTGTAATATTGAAATTATAGCTGATCTATGTTAAATGAAAAAGGAGAATGAACCAATTAACACAAATTACAAGAGTGAAGAATTGAGCAGAGTTAGCCGAGAGGCATTGTCTGTGGAGTCAAAAGACTTGAAAGGAACCTGCAGACCACACCTACAGAGATTAGACAGTCATTAAAAAACGCAGCTCTCTCGGTGGCCGCACCTCGGCGAAAAAGAAAAACAACACGAAACTCCTACTGAGAGGAAGAAGAGCAACAGTCTCACGATTTTTATGCCAAAAGAGTTGCCTAGCAACCTCCTCTCTGTCTGGTTTGAGCTCGGTCAGATTTGCAAAGGACTGTGCCAGTCCTGTGAACTTCCACCGCCTCGCTCGTACACTCAAATCCACAACCCACACAAAGCACATGACGGCGACGTTCACGGTGACCCTGACGGGCACCTCGGTGAGGGGTTTAAGATGCAGAGAAACTCTCCTTTGCATCCATATGCGGCACCAGCCTGTAATCACTTCATCACGGTTTCCAATGATATGATTTGTTGTGGAAACACAGATAAAATGATTACATGACGCTACACCTCTACGGCTTCAAAGGTTTCAGATCATTAGTAGGAAGCAGTCGAGATTGATGAACAGAGCCCTAGATGACTCAGAAACATTGAGAATGATGGTCTAATAAAATGAGTTTCCTGAAGGTTTCACCTGACATTCACCTCACTGGGTACTTTATTGTAAACACACGCTTTGGACGTCCACTGATTGGCCACTTATCAGAAACACTTCCTTTATACATCCAGTTAAAGCTTGCTTAATTACAAAACACCCAAACTTGGACATCCACTCATTGGCTACTTTATAAGAAACACATACTTTGGTTATCCACTGATTGAGTATTTTATTAGAAACTCTTTCTTTGTATGTTTTAATGGCCTCAATCCCCACTTTGGA
Source organism: Hepsetus odoe (assembly GCA_017165825.1). Classification (NCBI taxonomy): domain Eukaryota; kingdom Metazoa; phylum Chordata; class Actinopteri; order Characiformes; family Hepsetidae; genus Hepsetus; species Hepsetus odoe. Next base: position 22,663,186 of record CM029383.1, read on the forward strand.
TATCTACTTACTGGCCACTTTATTAGAAACACCCTGTTTTGGATGTATAGTTATTGGACATCTTAATGGAGAACATCCGCTTTGTGCATCCACGTCATAAGAAACCACTCCTTGGTAACTGACTGGCCACTTTATTAGAAACACATACTTTGGATGTCCAGTGACTGGCCACTTTGATAGGAACATTCGATTTTGGAGGTCTAGCTACTGGCCATTTTAATAGAAACACCTTCTTTGTACATCCACTTACTGGCCATGAGTTATTAGAAACGCTAACCTTTAAAGCCATTTGTTGGCCACTTTATTAGAAACCCCCACTTTGTACCTTCTCACTGGCAACTTTAGTAGACAGTGCGTCCACTGACTGGCTACTATATTAGGAGCCCCATGCTTCGTACATCAACTTACTGGCCATTTTAAATAGACACCTACTGTCAGCTCACTGGCCAATTCATCAAAAATCCTGAGTGAAGAACGGCTAACACCAACTGCTAAAGCTGGGCCAATTCCTCAGAAGACACACCAACAAGGTGGAGCTACACGTGAGGGTTTCCAATAAAGTGGCCAAGAAGTGTAAACGGTAGTGCACTAAAACCGAGCCACATCTAAAATTGTAGAGCACATTTCATACAAATTTTAAGGCTTTAAAAAAACAATTCACTCCAAAAAAATACACACAGAACATCCATTTTTCCATGTTTTCTTTCACAACATGTTCAAAGTGGGCCATAGACACACCCTGTATCCGCACAGGCAGGATATGAAAAGAAAATGCTTCTCAGTTCGACATAATAGAATGGATCTGTAATTGTGTTAAGGCCAGTAATGCTGAAATCTGATAGAGAGCACTATAATCACTCCTCATTTTCATCTCTTCCTGATCTCTGCTGGAGACAGAGGCAGCTTCAGCAGGACTTTGTTAGACAGTAGCATCATGTTCCTGAAAATAAAGGAGACTTCATCTTTCAATCACATCTTTTAAAAAAGCTGCCTCAGTACATGGGGCGACGATTAGTCCTCTGACTCGTGTCATGACTTCTTGAAGGTGTTTTAATAATGAAGGCTTACTTTACAGCAGCATTTAATTCAAAACTAAATCTTTCATCCATGATCAGGTTCTTTTAACTTTTACTAATGATCCAGGCTGCTTCTGAAACCAGCAAGCCTTTGGACCAGACCTTCTGGAAGCATGAGAGGAAACTGTATCACTTTTGGATGTGAAGGGATTCTGAGAAGTGAGGACATGGAGGACACCTGTTTCTCCATCTTCTTGCATTCTGTCCATCCATCCATCTACCAATCCATCCATCCAGCCATCCATCTTTCTTTCCTTCCATCTATCTGAAATTCTGTCCAACCATCGATACATCATCTATCTACCCATCTGTCCATCCCTCCATCTATACATCTATCAACTCTTTTTGTCCATCCTTCCATCCATCCATTCATGCATCTTTCTGTGTGTCTTTCAGTCTAACCATCTTTCTAAACATGTATCTATTCATCTGTCTACCCATCAACCAAACTATCCGTCTGTTTGTCTAGCTGTCTGTCTCTCTATCCATCCATCCATCATGTTTTATGATTCTCATGTAGTTTAACTGGGTTTTTGTTCACTGCTGTTGTTAAACTGATAATTCACAAACCATCTCCAGGTCAAACTGTGAACCTGCACCGTGTGGGTGTTTTATTCTGACTCATTTTAAAACAGTGTGTTTTTCTTTTTTTTCTTTTGGTGTGTTTTTTGTCCCTGAAAGAGAGCACCAAGGAAAATAGTGTTCCTCTGTGTGAAAAGAAAAGAAGGACAGTTTGACTGTCCCCCATTTCTGAGACACAGGCTTTCATGAGCAGCTTGTCTCCACATTACAGTCTAATAAATAAAACATCTCCTGTCCATTTCAGTATCAACGAGCAACTGACTGAGCGACAGGGTGAGTGACTTTGCTTGAAAAATTTCAGATGTAGGTTTATCAGACGCTCTTATCCAGAGAGAAGATGGCTTTATGATAAGGAGCCGGCCTGCGGTTACTTGTGGTTAAAGCCTTGCTCAGGTGCTCAATTGATGCTGGAGATAGAATAGAGCCAGGCTCGAACCCACAACCTCTTGAGTATCCAAAGCTTGGGTTCCCACCAAGTTCTTAAGGTGATGATAAAGTTTGCAAATGGCTCGCCTCCTACACTAAATTTAGCTGATCACACAAATCCTTTGCCAAATCTAGTTGGGGTTTAAGTTTCACAGTTTAAGTTTGCAATGCATCTAAGAAAATCTCTCTCAGAAAATCAGGGGTGGTGTAGAATGTAGTAGAAATTAAATGACTTGCTCAACCAAAACAAAAGCAGGGAAATAAGGAGAGTTTATATATATTTCATTAATACAAACCTGAGACTGGCAGCACATCAACCTCCCAGTAAACCAGAATTTGAGATCCCAAAATGACCAGATATCAGCTCATGTGTGATATAAAGACTCAGCAGTAAGATGGGTTTGAGCTGTGGCTTTATAGTGCTGCTGATTGTTGTCAGCTGTGGCTCTGCACCTTCCCCTCCTGCCCTCTGCTGGCTGGTTCAGGTACCATCCCCCCAGCCCAGGATGGCACCCTTACAGCACAGGGTCTTTCCTATTTGAGGTCCACCCATGATTTTATTATATTTTTGAACCAGATTTTCTTGTTTATTTTAATGTCTTGTTGAGGAGCAGTTCTCCAGATCTTCCTGAAGGACAGTGTTGTTGTCTCTCATGTTCAGTCCAGTCTCTGTACCTGAGCAGTTTGATAGTTCTGTGTTGGTTAATCCACACAGTGATCTACGTTTGAACCTTCAGGCAGAACAAAGCGTCTAACTCAACACATGAAGCAGTGAAGAAACAGGTGCAGATGATTCCAGATGATCAGGGGATTCGTTTACTGCTGATGCTGAACACTGAGTAGTTGGAACCACTTCATCTACTCAAAATGCAAAGAATAAAGATGAATATAACAGGATTTTTTGCACCAACAAGCTGATCGATAGATGTTCTGGATGTAACCCTACTTTTATACACAGATCTATGTGTTTTGTGAATTTAAAACGAGCTCTGTTCGTCTTAAATCAGACTCTTTTTAATCAGGTGAGGGGAAACGGCTTTCCTGATATATGGGCTTTATAAAATGCAAAGATTTTAAACTGAAGGTACTCCACTGTCTTCAGTGATGATTTCTGCAGAAGCCATTGGGCCCCCTCGTGTTTTGCTTTGCCACACTTCAGTCTGTCAACGTGTTTCATTTACGCCTGTGTCGAGCCGTAGACAGAGCCTACACCAGGGTTCCATCTACAGCCCATCTGCTGCTTCACCACATCACCATGCAGGCTGGGGCCCGAACCCAATACACCGGTGTGAACGGGAGTGGATTGAGCCGAAGGGAAGGCAGCGGAGGCTGCAGGCTTTTTGTGGGATTTATTAAGAGTTTACTTACGAAGGATAAGCTAGACGACAAATAATTCTACCAGGGCGGACCACAGACATCCATTAAAAGTGTAAAAAGGGGTGAGCATGGCTTCTATACCGCACGGGTAGCCGTTTTAATTAAACGTGTTGGACGCGTCGGGCTTATTTACTGCAGGAACTGGCGGCGGAGAGTGGCCCCTTCTGTGGTCAGCACATTATAATAAAGATTAAAGGGATGAATACGAGCTCTTAGTGAATTGACTGCTGCACCGTGGGCTTAATCTAAAAAACTAGTACCATATTCTGTCTGTCTATCTATACTTCCATTCATCCATCTTTTCATCTATCTAGCTGTCTGTCTGTCTGTCTGTCCATCTGTCTTCGCCACAGTGGATCAACCATCTCCATTTCTTCCGGTCCTCTGCATCTTCCTCCTTCAAACCGACCACCTGCATGTCCTCTCTCACCACGTCCATAAACCTCCTTTTTGTTCTTCCTCTTCTCCTCTTTCCTGGCAGCTCCATCTCCAACATCCTCCTCCTGATATAATCCTCATCTCTCCTCTGGACACGTCCAAACCAGCACAATCTTGCTTCTCTAACTTTGTCTCCAAAGCGTCCAACCTGATCTGTCCCTCTAATATACTCGTTTCTAATCCTGTCCATCCTCGTCACACCCAACGAACATCTCAGCATCTTTAACTTTAATTTAATCTTTAATTTGACACCCCCAGCTCCGCCTTTTTGTCAGTGCCAATGTCTTTGACCCGTACAACATAGCTGGTGTCACTACCGTCCTGTAAACATTCCCTGTTACTATCCTTCCATTTATCCATATTTGTATCTATCTATCTATCTATCTATCTATCTATCTATCTATCTATCTATCTATCTGCCTGTCTGTCTGTCTGTCTATCTATCTATCTATTTATCTATCTATCCATCTGTCTGTCTGTTTATCTATCTATCTATCTGTCTGTCTGTCTCTCTGTGTGTCTGTCTGTCTGTCTATCTATCTATCTATCTGTTTGTCCACCTTGTGTCCCATGTTTCACTCGTCTCCTATATTTTTACTTGGTTTTTATTCACTGCTAATAAACGGATATGTTGATCTGTCTATCTGTCTGATTGTCCCACCGTGACACTTTGACTGTTTCGTGTTTAAAAGTTCAAACATTTAGAATTCACACAGAATCTCTCAGGAGCTTGTGTTTATTACTCTTCAAGACTTTTTGTCAAAAATAGAAATTCTTAAGAAGATATTTTTAAATGCGTCTCTGCTTCGTGTAGCTTAAGGCAGTAAGAGAAAGTTCAGGCTCAAAAGAAAAAAACCTCCTCCACTCAAAGCTGCATCGCTGCACTCTCCACACAGAGAAGACACGATCGCTCTGGATAGGTGTCCCCAAACGCTTGACGGACAGGATGTTTCTATGATAACCTGCTTCTACTGGTGAGGCCCCTGAAGGCCTTCTTGAGTCGATTAATTAGAAGCAAAGTGACAGGAGAGAAGAGCGGTGCTCTAACTGGGGTGGAACTCACCTTGGTTCTGTAATGAAAGAACATGAGGGTTAAATGAAATTAAAACTGTACTAGATGTGTTAAATCTGACAGAAACACCCATTTCAAGAGCTGAAAGCCGTGATGAGGTCAAGCAACCAAACTTGTGTGTTATTGTAGTTAAGTGTGTGTGTTTGAATTTATTTCCAGAGAAAAATATAAAAAAAATAACACAACTTTGTAGTAAAAACAGTAACTATAATAAAAAAGACCCAAAAAATATATATATATATATATATTTGAATGATTTTTGACTGTTGTTTCACAGTGTAGTCACTTTCACTTCACTTTCACTTTACACAACATGTAATGTGTGCAACGTTTTCATATACAGATGTGCTGACAAGACAATATTGTGTGTGTGTGTGTGTGTGTGTGTGTGTGTGTGTGTGTGTGAAGACAATATTGTGTGTGTGTGTGTGTGTGCGTGTGATCTCATACCTGTGCACATCTTTCCTGCCCAGAATTAAGCAGCAGCGCATGTTTAATTCATCAGCACTGCACTTCAGATTAGACTATTTTAAAGTGGGATGCTCTTAAGACTTAGAGAACATAATGAATTGAAAATGCATCAGGATGGACACTGAGAGGTGGATGGAGTGATGCTGGAGAAGAAGAACAGACAGGAGAAGCTTCCGCCTTATATGATTTTCACTCAATGCCAGAGTTAATAGTGTTTACGGTAAGAGGCAGGCATCCCTATCAGATACCGGCATGGCCGACCTCTCTCACAGTGAAGTCTCTCCAAACTTCTCTGCTCAAAGTCTCTACTCGGAAACGAAACAAAACACAACAGAACCGCAAAGGAAACTCAACTTTGTCACAAAAAATCAAATCACTGCATCTGATTTTTAGTCTCTCTGATGAATTTTGCTAATGTAGTGTGAACATTAGTGTGGGGCAGCGGTGGCCTGGTGGGCAGGGAGTCGGCCACAGGACTGGAAACCCCTTACCAGTAGGTTGCCCTGAGGTACACTTGAGCAAGGTACCATCCCCATCGCTGCTCCCCGGGTGCTTGCAGCTGCCTGCTGCATGGTGTTTGAGTTAAATGCAGAGGTCCAGCTTTGTGTGCTGTGCTGTGACCTCGCAATGACAAGAATAGTCACTTTCACTTTCAAAAAAAAAAAACAAGGCACTGACATGTGGATTCTAAACACTCGATCAGGACTGCGTTCAAAAAAGAAGCGATGTTTAAACCTGAGATGAATTTGAAGAAAATGCCTTGGAATTAAGTTTGACAGGAGTTTAAAAGTTTGTTATATAGTCTAGATGTTTTATACAGTACAACAGAATATGTTCAGTGTGTGCAGGTTTACAGGTAATGCAGACATTTGTGCAAATTCTAAGAAAAGTTGAATTTTTTTTTTTTTTTTTCACTTTTTTCATGTGTATTTGTGATTTTGGTTCTTGGTCCCTGCCTTTGCCCTGCTTCCTGTAAGTGTGCTCACCGGTCTAGTTTGTAAGCCTGACTAATCCCAGGTTTTTTCTGGTCCTGTGTCACTACTACCTACTATCAGAAACCTCTTCCAGTATGAACCTGCAATGCATAGTTTTTACAGTCTGACACTAAAAACTGGGGATCGATTGATTAGAATTAGAACTTTAACCAGTATGAATCTTTTTTAAAAGTTAAACAGTAATTGATGCCATTTTAATACAGAAAATGGTGTGTATTTTACAGGCTCACATAACTGGGGAGTGAATCGATTCCAGTATAAATCTACACTGTTCAGATAGTATTTGTGGAATAATTTTAATGCGGTATGAATTAGCAGTGTAATCCGATATTATTTTTATGATTATTATTATTCTGTGAAAGTTTGAAGAATCTGAAATGGATATTTTTTCCTTGAACTAATTGGCCAAAAGTTTTAAGACATGCTACTGCTGTGAGAGAAGAAACAAATGTCAACCAGCATGATGTTTTTCTTTGGTAAGTGAGACAATCACACAAAATGTGTGTGTGTGTGTGTGTGTGTGTGTGTGTGTATGTGTGTGCTCTCACTCAGTGTGTTCTGTTATTAAAGTGAAGATTTCTCTGCTGGACCCAAACGAGCGGAAAATTTTCAATTACGCTGATGTGATTACCCACCTCTGCACATCCTCCACAATTACTGCACGCCTGTCCCCGCCGATCACTTGCTGCATTCGTAACGGTGTGTTTACACCCTACCGGGCCAGGGACCACTCTTAGGAAATGAAGCGGAAGTGGAGGGATGCTTTATCATCATTTGAATTTCGTTCACACTCAGATATTTTTTTAAAATATCAGTCGCAAAATCAAGTTTACATGGCCTGTAAAGTGATTTTTCATTCTGATTCTGAAGATAACTGTCCTAACTTCATGATGATAAACAGAACAGACTGCAGGACAGTTTGCAGCATGGACTGAATCTCAGACATCCCCCTACAGTCACCGCCTACATAGGACAGTACATCTATCATGAATGAATAGCTGTTGAATCCAGATTATATCGATTTATACTGTGTTACAAAAGTTTATTTCCCAGTAGGATAAGATTTAGCCATGGACTGCATGTACACAATCTGTCCAAAAGTTTATAGACACCTTTTTCCTCTGTTTCTTCTAAAATGAAGAGCTGTGCCGTGTTCACGATGACACATTTTCACTTTAACTAAAGATCTTCTTTAAACAGCACTTTTAATTTACACGCACACACACACACACATGCACACACACACACACGCACACACACACGTATATATTTTACTATATTTCCAATCTGCACAAAATAAACACATCATCAGATATCATCAGCTTGAAAAATCCCTCCTATCTAGGATTATCTTAAAGCAACTATATGATGTGAATTTAATATTATTGTGCATCAATAATAATTACTCACAAATATATCAGAGCCAGAGTGCAGATTAACTTAATGTGATTTCATTTTAAAACGACCTTTAAGGACTGAATGCCGCTTATTCCCTCCTTCCTCAGTCTTTCAGCTTATTCAGAGTGTGATCACCATATTTTTTTTAGGCCCCAGAAACTCTCAGAAACAAAGCCTTGTGAGTGATAACTGAAAATTAAGCATCAATTCTCAATTTAAGCAGGAGAAATTATAAAGCAGCAAGTGCTGTTAAAAGCAGCGCAGCCGGATTTGGCATTTTTGAGTCTGGCAATCTGCTTAAAAGCAATTTTTTTGTGTCAAGTGCTCTGAATAATCATTTAAAGTGGATCGAAAAAAAATAAATAACATTTTTTTATCAGGATCTTTTCAATTTGATCTTTTTCAATCTTCTTTGTAGGAAGCATTAAACAGAACATCCACTCTGTCTGCTTAGTGTGCCGTTCCTTTTATATACCGTCCTTCTTGTTTTATGATATTAAGATGATAAAGACGGCCTTTAGCGTGTTTTCATCCTCTGTGATTGCAATGTGTGTAACAGCTGGAGTGTCCTGTTATTTGTAGTTTATCAAATAAGGACATTCATGCACTCAAAGGATTTAACAGTAGATTCAAACGTGTGTGGATGTGTGTGAGAGCCCATCCAACCACAAAGGGAAAGAGTTGAAATGATATATTATGCCTCTCATCATCGATTAGCAGGTAAAAAACTTGGGCAAGAACCCTTGACACTAAATTTACAAATTACTCCGGATAAGAGTCTCTGGCAAAATAAAAATGGAAATAGAAAAATTAATTTTTACAAAAAAAATGTGTACAAATAAATAGAAATGTTTACTGGTCACAGGTGTGATTTACGAGCTGAATTTTTGTAACATTTTCATTAAGGTGAAGAACTAAGGAGGTTCTATTGAATCTGAGCATTTCAGACGACACTAAAGGGGTGTGGACATGTTTCAGTGGAGAGGCGGAGCATCTGTGTGCTATATATTGTGCTCCTCCCCTGATGAGGGACAGCTGAAAGTCTTTAAAGAGTTGTAATACATGAGATGCAGAGGAACTTACACATAAACGTGTACACTTCTGGTGTGTTTTGCTTTTGAATTTGTACCATAAATCTTCACCTTGCACAGCTGGTGTGAACGTTTGAATATTTTTCCCATCTCCTGTAAAGTTATCTTTTTGGGAAGGTGGAAGTGAAAGTGACTATGTGTCATGGCGAAACACAGCACGCAGCGAACCAACACAATGAAATGCTTCTCTGTATTTAACCCACAAACACTGGGCAATATTTGGCAGCCATATTCAGCACCTGGGGAGCAGTGATTGGGATGGTACTTTGTTCAAGGGCATCTGACTGATCCAGTCCCTAAACACCACTACTGGTGACTGCTGGGAAGGCAGGAAGCACTGGAGTTCATGATGCACACAGAGGAGTCCGGGGCCTCAATTATCTTCATTTGGGCCCATCATGTGAACTGTGCACCCATCATCTGATCCAGTTTCTCAACACCACTACACCTGTTTCCATCAGCACTGCACACACAGCCATGATGATGTATAAGGTGGGTGTTTCTAAAATAGAGGACAATTTGTGAATTCGCACAATGTTTTTAACTCCCAATCAAGCACAGGCTTAACACATCTAGTGGAGCTCATGAAGAGCTTGATAATTAGCTGATGAGTAGAATCAGGTGTGATAAGAGTGGTGTTCCCACACTGTGCTATGTATTAGCAGGAGCCCATTCTCAGCTCATTCTGCTCCAGGGCTGGAAACAGCGAGAAGGTGATGAAAAAAAATGGAAAAGCTCAAGAGGAACCGCAGAGTAGGGCAATTCTTTAACAGCTAGTGGGGTGCGCACATGAGTTTGCACCATGGACTGCTCATTAAGCATGCATTAGCATGATATCTGAGTTCAGATAGCCAGTTTCTCTTTTCTGCACTCAAATGTGGCAAACTATCACTTCATGAGAAGCCAAAAGACAATCCCAATGGTATGGTTCATGGGTGGCTTCACCCATATGAATAAATCTTGGCTTTTCTATTAAATTCCCCCCTCATTTATTCCTTACCACAGCGCAAAGTCGATAGCATGCACCAACTCTACTGCATTCTGCTATATCTGTTCGTGTTTATCTCTGTTCTACACTCCACGAACACGGCCTAGCTCAGCAAAGTTCTGCTGCTGGGATCTGCAGAGCAAGGAAAGCAATTAAGCGACAGCTCAAAAAAAGATGGATGACACCAAACTCACCCTAACGCGGTACATACTAAAGACGACATTATCTCAGCGCTTCACTTTCAGCATCTCTCTTACCTTCCCTCGTCCCCGACAGGCCGTAAATTCCCCCGGGGTATTGATCTGCTGTCTTTTTTTGTCTGTGCTCTTGCTGAGGAAGTAGCGCGAGAAGCTTCTGTCCGGTTCCGTGCTCTGCATAATGGCAGCCGTCTGATGAAGTGTACCTGAAGGAAGCCACTCTCCATCAATTAGGTCATTCTGGCCCAAGCCTCCTTGGCGTTCCTGCACTTTCGAGGGGCCTCAGGGCCCATGTCCAGCGCTGCACCTTCTTTTTTTTCATGGGCACGCATCTGCAGGGCACTTAAGGGAATTACAGGAGAAGCAGAGTCAATCAGAGCTTCCATTCGCATCCCCTTATCACAGGAAAGCAGTGCTTATATCATTAAAAGCACATCAATTAAATAAGCGCTTTAGCCGCCCACCGAGCCACAGCAGAGAGCACTCAAAGACCAACAGTGAACAGGTTGATAAGTGGAAAAAGCAAATTAGCTACTATTCTCAAAACTTTGCCATAACAGGAGCGTAACTTTTCGAGCATAATGAAATCAGAGTAGTTTTACCCAAAAATTCAACTCCATCCACCCATTGTGTTCTTTCTGTTTATTGTCTATTCGAGCCAGGCTTGCGATGGGTGCTTTAACCTGAAGACAAAGAAACAACCTTTCTTACTATCGCAAACAAGAATGGGCTCAAAAGTTATCAGTCCATCACTGGGCAACACACTCACACCAATGGGGCAATTAAGTATCTCCAGTCTATGTCTTTGGATTGTGAGAGATGTGGAGAATTCCATACAGTCCCAGAACTTTCTTCCCAAGATCCAGACTTTAATGTCTGGTTGAGGAACAGCAGTTCTCTGTACCTGAGCAGTTCTCCAGATCTTCCTGAAAGACAGTGTTGTCGCGGAATGGTGGTGGTCTAGTGGTAGGGTACTTGCCTATGGACCAATGGCTCAAGAGGTCCCAGGTTCAGATCCCACCTCCAGCACTACCACCACTGGTTCCCTGAGCAGGACCCTTAACCCTGAGTTGCTCCAGGGGGACTGTCCCTGTAATTAAAATGTAAGACGCTCTGTATAAGAGCATATGCTGTAAATGTCTCTCATTTGCAGTCCAGTCTCTGTAGCTGAGCAGTTCTCCAGATCTTCCTGAAGGACAGTGTTATTGTTTCTCCTTTTCAGTACAGTTTCTGTACCTGAGTAGTTTGATGGTTTTGTGTTGGTTAATCCCCACAGTGATCTACGTCTGAACCTTCAAGCAGAACCAAGCATCTAACTTAAGATATGAAGCAGTGAAGAACCAGGAGCAGATGATTCCAGATGATCAGGTGATTCGTTTACTGCTGATGCTGAATGCTGAGTGGTTGGAACTGCTTTATCTGGAACCCTGTATCTTTAGACACTTTGCAGCCTGGAGGACTAAAACATTCGTTCCCATTTCTTTCATTTAATCTGCTTAATTAAAAAGATACAACAGATTAACAAGCAGCAAATCGCATTTTTGCACCAAAACAGGGTGGCTGTTAAACATCCCCCACATTTGTTTTGCTATTTTTGAGGCAAATAAAGGAAACAAAGAAAGAAACTTTTCTCCATGACCCACCATCCTGAAACTTCTGGTTTTGTCACTTTAAATATTGCTGCTGCAAGGAGTTGTGAGGAATAGCCCTTTTCCTTTGGAGCCTCGGTTCCTTTGTACCATGTTCTAAAATAGACTAAGGAACTGATGCACCTCCCCGTTGCCTGAGAAATTTCACCCACTCTTCTCATGGCTGCCAGTTAGACACTTCCACCTCATTTCACTGAGTGGGGACACTTCCTATGCATAAAAGGCCTTTGCAGCCTTTGTGTAAACATAGCTCTGTCCCCCTCATGAATGCTCTCTTCTTGTTCTCAAAGGTCCCAGATTTTTCTTCTTCCCTCTCTCAGTCCCTTATTTATTTCACATGATCCCTATATTTTAAGACCATGGACAAAACATCTATTGGGGAACTTTATTTTTCTCACCTTGAATGCTTTAATGGGCGCAACGGTGGTCCAGTGTTCAGACCCCAGGATCGGAAGGTCGTGGGTTTGAATCCCAGATCAGTAGGTTGCCCTGGGGTTCCCTTGAGTAAGGTACCATCCCAATCTCTGCTCCCTGGGTTTCAATTCTAAGAAAATAATTTCTGTTAAACTGCTTTGAGAATAAAGAATGTTATTTATGCACCTAATAGGAGTTTCATATTTCTGCAGTTCAGCCGGACTGGGTTTAAACGTCTTTATAAAATACCACCATCTTGGCCTGCTGATGGATTTTCATGATGATATGCTCCTCGGTAAAAACGAAATGAAAAAAGGTGATGAGATCCATTTTCTATCTGAGATCAGCAGCTCCACTTCTCCTCGCTCAAACATGTGCTCATGCTGAAATAAGCTCTTTCCTGCTGTTCCAAAGTCAGAGAATCAGGAGGGAAATCACTGCCGTGACTGTTGCTATTTTCATCCCTACATGCGGTAGACGTTTTTGCAGGTTTAAGGACGACTTTGGAATGTTTATGAATATTAAAATAACAGTATGAGAGAAAATGAAACACCAGAAATGAAATTCCTGCACTTGAGCAAACCCACTCACTGTAAAAATGAATTTATTCTCTGCAATTAACCCATTTTGCACACGCTAGCAGTGAACAGTGGGGCCGTAAAAATCTGCACCAGGGGGTGCAATGGGATGAAGAGTCTTGCCAAAGGGCACTTAAGCCCTGAGTGGGAAGGCAACCTTTTGGTCCAGGATTCAAAACCATGACCTGCCCCAAAAATCTCTTGAAGCCTCCACAAAGTACTTTGTATAAAAAGAGCTTCTCTTTTAGGCAGTAATTTAGGAAATCAGCTGCCTTTTGGGTAAAGTGGAAAGTGGCTTCTTCCATCCTTGTAGATGCTTTTCACTGGTCTCCAGGCCTATGATTCATCCTGCATTGCTATAAAAAATTCCCCGATGTGAGTCTATTGACGTACAAACTGTACATGCAGTGTTTCCTCCAGCCCATTTTGGCTCTCGGCTCTGCTTGCCATGTGGAATCGCATGCCTTTGCGTCAGTCGCCGGCAGAGCTGGGTGCACGGTCAGAGGTTGAGGGAACTTAAAATGGATTCCTCATTATGGACCACAGCAGGGAAAAGCCCACTCACGGGCCTTTCATGACACATTGATCTACCTGATTAACAGAGCTAATAACAGAGCCATCCCGCCTCCCTCAGTTTCTTCAGACAATATGGAGCTCAACATTTTCATGAACAAATGAGCACTTATTGAGCCCAAGACACACAAACCTTCGTCCTTCAGCTGTAACACACTGACTAATGATCACAGCCAGTGGACAGATGAACAGTTATTGACATTTTAATGCACTCAGTTAGTCTCTTTCAAATTTAGGACTAAAAAAACAGCAAATACTTGCTTTGTATTTCCTACAGCTTCCCACCTACCCTGGAAAAATGTGGAGTATTCAAGGATTTGATGAGTAAGTGAGAAAACGGGAAAAATGTACATATCGTCTAAAAGGGGCACCTGTTTTGATGCAGAAGTGTTATTTGCTTCATTTAAAATATTAGAAAATGTAGGCTGTTTTCAAGATTTTCAAGAATAAGGGTGATGTACAGAGCTGTAGTAACTCTAGAAGGATAAAGTTGATCAGCCACAGCATGAAGTTATGGGAAAGAGTCGTGGAAGCAGATTAATTAAAGAGGTGAGGATCAGTGAACAGCAGTATGGATTATGCTGAGAAAGAGCACCACAGATGCAGTGTTTGCTCTGAGGGTGTTGATGGAGAAGTACAGAGAAGGTCAGAAGGAGCTGCATTGTGCCTTTGTGGACTTGGAGAAAGCATAACAGGGTGGCTAGAGAGGAGTTGTGGTTTTGTATGAGGAAGTCTGGTGTTACAGAGAAGTATGTGAGAGTACTTCAGGATATGTATGATGGCAGTGTAACAGTAGTGACATCTGCAGTGGGAGTGATGGATGCATTTAAGGTAGAGGTTGGATTACATCAGGGATCAGCGCTGAGCCCATTCTTGTTTGCGATAGTAATGGACAGGTTGACGGACGAGGTTAGACTGGAGTCTCCGTGGACGATGATGTTTGCTGATGATATTGTGATCTGCAGTGAGAGTAGGGAGCAGCTTGAGGAGAACCTGGAGAGATGGAGATCTGCTCTAGAGAGGAGAGGAATGCTCTAGAAAGTGATTAGGACAAAGACAGAATACATGAGTGTGAACAAAAGGGAGGAAAGTGTAGTGGATAGGATGGAAGCAGTTGAGCTGACAAAGTGGAGGAATTTAAAAACTTGGGATCAACATTTCAGAGAAACGGTGAGTGTGGAAGAGAGGTGAAGAAGAGAAGAGTTAGAATGAGTGGAGAAGGGGCACAGGAGTGATATGTGACAGATCAGTAACAGCAAGAGTGAAAAGAAAGATTTCTAGGATGGTGGTGAGATCAGCTATGCCATACAGGTTGGAGACGGTGGTGCTGATGAAAAGACAGCAGGCGACGCTGGAGGTATGTAAAAGACTGAGCTGCCAGGAAAGAGGAAAAAGGGAAGAAGTTATTCATACTAAAAATGGTCTCAACATGACCAAAATGTGGCGTGAACAGAGGTAGCCCAAATTTTGAGGGGCGATCTGACAGAATTCGACTATAATTCAGTATCATTGTTTATGTTTTTATGTGTTAAAAGCTTCCATGCTTCATGGTTGGTAGCATCCTGTAATATGTTGCATAATTCAAAATAAAACTCAAAACTTAAAACTAATACTTTTTGTCAGTAAAATGGGTATTTCCCAGAATTTAGGGATGCTCGCTGCAGAGACATCTCTATAAAAGGCGATCGTTTTAGCAAGAAATGGTAATTTTTTTTTGCGTCTCTGTAGTTGGATCATGTCTTTTGAATTTTCAGAGCTTCATAACACTTCTCTTCCGTTTCCGACACAGACTGGCTGATCCTGAGTGACAGTAAATCTCCTTGAAAAGTGGAGCAGCCTCATTCGTAACAATCTAGGAGCTCTAGCTTTGGTGCAGATACAGACTGTGTGTAGGAGGCATTTAGAATCACTCTCAGTCAATGGAGTATGAAACCATTTGTCAGGCATGTCAGAGGACTCCTGTGTGTCTCTACAGCTGAAAGTATTGATATATCAATAAAAAAGCCCTGCTTTTACCCCCAGATCATTTATCCCAACCTCTGCTAGTGCAGCTTATCATCCAGCAGAATCGCACTGCAAGACAAAATCACAATCATAACTGGTTTCTATTGGCTAAGAGGGAGTCAAGAACGGAGAGAATATTGACGTGTGAGTATTTCATCAGTGTCATCTTGACTATCATGTTTCTACATGATACACACGCACACACACACACATATACACACACATACACATATATATATATATATATAGTAGAATATTTTGGTAATATTGCTATCGGAAGATTCGATTCCCACCCCAGTGGGTTGCCCTGAGGTATCCTTGAGCAAGGTACTGTCCCTGTCACTGCTCCCCGGGCGCTTTCAATAGCTGCCCACTGCTGCACAAATGTGTATGGGTGAAATGCAGAGGACGAATTTCCCATTCGTGGGATTATAAATAAAGGATTATGATTATTAAGCCTTAAAAGATACATTTGTTATTTTTTTTAATCATTTTTAAATAAATAGTTTTAAGATTAATTATTATATATAGTTCCAAATTCTTCCATTTTCCTTTACACAATAACCACAACAACAACAACAATACTACTACTACTACTAATAATAATAATAATAAGAAGAAGAAGAAGAAGAAGAAGAATAAACTGACACATGAAAACATATAAAATAGATGATAATAATAATAATAATAATAATATACACTGACACAAAAACATATAAAATGGATAATAATAATAATAAGTAGAACAATTATTATTATTATTGTTGTTGTTGTTATTATTGTTATTATTGTCCTCGTCCTCGTCGTTGTTGTTGTTGTTTCGTATCAGCTTTAGACCATATGTGTGTGTGGGAGTTCCAGTTTCTTCCCATCGTCCAAAAGACTTCAGGCGGATTGGAGACGCTAAATTGTCCCCTGCTTGTGAATGTGTGTGTTCATGTCTGACCTGCAATGGGCAAGAGATCTGTCAAGGTTATGTCTCTGCCCTGGGAGTGCTGGGACAGTGTCCCCCTTCACCCTGGTTAGGATGAACACATTTACCACATTTCAACATAATTTATGTTTTTTTGTGGTGAAACGGCTTTCATGCTTCCAGATTGGAAGTATTATATGATCTGACCAAACAGAGATCTACAACCCTGTTCAGAAGGCCTGAGTCATGCCTATTTTCTTTATATTTTCTAGGAAAACGAGACGGCAGGTTCAATGATTTGAAATGTAGGCAAGGAAGCTGCAGGAGATGAGAAGACATGGAAATGTTCCGTTGCGGTGACTCCTAAAGAAGCCGAAAGATGTAAATCCAGTCTAAACACAAAGAGTTTTAATTCTAACCAGCTTAAAATCAGTATTTGATTTGACCAGCAATATTGTTCCGCATCAGCAGTAAATGAATCACCTGATCATCTGGAATCATCTGCACCTGGTTCTTCTCTGCTTCATGTCTTAAGTTAGATGCTTTGTTCTGCTTGAAGGTTCAGACGTAGATCACTGTGTGGATTAACCAACACAGAACTATCAAACTGCTCAGGTACAGAGACTGGACTGAACATGAGAGACAACAACACTGTCCTTCAGGAAGATCTGGAGAACTGTTCCTGAAAGTGAAAGTGACTATCACAGTGAAACAAAACGAAATACTTCTGTTTTTAACCCACACGCATTGTGCAGCAAAGGGCAGCCATATCCAGCACCCGGAGTGCAGTTATGGGGACAGTACCTTGCTCAAACCCATGACTTTTTCCAATGCTGGGGCCCAGTCCCTAAACACTAGACCACCGCTGCCCTAATACATCAAAATAAAAGAGCATCTGAACCAAAATATGAAGAACTGAGGGGCTCAAGATGTCTGCACAGTGCTGAATATCATACAGGGACCAGTAGAAATGAAAAACAGGAATTAAAAATGTGCTCGGTGGGGAAGAGACGATGGAGTGCATGTTCGGCAGTGTCAGGTCCTGGGCAGGTCTGTTAGCTGTGTTTGAACAGAGGCGGCTTTAGTGAAAGTGTTAACAGTGCTGCAGTGTCTCTCTTCACACACAGACACTGAGAGCAGCTTCACTGGCAACAGTCTGCCTTTTTTCTTTCTCTCGAACGAGAGTTATTTTAGTGACAGCTATTGTTTTCTCCCCGAAGCCCCAGCAGCAGAACAGCAGCACCAGGAGCGGCGGCGCTGAAAGCAGGAGGGCTTCGCTCGTCTGTTAGTGAGGAATAATTCAGGGTCCATTAGGCCCACCTGCTGTGGACGAAGGCCACTCCGTCCCCAAAGGTCAAAGGTCAAGGGTCACTCATTATTTTTTCATGACCATTTCTGTGGAATAAAATAGCGCCGGTCCCTCTCATCCCTCCCATGTGGGAATTGGAGAGCACAAGAAAGCATTTGTGTTGCATGTAGAGGCAAAGCTCAGCCATTAGCTGCTTTCCACCACTGCATTAGAGGGGCTTTGGTTTGGGGGCGGGGTCAGACAAGGAGAGAGAGGCTTTGACCCCGCCCTAAAAAAAAACAAAACAATGCAGCGAACACACGTGAGCATTAAACATGCAGCTATATATATATATGTTTTTCAGTGTTCAATGGAGGGGTGTGATATTTATATATTTATTTATGAAGTGAAAGTGACTATTTTTGTCATTATGAAACACAAGACTTTGAATAAGAAGATTCAGCATCTGAGGTTGGAACCATAAAGTGCACCAAGAGGAAATTCAGCTTCAACAGCCCTACTATATTATATACTGAGATTAATTAGATGTAAAAAAATATATATTTACTTTTCCATATTTTAAAATAAACTCTCCCAATTTTGAAAACGTGCAACACTTTTCTTTACGTGTGTAAAATTCTAAACCGCTTTTTAAAAAGTGAAGATGATTGTACAGGAGTATTTTATTGTTATCATTGTTAACAGACGGACCAGTTGAATCATCCATCCATCCATTATCTGCCGCTTGTCCCAAACGGGGTCGCGGGGGAGTGCCGGTGTCCAACCCAGCGCACACAGGGCGAGGACGGGGGACGCACCCTGGACAGGTCGCCAGCCCATCGCAGGGAGACCAGTTGAATCAGTTACTCAAAAATCTCAGATGCTATGTTACCCTGAACCGCTAGAGGGCACTACAAGTGAAAGTGGCTGTCATTGCAAAACACAGCAAAACAACCCCTGTATTTAACCTGAACACAGCACATCCAGTGCCCGGGCAACAGTGATGGGGACAGTACCTTGCTCAAGGGTACCTCAGGGCAACCTACTGTTCTGAGATCTTCCGATCCTGGGTCCTAGTCCCTAAACACTAGACCACCGCTGGCACATGGAAACATTTAGTACAACAGAGAGCCTCTTTAACAAAAAAGAGACATTTTGAAGCCCCTGTCTGAAGATCCCTGGTGGATACAGTGGGAACGCAGCAACATAATCAGATTAAAGTGAAAGTGACTATTCTTGTCATTGCGAGGTCACAGCACAGCACACAGTGAACCACAACAAAATTGGACCTCTGCATTTAACCCATGCAAACACAGCAGGGGGCAGCTACGAAAGTGCCTGGGGAGCAGTGACAGGGACAGTACCTTGCTCAAGGGTACCTCAGGGCAACCTACTGGTGAGGGGTTTGAACCCACAATCTTCCGATCCTGTGGCCGACTCCCTAACCAATAGGCTGGATGGATGGATGGATGTATGGATGGATGGATGGATGTATGGATGGATGTATGGATGGATGGATGGATGGATGTATGGATGGACTAATGTATGGATGGATGTATGGATGGATGTATGGATGGATGGATGGTTGGATGTATGGATGGATGGATGGATGGATGGTTGGATGGATGGATGGATGGATGGATGGATGGTTGGATGGATGGATGGATGGATGGTTGGATGGATGGATTATCTCAGATTAATGGGGACACTGTTGGCTTTTTGTGCATGACATGTGACTTTATGTTGAACTGCTGAGGAGTAATGAGGCTGTGAACGCAGCGGTGAAAGATCAATATCTCTCCTCAAACACAGAAAAAAGAAAAATATCAGCCGCTTTCCTGATAAAATAATTGAAAGAATTTAACTGACCTACCTTACCATGACTAACCTTCAGAAAGATTAAATGAACAAATCAAAAAATGTCAAAAGCGAAGGACTCTTGTCTTTGAAACAGCTCCTCAATCAGCTACAAAAAGGAAAATAGCTTTAGTGTCTTAAAAATGTTTAATGTTCAAATGAATCATTTATTGAATAAATATGAATATGAAATATTTTCAGCTCTGAGCCCAAAACATCAGAACTAGTTCGGCAGAGCCTTTCAGGAACGAGAGAGAGAGAGAGAGAGAGAGAGAGAGAGAGAGAGAGAGAGAGAGAGAGAGAGAGTGTTGCAGAAATTAAAGTCATTCAGGTTCTAAATATTCAGTAAGGAAATGAGTTTGTATTTGTTGTTGTTTATTTATTTATTGTTTTCACACAATCTCAAAGGAGTGTGTGTGTGTGTGTGTGTGTGTGTGCTTAGAGAGAGAGAGAGAGAGAGAGAGAGGACATTGACGGAGAAGAGAGAGAGAGCTACAACTATTAAGAGAGAGCAGAGAGATATTCAGAGAAAGGACAGAAGAGTGAAAGAGCAGACAAGAGAGAGAGAGAGAGAGAGAGAGAGAGAGAGAGAGAGAGAGAGAGAGAGAGAGCTATACCATAGAAGGCGTGGTAAGAAAGGTAGGGAGACAGTATATATTGGAAAGGAGAGCAAGAAGAGATGGCAGAAGGAAGGAAAGGAAAAACTGAAGGGAGAGGAGGAAGAGGAGAAAAAGATGTGCAGAAACTAGACACATCCTCTCTGGGAATCTGCAGTCAGGCACTGCTGATGCTGAGATTATCAGCTACGGTCTGCACCATATGTGTGGCTAAATGCATTTGCTCTGTGATCATCACATCCCCATATGGTAAACATCTTCATCAGCAGCAGAAAAGAACCCTCTGCTCTCACCATCTACGAACAGTGTCCATGTACAGGACAGAGCCTGGTTTTGAAGGCGATGCTGAAAATAGCAGAAAAGTGAATTCTAACAATTCTTCATTTCTGCAGAATTAAATTAATAAGTTTCAAAGTGTTTTGTGGAGTTTATGTCAATGCCATTTAGAAACGTTCCAACTTGTGCTGTGGAGCGCCACACACATCTTTATTTTAAAATTAATATTTATTCTTAGCCTGAACTGATGCTTTATCTGGTTTTGTTTGTTTGTGATTTAACTTTTATATGAATGATGGTGAAATAATGAATCAAAATCAGAACTATTTTGCCTCAAAACACCCTGCATGTATCTCATAAAGAACATGTGTTCCGTTTTAATAGTCTGAAATCTTCTCCAAACTCTGTTAAAACGATGTCTCCTCAGAAGAGGCATCTTCAAAACCTCTTCAAAACGCTTCAAAATCACTCTTCAGCACTTTCTGTGAACAACATTGGGCTATGGTTCCCATTAACTAACCTGTGAGCCTTCTGATTGGCTCGTTCCACAGCAGAGCCTTAAAAACTAAACTTTGCCAAATATCTTTTTGTAAATCCAGACACAACACCTTTGGCAGTGAGTTACTGACATCTGGTTTTCCTACAACACCTCCAGGGTGATCAGCTGGTGCTGCACTTCTGGGGGATCTTGTGGGGCAAAGCCTTCTGCTCGCACTTTGTCGGGCAGACACACACGGCGGTTGTAATTTAACACACCTCGCTGAGCTGATGTGGTTCTAGAAAGCTGCTCCTTTGATGCTGAACTCTACAGAACAGGTAGGCTCTTTTCACAGTCTGGTCTGAACACCTCAAGTCCCCTCCACAGGGAGAGAAGTTATGGGTTTGGTTGGAAAAACTGCAGAGGTTTAAATCACATCCAGTGCCTTTACAGTCCTTACGCTCTCTCTCTCTCTCTCTCTCTCTCCCTCTCTCTCTCTCTCTCTCTCTCTCTCTCCTCTCTCTCTCTCTCTCTCTCTCCTCTCTCTCTCTCTCGCTCTCTCTCTCTCTCTGGGCAATGGGGTCTAGTGGTTAGGGAGTTGCCTGGATAAGTTACGAGGTGAAGAAAGGAAAGGAAGAGAAAGGGAAGGAGAAGGAAGAGAGAGAGAGAAGGAAGGAGAAAGGGAAAAGGCGTTTTTGTTTCAGTTTGTTGGCCACTGGTTACTGAGGTACCCTTGAGCAAAGTACCCTCCCGTCCACTCCCCCGAGCACTTTCAATAGCTACCCCACTGCACGTGTGTGTGTGTGTGTGGGTAAACACGAGGTTGAATTTCGTTGTGTCCTTGTGCTATACTCGTTTCATGACAGGGTAGTCACTTTCACTTACACTTTTCATCTATCTATTTGTCTATCATCTATCTATTTTCCACAGTGTTTGTGTCTTAGACCTCTGTTCATCCTTAAAAAATACTTTTTCCTCATCTCTCACCAGCAGGGGGCGATGTTGCTTATGGTGGCCTGTGGCCGACGCTCTCTGGAGCTCCTTCTGCTGCTAAACAGCGTCGATGGGCGTTGATGATAAATATCAAAGATGGTCAAACAACTTCTCTGCTGTTTTGTCAGACATTAGCGCTTCACCAGAGTTTGTCCATCCCTTGTTCATTAACACCAGGAGAGCTTCAGGCTCGGTCTGATTCACCGAGCCAGATGTGGGCAGCTGGTACGTAAGAATGGACTATTAAAACTCTACAGAGAGACTTCGCATGCTGTAATCTCAGGAGATGAGGCAGTAAGGAGCTTTCCAGAAGTGACTGAAGCTGAAAACTGAGTAATAATTCTCTAACAATCCTATAATCAACATTTACATATATTACCGCTCGCCTGTCCTGGAGAAAATGATCCCTGTAGAAACTCCTGGAACATCGCTCCAGATTTTCTAGATCTCTCTAGAGAATCTCCTTCTCCTTCTTTCGTGAAGGAAAATATGACAACTCTGCACTTTTGAAAGAATGGTCTGGATGATCCTTTTCGTTGTTCAGAGCCCATGGTGTCCATTTCTTCCCAAAAAGGTCTGTGTGATGGTCAATCCTTAGAAGCCAGAGACACCATTTAAACATAAATCTTCTTTTTTGCAGTAAAGTTTAAAATGGTTTTTGTGATTACAACTTAACCTGTGACAGATGGCATTGAGACCACCTATGTTATACGGGTTGGTGGTGATGATGAACAGACGGGAGGCGGAGCTGGAGTTGCTTGAATTAAAGATGCTGAGATTTGTGTGAAGAGGACGGACAGGTTGAAGCAGAGACAATAGAGGACAGCTCAAGTTTGGACATTTTGGAGAGACAAAGGTCAGAAATGCTGCAGTCAGTTAGTTTGGGCGTGTCAGGAGACAAGGAGTATATCAGGAGGAGGGTATTGTTGAGGATGGGCACCTTGGGAAGAAGAGGACAAGAGGAGGTTTATGGACGTGGTGAGAGAGGACATGCAGGCGGTCAGTGTGAAAGAGGAAGATGCAGAGGACAGGAAGAAATGGAGTGGATAATCTGTCTTGGTGACGCCTAAATGAGAGCAGCCGAAAGAAAGTGAAAGTGACTACCCTCGCCATTGTGAAGCATGTTTAGCCAGCTGTGAGGAATTCAACCTCTGCATTTCAGCCATACACACAGGTGCGGCAGGGGGCAGCTATTGAAAGCACACGGGGAGCAGTGACGGGAACGGTACCTTCCTCAAGGGTACCTCAGTGCAACCTACTGGTGAGGGAATCAAACCCACATTCTTCTGATGCAGGGCGACTCCCTAACCACTACGCCACCGCTGCCCCAGAAGAATAAGAAGAGGACGACGAAGACAGCGGTGATCTTCTGATGCATTTGTTGTGAAACTGAAGACCTTTTCATCAAAGCTTATTGGGGACACTTTGTCTTGTACCAAATCATGATTATAATCACCTGTTGACATCACCTGAAATCACATTTGTCATTTTTCCCCTCACTAGGAATGTGCTGGAGCTGAGAAGCACAGTGATGGATGTTTATTATTTCAAATAAAATGAAGTCAAATCTGAAATATCTGGGGTTCGTACAGTCTATAATGAAATACAAATGCAAAAAAATGTATATGTATAAATGTATACAATAAAGAAAATGAAAAAAAGCAGTGATATTTACATTGTAAATATCACTGCTTGCTTTATTTTCTTTATTGTTCAAATATTATTCTGATGTGGGTTTGTACATAAATATTATACACAGTTAAAAAACAACAGAAACGTCTATTAATATAATGCAAGAAATGGCTAATAACAGAAACAAAAATAAGCTTTCTTCACTCAAACTAATGGCTCACAAAGTTAGAAACCGTGCTGGTCTCTCAAAGACACCATGACTGGACTGAGAGTTTACAAATCAGATGAATAAAATTCATCTGTATTTCTTTAATATAAAAATATTTCTGAGCTTGTCTGTCTGGTAGTGGTTTTCAGCTTGAACTGCACAGTGGATATCTGGTCCATCAACCCAGAGGCAGCTGTTCTGGGATCAGTGGGATCAACCTGAGATCGGACCTCCTTTTGTCCATCACTGGGACAGCTGGTCCTCTACAGCTTCTTCCCTGCACAGATCAGAGCCACGTCGGTGAGAACAGGCACATAAGCTGGCAACAATAATCGGGATCAGGGCCTGGAATGTAAACGCTCACCTGTAGTTTTTCTTTCGAGTTTATTATCTATCTTGTTGATCAGATTTCTGGCCCAGTCGTGTTCTTGCGGAAGAGGTGTACACATTCTTTTGTCCTTTTTCGTGACAAACCTGTGAAAAGAAGAAGGCAAATTGAATCTGATGATTCAGTTGATCGCTTTCACTTTCACTTTTCTTTTCAGTTGTCTCTCAATATGGTCAACTGAAAAAAATGGACTTCCATATACATTCCCAAATGAGCCAAAAAGTGGGTGTGAGCTTTTTTCATTTTGGAAATAAAACAAACAAACAAACATGTTTTCCAAATATGTGTATAAGCTATATAAATTTATGAATTTTTTGGTCTGTTTTGAGACTTTTAGCAAATTAAATGAGAATTAAATAAACTTTCAAAATATCTAAACTATTTAGAAAAACAATGATTTGACAGATTATATTATATTAAATGATATCATATTATATTATATTATATTATATTATTTTGCATTACACTATATTATATTATATTATATTATATTGCATTACACTATGTTATAATATATTATATGAAATTCTAATAAAATATCTAATATATCATTATACTATAAATACAGCAATGCCACAATGGGAAATATTACATTTTACTTGCCAAAATATTATTTTTCTGCAGTGAAAATGATACAGTATCACTGTCTGCATGTGTACCTGTAACTGAGTTGTTGTGCATGGTGTGGATTGTACAGTATATATATTATAACTCACACTGTGGCGTGAACTCTGCAGCCCATGTCTGCAGTCTGCATGTAGTAAGTCCTCATCAGTCTGTGGGGGATGGGTTTGCTTTTGGTGCTCAGACAGCAGTCCTCACCTTCAGCTTAAAACAGCAAAGACTGCACGTTAAAAAACCTTTCTGACCATAACATGATAAACATGGGATTATATACAAGAATAATACAGATCACTACACAGTTCAA
This sequence comes from Hepsetus odoe, assembly GCA_017165825.1. Taxonomy (NCBI): domain Eukaryota; kingdom Metazoa; phylum Chordata; class Actinopteri; order Characiformes; family Hepsetidae; genus Hepsetus; species Hepsetus odoe. Next base: position 22,688,093 of record CM029383.1, read on the forward strand.
AGAACAATCCCGAAACACAAAAAATAAACTAAATTTAGAAAAACCCACACTAATGCCTTGCCTTACCTGTGTGTCATAGCTTTATCTTTATTTTGCCTGAATATATTCAATATTGAACCAAATAATTTATCCAAAATAATGTGAAAGTGTGAATGAATTCAGAATCTGATTCCAAAGAAGCAGAAACGTGTCTCACCTCCTGCGTAGCTCCAGCTGCAGAAGACTACGGCCAGCAGCAGTAAAGCAGCTGTGTGCATCATCATGCTGTTGTTGGCCATCCTCTCAGTCTGGGAGAGTGTGTGAGTGTGTGTGAGAGAGTGTGCATCCTTTATATCCTGTGCAGTCTAGCTTTCACTTTCACATCGAATCCGATTTCTGGTAAAGAAAGGCCCTTTAACCCACTTTTGACAAAAGCAGAAGGTCGTGCAAGGTGCCGCCTTCATCGTGAGACAAAAGAAAGCTACAGCGCCTCCATATGGTGTGTAGTGTTCTTGTAGTGTAGTAGCTTGCCTCTCTTGAAAGTAAGCGTCTACAGCACAGGAGCTGTACTGTCAGTCGCCATGCAACCTCAGCCGGGGAATTTCACCCTCCAGAAAAAAAGAGATCTGAGTGATGAATGCGGCGATTGAATGGCCGGGCGAGCCAGATTAATACTGGAGTCTCATTCATGCTCCAACTGAAACAAATGGATCTGATTGGCTCATGAATAAAGGCATAGTGGCCACTGTCTGAAACCCTCCCGCCTTGTTTCAAAAGTGGCCAAAAGACTGGAAAGCACAAAGGGAGTGTTTCTAATAAAGTGGCCTTGTGAGTGGTGCACAAAGGGGTGTTTCTAATAAAGTGGCCACTGAGTGGAAGCACAAGGGGTGTTTCTAATAAAGTGGCCATTGAGTGAGCGCTAAGGGGTGTTTCTAATAAAGTGGCCATTGAGTGGAGAGCGCTGGGGTGTTTCTAATAAAGTGGCCAGTGACTGCTGGAAGCACAGGGGGTGTTTCTATAAAGTGGCCATTGGTGGAGCTTACAAGGGTGTTTCTAATAAAGTGCCCGTGAGTGGATGCACAAGAGGTGTTTCCAATAAAGTGGCCATGAGTGGAAGCACAAAGTGGGTGTTTCTAATAAAGTGGCCAATGAGTGGAAGCACAGAGTGTTTCTAATAAAGTGGCCATTGGTGGATGCACAAGAGGTGTTTCTAATAAGTGTACAGGTAATTACTGGAAAACACAAGGGTGTTTCTAATAAAGTGGTCAGTGAATGGAAGCGTAAGGTGGGTGTTTCTAATAATGTGGCCAGTGAGTGGATGCAAAAGGGGTGTTTCTAATAAAGTGGCCATTGAGTGGATGCACAAGAGGTGTTTCTAATAAAGTGGCCATTGAGTGGAAAGCACAGGGGTGTTTCTATCACGTGTGTATTGAGTGGCCTTACAGAGAGGTGTTTCTATTAAAGTGGCCATTGGTGGAAGCCAAGGTGTTTCTAATAAAGTGGCCAGAGTGGAAAGCACAAGGTGTTTCTAATAAAGTGGATAAGCTGATATGAAGCAGCAGTGGCGACCAATGTACCCAACAATTGGAATTTGAGGACAGTGTTAAGGTGTGGCCAGAATACCTGGAAGTTCCCCAGCGGTACCACTGGAGCAGTTAATCAGTGAAAATAAAGTCAATATTTTTGAGAACACTGGGCCAAAAAAATGCACAAGCCACTTACACAGATTTATTTTAAAAGTTTCAGAATCTGTAGTGATACAACTGTATTAAAATAGGCTGCCAGAAAGAAGCGAAGAAAAAAACATTTCTAGTTCTAGAACACATCAGCACTATTTCCTATTGGTGCATGTGAGGGATGAGGAACCTTGCAAGGGTAAAACCTGCAAAAGTTCTTGGAAGACTTCTTTCATTTGCAAAAAACATGGACATTTTCTGAAAGTTTGAAAGATTGCTCACACGTCTCATTTCCAAAAGTCCATGGCATCATGAAGAGAACCATTCGAGACCTGTAGAGGATCCCTGTCCCCATCACTGCTCCCCAGACACTTTAAATAGCTGCACCCTGCTGGACGGTGCGTGTGGAAAAAAAGCAGAGGTAGAATTCTGGTGCGGCAAATGACAAAAATAGTCACTTTCACTTGCTTTCATTAGAAATCCACCCCCAGTTAAGGCGTAGGAAGTAAAGTGTGTAGATATTATCACTTTACTACATTAGTCATAAATCGCACCAAACTGAACTGAGCAACAGCATGACATCAAATTTTCTGCATGGGATGTTAAAATGCAACAGGTCCCGAATAACTAGAACTTGTGCCAATGATGAATAAGGCTGTAAAATTCTAGGAAACGTTCCTGAAATGAAATCAGACTCTGATCAGAGATCCCATACGAGGATACGCAAGACAAAGGAGTCTTAGTGAATAAAGAGCTGAAAGAAGGAGGAAACGGTGGAGTTTTAAGTGCAAAAAAAGTGCATTAAAGTGTTCTGGATGTCACATTGATCAAGAGATGTGCTGTTAGTGACCGAAACACCAATAATCACCATGCTGAATGACCAACTCATTCAAATCTGCCATTGGCTGTGATCACAGCCACATTAATAAAGCATACACATGTATTACATCTAAACCAGTGCCACTGTGCAGTGACTATTTTGTCTTTGTGAAACTTGCCTTTGACGTGGCTAGCGCCGGGGGCAGTGATAAGGAGAGGGTTACCTTGCTCAAGGGTACCTCAGGGCAACCTATTGGTCTGGATTTGGACCCACGACTTTCCTGATCATTGGAGCCTGATCTTTAAACGCAGCCACCACACTGCCCCACATTTCTTGATTCTTGATTGGGACAAACGGCTTGGGGTTCGGGGTTTTGCTCAGAAGACCTGGTGCTGGAAGTGGGATTAGACCTGCCTTCTTCTTGGTCTATAAGGCTATGAACTTCTTTCACAGGTCATACACACGGGCCGTCCAGAGGAGATGGGAATCTGCTTCACATTTCATGTAGGTTCCAGAACAAAATAATTCCAATCACCATCATTACTAACTGGTTAAGTGAGCATGTTACCATGACAGCAGCAACCTCACATTTTTCACCAATTCAATGTTGAAAAAGGAATTCTACTAATTTTTTTTTTTTTTTTGGTAATTTCTTACAAATCTTCCTGAAGGACAGTGTTGTTGTCCTCTCATTTCAGTCAGTCTCTCTGGCCTGAGCAGTTCTCAGATCTTCTGAGGATGATGTTATTTGTCCTCTCATGTTCAGTCCAGTCTCTGCCTGAGCAGTTCTTAGATCTTCACAGGGACAGTGTGTTGTTGTCTCATTTTTCAGTCCAGTCTGCCTGAGCAGTTCTCCAGATCTTCCTGAAGGACAGTGTTGTTGTCTCTCTCATATTTCCCAGTCAGTCTCTGTCCCTGAGAGCAGTTCTCAGATCTTCCTGAAGGACAGTGTTGTTGTCTCTCATGTTCAGTCAGTCTCTGTACTGGGCAGTTCTCCCAGATCTTCCTGAAGGACAGTGTTTATTTGTCTCTCTGGCACCAGTCCAGTCTCTGTACTGAGCAGTTCTGGGTCTTCCCTGAAGGACAGTGTTGTTGTCTCTCATTTTCAGTCCAGTCTCTGTACCTGAGCAGTTTCAGAAGCAATTATTGGGATCATACACAGAGAACAGAGACAATGGCGATCAGAGAAGAGCTTTGGAACGTCCTTCAACAAGATGACTTAAAAAAAATGACTCGTCTAAGAGAGTTCAGGCTGTGCTGAAGAATAACGGTGGTCAAACCAAATACTGACTTCAGAACTGAAACATGTAGAAATGGGAGAAGGTGGCCTGGTCTGGTACATCGCATCCCGACAGTTGACCAGGAAGCACCATGAAGACGAGCCGGAAGGAACAGTGTGATGCTGTCCACTGTTCCAGTCTTGTTTCATTGTTTTGAAGACTGATACCTTAAGACTGATTTAAGTAAACGCTCTGTTTTGATTGGTTGATACTGTGTTTTATCAAAATGCAACACTCTTCAGTGTCAGATGAAAATGCAATATATCAAATGTATGTTGTTTACTTGACGAACTGTAAGACGTATGGGCTGGACAGTGAATAACTAACCAAGTTTACAAAAGTCTTTTAAAAAGGACCTTTAAAATCAGGGCTGTTCTAACTGGCTCGATAATTTTGCATAAATTACAAAGACAGCTGAAAGCAACCAGTATTGCAAATTAGCTCGTTTATATCTGAACACCTTCTCTGGTTTATAGCAGGAGGAAAAAATCCATGTTGAGGGCAGGCAGAATAAGATGCTGCTTTTGGCACCGTCTTGCTCTTTTTCTGTCAACCTGGTTGCTCCCATTGTTTACGCGGGACGTTTATTTGGCTTTCACGGGCGATGGTAAATGATTGATAACCACGCACCATGCTTTCAGGATTACAGTTGATCCTTATCTCTGTTTGATCTCAACCTAATGAACAATTTAAATGCCTCTTGGCAGCCCGCTAGCTTAGGGCTGGTTATGCTCAGGATGAAGTCCATACACGTTTTCTCTGCTCGGAAATAAATAAGTGGTAATTATGCCACCATGTGCTTCTCCGTGGGGTCATGGAAGTCAACTGCTGGAGTTTATCTTGCTTTCACTAGAGGATGAAAGCAAAGGCAGATTTACACAAGCACGAGAAAGCGTAACGCAAATGTATCGGCAGGGATTGATAAAGGTGTCAGTGTGCTGTTTTAACCCGTTGAAACACGTGTGCCCCAACTATTGATGTTAGGGGCTCATATCATGAAAAGTCTCCTTTTATTCTTATAATCAAATTTGTTTTTTAAAAAAAGCAAATGTATTTCCAAACATCCACAATGGTACAGACAGATAGGTAGACAGACATACAAGCAGATAGATAGAGAGATAGATAGAGAGATAAATTGACTCAGCATGCTATAGTTGAGCAGTTCACTGGAATAAAGTGTGTTTGTAAGGTGGATTCCTGAACCCAAGATTGAGGACTAGTGTTCAGCAAAGACTTGACATTGGGTGTGAGACATTGCCACGGGGCAATATAGGTGGAAAGTTTCAGCAGAAATGATCCTGAGCAAGTGGCAGGGCAGGTAATCATTATGCTTTTCTAGTTTCCTTTGGACCGTGGCCAGCTTCAGAATTCCCCTCAGCGGTTTCCCCAAGGCCCTGGGAGGCTGGCCTTTCCCAGGAAGAGAAAGAGCAGCCTGTCATTCCTGCCTGCAAGAACCATTCCTGGAGGTCTGTAAAGGAGCAGCTCACTAACTGTGCTAAAAGAAATCTAACTGGTCCAAGAAGAACATTTATTATATATATATATATATATATAGATAGATAAAAGATGAATAGATAGATAGATAGATAGATGTACAGCACTTATGCACAAGTTTTAGGCAGGTGTGAGAAAAAATGCATAAACAGAACGCTTTCAGAAACGGCAGTGTTGATCATTTATTTTCACTGATCAACAAAATGGTAGATGAACAGAAGATCATCCGGATCAATATTTGTTAGCTGACCACCTTTGCCTTCAAAACAGCATCGGTTCTCCTAGGTACACTTGCGCTGATTTCTGAAGGAACTCGGCGATGGAAGTGGATTTCCAGAACATCTTGGAGAACTGAGCACAGATCTTCTGTGGATGTAGCTCCTCACATCCTTCGTGATCCAGACACACTGGATGATGTGGAGATCAGGGCTCTGTGGGGCCAGAAGAACTGATGCTGCTCTGAAGGTAAAAGGTAGAAACACCAGATATTGATCTGATTTAGATTTTTCTTTTGTTCGCTCACTTTGCGTTTGGTAAATTGATCACAATAAACAATCATTATTGATATTTCTGAAAGCGTTCTGTTTACAGCATTTTTTCACTCCTGCCTCAGAGCTACATCAGAGCTGTTTCGGTGGCAAGAGGGACCGGTTAGGGTTTTTAGGTGTGTGCTGAAGCTAAAAGAGGAATTTAATGGAAGTCTTGGTCGACCCAAAAGACGGTCACTTACTTGGAACCGGCGTATCTTCAGCAGGACGTTGCTTACAAACCAGTCCTGGAGTAAAGAAAAGTCTTTCTAACTCTTTATAATTAGCATATTATGAGAATTTTTAAAAAGTCTATTGTTTTTTAAGATATACATATATTATTGGTCTATAAACATTCGATTCATTAGCTCAAGAAAACACCTTTACCCATCAATCATCATGATCAGCTAAACAAATTGGAAAAATGAATATTAACAAACCAGGAAGCCTTTGGGTTTTACGTTTTAGTTTTGAACGAGTGATGAAATCACTACTCCTACACTCACTCTGACATTTTCCACTCCAACTTTTCCAGCGTGAGCAGATATAAAGTATATATATATCATTTTGTTTCCTTACTTTATTCATTATTTTGAACTATTATTTTTTTATCACAAGTTAATAAAATTTGATTTTGACAATCATCTTTAATAAAACTCAACATTATGCTAAATAAAATGTGATTTTATTTAAAAGACCTTTTGTGATCAAAAAGGTTTAAGACCATTTTATATAATGTAATAGTAGCAGCAGAAACCCAAGACAACAGAACAATAATACACACACAAAAAAACCCTTTATCTAAAGTTCAAATCACAGATCAGCTGAAGGAGGTTTCTCTTCAACTTTTTCCCGACCTATAGTTAATTGGTAGCTTTATTTTTTAGGCATCTGAATAAGCCATGTAGATTACATCTAATCCGTTATGACCCAACTGATTCTCAAGAGTCAGACGTTTTTTTGAGGCGTTTTGGATCCTCGCCACGCGAGGCTTTGTTCCGATTTGTTCAAACGAGGCAATAAACGAGTCAGAACATTGACCCTCTGATCCCACCGACTGTAGGCGACCTGAAGGATGTCGCTCCTGTTTCCTGGCCGCAGGGTTATTGCTTCTGCTCCACACTGTGGGAAAGGCAGGTCACTGTTTTGCTCTTCGGTGAGACACATAACTTCCCTTCATTCAGTCGCCTACACAGTGTGTGCAGAGCTGAGGATAAACAATCCCTCTGCAAAGAGACAAAGACTGCAATCATGTCCCACATTGCACAAGAGCCCACTGGCCTGCAGGGAGACAATCAATGGAGAAACAGAAAGACAGGTTTTTCTTCAGTATCTGGTAAGCCAACATTACAAACTTCTACAGAAACTGTATTCACGCTGCAAACTTTCCACTTCCTCAAGTGTCTGCAGGGACACGTGGAGACGTTCCCATCATAAAGGAAATGACAACCCCTGACGCATGCTGGAACGCCATAAATTAGTCGATGTTTTCCAAAAGTGCTGAAAGAATTTCGAAAATAACTCATTACGGTGTCAAACGATTTAAAAATCGGCTGCTCCCGTTTAGGGGTCGCCACAGCGGATCATCCGTCTCCATTTCTTCCGGTCCTCTGCATCTTCCTCCTTCAAACCGACCACCTGCATGTCCTCTCTCATCACGTCCATAAACCTCCTCTTCGGTCTTCCTCTTCTCCTCTTTCCTGGCAGCTTCATCTTCAACATCCTCCAACCAATATAATCCTCGACTCTCCTCTGGACACGTCCAAACCAACGCAACCTTGTCTCTCCAACTTTGTCTCCTAACCGTCCTACCTGATCTGTCCCTCTAATATACTCGTTTCTAATCCTGTCCATCCTCGTCACACCCAACGAACATCTCAGCATCTTTAACTCCGACACCTCCAGCTCCGTCTCCTGAAAAAGCAGAAGACCTGATATAAAAAAGGTTGTAGAGTTCTCTGGGATGATCGTTTTTTTTTAGAACTTCAATCTCAACATTTTCCACTGCAGTTGGGAATTATAGCTATTGAAAGCACCCGGGGGAGCGCTGATGGGGACGGTACCTTGCTCAAGGGTACCTCATGGCACCTATTAGTCTGGAACCCAAATCCATGACCTTCCAATTCTGCAGCCCAGTCCCCCAAACACTAGACCACCTCTGTACACCAGAAGAGCTCCGCTCTTTCTGTAGACAAACATTGGTTCGAATTCCTTACGATATTGGAATACGGTCAGAAAACAACGCGGTAATTAATTTATCACGATTTTGATAAGCATCAACGTTTAGCCCCACTTCTCCTGCATGCACTTGGAGAAATGCACTGGGGAACAAAAATGATTCTTCAGCAGAATGATTTATTTTTTTGGAATGGAGGGAAGTCTTTTCAAACAGTTTTCATTTCTCGTAAAACATAAAGCGAAAGGAAATCCTCCTGAAGTCTTCCTGACTGCTGGCCATCCTGTCCTGTTTCACCCCAGTTAACAAACAACCATTTAGATTTGGAGATAGAAAGCAATTACTCATAAAGTTTATATGACAGAAAGAGAAAAACATCTTCTCCCAGAAATGCTGGAAAGTCCCGAAGAGAGATAAGGCCATGAGAACCAGCATCCTGGTCCAGAAGTATCTAAACAGATTCCTTTCAAATGAAAGAAGCTTTTCGGTCCTCAAAGAAGTGCATTCAGCGGAGTGATAATCTGAGAAACAGCTTGTGATGAGAAAATTTGAAATTATTTTTTTAAATGAGCTAGACATTTAAGAGCCCTCTGCTGGACAACGCCTGGAGCTTGTGAACCCATCATTGTTCTACCCCTGCTTTTCACCCAGCCCTGGGCAGCCATTTAAAGCGCCTGGGGAGCAGTGACAGTGACGGTACCTAGCTCAAGGGTGACTCAGGACAAGCTATTGGTCTGGGATTCAAACCCACAACCCTCCGATCCTGGACCACCGCTGGCCCAATATTCCCAGCAGCATGAAAGTAGTAGATCAATGAAAGCCATTGAAACACACAATTCAAAGATGTTTTCAATCATAGAAAATATTTAATCAGTTCATCCCTCGTTCACAATATAAGACGAATTTAAAACAAATGAAAATGGAGTTCATTCACACCGTCCATGCATGAATAATATTTTCAACCCACTGAGAGGATTTCAGTAATACAAACCAACCACGCCCCCCCGTCCCCCACACACACACACACACACACACACACACACGCAGTTACAGCTATTGAATTTATGGCTAAAGGTGCACCGTCACCCCTTCATTTCTCATCAACTCGCCCCTTCATTTTTCATCCACCATGAATAATTCCACCCAAAAATCAGAACAACTCATAAATAACAGTTGATGTGAAATTTATTTACACCACATCGCTCAAGGCAGCCGTGACCTCTTCCCTGACCAGACCAGCTGAGGCATCGTACAGAACAGCGATGATCTTTACACGACTGGACCGACCCTTGTTACTGAAACTGAGAGACGCGGTTATTGCTTAAGGGAAAGTAATACCAAGATTGGCATCTACACATGAGCCGTGACTCAACTGGAGCAAACAGAAAAACACGCAGTAAAAAGGGGAAACTGGCTTTACGGCCCAGATCCCAGACAGGGATGAAGGAGTCAGCAGCAACAGGTCACAGGTTTCTGTTCTTGTCTCCGTTTTTGGATTTTTGACCTCATTACCTTCATGTTTTTAGTACGTTCCGTCGGAATTCAAATGGTAAGAAAAGAGTAAAATGTGGTAGAAGCTGCACCGTTTGATGGTTGATAACAGAGGAAATGAATGTGAGGATCTCAGGAACCAGACACAACCTGCTTCATTACAGCGGAGTTTAGGCTGATCTAACACCCAGTTTTAAACTGAGCCCAGAGTTAGTCTGCTGACCCACGAATCCATAGACCGTGAACTGCAGCTCCTCTCGAGGTCAGATGTTGGTGCTGTAGGCCTCCAAGAGTCTCATTAATACCGCAGACTTGCTCTTTAAGGCCTTCGGTAAACCCTCCGTAGAGTCTGTGGTGTGTATGGCAGTATGAAGGCATGCTTCACTTTCTCGCTTTGACTACAAACGTTCTCCGATGTTCTGAAGGCAGTGGTGCCACAAAGTTTCTTTGTGTGAACAAAACCAAGATCAGCAGCTGTCTGTTCCCCCTCCCAGAGAAACAGCTCTTAACCTTTTGGTCCAAGCAGGCCAGCAGAAGAGACTCCCTCCAACTTCTTGGCAGGTGAAGAAGACCTTCGATGCTACCTGGAATTTTCCGGAAGGAGCTTCTGAAATAGCTGGGCCACGGCCACGTCCACCCTCAGGACCAGAGCGACTCCCACCAACACGAACACGCTGCTCACGATGAAGCCGCTCGCCTCAAACATCAGCCTGAGATGCAAAAGGAACAAAGACTTAGAGTAAAAAAGACATTTCAGGACGTGTAAACTGTGTAAGTGACCTGACGAGACACAGGAACACAGTTTTTTTCAACTTTCAACCTGTGCTTCGGACCAGCGCGCGTGCAGATCTCAGTGGTGACAAAAACCAATGCCATATATGGACATTTTGGACAGGACATCTGTGGCAGCGGCGGCCTGGTGGTTAGGGAGTCGGCCACAGGATCGGAAGATTCTGTTCAAACCCCTCACCAATAGGTCGCCCTGAGGTACCCTTGAGCAAGGTACCGTCCCTGTCACTGCTCCCCGGGTGCTTTCAATAGCTGCCCCCTGCTGCACGGTGTTTGAGTGTGCATGGGTTAAATGCAGGTCCAATTTCGTTGTGGTTCGCTGTGTGCTGTGACCTCGCAATGACGAGGGTTGTCACTTTCACTTTTTCCACATACATGGTCAAGGCTTGGAGTTCCGTTTGAATTCCTGCGTGTAGAATTAAGATTAATATACCGTTTCAAATATCACACAAAGTTTATATTTAACGAGAATCCTGTTAGACTGAAATGTGTGGGACATCAAAGTGCTACAAATATTTTATCGAACGAATTGATTTTAATTTTACATAATTAAAAAGAGAGAAATATATATTTCCTGTGTTTTGCAGAGAAAATGATATTACACTCAATACTGGACGATCCAATATTCTTTAAAAAATACAATATAAATAAAAATAAATAAAATTTTAATTATTAAAAAAACGGTGTGCCAAAAACTCTTCTGATGGTTAAACAAATGAGTGTATGAGAGAAAAAAAACGAAAAACTCTTGCAACAGAGAGGATTGGAAAGCTACTTTTATCTAAATGACAAATGTTTTCTCTCATAATTGTTAAAAACTACGTACAGATAAACAGGAAGTGATCTGACTGCAAGAGTGGGATCACCTGACTGGAGAGTAAACTGTCTAAAAAGCTTCCAGGCTCTGCAAATACTCCAAGGTTTTCTCTGATTTTTCTGGAAAGGCCGCTGAAAAACTACAGTCTCAGTAAACATGTTTCCTAAACGTGTGTTAAAGCCCGCCGGGCTTTTCCAGCGGCGGATGGAAACGGGGCATGAAACCTGATCGTACCGTCAGACCGAGCGGCGGGACTTGGGACGCTGTGTCAGACCTCATTCTGTTCGAAAAGCAGAACATCGGTCTTGCTCCAATCAGATATGCTGCAAAATCGAAACCGCCAGCAACAAAGACTGTGTGTGTGTGTGTGTGTGTGTGTGTGTGTGTGTGTTTTAGTGTGAGACTTAGAGACCTTTTCTGTCACTCACTTGGGTGCAAACACTTTCCACACCATGAGATGTCTCCTGAGGATGGCTGCAGCACACACCGACGCCAACACCTGCACACACACAAGAGTAATGAGTTGTCACAGACCCACACCTGCACACGCGCACACACACACACACACACACACACACACACACACACACACACACACACACACACACACACGCACACACACACACACACACACGAGAGATCCAGAAGTCCAGACACAACACGGCGGGCGTGAGTTCAGACAAACGTATCTCGCTTATTCTGTTAACTTTGAGCTTAGTTTGACTTAAAGCTGAACTTTCCTCTTACGGAGCTATGTCGCCATGGTAACGCCACCACAGCTCCTTAGTTTTGGGGTCTCGGATTATAAAAGCTCTGGAACCGAACAGGGTTGGCTGAAGTTGTGATGGACTGGTGAACAGGAGGTAGAGCCTTTCTGCCCTTTTTCGGTGTCCTCTTTTTTTGCCACATTCACATGAAATATTTTGCTTTTCAAGAAACAAAGCAATTCCGCCAACACTGAGACTGCTTTTTCCCCATTTTTAAAATACTGTGCTATTTTGATTCCAAAGACTCAGACTCTCCTTTATTTCTAATGTGCCGGGACAGTTCCTGAAGGACAAAGTTTTGTCCCTGTACTGAAAAAAAGGTTACAAAACCATGCAAAGAAGTGAGGGGCTCAAGAGTTTTGCACAGTACTGTATGTAGTGCGACATTTCTTCCTGCTTTGGAAAATAAGCCACTCAGCTGCTCTTATGTAGCATGTGATTGGCTGTCCGTCAAACATCACATGCTCTGTAGCCTGGATAAACCACAGCTATGAAGACTGAAAGCATTGAGAGAAAGTTCTTTGGGAAAACAAAACCGTGTGTGTGTGTGTGTGTGTGTGTGTGTGTGTGTGTGTGTGTGTGTGTGTACCTGTGCTCCACTGACAAACAGGTAGCGTGCTGCGAGCTGCAGCAGCGCCGACCTGAACTGCTGAGGGTTCTCGCGCAATCTCATCTCCATGACGACGTCATCCTCATCTTCACCTGCACCCGAACGGCTGGACCGAGTTCCGCGCACCTCACAAACCAGCGGCCAGAACAGCAGCAGAGGACAGCCAACTACACACAGACAGACGGGCAGAACAAGAGATGGAACATCAGTGACACCGTCCCAGACAGGAGCGTCAGCACGAAACATCATATCCGAAAAATCTGGAAAAAAAAAGGCAGATTCCGAAGGAAATTGCGCGAAATATGGATTCGGGAAGGAGATCAGTCTGAACTTCTCTGCACTGACTTGCAGGCCAAGCTCGCCTTCGCTGTTCGATTCTTCTGCTCTGTGTTTGATGTCCCACCCTCATCTTCAAAAAAGGACTTTATTCTAAAGGTATGCACGTTAAAAAGGTTGAAGCGTTCGGATTTCCTGGTTCGCGCTTTATTTATTACACTAAATTGTGTCCGATATCCAAAAAGAAGAGAACCTGACTTTAGCACAACACAGTTTTGAAATCTGTGTTGCTCTGAAGGAGCCAAACTCATCGAATAGACTGATTTCCACTGATTTCCACTCAATCAAGCAACAAACCAGATTTCATTGATTACTTACCCAAACCTGCTGTCAATCTTATTGTATCTACACATTGCAATTCAACCTTTCCAGCAAAACAAAGTCGGATTAAACTCTATGTGATCAAAGTTAGTAAAATATATCAGTTAATGGAATGAGAATTAAGACTTTGATCAGTAAAACTTATTTTCAAAAGTCAGATCCCCTTCAGCACGGCAGGACTGCAGTATAATGCCGTGTTCCTGCCCGGAAGCTTCTCCTTCACTCACTTATTCATCCTTTTCCTTTCGTTTTCCACCTTTGTCTGTCCGTGCATTAAAGAAACCCGGATTTAAAAGACAGACTTCTTTTCAGGCCACCAAATAAGACGGCGGGCTGATCGGGACTTTGATCACTCTGTGGTCAAATGTGCTTCTTTAGAATAATCACTGCTGAACAAAGTAATCATAAAAGTCCAGCACTCAAAGTCTAGAACACAGTCAAGCCCAAATGTTATTAACCTTTATGTGCAACATAACGAATCACAGACTGTAATAAAGAGCAAAGATCAAAGAACAACCGAGCCTGATATGCAAACTCCACTGGAGATAAAAGCTGCTTAAAGCACCAGTTAAGTGCGATTTTCTCTTTATCGAAAACACTGCTCGGGCTGCACGACGTGTGGAGAAGTCTAGCATTGCGATTGTTCTGCAGCACATTGTGACTCATATGAAAATGTAAAAGGACACCATAATGAAAAGTGAAAGTGAAAGTGACAGCCCTAGTCATTGTGAAACGCAGCACAGCACAACACAACGAAATTCAACCTCTGCGTTTCACCCACACACACACGTGCAGCAGGGGGCAGCTATTGAAAGTGCCCGGGGAGCAGTGACGGAGATGGTACCTTGCTCAAGGGTACCTCAGGGCAACCTACTGGTGAGGGATCGAACCCACAATCTTCTGATCCGGGGCGACTCCCTCACCACTAGACCACCGCTGTGAATTTTGTTGGATCACAGGATCTGTGATTGGTTTTCCAGCAAAAAAAAAGTGTCAGAGTTAAAGATGCTGAGATTTTCGAGGACAGACAGGAATAGAAAGGAGTATGTTAGAGGGACAGCTCAGGTTGGACGTTTTGGAGACAAAGTTAGACCGTTAGTGTTGGTTTGGACGTGTCCAGAGGAGAGACGAGGAACATATCAGGAGGAGGATGTTGAAGATGGAGCTGCCAGGGAAGAGGAAAAGAGGAGGTTTGTGGACGTGGTGAGAGAAGACATGCAGGTGGTTGGTGTGAAGGAGGAAGATGAAGAGGACATGGAGACGGTTGATCTGCTGTGGTGACCCCTAAATGGGAAATCCGAAAGAACAAACCAGTATCACGAAAACAATCTACTGGGTAGCCCTAAACATAACGTGTCCAAAAGTATCCAGACAGTGTTGTTTGGCACCTTTTCCATTTCTGGAGTGATTGATTGAACTCAGTTAATCAACTCTGGAGGCTAAACATGTCTGCGTTGAAGGTAAAGAAGGAAAAACTCTAAAATGAACTGTACATCATCTACCTGCAAACATGATGTGTGAGGCGAAGGTGTTGAGAGAGACGAGGGAGGCGGGCAACACTGTGCCCGAGTGGCCCTGTGGGAACCCTACGAATGCAGCGCCCCACTGGATGGAGGGGAAGGTGGGCAGGTGTCCAGTGGCGTGGAAGAACTGGGTGGACGCCAGAGACCAGAGAACCACCGGAACCCACGACACACTGAACGCATCTGTGGAGGGGAATCAGAAAACACAGAAATAAGTCAGAAATTCACAGAACAAGCACTGAAACAAAATAAATATGTCTATTAACAATGACTGTCTGTTGCTAGGATACCAGGTCTCCTTTGATTTATTACTGGCATCAATCCTCTCTATGCTTTATTAATATCATTCATAAGTTTTAAGTAACAGTTTACACTTTTATTCGTTGAAGCCACATTAGCATCACTCTGTAACGACATTTTTAGCATTATTGGCTCTTATTAAACAAGAAAAACCGAGGGCTGAATGGCTGATGAACTCAGCAGCTCATTGGCTGGTGCTCTCTGAAGGTGAAGTCAATAAACTGAACATGTTTTATTTCATTTTGTTTTCTACCAAGCTGCAAATGAATGAGTGAAATAAAAGCTGAACGTACGAGAGCTGCTCTGCAGGCTGGAGAGAGTGGTGGAGGAGGCGTGGAGGTGAAGGAGGGCAGTGGCCTGCAGGAGCATGAGGAGAAAGGCTAGTGCCATGCCTTCAGGGTGCAGTAGCAGCAGCCCCAGGCCCAGCAGGCCACAGAGCAACACCAGCGGAGCCGAGTACACCGTCCCGAGCCCGTAGGCCTCCACGGCCGGCCGCCCATCCACTTGGGCCTCCTCAGACTCTCCGTCCTCCAAAGACTGGCGGATGCGCTGGTACAGCTGCGGTATGAGGTGATGAAGCTCTGCCTGAGGACTGATTCCCGTGCTAGCGCGGTACCTGGGAGGGGGCACGGACGTTCCACGGGAGTTCAGAGGCGTCCGTGTCTTCAGGAACACGGTCAGCGGTTCCAGCCACAGCAGCAGCAGCCCGAGGCCCAGCAGCCCAAAGGTGATCCGCGGCAGCCACACCTGCGCCAGACTAAACGCAAATCAAGTACCTTAGTTAGAGACGGAACGTTGAAGAGTAAGTGAGTGCCACAGCTCTGTGCTGCACCAGTGGAAGAGCTGCGATCAGCTGGACGATGAGGGGAAATATAGGATACCGTGATATTTCAAGAAATCCTGACTGTACTCAGGATGTCCTGCTATTTATTTCTAAATCTGACAAGTTTAAATGGGTAAAGTGAAAGTGAAAGTGACCAATCCCATCGTTGTGAACCAGGGCACAGCACACAACTTACACCTCTTTGAATGGATGGACACACAGTAAGTATTGATGGATGGATGGAAGGTTAGAATGGACATAAGGATGGATACGCGTATGCGTTTGTGTGTGTGTGTGTGTGTGTGTGTGAGTGAGAGAGATAACTGACTAAAGGACACTGTAAAAGGAAAACTCCCTCCTTCACCTGATCAGCTCTGCCAGGTTCCTGAACGTGTCCTCCGGCGTGGAGCTAACAGCCCAGTGCAAACCCATGCAGATGGAGGCTGAAGGGAGGAGGAAGCGTGCGGTGAACACGGCCACACTGCTGCAGTTCAGGTTCCCGTAGTGCCGCAGCCAGCGGTGAAGCAGGAAGACCCAGGCGGAGAGAGACGCCAGGGACAGGACGTAGTGCAGATTGCGCATGCGGCTGTCCAGCACCCTCGCCAGCGGCGTAAGGAAGGCTGACGGCTGACAAGAGCCCTGCTCCTCGCGGCAGCTGTGGAAGGACAGGGAGAAGTAGAGACATCCCACCAACACGCCCATGCTGGCACAGAGGGTGGCGCTCTCCCGCCGGACAGTAGAGACTGGCAGTGCAGGCGGGAGGAGTCCCGGAGGCTTCTGCGTGTCCGGAGGAGGACTGGCCACCAGGAGCCCATCCCAGTTCAGCTGAAGTGGGACGTAGAGACCCAAGGTGAAGAGCAGAAAGGTGATCACGCGTCCCTCGGCGATGACATAGCTGTCCGAGAGTAAAGCAGCACAGCGCAGGAGGAGGACAAGGAGCGGAGGAGTGAGGAGACGCCAGACAGAGAGACGGCCACTAGAGCTGAGCAGACAAAAATAACATGTTTAGTGACGTAGTCCCATGTTTTATTTTTTACAACAAATTCCTGAAGCTCGGCATAATTAAAGTAAATATATAATTATTACCCAAAAATAAATAAATAAATAAATAAATTTGTGCAGATTCACATTTACGGCATTTAGTAGACGCTCTTATCCAGAGTGACTTCCATGTCCTGATTACAGGGACAGTCCCCCTGGAGACACTCAGGGTCTTGCTCAGGGACCCAGTGATGTTAGTGCTGGAGGTGGGATTCAAACCGGGGACCTCTTGATCCAGAGGTCCGTAGGCAAGTACCACCACTAGACCACCACCACCCTTCACAATTTTCACAGATTCACAATTTTAGGATCATCACCATCCCACAGAAACACTCAGAAACATGGAGCTTCTGCGTTTGTAGAGAAAACAAAAGGGCTTGAGTTGATCTGCCTGGTTCCATTCACCACCACTGTAAAGTAACCCTCCAAAATGAACTGATTTATGAGGAAGTTATAAAAAAATGTAAAAAAAAAAAAAAAAGGAAAAATTACATCCAACTATATCTAATAACCATGCACTTTTTTCTGAAGTTCCAAACAAATTCTCTTTTTATCATTTATCTTTCCAAAATCTGTGCAATAGGGCCCTCATTTGCATTTTCTCTCCAAACTTATTAACCAAAATGACCAAATGAATGAACCAAAATGAACCAAATATAGAATTTGCATGCCTACCTGCCACGTGTAAAACTCCGCCGAATCCTCCACAAAAACATGACCTCTGACGCGAACGCCGCACCTCCTAAACACCACGAAACCTCCAGGAAGCCCAGCGTGAAGAGCTGACCTGCAGCTACAGCTCCCCCCACCAGAAGCCCGGAGAGCAGTGGAGCCTTCAGTGCCCCGGCCTGAAGGATCACGAGGGACAGCTCGGAAAGGGCGTAACACACCACACACCCCAGGCTCAGGACCAGCAAGCCCCCTGCCATTTTGAGAGGGTTGAATCGAGCCCAGGACGCTCTGCAGGTCTCCCTGACGGAGCTCAGGTAGGTCTGCATGGAGGCCGTGAGCTCCGGTGAGGGAGGAACACCTTTGATCACAGAGCTCAGGTACTGAGAGGACAGCTGGGTGAAGTGAGCCTGAAGCTGAGACAGACTGTCTACCGGGATGTCTTTGGCCATGCTGGAGTAGGTGTTCAAGAACCGGTTTACCTGAACGATACAAAAAATATAAAACAAAAGATTTTAATGTGAAAAACAAAGCATTTTTTATTTGAAAGACAAATATTTTAATGGGAAATTATTTAAAATAAAAATTGATATTTTCCAATCGTTTCCAATGTATTATATTTTTTACTGAAACAAAAAAAAAAAACATTAATCAAAAACATACTTTAAAATTAATTTCCAAATATTTTAATGAAAAATAATGTAAAAAATTTTAAAAACCACTGGAATATACGGAAATACACTTTTACTAATTTATTTTAAAATATATATATTTTTGTTTTATTTCTAATTCATTTTATTACCATTAAAATATTTGGGAATTAATTTTTACTTCTTTTTACTTTAACATTTTTTATTCCATTTTTATTTGAATTATTAGAAACAATTTGTCAAAATTTTATAGATTAATATGTCGGCATTCTTTGCAAAACAAGTTCTAAATAAAAACACTGCAATTATGTACCTACACTCATTATTTT
Organism: Hepsetus odoe; assembly: GCA_017165825.1. NCBI lineage: Eukaryota > Metazoa > Chordata > Actinopteri > Characiformes > Hepsetidae > Hepsetus > Hepsetus odoe. The sequence continues at coordinate 22,706,511 of CM029383.1, forward strand.
ATCCTAATTTTTATTTTTGTATTATGATACACTGTATACACAGCACTTTGCAAAAAATGTGCAAAAGTAAATATTACTGTGCACCAAATTCAGAGAGCTTTCAATGAAATAAACAGCATTTATTTTATAAACTACAACATACTGAACGCATGAAAAACCTGTTTGACGTTGATCCACAGCGCCTCCGCCTGGCTCAGGCCTGTAGATGCACCCAGAGAGCTGTTGGGTGGGAAAAGGGGCAGAAGAACTTGTCCAACACTGCTGTAGGGAATGGGGACCCCCAGCAGCAGAGCTAATGTGGGCACTAGATCCGTCTGGGGCACCACCTCCGGTTCCACCTGCACACATTGCCCCAGATCCCGCTCTTACACACCATGGTCATTCATCTTAATTAGAAAGTAATATATGCTGGTCCCACAGGCCTGCTTCAGGGAACAATCAGAAAGCTTCTCCCGTCCAGTGACCTGCCTGGGTCACATCTACAACCCATGTCTCTGGATCTGGACTGCTTAAACCATGGCAGGTGGTGAATTCTCTCACCTGTGATCCAGGAGCTGGAAACAGAGGAGATCCGCTGTAGAGAAAGAGAGCAGCGTCCGTCTCCTTCTGGCTTTCTCCTCCGTGATCTCCTGTATCCGTCATCCCATGATCCCCCATCACCACCAACAGAGTGTCATTCTGCAGCCGCTTAATCACTGACCTGGGAGCAGCAAAACAGAACCGTGTTAGTGTGTGTCGTATATTAGAGGGACAACTCAGGTTGGACCTTTTGGAGACAAAGTTAGAGAACCAAGGTTGGTTTGGACATCCAGAGGAGAGACGAGGATTATACTGGAAGGAGGATGTTGAAGAGGAAGCTGCCAGGAAAGAGGAAAAGAGGAAGACCAAAGAGGAGGTTTATGGACGTGGTGAGAGAGGACATGCAGGTTGTCGGTTTCAAGAAGGAAGATACAGAGGATCGGAAGAAATGGAAAGGGATGATTTGCTGTGGCGACCCCTAAATGGGAGCAGCTGCGAGATGTTCCCCCAGTTCTTCCAAAAACTGTGTGGGGAAGCGGCCCCAACGTCCAGCTCCTGAAAATGGACATGACGAAGGCTTGTCAACTGAGGAGGAGCATCATCAGAGACAACAAGGGACCATCCTATCTATCCAGAGAGGACTAGGACGAGGCCTATTGCACCTTCTTGGAGAGCCTAGCTGGGTTGCCATGGAGATTGGACATGTTCCTTACACTGAACTTACAGTAGATTTTCTACTTTTCTTCTTTGTTATTATTTCTGTTCCAGTGTTGCTGTGGTGTGTTTGAGTGAGAGGTTAATTACTGCTATTTTTTAATTGCTAGCACTACAGGAGATCCAAGTTTTTGCAGAAGTAAAATCTCCAATCTTCATGCTTTAAAGTTTAGATGGGCCTTACAGTCCTTATATTATGGGGGTAGCATTCCTAAACACTCGGATCAGAAGGTCGTGGGTTCAAATCCCAGACCTGTAGGTTGCCCTGAGGTACCCTTGAGCAAGGTAACGTCCCCGTCCCCTTTGTGATAAATAAATAGTCACTTTCACTTGCCAATCCCCCTTCTTGGGGTTTTAACACCGACCTGATGACCCCGTCCATCTGCGTGAGCTTCTCCGCCATGGCGGGATGGTCAGGGCCGAACCGGTGTCCACAGTGGTCAACACCCAGAAAGTGAGCGATCAGCACGTCCCAGTCGTCTCCGTCCACTGCAACAAACACACCGCCATTAAACACAGGAGGAACCTGAATCTACAGGACCAGATAAGAACCTGAACCCACAGTACTGGATAAGAACCTGAATCTATAATACTAGATAAGAACCTGAACCTACAATACTGGATAAGAACCTGAACCTACAATACTGGATAAGAACCTGAATCTGTAGTACATCACAGGATGTACGGGAAACATCAACTCCCACAGATACTCACAGGTGGGGTAGATGTTCTGGAGGATCCCGTTGTCCACCGTGTGAAGATCCTTCACATTAAAGGAGGGGAAAGGGAGCGAGCGGTGGAATTTTTTTGGGAAAAGACTGATCCACGTATCATCTCCCATAAAGACCACCCGCTTGCCTTCAAACGGGACGAGAAAGAGAGAACATCAGGTGCTGCGTTCAGGTGGAACATCATAGCTCCTTAATATGGACTAATAGATATAGAACAACATCCTTATCATCAAACGTTACGAGATCCCACTTAAAAAAATGTGTAAAAAAAAGTGAAATAGCCTTCTGAATATGTTCTTTTATGTTTTCCATTCATTATTAAACCTTCTCTGAAGGTCTCCAGTACTTTCTACTTTGCTTTTTCATGGTCATGATCACGGTACCTTGCTCAAGAGAACCTCAGGGCAGCCTACTGGTCTGGGATTCAAACCCACAACCTACGCCTTGTGTTCCCTAAACACTAAGCCCCTGCTGCCCCAAATAATCCTGAACCCCCCCCCCACCCCCCACCCCCCCCACCCCTTTGAAACTGCTGCGCTCACTCACCCGCCCGACCCAGCTGGTGGACGAGGTTGTCCTCCAGGACGGCGCTGGAAGCGAAATTGTTTCCCACGTCGATGAAGGTGGGCAGGGAGCCTGTGGTGAAGCCCTTGATCCTTTGCATGGTGGTGGTGGGCGGGTCGGCCCTGAAGGTGTACAGCCTGGCCTGCGTCGGCCGAGACGAAGCCATCTCATCCAGGACGGGCAGCTTGTTCTCGAAGGGTCTCGGTGAGGCGTTCTCCGGGTCGTAGCGGGTGAAGTCGGCCTTCAGCGCGTCCACGATGAGGACGACGGCCTTGCGGAAGAGCGGCTCCTTCAGACAGAAATCTCCTTTCCCCTCAACTCCCGGGGACAAGACGTCCTCGCAGGTGCTCGTCCTGTTCACCTCCAGCCGAACCAGCAGGAAACCCCCAACGAAGAGGAAGACGCCGGCGTAAAACACACAGCATGTCCAAAGGAGGAGGGCCAGGACAGGCTGTCTCTTCATTCTGGGGAGCAGGGAAGGAACGGACAGACGGATGTTAGGGACAGACGGCAGGACAGGACTCTGAGACACACGCTGAAACATTTTCACTGAATTCTGTTACTAAGCAACACTGAATTATTCACTTAATACTTTATACTCTAGCTTATTAAATATAATTTTAGATATTTTAGATTATTCCTTTTAAAACGTTGTGCCTTTACTTACAAGTTTAATTCATTCCGTGACGGAGCTCGTAACTCAAAATCACTCGTATGTCAAATCAGTTTTCTCCACTGAAATGAAATTAATCCGTTCCGGACCCCCAAAAAAACACAGCGTTTTTTTTTGTTTTGTTAAGTTTTAAAATGTGCTTATAAATAATGAATATTGAAAGTGAAAAGTGAAAGTGAAAGTGACAACCCTCGTCATTGCGGGGTCACAGCACAGCACACGTGAACCACAACGAAAATTGGACCTCTGCATTCAACCCATGCACACAAACACCGTGCAGCAGTGGGCAACTATTGAAAGCGCCCGGGGAGCAGTGACGGGGACGGTACCTTGCTCAAGGGTACCTCAGGGCAAACTACTTGTGAGGGAATCGAACCCACAATCTTCAGATGCGGGGCAACTCCCTAACCACTAGACCACCGCTGCCCCTACTGTATAAATATAGTGTATAAAAACACGATACAATAGAACGAACCACCCCATCAGCAGCTTCTCCACATGTTCATGGATGGATGTTCGCTGTGTAGAAGATATTTTAACTCCCTCGGTTGGCGTTCCAGCCTCTATCGACTCCTTCTGCTTCGGTGAAGCCACGTTCTTCAGACACGCGGTTGGAAAAAGGAAGTTTCGTAAAATAACTGCAGCACAACACTGAGCTTCCACTGCGAGCAAACCTAGCGGTGGCCTGGTGGTCTGGAAGTCGGCCACAGGATCGGAAGATTGTGGGTTCAAACCCCTTACCAGTAGGCTGCCCTGAGGTACCGTCCCCGTCACTGCTCCCTGGGCGCTTTCATAACTGCCCCCTGCTGCACGGTGTGTGCATGTGTTAAATGCAGAGGTCCAAATGTGTTATGGCTCACTTTGTGTTCTCACAATGACAAGAGAAATCACAAGGAAATTACAGTGAACGAGCGAGACGCGGGACGCTGGGCGGATGTTGTTCACGGCGCCCCCTAGCGGAGGGTCTCTGAAGCTGCTCGTAACCCCAATTTTAGCTTCAACTCAAAGCAAAAAAACGGCAGAGTGACACTCGTATCTCCAAAAAAGCGTTAGTTGGGACACTCGTAGGTCAAGGTACCGCTGTACTTCTTTCACACACGTAAAGGATTTTACGTCTTCCACGTGGAATATGAAGATGCAGCAGCTTTCTGATCTTGTGGGACGCGTTCTCATTTCTGATCTCCAGTGAAAAACACCACGAACGGGAGGAAATTTGTTCATTTTCAAAAAGAAAAACACGGCTGGGGCAAAGACACCACCTCGGTGCTTCATGCAGTGTTCATGACATGTCAGGATATTTCATTTTTTGGCCATCGTGTGTGTCGAAGCTGAGAAAAAGGAAGCAGCAGTGGCAGAAAAGCAGGATTCTACATGATTTTCACCAAATTCCTGCAGCACTAACTCTGCGCTCTCTGCGCAGAAACACGCAGGCGGACGATTTGTGAAATTTTCAGACGGGAAAGAACATCGGATGTTTATCACAGCAGTGCTAGTGAACGGTCCTAAACAGGGCGTTTTCTCTAAAAATAAAGGGGGCGTGTCCTGATCCTACAGCCACACTTTATCAAGTGACATTTGTTGGTTTAATAACGAAGAGTGAGGAACAAATGTGGCCTTTTCTTCTGAAATAACGAGAAAAATCCAACCCTACATTCAAACGTGCGGCTCGGGACCCTTTAAAGGCACCAAACTGCCCGTAAGTGTGGAAGAAAGTGAAGTTGTTTACGTGTAAACATGTGTTTGGAGGTGGGCGGAGTGCAGTGAGGTCTCTGGGCTGGAGATGAGTTTGTAGAGTAAATATTTCAGGATGAAGGTGGCGAGTGTCTGCAGCATCTTTACACGAACACTGCTTTTACTTTACTTGATACACTTTTTCCCATCTTTAGAAATCTATAGAAACTAAGATTCTTCATTCGTCTGCTCTCGTTATCAGCCGGCTCCATTTCTTCCTGCCCTCTGCATCTTCCTCTCTCACCACGTCCAGAAACCTCCTCGTTGGTCTTCCTCTTCTACTCTTTCCTGGCAACTCCATCTTCAACATCCTCCTCCCGATATAATCCTCGTCTCTCCTCTGGACACGTCTCCAAAACGTCCAACCTGATCTGTCCCTCTAATAGACTCATTTCTAATCCTGTCCATCCTCATCACACCCAACGAACATCTCAGCATCTTCAACTCTGACACCTCCAGCTCCGCCTCCTGTCTTTTTTTCATAGCTGGTCTCACTACCGTCCTGTAAACCTTCCCTTTCACTCTTGTTGGTCCCCGTCTGTCACAGGTCACTCCAGCCACTCTTCTCCACCCATTCCAACCAGCCTGCACTCTCTTCTTCACCTCTCTTCCACACTCGCCCTTACTCTGAACTGTTGATCCCGAGCATTTAAACTCCTCCACCTTCACCACCTCTACTCCCTGCATCCTAACCACTCCACTGTCCTCCCTTTCTCACACACACAGATATATACACAGGAGAGGAGAGATCAGGGTCCATTCCTCATCCCAGTCTTTGACTGTTTATGTGATGAATAAAGAATATTTGAAGGTGGAACCCTGTAACAAACAGAAAGGAGATGAAAGGGTTCAGTCATTAGTCAGACTGAGAGCCGAAGAGGAGAACTTCAGTAAAGACAGCCACAGGTTCGGCCCAGAAGAGCTGCTTTTACACCCAGAAAATAAAAAGAGCACTTAATAAAACAGAGGGATCATTAACAAAGTCCTCTCTCTGTGTACTGACCTTGCTCTGTCTGTCCGTCCTCCCTCTCCCTCTCTCTCTCCCTCTCCCCCTCTGCTCCTCAGGCTGGCTTTTTCAGCCCTTCAGAACCCGCTCCCTCTGTAAACTCACCTGTCGCATCGGTAACTGAATCAGAGGCGGGTTTGGACTTGGTTCGGTTCGGACCTCGCCTGCTTCGCTCCGGGACTCTTAACAAACCCGGTGTACGCTAATGGAATTTCAAAATAAAAGTCCCGTACTTCACTCACCCCAGTATCTCGTGTCAAAATGAAAGTCCCGTTTTCATCATCGCTGTACCTCGTGTCAAAATAAAAGTCCTGATTCACTTACCTGTAACTTTAGTTTTAAAAAAGTCCTGTACTTCGATTTTCCCTGTACCCCGACGGTGTCAAAATGAAAGTCCTGTACTTCGATCGTCTCGATCGTCTTAGTGTCAAAAGTAAAGCCCTATGCTGAATTTACCTTTAACGGCAGTGTCAAAATAAAAGTCCTGTATTCCGATTATCCATGTACCTTTACAGTGTCAAGTCCTGTATTTTATTAATGTATTTGGGGGGTGGGGCAGTAAAGTAGCACAGATCACCAAAAAGTGGGAGAAAAATTGGGGCACGACCACATAAAGTGCAAGTGCATAGAAAACTTATTTGTAGGCGAAAGAAACAATGGGAAACGAGTCTGATTAGAATTGATAAATGCACTTTAATACCTGCTCTTGTACAGCATTGAAAAACCAGTAGTAAAAAAAAAAAGTATTTATATAACGCAATGATCTTTAGATATATTTTCTAATTTCAGATAGAAATGCAATTTTACATCGAAAGGCTCAACGCACCATCCCATCAGCCATCCCAACACAACTCCAAAACAAAAAAAAACAAAAAACCACACATCTTAAATCTTTAACACACATCTCCTAAAGAAGGTCACCTTCTTTATTTTCATTCTAATTCTCTTGTCCTCTCGTAGGACACTATTCAGGGATGCGCTGTCTCCTTCTGGATGTGTGTGGGTTCATCAGGGTCGGATCAGGGTCTTAGTGGTGGGCAGGATCCAGATCTGGGTTCGGATCAGGGGTGTGTGTGGTTTAATTCACTGAGTTGGACTGTTTAAGGTGCTGGAGGTTCAGGCACTGCATTCTCCTCTGGTTGACCTTCTTCAGTCCCGGGTGCTGAGTTCTTCAGCAGTTTTGGAGTCTCTTTCTTGGCTAAACTGCCGTAAATAGCCATGGCCTAGTGAGAAGGAGACGGAGAAAAGCATGAGCTCAACAGATTCAGTATAAGTCACTAATACACTCTCTGCTGAGTTAAAGGACACAAATGTAAACAGGGGAAATGCTTTTTCGATCCGGGATTTAAAAAGGAATTTAAAGGAAAATCTCAGCATCTTTACATCCAGCTCCGCCTCCTGTCTTTTCATTAAGGGTTACATTTCTTTGGTTGCTAGGTGAAAAAATTGCTTTGGCGAGAAGCTTAATTTACATTTCCCAGTTTTGGTTGTCCTAAAATCAAGGAACAGATGTGTGATGGCTAACTACAGCAGATATTATTTTTATTTAAGACATTTTTAGGAAACAAAATAAAGGAACATTCCAAAGCAAAAATAAACACATTGAATGTATTAAAGGGCCCATATTAAGGGATTCTTCTCCTACTCATTTTCTGAGCCGCTTGTCCTGATTAGTGTTATAATGTGTTATAATAAGGCAGGGCTGACCTGAGCGACCATGCTAGAGATGTCTCCTGTGTTAGACGGCAGGATGATGGTGTTTGATTCCTTGGCCAGGTTGGAGAAAGCGGAGACGTACTGCTCCGCCACACTGAGGGACGCCGCGGAATTTCCGTTCTGATAAAAGAAATAAAAACGGCGTCACTGGGAGCTTCTCTTGGGCCAAATAAAGAGGAGACTCAGGGAAGACATACCTGCAGCGTCAGGGCTTCAGACAGCAGTCGGATGGCCTTTGCTTTGGCCTCTGCTTTGGCCAATACAGCATTTGCCTCACCTGGTAAAAAAGAAGTGAAAGTGACTATTAGTCATTATGAAACCCAATAAAAAGTATCCTCCCACGACCCCATGACCCCATGATCGATGGGTCTCTACAGACGTTACGTACCGGCAGCTTTGTTGATCTGTTCTGCTTTCTCTGCCTCAGATGCCAGAATCTGGGCCTGCTTCCGCCCTTCTGCCACATTTATGGCCGCCTCCCTCGTTCCCTCTGATTCCAGGACAGTGGCTCTTTTCTTTCGCTCTGCTTCCACCTGAGAGAGAGTAAAGACACCAAACATCAAGCGGGACGCTTGCTTGAGCTTAAGCAGCTAATCAGAACATCCTCCACAATCACATGCCTTTTGGAAAAGAGAAATATGCCAAAAACATTTCAGTTTTTTTTTTAAGATGGTTGAACAAATGTGAACCAGCAAAAGGAGATGAAATAGCACTGAATAGATACAATACAAAGATACAAGGTTCTTGGGACGGAGGCCCGCGAGGATCACAGGTCCAGGAAGATCTCAGGACTTTCAACTAAGCTGCTCTTGGAACTTCTGCTCACCTGCATCTGCATGGACTCTTTAACACGCGGGGGCACGTGAATGTCCTTAATTTCATATCGCAAACAGCGGATCCCCCACTCGTCCGACGCCTGGTTGATGGAGTGAACGATGTTGGCGTTCAGGGACTCTCTCTCCTGTTGGGTTGGAGAATCACAGTGAATTCCAACCACAAGCAAACGCTGGAGTGTCTCTTTCGGCAGTGAACAGCTTTTCCAAAACAGAATGGAAGTAAAAAAATACCCTGAAGACTTTGTCCAGAGTGAGTTTTCCTAATTCAGATCTCATGGTGGTCTGGGCCAGCTGGGTCACCGCATATTCAGGGTCCTCGACACCGTAGCTGGACTGGAAAAGGAAGAGTAGAGCAAGATTAGATGAGAGAAACGCCTGTGTGGCAGCCGGCAATGCACTGCTTCCTGTCCCGTACCTTAAAGGGGTCGAGTATCCGCAGATATAAAACTCCATCGATCTGGAGAGTGACGTTGTCTGAAACAGAGGAAGTAAGAAATTGTGTTTGTGTCTGGAATTCCCAATTTAACAGTGAAGCTGAAACATCATTTTACTCACCAAGAGATACAGCAGACTGTTCTGGCACGTCTATCACAATCTCTTTGAGGCTCTGCACGTACCGGATTCGGTCCAGTATCGGTATGAGGAAGTTCAAGCCCTGCGGAAATGAAATGCTCAATTAGTGTCGATGGCAGAGAAGTCAGGTTCCTAACATCCCACACTGTCCTCAGAAATCATCAACCGTGAACGATTCAGGACAGAAAAGATACTGAGATTTAAAATCTCGGCAAGAAAACATCAGTAATGCAGGAAATTCAACCAATCAGTGTCTATATATCACACAGTACCGTGCCAAAGTCCTAAGCCCCCATATTTCCTTCAGCATTTCTTGTATTTTTAATAAGGTGTTAAAGAACAGTTCTCCAGTGTTGTGGTCTCTCATGTTCAGTCCAGTCTCTGTACCTGAGCAGTTTCAGAAGCAGTGTGAGATCATCTCCACAGAGAAAAGCCTGGAAGCCTGGAGAAGTGTTCCTGAAGATGACTTAAAGAAAGGAGCTGGTCCAAGAGAGTTGAGGCTGTGCTGAAGAATAACGGTGGTGAATACTGACTGTAATGCTGGTTAGAATGAAACTCTCTTTGTGTTTAGACTGGAGTTACGGGCGTTTTCATATAAATCACTGAACCTACTGTCTGAGTTTCCTAGAAATACAAAAGTGGGTGGCTCAAGACTTTTGCACAGCACTGCAGTTTGTACAGAACAGAGTGAACGAGTAGATATCTCACTAGGGTTCTTCTGATATACACACACACACCAGTCTCTTACTTTTAGGAAACTTCCAGAGAAAAGAAAGCTCTCTGGCCGTTTCATTATTTTGTTTATAGATACTAAACTGAAGGTGACTGCGGGCTGGAATGAGGAAAGTGAGACACAGCTGGTGAACGTCCATGCTGCTATTATGTCCTTTTTTTTGTTAAACACCAAAATAAATGGAGACAAACTCTCGACTGAGGACCAACGTACCGGCTCCAGGATCCGGTGGAAACGTCCCATCCTCTCCACCACCCAGGCCTCCTGCTGCGGCACGAAGAGAACGACTGTGTTCATAGGGAGGCTGGAGGCCCAACGGTGCTGAGCCCGCGTCCCCCACAGGACTGGGACGGTCTGTCGCGAGTACTGCCACACACACACACACACACACAATTAAAATTCAAATGATATAAAGCTTCCTTCACCGGTTCCCTTTGTGTTCAGAACCTTCACTTGGTACTTGTTAAAGCACCTTCTGCAGATCTGACATCCTCAAGTCTTCAGCCTGGAATCCTGAAGCACAAATTATGACAAAACGAACTCAGGAGTTTATTTTGAGAACATTAATTAAAGTGAAGTGAAAGTGACTGTCACTGTGAAACAAAGTACACAATGAACCAAATACATCCTCTGTACTTCTCGCTCACACTCACACACCGTGCAGCAGGGACAGCACCCGGGGAGCAGTGATGGGGACGGTACCTTGCTCAAGGGTACCCCAGGTTAAACGACTGGTCCGGGAATCGAACCCACAACCTTCCGATTATCGGGTCGAGACCCGAAACTAAATATTCATAGTTATATAATAAATATTACTCTTAAAAATACATACTGTAAAGCTTATAATAATGCAATAATGATTCATAATAACAGCAATAATTTGTTTTTAGGATATTTAACAATATTTTACATTTATATTATTTTTAATAGCATTCATATACACGTAAACATTAGTAGGTTTTTTTTTTTTTATTTACATGTGAAGTTTAGGGGAAAGTGAATTTATTAAAAGTTAAAATGTATTAAAAATATATATTTTTTAAAGGATGAGACGCCTGACGCCTCCAGGGATGTGAAGCTGTGAAACACTGCAGATCTGAGGATGAGAGCTGCTTTACTGAATCGATTCAAGGTTAAAAACACCTTCAGGAAGCCGCAGCCGCTCCGCCACACCGCGCTCCTCAACATCCTCCACCGCCTGACAGCCGGCCGGCGCTGCGGGGCCCGAAAAGAGGAGAAAAGGAGCAAAAACAACCGGAATCAAGAGAAATAATCAGACCGCGAAGAACCTGCCGGACGACAGCGTGACCCTCCGGCTGCTCTTCTTCTGTGAAGCGGCGCTCAGAAACACACCGGCGCGCAGAGCGCCCCCTACCGGCGCGCATGCGCACTGCCGCCCATCGGCGCGGGTTTAACAGTGACACAAAAACTCAATACAAAGGTTCATTTCACAGCATGAGTTACAGACAGATACAGGCCAGACTTCTGGGCCCGTTTTGAAATCATTAATAATAAAAAAACATAAATAAATAAATAAAAATAATAAGAATAGTAATAATAAACAGACTGAATACTTTTCAGCAACTTTTGGAAATAACTTGTGTCCAAACCCCCAACAATTCTTCTTTCGCCCCACTATTTTTAATAGGATGAATCCCATTTATTTGCAAGAGAACAATCCAATCTATCTATCTATCTGTTTATCTATCTATCTGTCTATCTATCTATCTATCTGTCTCTCTGTCTGTCTGTCTATCTGTCTGTTTGTCTATCATTCTATCATCTATCTATCTATCTATCTATCTGTCTGTCTATCTATCAATCAATCAATCAATCAATCAATCAATCAATCAATCAATCAATAATAATAATAACAGATCAGCTATAAAAATTCATGAAATCACACAATAACGCGCTAAGTAATGCATTGATTGGCCGCTAGAGGCCGCTGTGGTAAAGAACATCTCCTGAAAGAATCCTGTGCCTGTAATGAAGGGCTTCATGATTATTTAGTCTCTCTCAAGTTTCTGTCCATTTTACAGCTTCAGATTCATAAACAGCTTCGCTGGATGATCATACACCTGTTATTACATCACAGATCATCAGGTAGAGGCACCTGCAGCCTGACAACCAAGCTGAATCAAATCTGATCCACTGTGAAAGAGTATCATTTCATATCATTTAATAAGGATTATTCACTCTTGTGCGCGCGTGTGCGAGGTTAGATTGAGTATTTTATGGTTTGAGGAGCTCTATAAACTCTGTAAACTGTGTAAACTCTGCAGAATTACTTTTACTCTCAGCACCAACAGCCTGTGCGTCACACCTGTTCCTTCAACCTGTTTATTCAGCGCCGGCCACGCCTCTTTCCTTCCAATTGGTCATTATCCCTCAGAGTCCCGCCTCTTGTAGGAATCCCGGTGTTCGATTGGACAGTTCAGCTGTCAATAAATCCAGCGGGCTGGCACTTTTCTTCTCCTCTGATTTTTTTTTCTAACCCTGATATGTTTTATCATGGCGATGGGACATCCTGAGCGCCAGTAGGATACTTAAAACTCAACCCCAGCCCGAAAAATCGAAAAAAGTCACTTTTCAGCGCGTTGTAATGTCGCTTCTAGGCAATATCTGAGCGTGAACACCGACGGGGATTTATTGGAGCGGAAAAAAAGCCGGGCATGTCTCTTCTCTGTGTGAGAGGTAAGGTTTTTATCATTTTAACTTGAATAATAAACTCTTCAAAGTCCATTACAGACGGCATTTACTTTGTCGAGTTCGCTGCCAACAGTTAACTTTTTCCGAACGAGGCTGATTAGAATTGTCCGTTCCACCTTAAATCGTCCTGCAGCTGTGTATTGACCATCGAGCGCGCGACAGGCGTCAGAGAATGGAAGCGGAGCGGCGTTTTTAAGGTGGAACGGAAAGTTCTGAAAGCCACTCACTGAAACTGCAACTGACATTTCACTGCTGCAGCTTTCACCTCGCAGTCCAGCTTTTCTTTGCAAACAAACAATCAAACACGCTTTTAGGTGGAAAAACGTGCTAAATGTTCTGTGATTGGATGAACAGCCTGCCAGCTGTTTGTCTGCAGCAGCAGCTGCCCTGTTTATTTACCTGCAGCTGATACATCAATAAATAAACAAGCTGTTCAAATATTCCCATTTTAATGTTCAAACTGTAGGATAAAGTGCTTTATTTTAATTTTTTTAAGTTCCTAATGTTTTAAAGGGTACATTTGAAAGCATAAACACAAGGCATTTAGTGAAATAACCCTCTCATTAATATTCATGAGGTAGTTCATTAATTGATTAATTAACATTTTGACAAATGGTGCATTTTCCCTGTTTAAAATGAGAACGTTCAAGCAGCTAATTAAGGGAATAGAAAGTTCTAGAAGCACACTGTAGTAAAATGTCCCCCCTGCTCTTATAGACTAATTCTAGAAGTTTAAGAATAAAATGATATTTAAATGGCATTCATGCTGTGTTTGTAAAGTAAATTAGAAACGAAGTGAAATTTGTGGTGGCACAGTGTTTTATAGTGTGCGGTAGACAAAAAGCAAAAAGGCAGCAATGCAGAATAAAAATAACAGGGAATGGAGCAGAGCAGAGATGTTTAGACTAGGAGTGCTACTAAAAGTGAGAGATGTTCTGATTTATGAGCCGTACCATCTGAGGATAAAAACTCTTTGTTATTAAATAATATTATTTTTATAATATTTTTTGCAATGTATAAAAAATCCCAGGTCTCTGGTGACATACTGATATTACTGCATCACTTCTACTACTGATGATATTCATTCACTATGACTTCATGGTCAGGTGTGTGTCAGGTGTGTAAGGGACCGTCAGACGTTTTCATTCACACCTGAATGACCGTCCTTATCGTTTACTTCTGCAGAAATGAAAGGGATTCGTGTCCGTTTGTCTGTGTGTCTCCGTCCCTGAAGGCTGGTGGTAGGATTGACTCTGGTCAGTCGTAGATCCTGATCTGTCTTCGGACCTCCTGCTTTGTCCTGCAGTGTGTGAGGAGGGACGCGCGTCTGCTTATTGTGATTTGCTTTCTTCCGAGACTTGTAACAATGGTACGGAGACGCACGCTCCTCTTATGGCAGACGTACTAGACAGATCGATATGAACAGTCAGAACCCTGAGTGGTAGTGGTGGGACAAACCAGACGCTGTGAATTATTAAAGGCGTGTGGTGTGTAAGGGGTTGATGATTCAGCTTCAAACAATCCTGAAAAATCAAGCTCAGTCCCTGATGATGCCACAGACGTCCAGGGCGCACAGTTGGGTTCGTGTCCCCTGTTTGGGACGTCTGAGTCCTGTGCGGCTGGTCAGAGTGGACGTCTGTTCGCTCAAGTAGCAGTTAGTCACTCTTAGGACGGGGTTATGTCCTTGGTGGAGTTCTAACTGGTGAGAGCAGGGCACAGCTAAAAAATGAAACGTTTGCTTTAGTAAAGCGTCCTCAAAAAGGATGTCTTTCTTGAAGGAAGCAGGAAATAGCTTTCTCCAGTGCAGTCTTACCAAATTACCACCCGTTAGCTAGAACTCCATCACACAATGCTGCAAAGAGAACGCTGGCCTTCCTTCCAAACTCTCCACCAAAGATTGCTGGAGAAGAACTTCAGATCTTCTGCAGATGGGCCAACTTTTAGAAGGTCTTCGTTGGTTTAGTCCCATGTGAATTGGTGCACTTTGTCATTTAATGAAAGAAATGAGGGGGAAGCGGATAATTCTCGAAGGAGGAGTATATGAAGGGCGTTGGGGCACAAAAGAAAAGTGAGTTCATTCAGTTTTACAGATTTTGCCATCATCACCATCCCATATCAACACTCCGGGAGCTTCACTGGTGGGTTTGCAGTGGAAATATAATGGCTAGATTTGTGCTGGAGATGTCTTGTTCCATTCAGCACCACTGTATAAAGAGTAAAAATCAACCATTTTCCCACCAAAATTGCACCAAAAGTTGGAAGTGTTTTGTAGACGTTGAACCATGTTGGCCGATTGATGTGGAAGTGTAGTAGTTCGGTTCTGGAAGAACTCGCTTATAAACCCTTACAAGTGACGCGGGCTCTGTCTCGCAGAGCGGGTTTCTTGCTTAACCAGATAGCTTCAAGCTTAGTATATTCTAATCCTGGCTTTTCTGTCTCATGATGATGGCTCATGTTACCATAGTAACGCCTGACCTGCTCCTGGGCAGGTTAAGCATCAGCAGCTGACCTTCTGACCAATCGGATATTGACGAACGTAGACACCGCTTTTGTCGCAGCGAATGATTTTCAGCTGCAAATCAAATTAGGTGAACATTTAAAAAATAAAGCTTCTATTAGAGGTCCAGTGCTGTGTATCATCTGCGTCGGTTCTTCGCTGCTTCATTTCGATGTTGATTGACCTTTTTTCACGTGTAGTTATTTACAAGAATGAACAATTAAGAAATAAATGGCTTTAATTAATTTTTGCAAAATGTAAAGTACTTTGTGCTGCAAGTAAATGAATGAAAAGTGCTCCATAATTAAATATTCGTATTATTTTTATTACTTTTACTGTTAGTAGTAGTTTTTTATTCCCATAGTTCTCTGTTCTCATGTATGGAAAGCCTAAGTAGCAGGAAAGTTAAGCTCCCTTTGCTTTTTCTGAAACCAAGACTCCGTCAGGAATCCTGTTTGGACTCTTTGTTGCTGTAGTTTTTTTTTTTTTTTTTTTTCCAAGCTCTGCTTCCTTCCTCGCTGAAGGGAAATGTTGCTTTAACCCGAGCCCTGTACTCCTCTATCTACCCCCCCATCACTTCTGTTTTCTGTGGCAAAAAACAATGATGTGACTTAGGTGATACATAATGAACGATCAGCAGATCTCCAACAGCGCCAGCATCCAAACTCTGGAAAGACTGATTCCATCTGAGACCTCCAGACTGCAAATTATTCATAAAGGCAGAGTCTGTTGTAGTTTGGAGCAAAAATTGCTCCCGTGGTTGAGCAGTCTACTCCAAGTTCATCTGAACCCATAACGTCCTCCTCAGACGGTACGTCTGGGTGGTAATCTCTGTAAATAACGCTGTAAGTAATGGGGGGTGTTTCGGTTCAGCTGGGTTGTTGCCACTTGAGTCAGTTTTATTTTAAGTGTCACTTTTAACAAGTTCCCTGGTCACAAAGGAGCTTCACAGAATCTGGTCCGAGCCCTTAGTGAGCAACAAACTCCCAAAAACTGAAGAACCTCCGGAGGAACCAAGACTCAGAACCTGTCATCCTCTGGTCAACGTAAATGACCATGAAAGCTAAAAATATCACTTTTTTTTTTTTTTTTATAAGTTAAATAGATTTAAGCCCTGATTGCCATGTGTGTGTGTGTGTAGAGATGAGGTCCATTAGAGTCTGTAGCTGTTTTTTTAAAGCTGATAGTAGAGTCTGTAGTTGGTCATTAAAAGGTTTGAAGCTGATAGTAGAGTCTGTAGTTGGTCATTAAAAGGTTTGAAGCTGATAGTAGAGTCTGTAGTTGATAATTGAAAGGTTTGAAGCTGAGAGTAGAGTCTGTAGTTGGTCATTAAAAGGTTTTAAGCTGATAGTAGAGTCTGTAGTTGATCATTTAAAAGGTTTGAAGCTATAGTAGAGTCTGTAGTTGATCATTAAAAGGTTTAAGCTGATAGTAGAGTCTGTAGTTGGGAGTTCATTAAAAGGTTTGAAGCTGATAGTAGAGTCTGTAGTTGGGAGTTCATTAAAAGGTTTGAAGCTGATAGTAGAGTCTGTAGTTGGTCATTAAGAGGTTTAAAGCTGATAGTAGAGTCTGTAGTTGATCATTAAAAGGTTTGAAGCTGATAGTAGAGTCTGTAGTTGATCATTAAAAGGTTTGAAGCTGAGAGTAGAGTCTGTAGTTGTTTATTGAAAGGTTCTAAGCTGATAGTAGAGTCTGTAGTTGGTCATTAAGAGGTTTGAAGCTGAAGGTAGTGTCTGTAGCTGTTTATTGAAAGGTTCTAAGCTGATAGCAGCGGCTCTGTTACTGGAACTTTTGGATAGTTTTGGTTTGTGGCATCAGCTCATACTGGTGATTTATAATGTAGCTGCTCTGGAGCTCAGAAGTGAGGAAGAGTCTGGTGATGATTCTAGAAGGCTGTCGACTCAGACAGTGGACTGTTTGGTCTGGAGTTCAGGAGACCCTCATGGTAATGATTGGATTTGGTTGTTTGCCTTTCAGGAAAGTGACGTGAAATCCAGGCATGCTAGTAAATCTACCGTTGTCAGCCCCATTTAACATCTTTCATTCGCGTGTTTCACACGTGGCTCGTTTCTGAAGAATCTCGAGTCAGACTGGTAGCGTACTGTGACTAACACCGCTCTACTGTTCCTGAAGTCCAGCGTCCATCGTTCCTGCAGTGATAAGGCCTCGCCTGATAACCTCCTTCCTTTGTTCTGTCATCCTTCTTTTAATTCACGTTTCCTGCAGAAATGTGACTGAATCTGATTTAACCGCTGTGGCTCAAAGGACTGGAACCAGATTCAGGTCTGGAGTCTGAATCCTTCTCCTGTGGGATCTTGGTGCACTCGAATGCCAAACTGAATGCAACAAAGATTGGGAGAGGGTCAAAAATATTATTATTATTATTATTATTATTATTATTATTATTAACAATAATTGTAAAACACGGCACACAGTGAGACACAATGAAATGCAAAATCTGCATTTCACCCGCACACGCAGTACAGCAGGGGGCAGCTGTTTAAAGTGCCTGGGTAGCAGTGATGGGGACGGTACCTTGCTCAAGGATACCTCTGGGCAACCTTCTCCTCCTCCTCATTCTTCTTCTTCTAATAATAATAAATAATAAAATGAATAATGCATTATTATAACTTGATAATGATTTAGACTTTTTTCCTGAACAGCATTTTATTTATTTTATTAGTAGTAATAGTGAAGAGTTATTGTTCATTGTCTTCTACGAAGACGAAAAATAAACCTTATCATTAAATAAACTTATTCAGTGAGAAGAAAAAAGGAAATAACTTGAATGTAAATAAATGTAAAAAAATTTAATAAATGAATAATTGATTTCTTTTCATATAATCATTATTATTTTTCAGGTTGTGTTCATGTATAAATCACGCAGTGTGTAGGTTGGTTTGACTCTTAAAGAACTTCAGAGGAGGCGTGTGCAGCTCTGGTCTCTGATTGGTGCTCTATTAAATCAGCCACTAAGGAGGAGAGAGCAGGGGCAGTGAGCATGATCTCAGACTAAATTAAAGGAATGAACTGAATGAAAAGGTGTGGGTGGGGTAATTTAAGATGCGTAGGATTCGTCATCACAGTAAAGGCGGTATAAATCAGTCTCAGCCTCCAGTGAGTCCTCGGCAGGTGTGTTTAACTGCAGTTTCCACGTTTACTGTGGTTCCTGTTTCTCTCTGCTGTTCCTTCTTTATATTTATATACAGCTGTGCCTTAATTTACGAGCTTAATTCGTTCCGTGGCGGAGCTCGTAACTCAAATTACTCGCATGTCAAATCAGTTTTCCCCATTGAAATGAATTGAAATGCCCTTAATCCGCTCCGGACCCCAAGAAAACACCGTGTTTTTAAAAATTTTTTTTATTACGTTTTTTTAATAAGAAAAATGTGCTTATAAATAATGAATATTGTATAGAAACACAATACAATAGCATGTACTGCAATAAACTGCTTTTATTAAGTATAATGTTCAGCATTTGCCTTGGAGATCTGACAACTTGAAGATGCTGCCGAAGGTGGAGGAGAAAGGCTGAATAACTGAATCTTATTGGCTGATTTGTGCCCATTTCGCCAGGCGTTCCTCACTTTCATGGCGGGTTTTCCATAAAAAGCAGTCCAACGTGTCGGTTTCAGGTGAAGGTTGTAGAAGTGCTGCGCTCGTACTGCTTCGCCAAGTCGACCGCACGCACATCTTGGTCATGTTTCGATCATTTCATTCTTTAATTCAATGCACATCATCCGTTTCTTCTTCTCCGCTCCGTCCTCACTCGCGGTTGGAAAAACGATGTTTTGCAAAATAACTGCAGCACAAATGCGAGCACAACACTGAGCTTCCACTGCGAGCGAACCGCTTACAGTGAACCAGTGGGGCGCGGGATGCTGAGCGGATGTTGTTCACTGCGCCAACTAGTGGTGGGTCTCTGAAGCTGCTCGTAACCCCAATTTTAGCTTACATTTACATTTACGGCATTTAGCAGACGCTCTTATCCAGAGCGACCTCCATGTCCTGATTACAGGGACAGTCTCCCTGGAGACACTCAGGGTTGAGGGTCTTGCTCAGGGACTCAGTGGTGGAAGTGCTGGAGGTGGGATTGGAACCTGGGACCTCTTGAGCCACAGGTCCATAGACCACCACTAGACCACCACCACCCAGTGTTTAGCTTCAACTCAAAGCAAAAAAACAGCAGAGAGAAACTCGTATCTCGAAAAACTCGTTAGTTGGGACAGTCGTAAGTCAAGGTACCGCTGTGTGTGTGTGCATATATAATATTAGAATTTTTATTTATTTTTTATTATTTTTTTAAATTATTTTTCCTCTCTGCCCTCTACACTCTTTAATTGGTTTAGTTTTGATTGTGTAACTCTCTGTTCAGCAGGTTGGAGCAGACTCCTAAATTAATCCCTGCTCAGATTAAATAAAATGTATTTTGGTTTATTCAAACCATTGCCCTTTTTTTTTTTTTTTAATTTAATTTTTTTAAATTTATTTAATTTTTTTCTCCTCCCCCTCAGTTTGCCAGAGATGGGTCCCATTTCACTCACAGTCAGGTGTAAGAGTTTAATAGGAAATGCCAAAGAATCGGCTTCCAGACTGGATTGCCATGAAATAAAATCTCATGAACTTTTTATTATTCATTGTCTGACATTTTCAAAATTGTACTGACCTGCATTTCAGTATCCAGCATTGTTTATGTTGACAAAAACACAGGAATTAAAAACATCGTGAAACACAACGAGCACCAGGGGAGCAGCGATGAGGACGGTACCTTGCTCAAGGGTACCGGATAACCTACTGGTCTGGAATTCGAACCCATGACTTTCTGATCCTGAGGCCTAGTCCCTAAACTCTAGAGCGCGGCAGCAGTTTCAGTGTTTCCTCTTCCTTTGTGGAAACTTGAGGCTGTTCTTCATGAATTGTTTTTGTGATGTCATAAAAAATACAGTGCATTTACATATCCACACCTCTTCAGTGTACCGCAGTTTAGCTCCTCCCATTTGTGCTGAAGGTATAAGGAGTGTTTCATCGGGGCTGCTTTTTTAAAAGAGGCACAATGCAGGACAACCAATCAGAACAGAGCTCATTTACATATAAAGCAGCAGCAAAAAGCGAAACGTGAAAAGAAATGATGGATTTTGGTGCCACAGACAAATCAGATGAAAACAAGTAAAATTTTAAATCAGGGCCCAAGTGTCACATAATAAGTTGCACGTTAAACAGGATCATCATGAGTTTCCTTTTATTAGTTTTTAGCTTTTTTTTAATTATATTTTTATGAATCATTTTTTTTCATTTCAAAATTTAAAGCACTTTGTGTTGAATATAAATGCATGAAAAGTGCTATTAATGATAATAATTAATTAATTTAAAAAATAATAATGTTGTTGAAAGAGTCTGAGCTCAGTGATGCCTGTAGGTAAAACAGCTGGTCAGGAAAGTCAGATATTTGGGTCAGTTGTCTGGAGATTGGCACCAGGATGACGCATGAACACAAAAAAATAATGTTTACACAACAGAAAAAGAAGAATTAGTTTGAGAGTTTAACAAAGAAAATCCTCTCAGTGAAGAGGAAGCAGAAAACGGATATGTTACACCGATCCTGCCAAAAATCAGCACGCAGTGACGAGCAGGAATGGCTTCATCTTCCTCCACAAGCGTGGGGTCCTAGTCTAGCATGAGTCCGACTAAAATTAAAAGTTTAAATAATGCTGTATTTAAAACTTGGTATAATGGGATGCTTTGTATGAAGCTCCATGCAGTAGTTAAAATAACACACCAGAGTAACACACCAGAGTAACACTCCGGGTGATGTTCTGTGTTTTGAACAGCACTTTGTGTAAATTCCAAAATATGCTGTCATTACTCTGCGTAATTCTCAGAATAAAACTGTAATATTCAAAATAACTAAAAGTAATACTCAGTACCTAAAACAATGCTCGCTGTCATACTCTGTACTCGGAGTAGTGGCCGACTGGTACTCGGTCCTCGGAGTAGTGGCCGACTGGTACTCGGTCCTCGGAGTAGTGGCCGACTGGTACTCGGAACTCGGAGTAGTGGCCGACTGGTACTCGGAACTCGGAGTAGTGGTTGAATGATACTCGGTACTCGGAGTAATACTTAATACTCAGTTATACTTGAAGTAACCCTCTCAGTAATATGTATTACTCAATCCTTAATTTCTTAAAGTAAGACTCAGTACTCTGCTGTAATCAGTGTAGTCACGGAGTGTGATACTTAATTTAAAGCTGAACATAATGCTATAAAACCCAAAATAATTCCCTGTATTATCAGTCTTGGGATTTTTCCAGTGTTAGTCTTTTGGTTCTTTTCCATGAATGAACATGACGCTCCCAGTCCGAGTTTCCTCTCGAGATTTGACGTCTTGAACGTCATACTCCAGCTGTTGGAGTTCCCACTGTTGGTCTGTTGGTTTAGGCTTTATCACGCTGGGTTTGGTGCTCTGTAACGGGACTAATGCCATTATGAGCGCAATCAGCTGTTTGAATGTTGACACACCGAGTTCCCGCAATGGACACATGGTTCAGGGACCAGTTTGGACCTTCCATCATCCAGCACAGCTTCAGCGATTACATCAGCCTGAGCAGAGCCACCGAAGCAAACGTTAATGTGCAATCTAGAAAGTGGCGAGAGAGCCAGGTGTAAAAGGCATGCTCCACGTGAGCGGCACGCATGACTCGCCTTCTTCCTGTTCCCGTCACCGCCGCGCTTTAATTTTCCTTTTATTTCGGTCCCGACAAAGGCTCATCTCCATGGTGATGCCATCGCATGCAGGCATGGCCAGTAAGAGCCCTCGTCTGTGTCCCGAGCGCTACGTCACAGGACTCTCAACAAGATCCTTCAAGGTTTCGAGGTGGCTCTTGGCTTAAACACCTTTCACCGATTCTGAACGTTTCCATGATGCGAAAGTTCTTCAGTTAAACCCGCCAATTAAACCCCAGGAAAGTTTTGGCACCTTTATTTTTAACGGGCATTGTGATTTGAGCTGTTGTGGATGTGATGAGAAGTAATTTCCTGTTTTGTGCGACTCATTATTATCATATATTTGCGTTCATTTATCAAAAGGGGCTCTTTATTGCACTCATTTAGACCAGTACTTGTTACACGGACTGCATCTGATTAAAGAAATGACAGATTAGCGTTCGGTCTGTCTGTGAACACTGGCCTGGGTTTGGAAAGAAGGGCTTCCAGTCTTCTTTAACACACACTTCTCAGGGCAGCGGTGGTCTAGTGGTGAGGGAGTCGCCCCGGCTTGGAAGATTGTAGGTTCGATTCTCTCACCAGTAGGTTGCCCTGAGGTACCCTTGAGCAAGGTACCGTCCCCGTCACTGCTCCCCGGGCGCTTTCAATAGCTGCCCCCTGCTGCACGGTGTGTGTGGGTGAAACGCAGAGGTTGAATTTCGTTGGGTTGGGCTGTGCTGCGTTTCACAATGACAAGGGTAGTCACTTTCACTTTCAACTGCTTGTGCATGGACATACTGGATTTTTAGTGGTCAGATGTGAAAGTCACTGGTGTGTTTTTAAAAGGCCTCCCTCCGTTTCATTTGTTCCGTGACGTTTGTGTGGGTTTATTTTCCAAAAATGCAAGAATGAATCATGAATTCTATGATCATTTTTCAATTTTTGTTTATTGTTTGGTAATGATGTATGTAAATCGTCTCTCTTCTGATTGGTTGCCATGCATGGTCTGGCACTTTCAGAAATGTATCTTTTAATATGAAGCTTTATTAAGGTCCTTCTCACCACACAATTCCACCAACACTCACGTCCTGCCACGAGGGAAGATCTGCCACGTCAGTGGGTCACCCAAAAAACTCGAGGGGGGTACAGTAACTGACAGCTCTGTCACATAAGCCGACAATTTGGACAATTATCATCTTACGGACTCCTGCCCTTGAGTGGTTGTGGCATCACCAGGGATTAGCTCGGGACGTCCTGACGACAGAGCCAATGCCTGGAGTGTTGCAGCAACCAGGACCAGAAAATGACGACAGCCACTCTGTTGAAACTGCTTAAAGTTCAATGGAACAGGTTGCTGATTTGGGGTCAGCCAGCTAGGTTATCTAGGTTATCGTCTTTATTAGTGTTTTCTTAAAATTTGAGGGTTCTTTGACAATATCTGTTTTATATATTTATATGAAATGCAACCACCTTTATTACTGCTGAAGGGATCTTTGTACTGCAGTCTTTTTGGGAGATGCCATCGAGTCAGTAAAGCTGAGAGGTAGGTCAGACTAGAGAGAGAGAGAGAGTAAAAGAGGGAGAGAGGGCAGATTGGAATCGTAATCCTCTGGCCATCTGTTGCACCCACCGACCAATCAGTGTTCCAGCAGGCTGACAGGCTCCACCTCCCACACTCTATAGTGCCAAATATAAACCGTGAGCTCTGGCGCTCAGCAGTCATCATGGTGCCTTCAGAGATTCCTATGGTCTCTCCCAAAAACCCCTTTCCACCAACACGGAACCAGTTTTTGATCAGAACCATTCAAGAAATCTTTGAACTTTGGTCCAGTCTGGTGAGCAGACATGCATATCCAACAGTTTGGAGCCACTGTAGTCAAGGGTGCAGCATGATTGGAGAAGGGGCTGCACAATGAGAGAAGGACACAGCCGCTAATGTTGTCATGGTTCCCTCTGTAACCATTTTTCAGGATCCGAACCTTTTACATTTTAAACTGTTTCTAACAAAAATGAGTTGCTTGAACCAGAACGGATAGTGGAAAAGAGCTAAGAGAAAAACATTCAGTGGCGGTCCAGTGGTTAGGGCCTAGGCTCCAGGATCCGGAGGTCATGGGTTCGAATCCTAGAGCAGTAGGTTTCCAAGAGGTACCCTTGAGTAAGGTACCGACCCCATCACTGCTCCCAGGGTGCTGGATATAGCGTCCCCTGTGCAGTACAGCATGTGTGGGTTAAATAAAGAGGTTGCATTTTCATGATTCACAATGACAGTCACTTTCACTTTCACATGAAAGTCCAAATTAAGGAAAAGATGGGATCAAAACCAAACCTGCCATTTTAGACCGTTTTCACGGACCTTTCACTGCGTCTCCTTTCAGCAGAGTTTAAATTAAAAATGAGCATCGGGACGAGGTGTCGAATCAGCACACATGCACATCCTCACAAGTCCAGAAAACTGCATTAAAGTTGTGTCATTCCATGCAGTTCATGATCTTGATCTCAGCCCTGGCATCCCCCACGCTCTGATTAGTAAAGTGATTTCCTGCTCCAACAGGAAGCACTTGTTCATTTGCAGGTTTGATTACTTGGGCAGAGGTGATGGAGCAGCTTCACGCTTTTTCGGACTGGATGCTCTGGAAACCAAGCAAAGTCACTCTAAGGACAGTTAAAGGGCCAAAGCTAATGATCATGGAGCGCCCTAGTGTTTCGGGACTAGTCCTCATGATCAGAAGATCGTGGATTCGAGTCCTGGACCAGCAGGTTACCCTGAAGTACCATTGAGGTACCGTCCCCATCACTGCCAGGACTGGTGACCGTTTGTGTTTCATGTGATCTGCAGCTGTGCTGTTATTGGCTGAACAGAGTGGATGGTTGGGATGGAACCGAGACGGTATTCTCATCTCAGGAGGCTCTTGTGGAACGTTTTCAGCACTGTGGTGTTTGGCAGCTACAGTGTCAGGATTTGTGAGACTGCTGTGGTGAACAAGGTGGGTGGAAGGAGGCAAACTTATGGAAAAGAGAAGCAAATTTTACTGATCTGTGGACTTTCACATCTAAAGTGAGGCTTCATCCTGATATCAGTGTGGAAAACGGTGAAAACAGATCTGTTTTTTTCTGCGAATCACTTGTACAAACAAGGAACATAAATCAAATCAACATCTAAATCTGCTGGCTGTGTGTTCATATAGGATTTGCTTTGACTCTGAATGGCTGGTGTTTAGGTCATCCATCCCTCTGTCCATCCATCCATTCCTCCATCCATCCATCCATCCATCCCTCCATATATACACACGTTTCCCTGCCAACGATCTGTCCATCTGTCCATCCATCCCTGCCAACAATCCATCCATTCATCCCTTCCTACAATCATCTGTCCATCCATCCAATCGGTCCATCCCTCTGTCCAGCCCTACCACACAACTAACCACTTGTCCAGGGCCAGTGTCAGTATAGTTCATATTTTTTTTGTTTGCTGGGAACAAAATGAAAGGATTTAATAATCACAATTAATATTATTTATTTGAAACGATACGATTATGTTTATGTTGACGTATCACATTTTGGTCGCAACATTGTTGAGTATTTAATGTGTTGCAATGATTCTGTTACAGTTAGACGCTTGTTCTGCTTGAAGGTTCAGACGTAGATCACTGTGTGGATTAACCAACACAGAACTATCAAACTGCTCAGGTACAGAGACTGGACTGAACATGAGAGACAACACTGTCCTTCAGGAAGATCTGGAGAACTGCTCAGGTACAGAGACTGGACTGAAAATGAGCGACAACAACACTGTCCTTCAGGAAGATCTGGAGAACTGCTCAGGTCCAGAGACTGGGCTGAACATGAGAGACAACAACACTGTCCTTCAGGAAGATCTGGAGAACTGCCCAGGTACAGAGACTGGACTGAAAATGAGAGACAACAACACTGTCCTTCAGGAAGATCTGGAGAACTGTTCCTCACCAACACATTACAAATACAGAAGATCAATACTTATTTATTATTTATGTGTTTTCTTTGGTCTGGAAACCTAATGTCTCCCTTTGGCTAATTGGGTCATTAACAAGGCAGGTGAACAGGCCCCTTTGTTTGGCACTGTTGATAGGCTATCTACATGTGGGGTAATTGAATAAAAGTTTAGGGCAGAACTCGTACCTAACTTTACACCAGAACATTCCAGAAGTAAACTAAAAGTCAAGGCTTACAGCTCCTTGTCTCAAGTGACCTTCTGCCTTTGGTCTTCATCATTGCCATTTATTTATTTTTCTCTTCCAGTGGATCCCACAGTGTGATCAGATACAGTTTTTAGCACCTGAACCTCTTAACCTGATCATCAGCGTGACAGACTGTAGTAAACAATCAGGCCACCACATATCAGAACCTCCTGATTGCTCAGATGCACAGGGAAAGGTTTAGGGCAGTCATCACCATAATCCAGCGATGCCTCTGAGCCTGCACTTCAATCCCAGCATCCATCTGCCGGATCCATCCAGCAGCAAGTAATCTCTCTTAAATCGCCACTCAATCCCATAATAGTTATTGTATGGATGTAAGAGTGAGCTGAAAACTGCAATGTGTGGACATTAGGAAGACCATTTCCTCAACATGGTCCTACAAAAGCAATTTGAAAAATCTGATTGGCAGCGAACAGCACCGTGCAAAACTATTGCACCACCCCACATTCTCATGAAGGGCCAAGTTTTTGTTTCTCATTTTCAGGACCATCTCTGTACCTGAGCAGTTTCAGAAGCAGTGTGGGATCATCTACACAGAGAACAGAGACAGCCAACGTCCAGAGAAGAGCTTTGGAACGTCCTTCAACAAGATGACTTAAAAAAAATGACTCGTCTAAGAGAGTTCAGGCTGTGCTGAAGAATAACGGTGGTCAAACCAAATACTGACTTCAGAACTGAAACATGTAGAAATGGGAGAAGGTGGCCTGGTCTGGTACATCGCATCCCGACAGTTGACCAGGAAGCACCATGAAGACGAGCCGGAAGGAACAGTGTGATGCTGTCCACTGTTCCAGTCTTGTTTCATTGTTTTGAAGACTGTTACCTTAAGACTGATTTAAGTAAACGCTCTGTTTTGATTGGTTGACACTGTGTTTTATCCAAAGGCTCAAACACTCTTCAGTGTGAACAGAAAATGCAAATATATCTAAATGTGTTGTTTTGTGACAGACACAACAAGACCGTATGGGCTGGACAGTTAATAACTAACCAAGTTTACAAAGTCTTTTAAAAAGGACCTTTTAAATCAGGGCTGTTCTAACTGGCTCGATAATTTTGCATAAATTACAAAGACAATACAAGCAACCAGTATTGCAAATTAACTCGTTTATATCTGAACACCTTCTCTGGTTTATAGCAGGAGGAAAAAATCCATGTTGCGTTATAGAGCTGCTGTACAGATGGATGGGATGTGGAGTTCAAAAATCCATGTGCTGTTATTTTTTCAGGGCAGGCAGAATAAGATGCTGCTTTTGGCACCGTCTTGCTCTTTTTCTGTCAACCTGGTTGCTCCCATTGTTTACACGGGACGTTTATTTGGCTTTCACGGGCGATGGTAAATGATTGATAACCACGCACCATGCTTTCAGGATTACAGTTGATCCTTATCTCTGTTTGATCTCAACCTAATGAACAATTTAAATGCCTCTTGGCAGCCCGCCAGCTTAAGGCTGGTTATGCTCAGGATGAAGTCCATACACGTTTTCTCTGCTCGGAAATAAATAAGTGGTAATTATGCCACCATGTGCTTCTCCGTGGGGTCATGGAAGTCAACTGCTGGAGTTTATCTTGCTTTCACTAGAGGATGAAAGCAAAGGCAGATTTACACAAGCACGAGAAAGCGTAACGCAAATGTATCGGCAGGGATTGATAAAGGTGTCAGTGTGCTGTTTTAACCCGTTAATGCCCACATGTGTATTTAACTATTGATATTAAGGGCTCATATCATGAAAAGTCTCCTTTTATTCTTATAATCAAATTTGTTTTTTAAAAAAAGCAAATGTATTTCCAAACATCCACAATGGTACAGACAGATAGGTAGACAGACATACAAGCAGATAGATAGAGAGATAGATAGAGAGATAAATTGACTCAGCATGCTATAGATTAGGCAGTTTCACTGGAATAAAATTGTGTTTTTGCACCAACAAGGTGATTCCTGAGCAAAGAATTGAGGGACTAGTGTTCCCCTTAAAGACTTGACATTGGGTGTGAGACATTGCCACGGGGCAATATAGGTGGAAAGTTTCAGCAGAAATGATCCTGAGCAAGTGGCAGGGCAGGTAATCATTATGCTTTTCTAGTTTCCTTTGGACCGCGGCCAGCTTCAGAATTCCCCTCAGCGGTGCCAAGGCCCTGGGGGGGGGCTGACACTTTCCAGGAAGAGAAAGAGCAGCCTGTCATTCCTGCCTGCAAGAACCATTCCTGGAGGTCTGTAAAGGAGCAGCTCACTAACTGTGCTAAAAGAAATCCAACTGGTCCAAGAAGAACATTTATTTTATATATATATATATATATATATATATATATATAGATAGATAGATAGATAGATAGAT